>OW203987.1:11277500-12527500 GCA_934047225.1 Ypsolopha sequella
AAGCCCCCAGTATGAATTTGGACGATGATCAAAAAGTCACCTTGTATTATAATTACTGCAGCAAAAAGTTTTAGAATATTAAATAACTGTCGAAAATTAAGCTTATTGAATACTTTTAAATAACATTTTTTTTATAATATTGTTATCAATAAATTCTCCATTATTTATAAATCCATCCATTCGTTTCAGTTAATAGATAGACGCCGTGAGAGTGTGAGAGTTGTGACAGTTACCACTTTACAACATTAAAACAAACAAAAAAAGTAATTTCGTATTCATCTAAACATTGGATATAAACGATGCTTAACAGCTTTAGGCGCTAAAAACCTGGTTAGCCCATCCAGAGGCAGGCAAATACTCGTAGAACTTGATTTTTTTAAAGATTCGGCTTGCGTGTGGTTTTGATGATGTTTTCTTTACCTGCCTCATGTGGGAAGTAGACTTTGGGCGCATTTATTTATGCTATTATATGTATTTATAATACCTTTTTAGGGTTTCGACAAAAAATGGTAACCTTTATAGGGCATTCCCGGGGTCTGCTTGCAAGGCTTGTTCTTGTAGAGCATTATTATTATTGTTTATTGAAATAAATTATACAGCATCACAGTGAGACTAATATGTTATAACAATTAAATACTTACAAACAATATAAGAAGTGTTACATGTCATAAAACAAAACTAATGATAATAGTAGTTTATGCTACAAGGGCGCAAAGGGACAAATGACGAGGACGATTTAAAACACGAGCGTAGCGAGTGTTTTAAACGTAACCGAGTAATTTTTTGCTCTTACGCCCGTGTATCATACTACGTTTTTCAATGCATAGTGTGAGGAAATAAAGCAAATATAATCTTGTGAACTTTAAATTACAATTGGCTCAAAAGGACTGTATCCAAAAAAAGGATAACATTAATAGTACACAGGAAAAGGTTAGACAACTTCTCGTAAATAAATTAAAATAATAATAATAATAAAGCCCTAGGGCAAAATAATCGACTTTCTGTTCGCTTTTGATGCATAAAAAGTGGGCCTTTACTAGCCCAAAAGGACGTAAAGGACGTTTGTAAGGACGAACCTTTCAACCATCACGCTCGCAGTACTTCAGACATTCTTTTTTCACAGTCACAAACCTATCAGCAAATATATCACACTGCAAATATATCAGGTAATGACGACTGTAGAGAACTGAGCGACGCTAGTGCGGGCATAAGCAGAGATTTGCGGTGGGCGACTTTACGTGAAGATGACACCGATATAAGTGCGTGCTTCCTGCTACGCAGGTAATTGTCAGGCACAAACAGACGGCATACCTTATTAATAAGGTCAGGATAGTCATGTTCTTCTCTAATCATACCACAGATCGCTACCAGCTGTTCACAGTCACGGCGAACCTGCAGCGAATTTAAGACAAGCATTCCTAGTAAGAACAGTGTTGGGTACATAAGTCTTGAGTATTTTATTATTCTTTTGATTATGTTACACACAAGTCTTATCAAGCTGATTACACTTACGTTTACGGAAACAGTACATTGTTTATGACGAACGCCCGACAAACTATTATTGAGGTTGAGCAATAGTCGGCCAAACATTTTTGTTTGCTAATTGGATCGTAAGTTAGTAGTACAAAACCTGCTTAGGGATATTTGAACTCAACGGCAATGTGCAGGCTAGGCCGCTAAGTGCCCCTGCTTAATTGGACTAGGTGTGGATTACCCCCAAGCGTGACCTTTATACAGCCAACCACACCTACCTGTCTTACCCTCCTCTTATGCAGCGTTTAGGGGTTCTCTTATTCGCGTGTTCGTTCACGGCATACCACTAACTACTTACCAGTTATGTTGGTGCAATGGAAAGTTTAAACTGATAATAATAATCGATGACGTCATATATTTAAATTTAATTATCTTTTGTCTTTTCAAGCTGATTATTATCATTTACTATGAATCACGTCCGTAAAATTGTGTACTGCGGTCTGAGCTTGACAATTATTATCTATCATCCATTGAAGGTGTTTGGCAAATCCTGTGCAGTTATTGTTGGCTGGCGCAAGACAGTGCCTCATTTGGCAAGCGGCAGGTCGGTCGCAGACTCCAAGTCCAACGCAAAACCGGTCAGACCAGAAATGTAGACCAATACTATAGAAACACATGTAGCGATAAGCTGAGCGTTTTATTTAGCGTTTGCCGAATTCTCCTGGTTGTAAATGCACTGGATTATTACTGCAGGGTTCATAATGTGGTAGTGATAAGGCTGATTTGACTTTCTAGTCGTTACCAGGTGTTTCAACACGAAATTAAGGGGTTCACGGTACGCTAATAGGAAGTTTGACAACGTAAACACGGCGTACACACGGCCATAGACTACGGTGTAGCTTTTTGTACGATTATCAAACTTATGCAGGCGTAGTAAGGGCTGCCGTGTGTATATAAAAAAATTATGTGTTGGCGACTGTACTCTTTCTTAACGTTTGTCCGACCTACGCTATATTTCCAGCAAGTTCGTTACACATATATTATTTTTATTTTTATGTCTATTTTTTTTTGCTGTACAAACGATCGTTGCGTATGAATATGAATGCGTAGTCTTCTATAATGAACGTACATTATGTATAGATTCCGCCAATATTGGTGTTACATGCTTGCAAAATTGGATGTACGCTTCATTTGATAACCCAACGGATTAAAGATGTCCCTTATTTTTCCTTTGCATCAGACTCCAGTGTGATCTTCTACATTCATGCCAAAATTCAGTTTTGGTTTTATGCCGCACATGGACTGACAGACATCAGGGCATCACTATAAGGGTATTTCTTACTTTTCAAAAGCTTTGGGTCTTAGAAGTTGAAAAAGTGTGACCTGCATCTTCTTGGTTCTGTATTCCCCTTGATGACCGAAATCTATGGCTATTTTGTTGTGAAAGTAAATCGGAATAAACAAAGGTCGCGTGTTGTGTACACGGGACGAGTCAGGTCGCCGCGGAGAGGCTTCGTTAGGCCCGTGGAAATGTCACGAGTCACGCTATCTCACACTAAAGCTCACATTTGGTTAACCCATGGATCACTTCAGCCTAGATTTTACTACGTTGGGAGTTTTCTCTTTCTTCGTTTGTAGATGCATGCGTCATGAAAGTACTTTTAGGCTAGACGGTAACTTTTTACCGCGATTTCGTGTCCTAGCTCTTAACGTTTTATTGCTATCCTATTTAGCCTACATACCAAACTACTGCATTTTTCAAATGTTCATGAACTACCACGAGGTCAATATGTATTCAAATTCTTAAAAAAATGTTGTTATTTGAGATAAATCTGTGTGGAAATGAGTTTTGGACAACCAAATACAAGATTTCTGAGTACTTTGTTGTATTTTTGAAACATGTTGATTACCCAAAATTTCAATACGGATAGAAAGTATAGGTTGGGCGATAGATAAAGTTATTTTAATTTTTATTCGATTTTATGCATTAGCGTACAACTGAGACGACAATTGTTTTTGTACGGCATCAAAATATGACCCTCTTCCCTTAAAACAATTAGTTGAAGAATAAGCATGACAATGTAAGGCATTCTTTGGCAAAATAGAGTTAGAACTCATTGATCCTGGTCCCTTGCCGGGTCTCCGGTATGGGTTCGGGCGGTTGATTGGATTTCACCTTGTATAATTATAGATTTTACCTATAATTTTAATCGTATATAATATACCTATTGCTACATGAATTAAATAAACCTTTAATTTAGTTCATGTACATTCATTATTTTATTACGTATATTTTTATAAGATTAAATTTGACTTGTAAAAGGTGTATTATGTATACCTACTTTACATAATAAACTATTTGAATTTGAATATTTGAATTTAGGTAAGCGAATCCTTGCACAATTTTACATCGTCATCAATTATTTAAGAGCCTAGCTCTTGTCGGTAGCATCTTCCATCGTTCTCTGTCCAGAGCCAAATCCTGCGAGTCCTGCCTTTGCTAAAATTGACCCTCGGTTTGCCCCTTCAGAGGGTCAATTTTACCTGAAAGATACTATTTATATTTATACTACTCGAAGGCTAGACTCTTTCTTTATTTATTTATAAAGGGAACAGCTGATGTACATCACCATGTAACATTAGATTTAAAAAATATATGGATAATACTTATAGGATAATATTTAAATTTATGTATTTATTCGGTAGGTTATTTATTAGTTCTTTACAAAGTTGAATCTTTATAAAAAATTAGTAGCCTTTCGCCCATGGCTCCGACTGCGTTTATTTAATATTTGCCCCGGTTTCGGATTGGCGGTTATTTTAACGACACTCCTTATAGCCTATATGTTGAACAGGTTCATTACGATGATAATAAAGAAAACCGCATCCGAATCCGTTGAGTGGTTCCTGAGTTAAGACGGAACATACATACAGACAGTCAAACAAAATTGTAAAAACTGTATTTTTTACCTCAGTACAATAATAATAACAGATTTCATTTAGAAGTTCGCATAAATATTCAATGTAAAATGTAATGTCAGTTTTTTACTACTTTATTATTAGTAAGCATATACATTTTGTTCCAAAAGTCAAAGTTTATACGACAAGAAATCGACCACCAGCCTCGAAGAAACCGAAGACAAAACGGAAAATGCCTGGGAACGCGATGCGAGCCAGCAAAGGTATGCGTTACCCGATGCATGCGAAGCGTACGCGCAATTAAACGGTATAGCAATTAGATGGTTGTTGATCCGGTGCATGGTGAGCCTGCGCAGACCTAAATGCTTTGACTTGAAACCATTGAGCACTTAGCCCCGAGAGAGAAATGTCAGTTCGTCCGATTCCGCTGACTAATCCAGTGTTTTTGCATAGACTTGACTACATACATCCCACCTCCGCTTACAGGGGATTCTCTATTTCTATCACCGCGTGGTGCTAGAAGGCTGTGCGCATTTTATTTTTTTCACTGTCACTTCAAGCGAAAAAACGCGCAGTGCGAGAGGGGCGGATTCAGGGCGAAAGGGAATAAAGTATTCTTTTTTTATTTTTAAAATTTTATCAAAATCAAATCCCTAGATATTTTTGGAACCCATCTAATAAAATATGTTTGAGTTCGGTACATGATTCCTATACGTCAAACGAGGAGAAAAAGTGTGTTTGTTGAAGACCTCATTTCAACAGTTGTTTCTATCGAGATAAATTTATCCAAACATGTTTTCCAATTGCAAAACCCTAGATTATATAGCAAAAATGCATATTCCAGATATTGATTACAATTTTCCACGTATTTCATGAAATAAACAGAAAAAAAAACGTATTTTTGTACATATCGCCTTAATTAAAAGCGCGACAAAAGTTAGTGAAATTTATTTCGAACAAACGGTGTCATTTCATCTCTCTGGGGTCAGCTCCTCTGTGCTTGAAACGTTCACACGAATCATTTGATTTTAGAACGCAATCACCAGCCGATAGGTTTGATGAGAGATAAGTTGGTCATTTCTATGATAATTTCAAGGTAAAATATTCTTTTCACTCCGGAATTCCTCTTTCCGTTACACGTGTTTAGGGCGTGCCATTTTGATCAGTAATGACAGGTTAGTAATGAATTCTGTTTCGTTGTTTTAGAATTCGACAAGAAATTGATCGTGCGTGCGGTTTTATAAATCCGATTTAAATTCGCTTAGATTAAATTGTGTTAAGGCGATACGTAAAAGTTTTAGCGTCTCTGTTACTCCATATGCGAAAAAACCCTCAGTGCAAGGGGTCGGATTCGTGGAAAAGTAGCAAAAAGTCGGTTTTTTATTAATATAAAATGTACTAAAGTTGCTATCAAAATTTCGTTTAAAAAACCAGGTCCTAGATACCGTTAAAACCCATCTATCTAATAAAATATAATTGCAGTCTTCCATATGTCATTCTAAATTGTCAAACCAGGAAAATATTTTTATCGAGCCGAATTTTTCCAATCGCGTTTCTGTTTTAACAGATCCCTAGAAAAAGAATCCAAAAATAATATACTATTTTCTCAAAATAATACATTATTTACTGAAGTAGATATGCAAGTTCTTAAAGTGTCGATTTTTTTTTCGTAGCGCCTTAATTCGAAAACCATTTCGAGATTTAGGTTTAAGCCGTAAAAGCCGTATTTTAGAACTTGTGGTCTAAAAACCTCATGATGATGAAAATTTTTACGAAAAAGCTGCAACTTACATTTGCCTTCGGGTGACGTCACTTGAGAAATGACTGTTTAGAAATGTGTCCTTCGCTATCAAGATAAATTTATAATAATTTGGTTCCGACTGATTTGACAGATGAGTAGACAGACAGATACAGACCACTTTTTTTTAAGCAATCACACATCACAATCAATATAATGTCTAAAATTCTCAATTGATGTCATAACCGCCAATTGTTTAAAAAGTCATAAAAAATTATGGTTAATTTATATAACAAAACAATGAAAACTATGTCTTAGAATGGCGTATATTCGCTGAAAAAAAAATATGTTTTAGAAAATAAACTATGAGAATTGTTTTAGAACTAATTAATTACACACTATCAATTTTTTTCTAATCATAAGACATCCGTTAATGGAACATCAATCATACGATATTTTCAACAGTCACGTTCGTTCGGACATTAAAATATTTTGAAGACACTCTGGGCTGTATAATTAAATAAATTTCATCAATTTAAATTACTCTTTGTGTAATTGTGTGTGAAAGTTTCACACAATGATGACGTTCAATATCAATAAAACTGTCATTTTCTCTTAAATTGGTACTTTTAAATTATTGCGTAACCTTAATTACATTTTCCGTGATTTTACTGATATTTTTTTTCTCGATGATTGTGTTACTAATCTGAAAAATGATATCGTAGTTCAACTTCTAAACTACTTACACGAATTTTATTCGATACAAATATTTTGTTTTAATAAGCTAAATTATCTAAACGCGAGAGCATGTTTGGCGCAAGCGCAACCGCCGCAATGGTCCAGGGCTCGAGTACTCGATTACTTATTCGAAGGACGCGGATTCATATTCCGTAGGGGCGCATTTGTGTTCTATCTGCACGTTTTTATATTTTATTGTTTAAATGTATATATTTTATTTGATATAATTATTTATGTATGTACTATTATTTAAAAGTGCTACTATTTTACATACCTTATTTTCTTGGTACACCGCCTCTTCGGCAATACTGTCGTACAATTTCTTCCACCTAAAGGTTGTCGGGGAGAGATCGCTTTAAGCGATAAGGCCGCCTATTCGTACTTGCCATTTGTACTCGTATTTTTAAGTTCAATTTATTGTATTCTTTTTGTTGTGGTGTGACAACAAAGGTGTATTGTATTGTATTGTTGTTCAATTTGTGCCCGAAGTACGGCGATAGGGCTCACCACCTATCATGCTGCCTGGGACGAGTGGGACGTAAATAACGTCGGCGTCGGTGTACAAGTGTGGACTGCGAAGTGTGTGGATAAGTGGCGTATTTACCCTAGGGTCAAAAGGGCCATGGCCCAGGGCGGCAGGCTGCGAGGGGCTGGCGGCGCAAGCTTTGGGCGCCTTTCATAATCAATCGTTACCCATCTTTTAATTTATATTGCTTTTTGACATTATACTTTTATTTAAAAAGAAATTGTCCATCGAAAAACATAATTAAATATTGAATAAATTGTGTTTATTTCTTTGTGTGCCTTTTTGTGTGTCTTTAGAGATTTTTATTTATTGTCGTCATTCTCAGCCCAAAACATTACACTGCTGGATTTAATTTAATTTTGTTATTAATATATTTTTGCTTTTTTCTCGTTCATTTATGGGGCGGCAAACCTTACAGACCCAGGGCGCTGAATCTTTAAATACGCCACTGGGTCTGGGACTTACATTTCACAGTCCACACTCGGGTACACCTCTGTTACCCCCTCGGGGATTCATGTCGTGACGATGTACTTAAATTTTTTAAAATGAACTTTTGGTTTCTAGAGAAATAGTGACATAAACTTCTTGTGATCGCATCATATATTCATAAACTCCACGGATTTAATAAACTGATAGCCAATTTTATGATTGCCAGCATTTGTATAATGATCAATATTTTATTGACCCAATCCTCTTATGTTCATTAACGTTCAATAAATAATCAACCATTAAGAGCACAGTATTCGCTTGAACTCCCATACTAGCGCAGCTCGCTGATAATATCTGTATTTATGGATATTTGCCAAAAAAAATATTCGTGTAAACCACGGAGATGGCGTGACACAAATTTTATACGAGCACCGCTGTCGCCGCTTTTTGGAATACGTTAGTATTACCTAGTTAGTAAACATACACACAGATTCACCCGCATTCATACAGCCGAAATAACACCGTATTTCTATGAAGCTTAGATGTAAAATACCAAACACGTTACGGCACTGTGCCAAGCTATTATATAGGTACATTATGTTTAAAAAACCATGACCAGCGGCCGTACTATGACACAGTTAGGTCCGGGTTGATAATGTTTGAAAAAATATACATTGCGGCGTTAATATTCTAACTCAATGTGTGACACTCTTTATAACCTGCAATGGACAAAATATTGTCTAATTTCAACGCTACTCGCTACAAAGCTAAATATTTCATGGTAAGGTTGAAATTTTATTTACCGCGAGGTTTATTCTGTAAATATCACAGTAAATACATGTTTAAATTACTTACGAGTGAAATGAAATTCCTTTGGATGTCTTATTTGCGTTATTTGAAGAGTTAGAACAATTTGCCACGCTGCAATACACCATTTTTACAATATGTTTGTTCTAACGCGTTCGGTTGAGAAATGACAGGCCCGCGTATTGATCGCGTGACGTATTGATCACAGCGGTGCGTCGCAGTCACGGCTTTCATGGCATTTCTATTCCTTATGTTCTGTGGTGTAAACTATACTTTGCAATATCCATGACTTGTACCTAAAACGTGTTCTTCACTTAATAAAATATCACAGCCACCAAGATATAAGTATGAGTACGTACCTACCATTTTTGTTAAAGAAATAAATATTGTTCATTTTTTTTTTATAAACATGTCAAAGTCAAGTACATACAAAAGTTAAAAGCGTATAAAAGTCGTGGGTTTTACTATTTTGATGAAAGTTTTGTACCGAAACCGTAGAAGCCTTAAAACAAATTACACAGTTTTACGTTCACAGCGTAGTATATTTTATGCCGAACCAAAATATTTTGGTTCAATTTCGATTTTTGGCATATTTCTTGTGAAATCGTGCAAACAACCAATTCATTTTTTTCAAGAGATAAATCTTGAATGCCATATTGTGCATCTCGCTCGCTTAGTTTTTACGAGTGTGAATGTAGGATGAAATAGCAAGCCAAAGTGATCACCTATGACTTCAAGCCACCGAGCACGGAGCTCACAACCTTAAGAGGATGGCCTACCCTAGCCACTTTTTTTATTACTCGTCCAGCAGAATATGTCCAATGGCAAAGACCTTACTTGCTTTTGACAGAGGCGATTATGTTATTATGTTGGCTCATTTGCCTCTTTTTCTTGGACGCGTAATACTATAATGATCACGCAGCGAATCAACAAATTGGTGTGTTTCTAGCTAATTCTGAATTATTTTGTATGGAAAAAGATATGGGATATAAGAAGAATTTCTTCATATTTCTATTACCTACATTATGAAAAAAAAAACAAGTTGATCTCTAAACCGCGTTCATAAAACGAACTTTTGAAAACAAAAAAAGGGTGGAAAACATTTTTTTTTTGACAAAATTATAGATCTTAATATATTGTTTATAAAAAAAATAAGTTTATAAAAGATCAATAAATCAAATATATTTTTTTTCAATACAAGTCCGAATTTCTTCAAACGAATCCTTGTAAGTCTGGCGTTGTTCATGCTCATGTACAGTCTACAGCAAAAAGCAAAAAGTCCGAAGCCTTCAAATCTCCTTGAACTTGCAGAATAAGCGCTCGAGCGATCTGTTTCAAAATTATTCGCGAATTCTTCAAGCAAAGTGTCACCGTATTATTTAATATATGCAGAGAAGACCCCATTCAACTTTCCTCAAAAATGCTGCACACTTAATCAAATCTTATACATCTGTTACGCAATAAAATCAATCGTTATTTATTCAAATTGAGAAAATTTATAATACTGGCTCTAGCGAGAAAGTCGCGTTCAGAGCTCATGTGCCGTTGATCTCGACTTAAATAATCGTTAAACGCTTTCGACTATTAATTAATTGAATAACGACGACCATTATGTCATCATTTTCTTTGAGCCACGTTTGAAGTAACGAATGTTCTTGGTTTTAACGGTGTCCCCTATTAGTGTAAGCCTGTGAAATCACGTATTCTCGGTAAACCGTTATGGCTCGGTACCAAGAAGTTCTTTGTTGATTTTTACAGCTGTTTTTGGGCTTGGTATACAAAAAAATATTGTTATTTAAGAGCCCATTACTAAGGCAGGGCATAAATGGACCGAAAATGTAATCATATTTCTTCACAAAAACATTATGTAATCTTGCGAAAATTAAGCAAATTCATTATTTTCATATTTTCTTTTAAATGATAGTCCGTGAAATTTGACACAGATTTCATGTACCTGCACAGTGCACACTTCTCAAGGCCGAAACAGGTTATTATTAAGTAATGCGAAATTTTCGCAAAAAGCTCCTTGAACGAAAAAAAAGCAATATCGGAGATAATTATTTTCCAAACTATTCATAGACGCCCACTTTTATAGATATGTCCAATATGTCCATCTCTGTACTGAGCCTCAAGACACTACGCACTCTGCTTGCAGTAAGTCGTTTGAGACAGGTCCAAGATTCACACCACTGTACTTGAAGCCCGACAGTTTCATTCGGGTCAGATCCTATCTGCAGTTTATATTCCAACGGTTTGTCATAAGATGGATCGAGCTGGTTCTGTGAACCAGGCTTACTTACTGTACCGGATTCCTAGAGACTACTTTGGACACATTAGAGTCCAGTGAAAGACCTTTGATTTACAAATTACAATCCAGACGAATCTACCGTGTCTAAAGTCTTAAATAAATATATAATATTGTGTCTATTAGCTTTTTATTTGCAATTATACATATAAAACTTTAAATATAATAAATAAATAAAATATTTTTTTTTAACTTGAAATATATTTCAAGTCAAGTATTAAAAAAAGAAAAATATACCATAGTAATAAAAACAGGAAAAGAAATAAAAAAAAGACAATATTTTTCTTAACTAACCTAACCTATTTGTATTGGTCCACAAATTGTGTCTAAAGTCTAGTTTACACGGGTAGAGTAGGTGGTAGAGTACCTGGGATAATAAGTACTAAGATAATAATTACTAGTTTATTTAATGTACTAAAGATAGTAGTGGGTAGAGTAAATAACGCATGTGGTAAAGTAGACTCTACTTAGAAAATCGTCAAGCACTGTACCTGTTTATTGTCAGTTTGTAATTTTATGTTATCTCTGTTTTGTTTTTGTTGTGCTCTAAATCTTGGGTTTTTGCAAGTGAAATAGACGGAATTGGAAACAATAAAAGAAATTCAACTGTACAGAGACTGAATGTTTGTGAAATACCTAAATCTAATATTAATTATTACTGGAGATTTTGTAAAAAAATTATTATCAGATCATGTAACTTAATTTAATAATAAACTTCTCAAACAGCGTCGATTGTTTATTTGTCTAACTCTCCTCTTTCACACTACTAAATAGATTACTAGCCTGGACGAATTTCTAGACAAAAGCGAGGAGAGTACAGTAGTCTGATAAAAAGTACGCTAGTAACTCTACTTCTAACTAGCCCAAATGTAAACCCAATGGTGGCTGTTGTTGTTTCTCGTTCATTGCTAATGAAGGTGAAAGAGATATTAATGTCGTTTTGGCTGTTGTAATTTAAAAATACCGGCCAAGTGCGAGTCGGGCCTTGCTATTTTAGGGTTCCGTACATATGACCAATTATTTCAAACTAGATTAGGTAATGTTCTAATTCTGTCAGACATAAAACTGCAATATTAACATTTTAAACAACATATGAAAATTTCAGGTTTCTATCTCATTCCATCTAGGAGCTAGAGACCCGTGACACACGGACAGACGGACAGCAGAGTGACATAAATAGAGCTCCGATTTGCCCTTTGGGTACGGAACCCTATAAATCGACTACGTGTAGTAATGGTAAAAACTAATTCAGGAGTTAAACGAGGTCGTGTAGGTAGTAAAATTAAACAAAAGACTCCGTAAAATTCATATTCTCGCTGTTAGTTATCACCAGACGGTCGTAAATCCGTAATATTAATTATTATAACGTGGTTATTGGCTCTCTGCAACATGTTTTGAACGTAGGTGGAGGAGTAGACCAGAGTTCTTCAAAGTGCGGTCTGTTTAATGGCATCCCACATTAAAAAGAATTTGCTCTCCATCGATCTAAAGTATACCATCAAAGTCTTGGTTTATTTATTGGACCGACACATGGTTGCATATTAAACATCAGATGAAGATTCTTCTAATTTTATGTGTGGTAGGATTATGTAAAAAGAGAAATGCGTTATGTTATGTTATGTATTATGGAAAGTATTAATGTACCTGCTTACGCAATAGTGTATACATTTTTTTATCTGAATTGGTCGCATTTGGCAATGCTAGAGGTGATTAGACAAGAAGTTTATAACCAGACTGGAGTGCTTACCTCTATTGAAAGCCGCACGCTAATAGTAGTTTATGCTACTAGGGCGAAAAGGAATAAATTATGAGGACGATTTAAAACACGAGCGTAGCGAGTGTTTTAAACGTAACCGAGTAATTTATTGCTTTTACGCCCGTGTATCATACTACGTTTTTCAATGCATAGTGTGAGGAAATGAAAACAAATATAATCTTGTGAACTTTCAATTATGATTGGCTCAAAAGGATTGTATCCAGAGCCGTTAAACAGTGGAAAAAAAGTATAACATCTGTGGTACACAGGAAAGGCTGCAGGTTAGCCAACCATTGCAAACAAATTAAAAAAATAATAATAATAAAGCCCTAGGGCAAAATAATCGACTTTCTGTTCGGTTTTGATGCATAAAAAGTGGGCCTTTACGAGCACATGCATTGAAAAATAAATTACCTTTATGTGTGCTCAACTTTTTTCTCTATCGGTAGGTATCGCTATTACTCTTGAAAGGTAAAGAATTTCAAGGTATAAGCTTCTTGTGGTTCCAACATCTTGTAGTCATTTTTCTCTTGTTTGGGGACATCGAAAGTCAAGAAACCTGATTATCTCAAACACAATAAAAAAGATTCCACGAGACAAGATCGTTAGCAAGATCAGCCTCTAAAACCATAGATAATGTTTGAAAAGTATGGATGTGCGGAGAAATGACTCCGCGTGTTGATATAGCCGGATTTCTCCCGGCTGGCACGTGCAATGCGCGCACGCACTCGCGGAAGTACTTCGCTATAAGAATTTCATGTGCCAGCGCACTTCTGTTTACACATGCCAGATACTGTTCAAGTTCGAGGTCATTAACTCTTCGATTAGTAACCAAATGTGATTGGTTCTCTTAATATCTCGTCTTGTTGACCCTAATAGGCCACAACGAGCCCGCCGAAGGTAGTCCGAATGTTGGCGAGAATGTGACACTCTTGGTCACGTGGTTACAAGATAATGTAAAGTATCTAGCACAGAACATATTCTAATCTGTAAGAGTGGCTGAAATTCTAATTAAGGTGGTTGCATCAATTCTCGTTCTCAAACGCACTGCTTACTAGAAATGCTTAACTGACATTAAACCACTGTCCCGTGATGCAATAAAACACATTTATTTAATACTTTATACCCAAAATAAAATAAAATACATAAGTTGTGCGTTTGGGACAGAGTACTTGACGCAACCACCTTAAGGGGAAACGAGTCGTATCCTCTACGAAACGCACAACTTAAGATGGTTCTTCTTATTCTTGAATTACAGATATTAAAGAAATGCTATAAATCCCATTTTTTAAATATCTGTAATTAAAAAATAAGAAGAACCATCTTAAGTTGTGCGTTTAATAGAGGATACGACTCGTTTCCCCTTAAGGAAAGTAATTAAAACCATTTTGTAAATACTCAAGATTTATATACTCAAGATATATTTGGAAACAAAACTTCCTCTGTAATTTGATAGTGATTTCTATGTAAACTAACGTCAAATGCCATACTAACAAAACTATTAAATAATTCATTTACTTTATTAATTAGTTAAATACAAAACCAGATTTGAGATTTTAAATTACAAGTTAATACCAAAATTGGTTTGGCAAAAATTCCACATGCTTTGTTAATTATACTCGACATGATCAGGTGTTAATGAGTGTGTTTTGGTTTCAGGTGAGTAACACTTACGCAATGCACCGTGCATTCTACAATCTACATCGCAGGCGCGGGGTAACGTTCCACTTTACGTACTTTTGCTCAATCAAACTTTATACAACCAGAACCAGTCGTGAAGTGTATCAGTCTGAGCAGTCATTGTAATTGGGACTTTATACCGCCTGAAATAAGGGTCTCCTTAACCGGGTGGTTGTTCGTATATTCATCCAACGCAAAACACCAATTAGGTAGAGGAACTGATGAATATTCATATGAATATGTGTTCGAACGATTCTGCTCTTATGTAAAATAAAATATCATTGACGGATAACGGTTTAGGGAATGCTCTGCATCAGCAATACAATGCTTAGCTCGAAGGTTCTAGCAAGTATACTTGTTACTGTCGAGATCAGTTCACAAGATATTGACCGACATGTTCAATATCCTAGCAAACTGCATTCGATAGCATCCTGATTGCCTTCAAGTATCTTTAGACCGATCGGAGCAATCGGTGCGGCGGAAACGATAAACGCTTTTATCCGCTGCAGACGTCTAAACCGTGAAGTTTCCTTCTAGTTTTGTTTTTCCATTTGTCTCAGAGGACTGTCTTCAATACCTAGCTCGAAGACTTGAGCGGAAAAGTTTTGAACTCTGATGCGCAGTTCTATTTACTGCGACTCTTGCTTCTCGTAAGAATCAGGTTGGAATTGTTCCTGGTAAAGCTTTGTTTTCCTGTTTCAAAGATGATCATCTGTTGAGCCTTTGTTATCGTCTGCAACAATACCTCAATTCTGTGGATTGGGCTCAAGACAAAGTTACTGGTTACAGAACAGCATCGTGTCCCCTATGATTATGCATTTCCTAGAAGCACTCTATCTTGACGTTAATCCTACCTGTTACTTATTCTAAGTCAGTTCTGGCTCTGATTCCTGTACTAAGTGCGTAACTGTCACAAATAATGAAAGCTTTATTGAGAACGCGGGCGCTGCAGCGTCATCTATTAAATAGTTTTATCGTCTATCGATCACAAGTTGGAACGAGAGCCGTCTTATAGCCGATACTCTGTTTACAGAGCCATTAGCCGCTGGCATTGGATCGATTTCCTGTTGCTCCAGCCCGTTTTATTTATATTGAGGTGGGTAGGGCTTGCTCTGAACTCGAGAATTATGTTTATGAATCCCGATAAAGAACATAAGTTCGTTAAGTTCAATGAAACACGTGAAGTTGTGAAATTTCGATTTCTCTTATCTCCGTCTTTTGCGTGTTTATCGATCGTGAGATTTTCCAATTGATACAGCACATTATGATAACGATACGTGTGTATGTTTCCTAAAGTCGCTTCGTTTGTATTTTGTTTACTTCTGCAGTTTTACTTTTAATATCTTTGCGTCTTGGAATGTTAAGTGTATTCGCTCTTTCTTCATATAAGGCATGTTGTAAGACCGCAGTGGCGGGAAGAGTTGGACTCAACCGGTCTATCTGCTTTGCTACGTGGGGACAAGTTCGCCATCTTGCATTAACGCTGATTTCGCTCTGACAACGATCTCATAAGAATGTTCTCGTTGCAAAGTTTGTCCTGTATAGGTACATACATACAACCATGTACATACATAGAACCATCTTGAAACGCTTTTAATTGGATTTTCATATAAAACAAACTACTCCTTAATTCGGCACGTCATTGAGAACGTTCCGGTTTTCTATGCCGTGATGATGACAGATGATTTGTATTCACAAAACCTCGTGGCTATAAAGCTATGATACGACTCTTTTATGGCTAATTCTTACGAATTAATGTTATGATCCTATCTCTTTCAGCTATAATTGCAAAAGTTTAGTGCTGCTATTTTATGGCTCCTTTTCTAGAACATAAAATTGTACGACTGGTCTTTTCTCTACCGTGTTGTTATTAGAATATAAATAAATGAAGCGTTTCATGAACCTGCAATTGAGTGTCTAACATTATTGTGAAATGAGATAGCACGAACCCGTCTAGAATTTCTAGTAACATCATAATGTAAAAGTACAATCGCTATAAGAAATAACTCGGCATCTTTATGATGATAATCCGACGAACAGCGGCATTTTAGATCATGGGGACCGCTAGAATAGAAATACAAAATTATGAAACCATTCATTCTGTTGAACATACCATGAAAAAGAAGATTGCTATGATGACCATAAAAACTAATAATGGTATCGCTTTGGCCTTACGTCCGAGGAATTATTTTTACGCACTACAAAATGCGCGTTTCGCTCCACTGGCCGGTTATTTCGCCAGTATGCGAGCATGCCTCTAATTGGGCTATATTACTGTTTGTTCTCGTGTAGTAGCGAAAGTGTAGGTAGTGAGGTTCCGCAGTCTGACTACACTTACACGAGTAAACTGGCAAGACTCTTTGTGAATGGGTATAGAGGCGATAATTGATTGACTATTGACAGTATATATCGCTGATGTTTTATAGCGGTCAGCGGAAGACATTCGTAGTAAACATAAGAGCAACAGTATAGCAGTGTATTGTTAGGCAGCTGATAGAGTACGTGTTGTATAGTGACACCTGTTTGCTCTGTTTCACTCTACAGATCTTGTTTATCTAGCAGTGGATTGGATACAGATATGGGCAAAATATTGCACCTGTCGTCAGCATCTGCACTGAATCCACACTAACATGAGATCTTTTGCATGTTTTTAAGAAACATCTGCCGCACCTTCCGAACTCGCTTCTACTACTTCGACCAAGCTATTTTGGTCGCAGTTCTACTAAAGCTCAAACTAAATTTTATAATATTAAGAAACTTCTGGGAGTTGTTCATGTAAACAAATAGCTCACTCCCTTCGATAAGTTATATGATCTAGATACACGACCAGTTTTCAGTAGTTTAAACTGCCTTCATCTGTGAAGCTAAATGTCGTCGTCATCAATGAAAGGCTATGTCTGAATTCGGCTGAAATTTGAAGTGAGCTCTTTATTTGTTAACATAAAGAAATTGTGTCCAGTATTGATACACCCCTCAGTTTCATCGTTTGCTTCATCTCAGTTGGCTAGCTAGCAAGTGGGTGATGCGTTCAACCGTCGCGCATCACTCGCTCCATCCTCCACAGCTGAGCCGCTTTCATGAAATTCTCTTGTTATCATCACTTTACCAACACAATAAGATCATCGAGTCGATTAAAAAGGACTTCTATTACCAGCTCTAAGCGTCTTGTGTCTGTTTTGGCTGATGGATGAAATATGATCCGTACGTGACCATGGTTCAGAACCAACTTGGCAACTTTTTATGCTTGTTAGACCGCAATATTGAGAGTCAAGTTATTTTTAATTAGAAAATAATTGTATACCGCTTCTGGTGTAATACTTATAATATAATTATGACAATTCTAATCTCCGTCTTTACTATTATAAATGCGAATGTGTGTCTGTTGGTTTGTCCTTCTTTCACGCAACAACGGAGTAACGGATCGATGTGATTTTTTGCATTACAGGTAGTTTACAGGCGGGAGAGTGACACATTTTTATTTTCAAACTTAATTAGCACGGGCGAAGCCGCGGGCAAAAGCTAGTTTATAGTAAAGCATATTATCAATGCGTCTGTATGCGGTAAATTAATAGGTACAAGCAAAAGATTTTAAATTGTGATAATAATAATTTGCCAGTCAAAACACAAGACCATAGCAATATTTAGTAACTGCAAAGTAGGTCGTAGATTAAATATGACTTTCAAAGAATGGCTGGCGGATGGGTTGATTCATATGTTTATAAAGTGAAAAGTGAACTCACGAGTTTACGTTCCGTTCATATTTATACAACGCTGTTCCGTTCCCCGGTCATGACTACATTCAGTGGGAATTCCTCGTAAACGAAGAGTATGATTTCATTACGCTTCGAGTTTTCGCGTGAGAATTTGCCTTCAAACCGTATTGCAGGCTCGACATACATGTACGCAACTAGTTAGCGAGATTAAATTTCAAGGTTATATTACGAAAGCACGATTCTACAATAATTTAAGGGGCTTAGTATCGCCAAATGAGTACTTTCTAAAGCCTACTCCTCGTTTATCGCCAAACCAAAAATATTGAAAAAATATATTATGAATTATCAACACAAAGATACATATTATGCAACATTTTTCTTTTTCATACCACCAAAAATTCTATATGAGAAAAAACTGAATGGTGTTTTTTGGCTTGAATTCCCTACTGCTCTTAAGCGGCTTGGTCGATTTAATTAATTTATGCTTCGATAAATGGATAAACTTGATAGCTATAAACATAACATAGGATTATTGAATCAATCAATCACGTCCATGTGAAAAGTATTATTTTCTCCTATTTCGCCCTATCAAGGACGCAGTGAGCTACGTAACAGCCACTATGCATTGCGCGCTGATATGAACGTTATTTCAATGTCGTTTCCGTCGATATTCGTACCGACAAACATCGAGCTACTAATTTGGCGACGGTAATCGCCTTAGGTTTCCGAATTAAATTACAGTTAACTTACTTTCTTCTATGTAGGTAGAAGTTAACACGGAGTATTTGAATAATTGATTTTTAGACCACACCTTCGAAGCCAAGCCTCGCTGACCTTTACTTCTATTCTTGTAGTGAAGTTTACAAGCTATAAATCAGCTGCTGCTTATTGAACAGTAGTCGGTTCGGTTTGTACCTATACCTGTAACCCAGATCCTGACCATGAATGCGTCACCTGCCGCGACATGTGTCTCGTTTTGTGACTCAGCTCTCAATGAATGGATGCACAAATCTGCACAATTTTATGCGCACTGGAAACCGTTTGTGGCGGGCTTCTGAGAGGGTGAATAGGAATTGCCTTTTGAATTTGAATAGCCGTAAAACGGCTACTTCAGTTTATATTGGATTTTTGTTTGCTCTGAGTTTCTGCTCACGCCTGTCTTGCACAGGTTAGCTAGCTATATCGTCGATCTGCTGCAATCCTGACTATTACTGACACACCTTTTTCTCTTCCTCGACCGTTGAAAGATTTTTCAATTAGATTTTTGGCTCTTCAAATGTCACAAATTTATCTCGTCATCAATAATTTAAGAGCCTAGTTATTGTCGGTGTAGCATCTTCCATCGTTCTCTGTCCAGAGCCAATTCCTTCAATTCCTGGTAACGTGCGACTCCTGCCTTTGCCTTAACATGGTCACTGAACTTGATCCTCGGTTTGCCTCTTCCTCTTTTCCCCTTTATTTTCTTTGCGTCGATGACTTTTATTAGAGGATCATGCCTAAGAAAGTGCCCGAACATCTCTCTTCTGTTTTCAATTACATTCATGATGTTACTTTTCTGTTTAACTCGTTTCAGCACGTCCTCATTGGTTATTTTCTCTGTCCAACTAATTTTCTCCAGCACCACATTTCAAATGCTTCAATTCTTTCATGGTTCACGTTTCGCATCCATGCAACGCTGTGCTCCATACATAATATGCTTTTTTAAATCTTTTCAAATATCTTTCATGTAAATAATATCTTTATATTTTAATAACTCTACCTCCCCCTTGCAACCTTAAAATTTCCTTATTCTCTCTCCTACTTGCTCGTTTCAATCACTAAATACTAATGCTATTCTTGACACATTTTACAAAAATCGCCTCAAAAGCTACATCATTCATTAGTCAACAAAGGCGCAGCAAATTGATACATTTCAGTTTGAAAGATGCCATATTTGTTTATTGAAACGTCTTTTATGTGTTGTTCAAACTCCACCTAAACTTGTATATTATTATGGTTTGTTGTTTTTTCGTCTGACTCGTGCGTATGCGCCGCTGCCAGTGCATTCGAGCCCCTTCAATTAAACATACATGTGCTGACGACCTCGTATGTTTATTTCTGGGGTGGACGTGAATCATTATGACCGACGACCTCAGGTAGCATTTTAATATCCAGAAACAAATTATAAAATGAATTGAATGTATCCTGTTTTCTTATATATGATAGCACACACACAGTTTGCATCGTTTCTTGAATGTGAAAGCTGATTTGATATTTATGAATACTTTTTTTTACGTTTTATTATTCGCTACGAATGTTATTTACATAACATTTATGATATGTGATAAAGAGCTCGGCTTACGAAAATTTATGGCATATAGAAAATACAAAAAGTACATGAACAAGTTCTTCTAATTGTGAAAACCGTCCCATAATGTGGGTTAATGCATTTTTCTCTTCCGATCAGCATTGATAATGCGTGAATGAATCTGCTTTATTGGGGTAATAACGGTTTATCTAGCGTCACAGTTTCTATACGTTCTTTAGAATATTCCTGATGGAAGAAATTTTATTGAGAGCTGGAATTCGGGTTTCGAATCCAACATTTTGTTCATTTGTTTTATATTATGTGTTCAAGTAATTCTTGGGATCGTGTGTCGTTACTGGACGTCTCATTACAAGTTATACGAAGTTGTTCAGTCGATTCTCGTGGGAACGTCTTAGCACTAACAGCAGATAGTCACACGCTTGAACCTAAACAAGATGGTTCTTTGAATACTATGTTTTCGGATTTCGGACAGGCTTGTGATGATGTAACATAAGAATATTCTATTCGAAGAATGTATAGCTATTATAGTCGTCAGGCAAATATGATGGTACATTCCTTGACAATAAGGTCCAGTCTGTTGAGTGAGATAGACTATCCAATATAAAAATCTTAGTTTATATCCGTCAAATGGCATACATTGATCAGATCGGGGACTATCGTTCCTGCAAGCTTGGTTTTGTAACCAAAATAGCTACGGTTTGGAATCTTGCGTCGTAGTCTTTCTACCAGTAGTATAATTTAAGATATCGTCTATATCTATGCAATACATTTCATTACGTTTTAAGATCTCGCATCTCGTAAAAATATTCATGTGCATTCATGTACAATTATGTACATACAATACTTCCTTGCAGCTGCTAATTCTAGTAATCAAAATAAACAAAACGATTCCTTGAATGCCGTGCTTACGGAATTCATACTTCTGCTTTGTATTGCCTTGAAATGTTATAGATTTCTATTTGCAGCAATTTGATTGTTCATAACACCGGGTTGCGTTGAATGCCGCTCGATTTGCCAGTTTAGTCATCTAAAGTGGCCGCGGCTTGTAAACCAAAATAACCTCTGAAAATTTTCGGCCGTCGCTGACGTCAGAAAGGGGCCATTTGGACAGTATCAATGTTCCCGAATCACACCTCAATCTCATTCATATCAAAAGCTTTGTCTTCATTAAAAGGAATTAACTTCCCAGCTCTTGATTGAGAAATATATTACTTATATTATAGAATATTGTAATGTAAATAACAGTGTAATTGTCCTCCCCGTACGCGTTTGTGTTAATTGTGCTTGTAACCCTGTTCTAGTTACTCGAGTGTGAGGGTTTAATTAAGTATCTAGCTGGTTTTTGATCGCAAGATGATTATTATAAGCCGTTCAGCTGCGACATAGGCCTATCAGTTTTCTGTGAGCCACTTTACACCGACACACCTGTTGCGGTGGCCCCCTGACCGGTTTGCAGCTAGTCATCTGTGAAATTATGCCCTCCTCTGACACCAACCAATGTTCTCTTGAGCCGGTAATGAAACTTTGTAATGAAATTCATCAGTAAAATTGTAGCGGTAATATTTTAAACATAAAAAACTGTGATTTTAACCACAATTCATATTGTACTTGCTCTAAATAGCATACAAATCGAGCGCGCAAGGTTATTTTCGGGTCAATTGATTTGTTTGTCCAATTATAACGTCAAGTCGACAACCCACTTTTCTCTCCCGATCTCTTAATAAATCTTTTATTCTTATTTCCTTGTGATAAAGTCTCTATTCACTTGGCGGCAGGACTTCTTTCTTCAGATCTAAAATCTAAGACTTCTCAGCCCCAACGGACGTCTTGGTTGATCGACCTAGCGTAGGGCATACAACCTTGGCTGCGGCTGCGTTGCGAACCGTAACGCTATTACTTTAACTTTTGTATTCGCTTGCTAGGAGTAAAACCATTTGTTGTGTGTACGTACATGCCCATAATTGCAGTATTCACATGGAGCCGTTCAAAACAGTGACCGTCTGTTCTTGAGCAGGCCTCGCTTGGCGCCAGCTTGACGCTGAGCTATATCTAAATCCTTAAATACTGGACTTATCTCGTCAAGTGCTTAAGACAGATGTATCATTGGTATAGCAGTGTCTTGGTCATTCATAAGCTCTTAAAGGTGGTTCAAAGCCCGTCTGTTTCCTTCTAATTGAATGTATAGTCTCCAGAGCGGTTCAATCTACAAACTAAACGTCGGCTATAACCGCCAATTGTATGCCATCATGATTTAATTGACACGAGTATAGTAAAGTATAGTTTATATGAAGTCATGTTGTCTCAGTCTCGTTATCTTGAGACGTAGTTTTTCTTATTTCATACTCAGCTTCACAATCTTCGTCTTTATGTCATAAAACTTCAATGGCTCAAGACTCTAAATTACAAAAATACTCACTTATTCCTACTTTCGCTTTTTCTGCTCTCAATTTTAAGTGTCACTTATCGAAATGTCAATGAAACATGTTTACAAACACTTATCGCATTCTTTTACAAGTACCAAATACTGGTGAATATGTTAGAAACACATTTAACGGGACACCTGACGCTAGAACATCAACAACACCAGGTTTTCAAGGGTTCATTGGAAGAAACTAGGTCTCTCTTCATATTGAAGAAAATATATTTGATTTATCGATCTTTTGTCTAGGCATTCCACCTATAAACAATTTTTTAAGATTTATACTTTTGTCGAAAAAAAATGTTTTCCACCCTCTTTTTTTTGGTTTTCAAACGTTCGTTTCAAAGATGCGGTTAAGAGATCAACTTGTTTTTTTTTATAAAATAGGTAATAGATATATGAAGGGATGTTATCTAAATCCAATATTTTTTCCCTAAAAAATATTTCAGTATTAGCTACTCGTAAAAACAGACCAATTCGTTGTTTCGCTGCGTGATCACTAGTATTACGCGCCAAAGAGACAACATATAATCGCCTCTATCTAAGGTCTTTGCCATTAGACTTATTGTGCTGGACGGGTAATAAAAAAAGTTGCTAGGGTATGCCATCCTCTTAAAGTGAATATTCTGGAAATCGGCGCATACGCAGCTCTTGGTTAGAGAATGCGCATGCATTTTTCCCCGAGAGAGCGGAAGTACGCGATCGCAACAATGGATCCCGCCCGTGCTTGAGCCACATACGTCGTAGATGTACCACGATACACTCCGTTCCAAAACCAACTCTATTTTAAGATTGTGAGGTTCTATTTGCCGTGACAAATATATTATAGTAACATGCTGCCATGCCATTGTGTACAAATTCCAAGAACTGCTAATGTTATGATTTTGTATCTCAAGAGTTGACGCTGATTTGATACATATATTGCTTTGTTATAGTTTGCTGGATCAATTTCAAGATTTTAAAAAGCAAGTGCATTAAGTTCTTTATTTGCATTATCTACCTGAGATTACTATACCATAATATACTTTAATCTTTCTTTGTAGTTTAAATATGTGATGATGATTTATTATATTAAGAATGTATCTAAGTATTGGTTTATAGGTTCGTGATCAATGATCATCATTCATACTAATTCTCATATAATAACTTTTTTGTTACATACTTAAGCATTTAAGGCGATTATGTTCGTGATTTACCCAAAAATGCTTATCATTAAATTCATTTTATGGGCAATTGATATAAAGATGAAAATGCTAAAAAAAGTGATTTTTTTGCAAATAGTAAATTTAGCTTAAACTGAATGAATGAATGAATGAATGAATTGACACTTATAATTACATTGTACACAAAAGACATATAAAAAAAACAGAGTATTGAAAACATAATTTTGTACAAAGGCGGACTTATCACTTAAAGCGATTTCTTCCAGCCAACCTTTGGGTGGTGAAGAAATAGTCACTAGAAAAGTAAAAATAGGGGGATAGACGTAATAGATAGAGTAAATTAAATGAAAATCAATAAAATGTAAATACAAATAACCTACCGAATTAAACTTAATTTTAATAGATATCATAGACTTACATAAACAAATATACTAATAATACCAATAATACCAATCTGTTATTGGCTTTATTTCTTGTATTTTTTGTTAATGTTGTATTAAGTTTTATGTATTGCTGTTGATGTCCCTAATAAAACTAAATAAAAATAAAAAATACAAGAATATATTAATAAATACATCTATAAACTATAAACATTTATAAACTGCACTGAATTAATTCTAAAACAAAATAATTAAAAAAAAAAGTTTCATTTATCGTATACGTATTATTTCGCAATGAAAAAAAAAATCCAGAGAAAGGATATTGCCTAAAATTTACATAAACCTTATTTGTAAAATATTTCATATAAACATGAAAAAAATTATGTTTATTTCGATATTTCTATGTGCACGGAAAACACATCGAAATCGCGAGTTTTCCGTGCCGCCTACTGGTATTATTTGTTATTATTATTAAGGCGGGTATATTCGGAGAAATCTGTCCCGCCTACTGGAGCAGGCGGGACAGATTTCTCCGAATATACCCGCCTTAAGTAAAGCTATATGTCACCTTATTAAATGCATTGAAATGTTTCTTTTATCATTTCAGTACGATAAATGTATCGGTTGGAATTCTATCTCGGACTTTTTACATGAACAATTGCTTAGCGATTTATTGTCTACTTAGCAAAGTTCTTTCCCCACTTTTGGGGTCGAAGTTGGTAGGGCCAGTAGCTAATCCAATTCTTCCGTCCCTTCTGAGGGTGCAAGTATTGACTCAGTTGAAATACCTACTCGATTGCATCGATAAAGGTTTTCGTCGATTCTCCGCTCGAGAACGTACGTACATGTTACCGGCCAAACCAGATTTTAGGATAAACTAGTATGGTCTAGGTCAAAGTGGTTTTAGGTTCTCATAACAAAATAACCACAAACGTTATTTATGGCGAGTGACGCTCTGTGCTGTAGGACTTCCGAAAAACTATTTTGATCCTAAAATCGGTTTGGCATTGCCTTTCGATTAGATTGCAATATCGTATTAAATTCTCATGTCAAGTGACTTCAAGCGATAAGTATAAATAAACTCCACCATTATTTGTTTTTAGTGTGAATTAACCACAGGAAAGATACCCTTTTGTGTTTCACAAAGAGCAATATAGTATAACAAAAGAGTTTTTTCATTAATAAGGCAGGCCACAATGCGCCCGCTTCGCTTCCCACGTCTCAGCTTTGAATATAAGCTTTAAAACTATGTGAGAACAAACTTTTGTGGTTAATTTATCTTTTTATGTAATTAGGTCTTCGCAGTATTAGGAGGGGGTCACCAAAATTATAGGGAACCGAGTACCTTCGACTGGGCCGAACTAAAATTAATTTTTGTACGCGAATTGTTTTTTATCTAAGTAACAATCCCACTAATATACTATATTCCCCAAACTGCTAAACAGTTTGTTGGCAATACGCTCTTACAAATTTATTTTATACCACACCTGCTCGGAAAGTACCTTCTTACTTTTTTGAAAACGATGCAGAAAATACATCATTACTGTCATACAAATATGCGGGCGGAAAAAGTGTATGAAAATTCATTGTTAACGTGCTTGAGCGGGCAGAAAAAGTATATGCAAATCCATTGTTAACGTGCTGTTTTTTTTTAAATAACATAAAGAATGAGCAAGTGGCCAGTATTATTTTGCGAACTCGTACATAAAACTCGAAAAATGATACTGGCCACTTGCTTTTTCTGTACATAATAAAAAATAAGAAGGAAATAAAAAGTGACAATCGCACGCGAGTCATTCGGTTTCTTTTATTGTATCTTGATTAAAACTAAAATTATACTATTTCCTTTCAGGTGTAGTATAAAGCACTATGTATCACTCGGGAGAAAGTGCGATTCCCAACCCGTGTGTATTACACCCTCGTTGGTAATCTTCCCCTTTCTTCCCTCGGTGAACAATGTACTATTGTTTCTTAAATGTTTTAGAAAATTTGATGAAAATATGTGTTACTATATTATTATTACGCCTATATTATGCCTCCCTATTTCGGCAAAGAATAAAAAAAAAAACTGAAACCCAAGCGGGGTCCCTATACAAGGTGACTTTTTGACCATCGTCCAAATTCTTACTAGAGGCTAGGTAAGTGATCGGCATCATGAACCGATAACGATTTTTGTGAAATTCGTATAACGAAATTTTTACTTCCCATAGTAATTAACTCCCAGTCCTAAGTGAATCACTATGGGAAGTCGAAATTTCATTTTATGAATTTTACAATAATCGTTACTGGTTCATGATGCTGATCACTTACCAAGGCTCAAGTATGAATTTGGACGATGTTGAAAAATTCACCTTGTATATTACAACCTCGAAAAAATTTTAATTTATTCAACGTTATTTGTTTCAGCTGTATCTACATAACCCTTAAATGAATGAGATTATATTTTTGTATGAAATTGAAAACAGTGATAGAAAAACACCAAAAAAATACGAAAAAATGAAAAAACATTTTTTGATTGAAGGGTAGGTATTTAAAAAAAAAACAATAACAAAAAAAAGTACGAAAGCAATTTATTTATGCATATACGAAATACAGACGTTATCAAATCAGTCATTCAGTTTCCAATTATGAAAGTTTTCTTATCGCTCCGCGGTCAAAGACCTTTGGCTGAATAAATATAAATAAAACCGGTCAAGTGTGAGTCGAACTATTGCGCCGAGGGTTACTTTAAAAATCATTTTATACCTAGCGCTGTCTTTAATGGAGTTTATTTACTTTCATGTGGTTTTTTCATGTATACACATATACACTTATGTATGGTAGTTAATGTTGGTTATGGCAAGATAAAGATCAAAGTAGAGTGAATGCAGTGGAAATGCGTTCCTTACGGAGTATGTGTGGTTTAACATTGAATGATAGAATGAAAAATATCGACATACAGGATCGTTGCCGCCTGAAAGAAGATGTAGTGACTAGAATCGAAGAAGGAATGCTTCGGTGGTTTGGGCATGTAGAAAGAATGAATGAAAGTAGAGTGACGAAAGAAATTTATGGTGCGCAAGTGAAAGGTACAGCTCGACCAGGCCGCCCTAGAAGGACGTTTGCTGATCAAATTGGCGAGATATATGTCAAAAGTACCTGGAATAGAGGAGCTTGTATGACTAGATTGATGGATGTGGGAAAGGCGCAAGAGGTGTGTCAGGATCGTCCAGATGGAACTCTGTAGTCTCTGCCTACCCCTCTGGGAGACAGGCTTGAGTATATGTATGTATGTAATATTGTATACATAATTATAATACATTTTTATAGTCAACTCTTTCATAACTACTATTCGATACCCCGTAGTAGGTTAGTAGAATATTAGTTATAACCCGTGTGTGGGCAGATAAATGCATGTGCCATATTTTAAGGCTAGCTTAAACCGATCAAAAGTTATGACCATATGACATTGACAAATGACATATACATACAGACGAAAGGACAACTAGTCTCACCATAACGATTCATATTTTACCCCTTGGGTACGGAACCCTAAAAATGCGATATAACAAAACACACGCTTCCTGCCCAGACGGGATGCTGAAGCACTCGTTAGTACGAACGATGTTCGCGTAAGTTTTAAACGAAGCCAGTTTCCTACACAGCCTTCATTGTTCACTAGTAGGCTTTCGCATTGAATCAACTTTTCATCAGTTGATTAAAAATATTGCATGATGCTTCTTTATAATGAACGAAGCGGCTTAGGAGTGCGGGTAACCGCTTGTCGAATTCGCTTAGATTAAATTATGTTAAGGTGTGTTAATTCGAAAACCATTTCGAGATTTAGGTTTAATAACCCGTATTTTAGAAGTTTTGGTCTAAAAAACATAATGATGATTAATATTTTCAAGAAAAAGCTGCAACTTCCATTTGCCTTCGTGTGACGTCACTTGAGAAATGGCTGTTTAGAAATGTGTCGTTTTCTATCAAGATAAATTTATAAAAATTTTCTGCTGACTGATTTGACAGATGGATGACAGATGGGAAGACAGACAGAGACAGACCACTTTTTTTATAAGCAATCACACGTCACAATCAGTATAATGTCTAAAATGTCAACGTCACAACCCACAATTGTTTAAAAAATCTTTAAAAAAATATTGGTTAATTTATATAACAAAATAATGAAAACTACGACAAGTGGTAGAGCTGATGCCGGGCTCGACTGTGGAGGTACCACCATCTTACTTGGAGACCCCCTCTAAGTAATTCGGGGGAGAGTAAGAGGACAGCTGACAGGCAAAAAACCAGGAGGCCTGGGACCGATGGATGGCGGTAAATCCATCCCTAATAGCGGGCCTTATATGGAACAGACTGGTGACGGGCAGCGGCGTCACTGGTGCGAGGGTTCCGGCACAGCGCTCACCAACGCGCCTGCCCAGCGTGTGTGAGTATGGGCAATTCTTCCAGGATTACCGCCGGGAGTGGCAAAGTCCTGGAAAGGCTTATGTCCAGCAGTGGACGAACTAGGCTGATGGATGGATGGATGATGAAAACTATGTCCTAAAATGGGGTAAAAAAATTATTTTTTGAAATGAAGCTATTAGAATTGCACCTTCCATATTAGTGTAATTCAATTTAAGGGTCGATAAGAGTGATTTTAGAACAATTGAATTGAAAATTGTTAAATCACTTATGGAAAATCTAATTATTTTTGAGCTACCATAACATCATTTAAAATACGTTGAATCATATAGAAATATTGTTATTTTATGAAAAAAAATTATTTTGGCCGTTATAATTATTTCTTAATGTTTTGTATTTAACAACTACAGAGAATCAAGCCTTAAGTAGTTAGTACAAAAAATTGGGAAAGCCAAATCAGCCAATCAACGCTTCATTTTATACTTTCAAATTAAAAAGGCCGGTGGAACAACCCTAGTTGATACAACCGTAATACCAAAACCATTTGTAAATCATAGATATTGTTAGGATAGTGTGTGTTTATTCCGATTGGGTTACACAATATCTAGGTTCCCATATATATACAGTACTCTCTCGCTAATCCGCCACCAAAAAATCCGGACTACCGGCGGATTACCGAAAACGGCGGATTATAATGTACAGGAACATCAAATTGAGGAAAACAACAAAAAAAACATAGTCATTTTGTATTAGTACTTATGAAGGTAAATACATATGTACATTTGTTTTAAAATTTAAAAATGAACTGACACATGAACTGATTACTCAGGTTTTGAAGAATACTGCTCTAATTTGGCTTGTTTTTTACCAGAATAAATCTTCGTAATAACATGATTACAAAGAGACATCGACTTGCAAAAAATGGGCGGATTATAGTAGTTGTCGGATTATCAAGCGGCGGACTAGCGAGAGAGTACTGTATTTGTTTTATTATGTTTTATTACATGTCTAAACAATTTAAAGAAATAAAAAGCTCGCTGTAGAATTATTATATTTCAAATTTAGTGATAATGAGAAAGAAAAGGGCTTAACTTGAAATTCTTAAATGTAAAATCGGGCGATACTGACCTAGATACATCAGTTATCTCAAAAGTAATTTGTACATTTGTTTTAAAATTTAAAAATGAACTGACACATGAACTGATTACTCAGGTTTTGAAAAATACTGCTCTAATTTGGCTTGTTTTTTACCAGAATAAATCTTCGTAATAACATGATTACAAAGAGACATCGACTTGCAAAAAATGGGCGGATTATAGTAGTTGTCGGATTATCAAGCGGCGGACTAGCGAGAGAGTACTGTATTTGTTTTATTATGTTTTATTACATGTCTAAACAATTTAAAGAAATAAAAAGCTCGCTGTAGAATTATTATATTTCAAATTTAGTGATAATGAGAAAGAAAAGGGCTTAACCTGAAATTCTTAAATGTAAAATCGGGCGATACTGACCTAGATACATCAGTTATCTCAAAAGTAATGATTTAATGATATGTTGTTTTATTTTCAAGTAAAACTTGTATGAGAACCGATTCGGGGGCTTTAGGCTTAAAAGCTCGTAATTTACTGACCATTCAAGTCGCCGGGTAGGCACATACTTTACAAAGCTGATCAAAATGCAAGAACAGGAATGTGGTCAACTTGTTGTTAGCCTCGGTCGAGTTTATGTTGTGGCACTTATTTTACAGTTGCATAGTAAGCAGCAATTTGAAGAAAACCGCCGATACTAACGACCGTAACAAATCGCTCGTAGTTTGTCATATCCTCATGTCTATGTACGCTACAATGTAACTCTACCTAGGTAGGTACTTAGTAGCGTTTTTGTTAAGACGTTTTCCCGACTTAAAGAATTGCAGCGTATATCCCACAATTGGAGCGAAAGAAAAATTGCTCAACCCTTAAATGTATAATGTATCAAAAAAGATAAAAAGGTTTGTATTATAGTTTATGTCATAAATTATAATTATTCGATTATGTTTGCTAAAAAGATGTGTGGCAATAAATAGCATTTCATAATTTTTTATATAAAATAGGTACATTCATTTCCTTTTCCTTGTTAATTTTTGTGTTATTTCGCATTTTGGCGGATAATTTGTTAAACCGAGCTTTTGTCAAAAACACCTAAAACATGTTCTGCGTACATATTCTTATAGTTATTTTATATAAAACCAATAAAGCTACAAAAAATATAAAGCTTCATAAAATCATTCAAAAAATAAAGGAATAAAGAAACAAAATGAAAATTTACATTTTTTTTTTTCGGTTTTTGTTCGTAAAAACCTTCAATCAGTTTTTCTTTTTCATATATTTGAGTTTTTTCCACCACTGTTTTCAGTTTCATAGAAAAATGAAATCTTATGCATGAAGGGGTTAAAAGCCTTGGGGCATTACACTGATTATTCGCGTGTGTAGAGCTTTTCTGTGTAGTTCAGAATGCAAAACAGTAGTTGTATATCCTAAAGAGATCCCTGGGGAACAACAAGAGAATAAAGTGCTTGCCGTTCTGGAACAACATTGTGCACATGAATGAATCGATTGACAAAAGGCCAACAACGAGGCAATGATCGCTGAATGAATCTGGGAGATGGGCTCCACACGCATGGAATGGAGCAACTGATTGTGGCCTGCCCAACGACACAGAAACCTCGACGACTGCACATCTAAAAATCGATATGCTCTTACGTAATCCTGGCAAATGATACAGTTTTTGTACATGCTGCCGGCTACAACTGGCCGGTTGGCTGCGGACTTTCACAACTTCGCTACAGACGCCCGCACCCATGTAATACATAATAGTTATCCCCATTTGTTGCCGTAATTTGTCAGTAATGGCCCAAGAAAATTATTGTTTACGCACACACTAGCCTGGAACAAAGAAACAAAGCACCGTTGAACTTCCGATGACATTTGGAACACTCCATTCATGCAGTATCAATGAGACTGGTGTCATCCGTCTCGACACTTTCTACCAGCACGACGAGAGCTGGTTTCCACGGGTGTTACTCAACCGACAGCGGCGGAACCCTTACGAAAATTGCGCATACGACACTTAACATCAATCATCACTTTCTGTTTCTTTCAACCTTTCTTTTAACCACTTGTTGTAATGCCTAGTTTACACGAGTAAAGTAGGAAGTCGATTGCGAATGTATAGTGGAGACCGCGTCAAGTAATACACATTGGACTTTGTACCTATCTTATATTCTTCTCTGTAGGGGCTAATGTCGTACTGCAAGTGTATAGCTTGATGTGGTCTCCACTGTACAATTACATTTCTAGCCAAATGCAAACGATTGCAAGATGGTACTAATAGGTTAAAGTGGCAGTGGACTGGCCATATTTGTCGCCGACGTGATAACCGTTGGGGCCGTAAGGCATTGGAATGGAGACCACGTACAGCAAAGCGCAGCGTAGGCCGCCCTCGTGCCCGCTGGACTGACGATCTGAAGGACGTTGCGGGTGGCGGCTGGATGAGGATGACTGAGGATCGCCAAGAGTGGCGTAATATTGGGGAGGCTTATGTCCAGCAGTGGACGAATACGGACTGATGGAAGGATGGATGGATGGACTAATAAAACCGGCCAAGTGCGAGTCGGACTCGCGCACGAAGGGTTCCGTACCATTATCTATAACAACGGCAAAAAAAAAAACATGTCTGTCGTATGGGAGCCCCTTTATTCTGTTTTTTAGCATTTGTTGTTATAGCGGCAACAGAAATACATCATCTGTGAAAATTTCAACTGTCTAACTATCACGGTTCATGAGGTACAGCCTGGTGACAGACGGACAGACGGACAGACAGACGGACAGCGGAGTCTTAGTAATAGGGTCCCGTTGGTTACCCTTTGGGTACGGAACCCTAAAAATTGTAGCGGGGTATGTAGATGTTATTAAAACTCGCGTGAGCTGACATACTAAATTATTATTACACACGGTTTGAACACTCACGTGTGATTGTTGTTGCTTATATGCCAACCGTTTCACCGATACAATTTCGGCATTACCAAGGCGAGTGTATCGGTGAAACGGTTGGCATATAGTCAACAACAATCACACGTGAGTGTTAAAGCCGTATGTAATAATATAATTTTGGGTATGTAGTAGATGGTTAAAAGTCAAAATCAAAAAGAAGACTAGTTGAATAAATAATAATACTACACCAGTAGAGATGGTGAGGTAAGAGTTACAATTCTTAATACGTGTACGGAATTATATTTAGGTGACATTTCACTCGCAGGTTATGTGATAATAATCCGTCATGTCCATTAGTATCATTACCCAAGTAGCACCCAAGCTCTATAAGTAGCCGTACAGAAGCCGGTGAGGCGCCATACATTACGGCATAGGCTCCATAGAGAAGCCCTACAGTGGTTCTAAAAGCGGCTATAGCGCCGCTTTAACCCCAAAAGAGGCCCCTCTTTGTAGAGCTATCGGTCCTACAATCGCCCTACAGTGGCCGTAAATGTGTGTTAGTACGACGATACAGAGGTTCTGCAAGAGCGATAGTATGTGCCTAGAGATCTAAAATAAGTTCTTGTAGCGCGACTATAGAGCTCTCAGCGTATTTCAGCGCGACTCTATCTCTGAAATATATTTCATGGCTCTATATTGATTCTATAGAAGTCATATTATTTTTTTGAACAAAGTGGATCATATTTACATGGTAAAGAAGTGACAGCACAGCAGAAGATATAATAAAAATAAATACACAGGTAAGTTTTAATACTGATTTATCCTTTTATTTACGTGAAATGTTAGTGCCAGTATCATTTCATTGTAAAAATATGCATATATTTTAGCTAAAAAACTGACGCGCTCACAATATATGCAGTTTTTAATATAAAAAATACATTTATATTTAGGGTTATAAACGACATCAAATTTTTTTAATAGTATTTCAGACTTGTTGGTCGTTTTATTAGGGTCGTGAGTGAGAAATGGTGGTGTAAAGTGCAGAATTCTTGCATATTTATGATGATAAAATATTGCAATAATCATGAGGATAAGCATTAATCAAAATATTAATGGCGTCTTATTACAACAGCTCTCAGAGCTTTACTATGTCCGCTCTATGGTTTTAAACCGTACGAAGGCGCTAGTATTCGCTGTTGTAAACCTTTGGGTCCTACAGTTGGTGTATTGGCGCATAATTGTACTCTTTTGGACGTACACCAGCACTTTACGTCTCCATTTAAGAGCCCAAGTGTATAAAAAGGAGTACTATATATCCTATTATATTAACGTATTAGGAGTCCGTCGTTGAATTCTAAAAACACCTATAAATTGTTTTTACGTTTTTTACGTGAGAAAGTTCTCATTGCTCATGTAAGTTTTTTTTCGAGTAAACTAGGATTAAAAACCCTTTACTTAATTATTGTAATAAAATGTTTTTTATATCCGTAATATTTAAGATTCTTTCCCTCCACCACTGTTCGCTTTTTATTCCCACACTGAATGTACTCTTTGTACATGATTCATTGCTTACATATTTTGTTAAAAAACAATTTAACTTTTTAATACAAAAATTATTCGTGAAGTTTAATAAAAAACTAAAGTTCTTTTATTTAAAAGCATAAGCATCAGAACTTTGCGTGTACGAAGTATTTTTCTTCTCATTCTTTTGCACAACTGCATCCTTATTTAAGTGGGTGGAGTGAGAGTGGAGAGACGCGCGGGGTGTGTTAGCGCTGAGCGTCATCGCTTGCACCTGTGTTGTCTTTGTTTGTCTACGATAACTACGATTCTAAGAATTAGTGTTCAGTTGTTCAGTTGACGGAATGAGACACGAGCTTAAAATATTTAATAGGTATAGATTTACATTTATACTAAAACAATAACAAGAATTATTTGTATTTCAATCTTTTAGCATTCGGGTAGGTTATTTATTAATAAAAATTATACCTATGTTGATCATCCCTGTGGCCTAGTGATTAATTACTTGACTTATACTCTGGAGTAAATGTTATCCCGTAGGGGCACATTTGTGTTCGGTTTGTTTGTGTCCGAAGTACGGCGATAGGGCTCAGTAACTACCCGTCGTGCTAGGATGTAATCAGTGAAACCTAGGTATATACGAGTGTGGACTGTGACTAGCATTTCACAGTCTACACTCGGAAACACCTCTGAAACCCCCTCGGGGATTCATTTCGTGATGATGCACCGATACCTATGTATGTACCCATCTATGTTCAATGTTCAAACTATGTTTTACTTTTCAGAATCCCCTTCAAAATTGTGAAGATGGTTGAAAGGGGAAATTACAACTAAGCATTTTGCCATCTCAATGAGAAAATGGTGGCATACTTAAATGGCCCAAAAAGATGCCAAAGATGATAAATTGTTGAAGACCAGAACTCGATTCCTGCACCCGAACGACTGCGAATAAATTGCTCGCTTAAAAGAAATCATCTTCTTTCTTATGAATTGGCCAATGACGAACTTTAAGTAATACTAGAAAATACCGACACTGAACATGAAGACGAATAGATGACCTTTCGGCGTCCTGCACAATACCGAGAACAAGTGAATTTAAATACTCTTGCCGACAATTTCAGTTTAGATTCCAATTTTTTATAAGAAAAATAAAAACGTATTCAAACAACAAAGTTTACAAGTTTATTTTTTTCTTTCCTATATATAATTGTATGTGTTATATGTTAAATTTATTTAATGTTTAATTTGTAGACATCATCTTATTTAATTTATAATTGTCTGCTAGGGTGATCTCAAATTCTGTTCAGAGATTTAATTATGTTATTTACTTTATCAAGAATTTAAATTTTGATCTCAAGAGTAATTTAATTAAGTACTAATTAAAAGTTAAAGTTCTTAAATTACTGATTAATATATTTTATTAACTACTATGTATGTAGTGCTACAATATAGTGCGTTGACAAATAGGCTTAACCGCTCAGAAAACTTAAATTTCAAGGAAACAAAATGAATAACGTTAAAGAGCACCATCGTTGCAAAAAGATCTGGTTGGTGGCTTAAAAGCAATCTCTGATAATTGCCAAGGTTATCTACTTAGTTTAACTAAATTAAACTTAGTTAGATTTATTTACATTGTTTTATTTTTTTTAAATGTTTGTAACAAGGGTAAAACATACATTTCTCCTTGATATGTCATACACACCAATTTACACGCAATATCCTGGGGAGTTAAAATAACATCCATTTTTGGTGTGGAAATCACTTTATATATATTCAGATATGATGATTTCATTCAAGTTTGTAATAATTGGAATTTTTTGTATTTTCTTTATTTTCAAGATTTATTATTGTTTTTTTAATCGTTATAGTTTTCCTTAAATATTAACGTAATACTCTGTAATTGATAATTCTTTCATATTTTTCGGTCCAACAGTTTCAGAGATAAGGACATACAATTTTTTTTGGTATACCAATTCATTTCTCTAAAAACATGAAATAAATCCATTACAATCAGTTTCAGTTTTATTTTTTCCGAAGCCATGATCAATTTGATCTATCCAACACTAGAAAAACTATTGCAGAGACTGAAAATAAGTCAGGTACCTGTCAGTTATTTTGCACATTGCCATTATGAATAATAACTCTATTCCGACTTTGCCTACAACAAGCATTTTTACCGGACGTATAATATCACATAACAAATATTTAAAAATGCTTGTAGGTATATTTATTATGGACATTGTCTAGCTATTATGGATATATACTATATTCGAATTTTGCCAACTACAATTTTTTTCCCCGAACATGTCACATAGCAAGTATTAACAATACTTGTATGTACCTATATATTTAATAATATATGTATATCGCAACTTGTCCGCAATCATATTTTTTAGACAAGTTATCTATAAAATATAGAGCGTGCCGCGCGAAAAATCGCGTGGCAAAAGCAACGAGAGGGATAAGGATTTACGTGGGGTGAAGAGCGTCAAATTTTGTCTTCTCAAGAATTCTCTCGCCTTAATCCCTTCTGCCACAACTTCTTAAAAATCACAGGTAATATTGTCAGCTACAGCATTGCTACAGGATACACTATTGCTACTAGACTCAAAATTTGAAACGACAGAACCCTCACTGTTTTGTTTTTGGACTTGACTGTTCACTCCTTCAAATCTTTGGCCTTGACATTGAGTTATTTGAGTATATTTTGGTATTCTGTGCAATTTTTTTTCACACTACCACATTTTTTTCTTGATTTTATGATTTTTTCCTCTCCATGGTGGATTTGCTGAATACTTGAACAAAATGGCAGATTACATATGTTTTAATAACGATTATAAGCGCTCTTGTTCTGCTTTGACCGTTATAGTGACGATATAAATGTGTTTTCCTCTCTTTTTGCTGGATAAAACCTCTTTGTCCAGCTATTTACCATATAGTGGCTGTAAAGGCAGCAAATATACAGGTTTTTACGCTACTACGGAGTTATATTACTCTATTGTAGATATAGCCCTACAAAGGCTCTTATAAACTCTATTTGAGAGCTGAAGGCTTTAAAATACTACTCTATATACCTTAAAGCGTTTTAAAAGAAGCTTATAACTCCATTCAAACACTTTTACCTATCAAAGATCTCTTTTAGATCACAGAGTGTTATAATAGGTATTTATAACACTGCTTTACTTCTTAGGCCGGTACGACAGCTCTATAACACGCCTTTGTATCTCCTTGGGCATAAAAGTTACCTTTTTATGGCTACTGTATGACCTGCCTGTTGAAGAACTTTTAAATACGCTGCTTTACAGCTTAAGGATAACAATAAAGCCCTTGTACAGCTATTATACAGCATTCAGGCTGGCCAAAGGCTATTTAAGCAGCTTGTGTGTTAGTTGGGTAACGTAATACTCTGTTAGCATTTCACAAGCGTGCACAGAACAAAGCAGCGATGTAGAAAGTGCCAAAAGTTCGTAGGCAATAAAATTATAAAACTGTACGTGTTGGGAACTTGAGAATTGCCAGCACGCCACTCGGTGATGGATGTCGAAGCACGTTTCGCCCAGGTTTTGTAACGCATTGTATTCTTTCGTAATGAACGTAAAATCGGATTTTTGACAAAACCACCAGCGCGTTCTGTATTGGAGGAATTTGAGAAGTCTTGGAGTATTGTGTTCGCTTAAGGCGATATGTAAAAGTTTTAGCGTCCCTGTTACTCCATATGCGAAAAAACCCTCAGTGCGAGTGGGACGGTTTCGTGGAAAAGTAGCAAACAGTCGGTTTTTTATTAATATAAAATGTACTAAGCTATTTTGTCAAAAAGATTTTTCAAGGAGACTTTACAAACACGTAATATCCACATTTTGAATGCAATTTCACAATGAAATTAGTTAGGATTTCAGAATTACAGGAAAAAATAAAACAATTTAGAGGTCTTTTCGGAATTCAATTCTATCGAGAAAATTTCATACAATCGCGTTTTCCTTCTGTGAGAATCTTAATCAAATTCTCAATAAATATTTACCCAAAAATGAAATACGTAGATGACGTCATAGTGGAGTAAATGGATTCGAAAGAACCCCATTTTTTTTGTATCGCCTTAAGATGGCACTTGATACGTTGAAAGACGAGAATAAGTGAACTTAATCTCAAGGAACATAACTCGGGTGTGATCTTTAAGCGTGGGAATACACCTCTTTATAAAGCCAATTTAGTGCCATGAGATCTTAGACCATATAAGATGCTCTAAGCATGAGATGCTCCGAATGCCCACCGCATCGTGATTCCTGTCTGTTTTAAGGCCAAAACGATTTTATAGCTTCCGTGTTATTTCACTAAAATATGCTGTATAGTATTTTTTTAAACCTATTCAAATTGTTCCTTTGATCGTGTGGTTAGTGGTTGGTCAACCTGGATTCGGAAACGTACGGCTGCCATACGCGCCTGACATGGTATAATGAGATACAGCCTGGTGACAGACGGACAGCGGAGTCTTACTAATAGGGTCCCGTTAGTTACCCTTCGGGCACGGAACCCTAAAAATGTAATTTTCCATTGATCTAGTAGTTCGTGTACTCGACTACTAATCTTAGTCGCGGGTTCAAATTCAAATCCTACGGGACGTTACGCTGTGGGTCCATATTTATTCCCGAAGTACGGCGATAGGGCTTACCCAGCACGGTGGAACGTAATAACGTAACGTAATAATCGTCGGAGAAACACGGGTGTACGAGGTTGTACTGTAACTCGGGGATTCATGTCGTGGCGATGTATTTTTTTCACTTTTTGTCAGCCAGGATCAACAGCTTAACATACTTTTTTAACGTGTGATAGTGCCACTATCAGTCACCCATCCATCCAAGGGCAGACCATGACAAGCGTTGCTTAACCGCGGATCGTTATTGAATAAAACATAACAGTACGTCGAAGTGGATGAAAGCGAAGTGGTTACGTGTCCGGTGAGGGATACAGTGTGTTAATATGTTTAACGTTAACCGTAGAAAGTTCTAACAAACCAGCTCTGTCCCTTGTAAGAGTTGGAGGTAAAAATGTACTTTACGATTAGTATGTGAAGAAAATGAGTAATAATGAAGACGAGGTGTCATATGGTGAGGAAATAAGGAAGAGCATCGAACACTGGCAATATTTTCCTGGTTATTATTCCGGCGAAGGTGAAGAAAGTTAGTTTTAGTGTTGTGGTTGACATAATTATGGCAAGACTGATGACGATATAACTATACTATAGGTATAAGACGGTCGTTGTAAAAAAAAAAACGTAGTTACAGGTCGCGGCACAATTTTTGACCGCTCGGCGAAAGTGGTGGGGGACTAGCGCATGAGTTCATTCGCGCACAAAATTACTAAGTGCGATAGAGAAAAAATTACTAGCGTAGTCAAGGTCAGACCTCATAAACCGTCCGCTACCTGTACCTGATATATTTAAACTATATATATTTTATAACTATCAAAACGTACCCTTTTCTTGCCACCAAATAGTTTAAAACAATAGTATTAATTAAATTTTTTCTCTTTTTTTTTGTACATACTTATGGTTAATTTCGCTAATAATGTAAGGTTTATAATTATTTTCAATTTATTTTAGTATGTACATCTTCTGTTATTGTTTAAGTTAAGTTTTTAAGTCACCATTTTGTGTAATATTGTAATAGGTAATGGGAGCCTAATATAAATTTATTACTTACTTACTTAACTATCTGATATGATAATCCATCGGTCTCTTAATACCTGCCGTTTAATGATAACCACAAACATAACTTGTCTGAAATATAGCAGGAATAAAATGAAAGTAGTAGTGTAAAAGAAGAATTTATTCCAAAACAGTGACACCCAAAACAATACACATATATAGATTGGAGTACACAGTGACACCCAAAACAATACACATAATATAGATTGGAGTACACAGTGACACCCAAAACAATACACATATATAGATTGGAGTACACAGTGACACCCAAAACAATACACATAATATAGATTGGAGTACACAGTGACACCCAAAACAATACACAGATATAGATTGGAGTACACAGTGACACCCAAAACAATACACAGATATAGATTGGAGTACACAGTGACACCCAAAACAATACACAGATATAGATTGGAGTACACAGTGACACCCAAAACAATACACAGATATAGATTGGAGTACACAGTGACACCCAAAACAATACACAGATATAGATTGGAGTACACAGTGACACCCAAAACAATACACAGATATAGATTGGAGTACACAGTGACACCCAAAACAAAACACAGATATAGATTGGAGTACACAGTGACACCCAAAACAATACACAGATATAGATTGGAGTACACAGTGACACCCAAATCAATACACACATATACAATACATAGATTGGAGTACACATAATATGAGTTGAAAACCATTTTTAACTGACAATGGAATCGAATTTCTTATGGCACGAAGGGCGCTTGGATAAAAAAAATGAATAAAATTAGATTATTTTGCAGGTTATTCGTATTTTTAACGAAATATAAGGCGGTTTCGGTTTTGCATAAAACCATAATCCCCTGGATGTATCACGAACACGGAAAAGAAAATTTTATTGAAATATATCTCAAATAAAAATCGAATGAAACTGCTTTTTCCCTAAAAATTTGGAAATCTTTACAAAACTTCGTGTTTTTAGTTTAGTTTAAATCAATCTTGTTTTGGGCATCGTAATTCACCAATTGGTATCCTTTTTTATTACCAATAAAAAGTGTGGTTTGTAGTTTTAGCGTCTTTAGATTTTTCTAGCGGTCACACATCAAACTTCTACTTTGCGTTCACCAAATGTTTACTATACGTGCTACAAGAGATACAAGAGAACGACCCTTGAAAAGAGGGAAACTGCATGATATACTCGTAGTACAATACAGTAGTCATATATAAAACAAATCGAATAACCATAAAGCCCCAAGTGTTTTGGGGTAACTGTCTAAATCAATGGGGGTAACCCAGCACAGCAAGGTTCCTTACACGAAATGAGTTTGTGTACAGTCAGCAAAAGATTTAGGTTCCCAGGCCCAACGCAAACACTTCGACTCTGAATTATTATACATTATTTGTTATACATTATGATTTATTATTTGAATGTCTCTCTTTAATTGATTGTTTATTGTTGTGAAATGTGTCCTTTATTGTAATATGCTATTTTTTGTGTATCTTCCGAGTTAAAATTTCGTGTACCCTATAATTTTAAGCCTTTTTAAATATTTGTATGCCTTTACGGCGGAACATACGCACTACTTTTGTAAAACCTTCTTTTTCTTACCTATGTTGGACAAATAAATGCTTTGATTTGATTTGATCTGAAACGCACAGGTGAGTGATAAAAGAGATGAAAAATACTTAATCACTAGTGCATGTGTGTATGTATTGACCAAGTATTCCTCATCTCAGCTATCGCTCACCTGTAGGTCTAAGGATCGAAGTGTTAGCGCTGGGCTTGGGAACCTATATCTTTTGCTGACTGTACTTCCTTCAAGGACGGCCAAGGATATACGAGTAGAAACGTAGCGTTTTTATTATGAGTGAATCAAGGGCATCGTTAACTAACATTACAAGTATTTAGCAAATCAACGACGTAAATTAGTGATGATTCATTTTTCACATGATTATATCTGCTTCACAGTTGCCTATATTTACTTAAGGGTCGGTGTTCCGAGATTCGGGGTTCGGGGTTATGGCTTTTTAAGACGGTAAAAATTCAAATTTCTGAACAAAATAAATACCACTTGTTACCTTACAAGAAGAAGTGCAGGTTCATTGAAAAAAAATCACGGCAATAATGTATAGTAACTGCAGAAAAAAAACAGGAATTTCAAGAAAATCTCTTGAATAGCATTGCAGCGCTACGGGTGTAACCTGAACTTGAAAATCATGTTTTTTTTTTCTGAAGTTACTATACATTAGTGCCAAGATTTTTTTTAATGAACCTGTACTTCATCTTGTAAGTAAGGTAACAAGTGGTATTTATTTTGTTCAGAAATTAATATTTTACTATCTTAAAAAGCCATAACCCCGAACCCTGTTTTGCCCAATCTCGGAACTCCGACTCTTAATATAAATACAATGACCGTTTCACCTGTTACAATATTTCACGTAAAGATGACAAAATAGTTTTACGACAACTCACACCATCGCATCGCGATCAATTAGCATAAGAACTTGTTTTTATTTTGTAATTGGTTTCATTTTCTGGTTTCGCTCTCGATCTTGAATCAAAACTGAATGAAAAAAAAAAGCTTTACGGTTTCTAACGTTGTAAATATTTTCGAGTTCACGTTATGGCATTCCATTAGATAAGCAGATGATTCTTTGTGTCGTTTTGTTTGCCCATAAACTATTAATCCCTAATTTATAGTTGGATAAATCTACATTGGTATTAAAATTTTATTTACCACTTAAATCGACTTAAGTTAATTAGTATTCTATTTTTAGTTTTTTTTGCCTTTTGACCTTTGTGGCAGCCATCAAAGTGTAGCTTCGGCCAAGAATAGCGATACTTTCCAGAGATCGAACTGAATTGAATAAGGTCGTTTGGCAAAAAGGGCAGAGGGTATTGAAATATGTCATGTCAAATGTAGTATCTATTACTGTCTATTTACATCGACATCAGCCGTCTGGGCTGAGGGGAGGCGACGGGGGTGGCTCTGAGTCACGCAGGGTGACGCAGCCAGGGGCGTGAAACTTAAAAGGGGTACCAGAAGCCTCCAGCTCGCACCAAAGTCGAATGTATCTCAGCTCCCTTTTGTTTGAGACGTGCAGGTCCTCTAAAAAGGCCGCTTTGGATGAATCATATTATGATTCCGTTCTAATTCCGTCTCTTTTGCACGCGTGAAAAAACTCCGACTCTATCCTACTTTCAAATCATTTTATGATTCACCCAAGTCGGCCTTTTTAGATCCCCAGGCGGCAGGTAGATTAGTTTTAAAGCGAGTTCTAAGAATTTAGTGCCGCTTCAACCCCGACTGGGGTAGCCGTGACGTCACGCGATCCTTCCAGTGACTCACATAGACGTCTACAGAAATCGGTCTTTGGGTAATCAAATCACGGTGCTGTTCAAACTGAGACGTGGTTATGGTTAGCAGGATTTTATCTTTGGCCATAATAGCTCCATTACAATATTGGTATTTTACCTGCTTACTGAATACGTGCTTAGATAAAAAATCCATTACTTGATCACTGTCGGTGACGCAACGGTCATTTTGTGTCGCTGCATACATTCTGTTACAATCGCCTTGGACGTAATGCGGTTTCCGATAAGTCCAATAACGTTTAAAAATGTAGAGTAGGCGAACGAACTCGTTTTCTAATGGGCAGGGAAATAATTAATTATTACATCTTTTAACATTATTGGAAAGGTAGTACGATTAACAATTTAATTATGTCACCCGGCTGGCTGTCGCAAGCCAGAAGCAGTTGTTACGTAATATTTTAAAGGTGAGAGTAGACTCGTATGGTCTCCCCCAGCTCTTGCAAGTAGTTGGGCAAGATTCTACAAGTTGTAAACACCCCCGTCTTTTAAGGGGGGCTTATCCCGATTTTGTCTGTTTTCTAATTCATTTTCAGCCAGGAAGTTGTTTTATATTATGTGTGAGAAAAATTTCTCTTTTAGATACATCCTTTTTTTAACGGTTCAATATGCGTAACGTACACTTTGCTCGATCGAAAAAAATCCGTAACTTTGTAGATTTTTTCATGTTTGTTTGTTTTGTATAAAATTTACATGAAAATTGGAGCACATTACAGAAAAGTTACTTCAAATCAATGATATTTACTACTGAAATCAACGGATATTTTCTTAAAAATTTCACCGTAAAAACGTTTTTCTCAGTGTCTTCAAATTAGCAGATCGATGTTTGTATGTCGGTACGTATATCAACAGAAACGACATTGAAATAACATTCATATCAGCGCGCATTGCATAGTGGCTGTTACGACGCTCGCTGCGTCTTTGTTAGGGCGAAATAGGAGAAAATAATAAATTTCACATGAACGTGATTGTTCGATTGAAAAATCCTATGTTATATTTATAGCTATCAAGTTTATCTATTAATCAAAGCATACATTAATTAAATCCACCAAGCCGTTTAGGAGCAGTAGGGAATTCATGCCAAAACCATTCGGTTGAATTATTATTTTCATATAGAAGTTTTGGCGGTATAAAAAAGCAAAATGTTGCATAATATTATGGTGTCTTAGAGTTGTTAGTTTATATTAATTTTTTCCAGTATTTTTGGTTCGGGCATCAACGAGGAGTAGGCTTTAGAAAGTACCCATTTGGCGATACTAAGCCCCTTAAGTCGGTCTTGCCGTAATTTGAGGGTTGATGACAATTTAGGCAGCCATTATCTAGAGAGAATTGAGATAGTAAACGACTCCCCATTTTCGCTCAGTGTTATTATTATTAAACAGTCAAATGTGGTCTAGCCAGTAATTTGATAGGTTTTGTTTACTCTTTCTGTACTTTAGAATTCGATTGTCTCATTGTATTAGAAGCTATTGATTTGTTTGGAATTCCTGTTTTATTATTTATACATAATGTATGCATCTTCAGGGCACGCTTTTGCATTGTTTTCCATTGTATTAGTAACATGTTTTGTAACATTAAAAATCTGGTCTTCTTGAAAGTTGTACGTACCAATGATTCATGCAAAAAACCGAATACTGCCAGCACAAAATAACCATATTTTGTGCTGTCAGTTAACAGGAAATAACTTTACCCTGTTCTATTGACACCAAAATGGAATTGAATCATCAAGAAAAATACAAAAAGAAACCACCAATGATTGCACCATCGTATTTATGGAACAAAACTAACGACCAACCGGACATAAGTTGCACTACCTATTAGAATGGGCCCGTCGAAGTTTATCAAACAATTAGCATTCGCGAAATAGTTACCGATAGCGGAAACGTAATCTTATCAAGGCAACTACCATTGTTTTGATGATTACTGATGATGACTCATGATCAGTGCTAATCAGCAATGGACGGTCAGGGCGTTCCTCGGATATGATTCACTGAATCAATCGAATCATTCAGTACGTCGACATCGTGTTCCGGTGAGTATGACTGTGCATTGATGCAGTTGGAAAATCGTTTCAAACGGCGTGCGAAAGGTTGCCTTAAGGCGATTAGGACCGTCGCCAAATTAGCAGCTCGATGTTTGTCTGTATGAATATCTACGGAAACGACATTGAAATAACGTTCAAATCAGTGCACAATGCGTGGTGGCTGTTACGACGCTCGCTGCGTCCTTGAAAGGCCAGAATAGGAGAAAATAATACTTTTCACATGGGCGTCATTGTTCGATTGAATAATTCTATGTTATATTTATAGCTATCAAGTTTATCTATTTATCAAAGAATAAATGAATTAAATCACCTAAGCCGCTTAGGAGCAGTAGGAAATTCAAGCCAAAAAACACCATTCAGTTGAAACAATTTTTCATATGGAAGTTTTGGTGGTACGAAAAAGAAAAATGTTGCATATGTTGACCTAGAGTTGATAATCCATAATACATTTTTTTTTATATTTTTGTTTTGGCCATAAAAGAGGAGTAGGCTTTAGAAAGTACCCATTTGGCGGTATTAAGGGCCTTAATCTCCGTATGATTGTTCAGTCGTAGTATCAACAGTTTTTGTTTGTTGTTGTCCAATCGATCGGGACGTCTCGTTTTCTGAAACTTATCGTAGCGTGTGGGGTCGTTCACAAATTACGTAACGCAATTTGGAGGGAGGGGGGGAGTGACGGTCAGGCGTTACGGTCCTGGTACACGGGGCGAAGGGGGTGGTTAAGGTTTGCGTTACATAACGATTTTAGCATAGCCAAATGGAGATTTTTTTCGTTTTTCTCGTTGTAAAGACTACGTACTGCGTAGCAAAGCTTATACAAAGCACCAGTTACGTAACTGAATGGAGGGGTGGAGGGGTCCCAGCCAAGCGTTACGGTTCTGTTACGTGGGGGGAGGAGGGGGGCTGAAAATTTAAGTATTTTGCGTTACGTAATTTGTGAACGACCCCTATGTAGCGTTGCCATCCGTCCGGATAAAGCCGGACAGTGATAGGCTTTTTGTCCTCTTGTCCGGCCAAATTTGACTGCATCCGGCCCGTCCGGATTTTGTTAGGCTTTTTATATCTATCGTTCAGTCACTTCTGTTAGAAACGAGCGAGCGAGACCATACTTGCTAAACTATGACAGAAATAAATTTCTATGTTTGAACACTTGGCGATTTATCCATCGCAAGGAGATATAAATTAACATTATATCGTTGCAGTATAGAAACGCAGAAATAAAGGTTCGATTCCCGGTTCAGAGCTCCTCACATCCAGATTTACTTTTATTTCTGCGTTTCTATACTGCAATGATATAATGTTAATTCATACTTGCTAACTCGTCAAGACACACAAGTTCATACATTACCTGCATATTCCATATACACGAGAAAATTATCAGGAAAATTGATCTCCTCGAATAGGTTTCTTTCAAAGAAAAATATTTAAATGTTGATTATAGTACTATTAAAGTTTTCTTGAAAAATTAGAGTTTTATTCGAATTTTTTGTCAAGAATCCCTTTTCTTAGCGTCCGGCTTTGGGACTTAAAAGTTCGGCTTTTAAATATGTGTTTTATTTGATATTTTTGTCAAACATCCTTTTTTTTGTTAGCGTCCGGCCTTGGGACCCAAAAGTCCGGCTTGTTGATTTTTAGGGATGGCAACGCTAGGCGTATGGCATTGGCATTCAAGCAAGACGCTCTGATACTTGTTACTCTTGTTAGACAGATTCAAGGTCTTCCCTTCTAGTTGCAATTGAATTCAAGTATGAGGAAATAGCTTATGATAATCTGTATGCAATATATCTGCGGTCAACGTTGGTATATGATCGGTTATGTTACCTGCTTTGTAAAGAATTGTATGTTTGGTTATCGCGTGTTGTGGCATGTGGCAATTACCAGCTATTGACATGCCGCACGACATTGTGTTATGCTATTATTCATAGAGAAGTGGCAAAGTTGACGTCTCTAGCAGGTTCAATGACACTCCGTGTACTCGACGACGCGTGTGCCAAATATCAGACGCCAAAATTGCGTTTCACTTGCGAAATATAGAGTTGAACGCTATCAATTCATTAGCTGATTTGTGTCACTCGACACATGTAGTCTGAAGATGTAATAAATGTTTACCCAACAGTCGACTGGAGCTAATTTGTCGACATTTGGCAACGCAAAAAATCTCTGTAAAGACAGCGTTTTTCGTCCTTGGAATGTAACGTCGTAGAATATATTAGCGATTATACTGATATTAGTTATGGCGGGCAGTAGGTACAGATGTCCAAACAGCAGTACAATGGTGCTCTGCATACTGATGGGCCGGTTGCGTGCGTGCGCGCATACCATGGCGGGGGCGCCGCCCACCAACCGCCGCCAACCGACAAACGGACATGTTATTCGCTGTTTTGGCCTAACAATATTATTTGGGTCACTTCTTCAAGGTTTCCATTAGAATCTTTATCTAAATACTTTTGAATATTTATTTAGATATTATTAACTATTATTTTGTTATTTTAAACGGTTAGCTTTATGGTATGATCACGATCGGACGGAGAATAAATAAAAATGTGAGTTAGTATATAGCGGGTCGAATGGCTAGTTATAGTAGATATTCAAAAGATTATGGATGTTTCTTCATTGCAGCGGCAACATCTCAGTGCAATTTACAAGTTTCTAGCTGCCCATGCGCATAAACTGGCTGCGTTTTAATGACTCTGGAAATAACTTCGGGTTTAATAAGCCGCTAAGTAAAGGCGGGTTGCTGCGTAGCGAGTTTTTTTTCCAAGTTGTCACAGGTTCCAGTCCTCCCACGTCCAATTGCGAAGTATGAACTCACACACACACACACATACCCACACCCTAACACATAATTCCATTAAAAATTCAGGTTATTGAACCGTCGTTATATCACACATGTCTTTGTAAAGCTAATAAAAAATCAAACATAGCTGGCAGGAAAAAAATTGTTATCTTGCCTGGTACTTTTATAAATTAGCAGATTATATTATTACAATATACAATATTTTATACACTCGTATCCGGTAAAAAGAAATTAATAGCTATAATGAGGTTCTTCATAAAATTGAGACAGTCGATTGAACATTGATGTACTATTCATACATTTTAACATCGATGGCAACAATGAATGACAGGTTTTAAACACTAACGGTTCCTAACTGAGGTCTACGGCGGTGTTGTACTCGAGTCCAAGGGAGTTATCTCAAGTAAACCACGATAAATATGTTCCTCTATAATGGTCTCCAAGGCCTAGGAATTAAGGTGGTTTTAGAAGTCTAGTATATCTGGTGGCTTGTGCTGTAGTTTTATCTATTGGGAACAAAAACGGTACCGCAATGATATAGCAGTCACCATTTATATAATTTTTTTGGTATTGTTGCTCGCTTCCAAACTGTGGTTGAGCGATCTGACAATGACTCGAAGAGACATTCGTAGATTACACTGATCATCTCTCTTCTTCTGTTTAGTCTTCATTGTAGCTTTATTGTATGTTTAATTTTATTATTGTGTATTTATTGATACCTGCTAACTATTTCCTTTGTCTACTCAACTCCGTAATGACCCGAGATGTTTCTAATCTTAACGAAATCCATGACAAAAGAAAGCAAATTTTACTAAATAAATTTGAATACCTAAATAAAGTAGGATTTGAAAGTCCTAGGTATATTATTTTAACGTAGAAGAAATTGTTTCCATAATAATTTTATAGCAAAATTTTAATTTACTCTTTTGTGTTACGAAATTTACGATGTATTTGGCCAACTAATCATACATCAGAGTCGATTAATATTTCATGAGTTTGCTGTTTGTTTGGGACTTGTTTTCTTTAGGCACTATAATTTTATTTGAAAGTCGTTTTAGTGGGACGGTAGTGTCCCGCCATGTCGAGATCGAAAGCTGCAACCTTTTCTCGAAGCAATTTTGTGTGGCTTCGATCTGGATTCAGTGGGTCTACTGCGTAATTCTCATTTTCAAACTTGAGATTGAAATTTGTCGTGCGTGCGACGACGCCCGCCTAACATGCCATCTCTTTTGCACGCGTTGAGTTTCGCATGCATTTGCTTGAAGTTGATACAAATGAGAATTACGCGGTAGAGCCCCTGGTCTAATTTTTTAGGTTAGGATGTGTTTTTATGGTACTGCTACTTAATAAAATATAGAATAAATATTATTTCAAAGCCTTTTTTGCTTTTAATTATTTTAAAACAGATTATGAATATAAATGAAAAAGTATTTTATAACTAATATCGATATATATTTCGACCAACTGGTCTGTTTAATCTGTATAATCTGTCTTAATAATCTGTTTTAAAATAATTAAGAAAATATTAATATGCAAAATTTATTAATTTTTGTGACGAACTTACCGTCAAAACATCTAACATTAACGCACGTTACACACACCCCAGCATTGTTACAGCCATTTAGCATAAAAACTTAATTTTTAGAAATTATTTTCATTGATTATTATTAATTTGAATAGTTTCAATTAGTAAATTTTATTACATTGACGGGAAAAATGCGTTAAGTTACAATTGAAGAGGTGATTCGATAAGGGTCCCAATTTCAGGAAATCCAATTTTGCAGGATAATAAAAAAACTCAATATTTTTCTGTTTAACTGCCCCGAGTGCATTCTTTAAAAATTTCGTCATCAAAACATCGATAGTGGGACCTCCATTATGTTATCAAATAGGACCTTTTTCGATGACAAATTTTTTCAACTTGCAATTTTTACATAAAATGTTGTGATACATTGTGCCTTAGCGGGACCAACAAACAAAATCATGAAAAATCAAAAAACGATTTTCATCAAACATGTCGATTGCGCCCCTTTTCGAATCACCTCTGTCTTATTAGATGGTTTGACTGTACCCACTAATGATCATGAAAAGCCTAGTTGTGGGTGTATTGGAAAGAGAAAACTTAGTACACCCGCCTAGCTTGAGTTTCGGCCACAAGTTTACTTTTTTCTAAATTTCTTTAGAACAAAATTAAAATCAGTGATTTTGCTCCAATTTCCAAGTATAGTATACGTAACAAAATGTTTTATAACGAAAGGTGTAAAAGATTTTTAGTAATTTGTTAAGTAAAGTAAAACAAGAATGCTAAACTTAGCTGAACTCTTCATGAGATCACCTTTATAAGATACCTTTTATAGATATACGAGGCTTGGTGCCATTTTTAAATTAATATTTCTGATGGGATTAATCAATGAATAACTAGAACTAGTAGACTGAATGTATTTAAAGCTTTCTGGATGGATGCTTTCAGCAATTGAGTTGTAGTAGTATGACTGTATAAATTTGAATAAATTTTTTGTGAAATAAATTGTTTGTATTCACTTTTTCGCTTTGTTATCTATCATAATTATTATTGTCCTCAAAGACATTTTGAGATAAAAAAGTTCATTTTGAGATTGTCATTATTTACGGTACATTCGTTTTATCTTTTTACGAGCATTAAGTATGTCTCATAAGTCATAACTCAACATTGCTTATCTTTCGCAAGTTTAATTATTCGTCAATGCCATATATATTATGTTCTCCAGTTTTTAATACATTTATTTAGCGACACCATCCATTTATTTATTCCTTAACAATTTCTTTAAAGCCCCTATATTGGGATTTGTGAATACTTAATAAGTACTTTGATGTTATCTCCTTTCAGGTATAATATAGAATCTATTTATGTTATTATCTATATTACGGCTCATATTATGTATATATTACAGCTCATATTGTAAGCCGTCACTAGAACTTTTTTTTTTAATAATTCTAGTTTTAAGAAGCGGGAGAGTAAAATAAAAGGTCGAAGTGTTTATAGTTTTTAGATTGATGTGCACAATAAACATTTTGACTTCATTTAGGACGAAAGTACCAAAAATATGAAATGGAACCCTAAAAGCATTTACAGTGAAGGACCTGTTTGTTCTCAATAACAAATTAGTGTTAATTTCGCCTGTTCAACTGACGTTGCGTGTGAGTCGGCGCAATTCTTTGCAGTGTTTCAGTGATGTCATTGCACCCATCGCACCTTGCTGGAGTCAAGGGCGCGGGCGCAGCATCGCGTGCGCAAACGCATCTCTGTATGCGATCTGTGTACAGCCGCAGGCTGACGGCGAACTGGGAATGGGAAAGAGAGCGAAGAAGGAAATTATTTCCCACATACAAATCCCTCAATTTTTAAGGGACAACAGGCACAGTGTTCCCGCAATATGTCAAAATCCAAGAATTAGCATATTAGTCTATGATATAACAAAAAAATTGTGCGAAACAGAACGCATCTCTAGGAGCTATCAGGTCAAGAAAAAAGCAACACCATTCTTTTGTTAAAGTAGTGGCGGTTGTTTTTGTTTTGCATAGATATGTGACACAGAAATTAAATGTATGAATTTTTTTTAGTGATTACCCTCTTAAATCAACAAAAACAAATGTTTTGATGATCTACCCCCTCGAAATTCTCATAAGCGATACGAATATCGCCCGTTATCGGTTTGTATATGTTTAGGCCACATTCCGTGCCGCTGAGTCTATTTACAATAATGTTGGAAAAAAAATCCGATTGGTACAATTATCACATAAATTATATAAATTTTTGAATTATAAATTGAAAATATGTAAGCGTATGAACTTTTAACCACCATGTAAAACAGGAATATATTTCTCACATGGTTGTATAATTAAACCACTGAACAGTAAAAAAAAAATATGTAAGTATTTTTCTCATTCTAATAAAGAATAGATTGATACATAATTTGTAACTGTCACACATCCAGGTTACTCAGAACCCTCTAAGGGTTAAAAGGGCATATTATGCAGAGTGCATATTGAGTCAGTTTTAGCACATTTTGCATCAATCAGAACTAAACTCTATGATGTTCTCTTTTAGTTTAAAAATAGCGCGCTCTGAGCCGTGGCTGTTACGACCACCAAGAAACATGAAAATGCGAGCTTTTATTTAATAACTCGGCTTCTAGATGAAATTATCAAAATATCCTCAGACAATGAACAAACGACCCCGTTCGACCCACAGGGTCATTTGCTCACTTATTTTTAATACAAATTTCAAGGTTTTATGATTTAAAGAAGGCCCTTTAAAATTTAGAGGTACATTGTATAATAACTTCGTTATTTTTTTCTATCGAGTGAACCTTAAGCTATTGCGTTTCTGTTAAGACATACCAATCAGAGGTATAGTCTACTACATATATTATTTTTAATTAACCGATTGATGAAGTAACGAAATGTGAAATTGTCATTTGAAGTTGTGCACTTGATACTTAGCAGACGCTGATTCGTTTCTTGCCTTGGGTTTTGATTGACAGAGTAATAAATATTTATATTATTTATCTAAATCGTTTAGATGTGGGAATTGAAATAAACGAGGTACATGTTTATATTTACGAGCCGTTCTTTATGTCTACATATATATATTCCGCTGACATGTTAAATAGGACAAGGGCAGACTAAGGGCGTTCTTGTTTGTGTTCTTCTCGCAAGCTGTTACACGTACTTACATTACATACGTTACATACAACGCTGTAAATAAGCAAGCATGAACTTATCATCATTAGGTGACCAGTTTCCCGTTGGGATGACCTCATATCACCCCGGCTTCCCGTCTTTATGACAATGCACTGCATTGTTTGACCCAAATAATGTTGTTGTTTCCATTTTATATACTATGTTTGTACTAAAATTACCTTTCTCTTTGTCCACAGGATCAATATGATAACTTAGCCGCCCACACACAGAAAGGAATTGAATTTTTAGACAAGTATGGTAACTTTGTAAAGGAGCGCTGTGCGATAGAATTAGAATATGCAACAAAACTCAGGTGAGTCATGTTCTTTATTTGTCTATTTTTATTTTACAGCTTGCAGGTTATTTTATGCAAAGTTTCAGATCTAATTTCGTGTATTCATTGAATGCTATCGGTTTATTTTACGGTTTGGACGTAACTTTGTAATTTTTTTCTATCGAAAAAATTGAATGGTATCAAGTTTTCACCATAGGTTTGACATAGCATTAGTCATCAACTTCACCATATATTTATTTCAAAGTGATTGTTGCAGTGTTTGTTGGTATAAAGCAGGATCATGCGAAGCGAAGTGAGGTATCATACAGCCTTAAGGGCCTTACTATTGCCAAATGGGTACTTTCTTAAGCCTAGTAGCCTACCCCTCGTTTACGGCCAAACCAAAAATAATGAAAAAATGTATTATGAATAATCAGCTCTTAGACAACATATGCAACATTTTTCTTTTTATACCACCAAAACTTCTACATGAAAAAATTTATTAACTAAATGGTGTTTTTTGGATTGAATTTCCTACTGCTCCTAAGTGGCTTAACATAACATAGGATTACTCAATCGAACAATAACGTCCACGTGAAAAGTATAATTTTCTCCTATTTCGCCCTATCAAGGACGCAGCGAGCGTCGTACCAGCCACTATGCATTGCGCGCTGATATGAACGTTATTTCAATGTCGTTTCCGTTGATATTCGTTCTGACAAATATCGAGCTGCTAATTTGGCGATGGTAATCGCCTTAAGGCGTTACAACATGCGAAAGTGCTGCCACTTTAGTAAAAAGATCATTTTTTACTTACTAGAATAATTATTGAAAATTCGCTCAAGTAAATGTCTAGAAATATAAATGAACTCTTTTTACATTGCAAAGTTTTCAGAAACAACGTCTTTTTATAGTTAGAATCTTAACTTATGCCATAAGCGTCCGTTTTTAGCAAAAGTTAAAATTTCTAGACATTTACTTGGGCAGATTTTCAATAATTATTCTGGCGAGTAATAAATGTTTTTTTTTATAAAGTGGCAGCACTTTCTATACTCGCAATTAGGTTACTTATAGTTTCTAAGAGATTTACGGGAGTGATGAGGTGGCTGAATTACGTGCAGCTTTGCATACGCAAGGCGTATATTAGGTAGTCTTGATGAACTCTACCGAGTACTTCATTAATTGTTGCGTCAGTACAATGTAATACCGATAAATTAATTTCGCTGACATTTACCGCCACTTGTGCTGCGTGGTGCTTATCTTCGCGTATTGCGCTTGCGCATTGTTCACACTAACGCATTATGCAAAAAAAGTGCGCGCGCAGCGTATGGTTAGTACAAGACTAGAGCAAAGTTCCTTTTATCAGTGTCATTGCTACAAAACGAACACAATATGTTCTATATAATATTAAAATTATAAATTATTGCAAATAAAAACACAAATGGAAAAACAATAACAATAACATGTGTGGCCATCAGGCATTGCAAAAGTTACGGAACAACTTTTTCTGTTTTAAACAAACGGTTCACCTAAAGGTCGGGGTCCGAGCCAGGCAGCGGCTCTGGCGACATTCCGGCTGCGTCAGTGCCGCTGCGACAGAGCGACAGTATTACGCAGTATGCAAATGTATGTGAGCGTAAACAAAAACATAGCGGCCGGCACTGACGCAGCGTCACAAGCGCGACGACACTGTCGCGACGGCCGCAGCGACACTGTCGCGACGGTCGCAGCAGCTGAGCCGCGCTTACACTAGTAGTGTCGCGGCGACACTCGATCTGTTCGTGCTTTTATGTTATTAAAGTGAATTAAAATGAGTTCCTCTAAAGTTTTTAAAGAGAACGACGATGAGCGTTTTATAACTTTGGTGCCACGAAATCCAATATTGTAAGAAAAAATCTCGTTTTGGTTCACTTCACAACAGTATAAGTGCACAGATTAGTGATCGTGTAAGAAGGTATAGAGGTGATGGGACGAGAGTGTATCGGGTCTCGAACATGACTAGAGCTTCAGAGCCGCTGCGACATTATCGCGGCGTCACTGACGCTAGTGTCGCTGTGCTCGGATCTCTACCTTAAGGGTGGTAGTCCGAGCGCAGCGGCTCTGGCGACAGTGCGGCCAAGTCAGCGCCGCCGCGACAGAGCGACAGTATTACGCACTATTCAAATGTATAGGAGCGTAAAAAAAAACACAGTGACACTGACGCAGCGTCACAGCCGCGGCGATACTTTCGCGACGGCCGATGTGTTGTAAACGAACACAGCGACTGTCAGCGACATTGATAATCTTGCTACGGCCGCTATGTTTGTTTACGCTCCCATACATTTGCATAGTGCGTAATACTGTCGCTCTGTCGCGGCGGCACTGACGCGGCCGCACTGTCGCCAGAGCCGCTGCGCTCGGACTCCCATCTTAAGTAAATACTATGGTCGGGATAGCAGACCAGTTTCAGCAGATTCAGACTGCCTTCTTCTGGGCGAGTGAAGACGCTTACGTGTTGCGCCTCACACTTGCTATCCCGATCATAGTATTTATATACTAAGGATTTAAGAGATGCGAAAGTGCTGCCAATTTATTAAAAAAATCATTACAAATCAGAATAATTATTTAAAGTCTCAATTAAATGGTTAGAAATAACAATGTTCTAGTTTCATATCGCAGTTTTCAAAAAGAAAGGTAAAATTTATTTATATTAATATTTATAGCTAAAATTTCAACTTATGCCAAAAACGGCCGTTTTTAGTAAAAGTTAAAATTTTAGCTCATCGAAGAAGTTGTCTATGAAATCTATACTATTTAATAGTAGTTTATGGCTACAAGGGCGAAAAGGAATAAATTACGAGGACGATTTAAACCTAACCGAATAATTTATTGCTCTTACGCCCGTGTATCATACTACGTTTTTTAATGTATAGTGTGAGGAAATAAAACAAATATAATCTTGTGAACTTTAAATTATGATTGGCTCAAAAGTACTGTATTCAGAGCCGTTAAACAGTGGAAAAAAAAGTATAACATTTACATACACAGGAAAGGTTGCTGGTTAGCCAACTTCTCGTAAATGAATAAAAAAAAAAAAAAAATAAAGCCCTAGGGCAAAATTATCGACTATCTGTTCGGTTTTGATGCATAAAAAGTGGGCCTTTACGAGCACTTGCATTGAAAAAATAGTTAATTGCTATTTCTACACATAATTATTCTGGTAGGTAGGTAATGATTTTTTTTCCAAGGTGGCAGCACCTTTGCAGCTCTTAAGGCCTTAAGGTGAGCCGTTAGTCTACAACATGAATTATTTAATTCCATAACTTTTACTGTATATTTATTTCTCCAAAAAAAAACCAATGTATGTTGTCTATGAGGAAAATAAACATAATATTCTTAATTGTAAAGGTAATTCCAGATGTCATAGATATAAAAAGAAGTTGTTTAGTACAGTAGAAGCACGTCACTTACAAAATCTTGATGTTTATATATTATATTCTACCATTATTCCAGGGTCGTATTCCGTTTTGCGCATCTACTGCATCAGTATTTTTAAAGTTGTAATCAAAAAGAAATAAGTTGTGACGCGAACCTATCGCCATGTTTGTAAACAGAACAAAAAAGGAAGATAAATAATATGGCAAGACGATACAATAATTTTATGGGAAGAACCATTGACGTTTAAGTCAATGGAAAGAACTCATAAAAACTGAGCTATTACATTTTAAATTTATTTGATTTTCTCTCTCTCTCTCACTCTCTCGATATTTTTAGTGAAGATAAGGATGTATTCAGTTAAAACCACTTTGGTATCGATACTCCGGTATCGGCACAGACGTGCAGCTCTCATATTAAACGTTGTTAGCAGGCGCAGGCGCAAGCATAATTTTGCGCGATTTAATTAAACCGGTGAAACCAGTTTTATTAAGAAAACACTTTCGCTCGGATGCCTCGTCGAATAACATCACACGTGATATTATTAAGTAATTATTATAATAGGAAATATTACTCGAGAGTGTCCGGGTGAGAGTTTATCAAACCATTCGGAATAGATTTTATTTCCGATAAAATTGCCAAATTGCATTCGGTTTTGTTTAACCCTTTATTTCTTCTATTTCAGGAGGCTTGTCAAAAACTATCAACCAAAAAGGAAAGAAGAAGATGAATACCAGTAAGTTTATTGTCCTTTGTTCAAGTAATAACTAATAACCTACCATCATCATTATCTTCCTCACCTTTTCCACATTTAGGGTCGACTACATTTTGTGAAGGCTCTCCATGAACATACCATATAACTTAAAATGGGCCAAGGATTTCTATTTCCGAGGAAGAATAACATGGACTTCCGAGAAGATTTGTCTTCAGGGTTGTATTTTATTATGTGAAATATTAGTACTGCCTGTCATTGGCTGTGAGATCACGTCTTTTCCCTTGGGTCTCGAAGCCTCTTGGCTCGGCTCCAGTGTCGATTATACTTACAAGCTCACCAGGATAAGCTGGGAACTTGGCATGGCTTTTAGTGGCTTGGGATACAGTTGATTATTGAATATGTTAAAGATCGAGTCCTAGTGGATATGTTAGCACACTTTGCAGTCTCTTTGACGCTTCCCTCGAGACGTTTGTTGTGATTCCAGGTCTCGATGGCCTTTGTTCTAGGTCTTTGCTGTCATTTAACCTGTGTCCTTGCAGACGAATTTATTCAACGTAACAATAGACTTCTATCGTTATATTTTTGTCTCGCATTATACAGGTTTTTGTATTTTAATTTATTTTCGGCAGAAGTATTTAAAAATTAAGTTTTCTGTCGTTTAGCTGTGCTTTTGAGTTTACGATTACGACCTACGTCGAGAACTTGTTTAGTTATTATTATGAATAAATTTGATTTATAATTGTTTTCCCAGCAACTTATGAATATTTCATAAGTGCATACCAATATATTTATTATAAATGGGATAACATAGGTACACGTGCTAGTATTAATTGCCAGATCAGCGGTAGTGACTGCTGGCCAATGTTTTAAAATCAAAAATAATCATATGTCAGGTTTGCGTGACACAAACAATATAAATTTTCTCTGCTCGTTCGAAACACACATATTTCTTTGATTAATCGTCTAATAAGCATAAATTTCATGTTGACACACATATTTTTGATGGGTAGGCTTGAAAATAATTAACTCGTTCACGATAAGAGATGGGATTGCCTAAAATTTGCTTGTGGTGGTATATATAGTATGATTTGTAGTACAAGTCGATAAATAATATCTATCCCTACCCAACCTATCGGATTTTTTTGTCGGGGCCAGATTTCGCTTTACGCTTTTTCCGATTGTTGGTCTTGACCTCTGTCGTTTGTCTGTGGGTTCTCATAACATCTCATTAAAATACTTAAGGTTTACCGTTGTTTCTTTTACCAATAGATATGTATGTAGAATGGGCCCAAGAACAACTTTCGGGCATTAACCAACATTATTAAGGTATCGACCTTTTGTGATTTTAAAGGAAGGCGTGTTTGTGTTGAGGTTATCGAGAATAAGTGTTATTCTTTCACACAAAGATTACGGTATGAATTGCTTTCAGTATGATAATGGGGACCTAGGTTTTCATTTCATTTCAAAGCTGCAAACAAAAAAAATATCGGTTTTCGCTTTTTGGTTAGTTGATTTCTTTTTTGAGTTACTTTTGTTGTTTCTCTGTTTACATTACTGTTGTCTATTTCAGATACACAGCGTGCAAAGCCTTCAGACTGCTTCTTCAAGAGCTGGGCGACTTCGCCGGTCAGCGGGAGGTGGTCGCAGAGAACCTACAGTCGAATGTCGTGCGCGAGCTGCATCTACTGGCGAAGGAGCTGCGCGACGAAAGAAAGGTAGGAGATACTCTTCAGGAGAGAGGATGCTAATGTCCTCCTGGCCCCTTGGAACAAAGCCTTCAGATTGCTTCGGAAAGAGCTGATCGTCCTAAGCGGGAAGTCAATGTGCTCACGGCCATTTCTATGTGTCAATTTACCTGGTTTCGAACGTGCTTGGGTACTGCGTTCAACCAGGATACTAAACGAGGCTATGTGTAAGTTTATTATAATTAAAAGGAGTACGTGAGGCTTTGATTTCATGTTTCTGTTACAACACTTCTTACACATCCTCATATGTGTTGTTTTTAATATCACTATTGCATACGTTCACGTCATCTCCGTTATAGTTATAGTCCAATATATTATAATGGAAATATGATTTATTTATTTACTAATATTAGAATAAGAACTATTGTTACTAACAAATTATGGGTTGTAAATTGTAGCCTGAAATGTATGGATTTATTATTATTATCTCTTTGTTACTGCCATTGATGTATGATTCATAGATGCCACTGAGGAACTTGTCAACAAGTTTGAGCGTCTCCAGAATCTTGCCGTACGTTTTATCTTTGGTTTGTTACAGAGTGCAGGCGCAATTCGCTCTCGTAGAAATATGCACATGCTAAGCGTCTTGTTTATATTTTGAATAACCCTAATGCCCCTTTTTCTTTGCGAACGTTTCAGTATTCCTCCCCCTCGTGACAGGCTTCAAGATCGTGTGACCTCATGACTTTACAAGTGCCTCACTGTCATACGCACTTTTATTCGAAATCTTTTACCGTTCGTGCAGCTCGAATGTGGAATACACTGTACTTTGATAAATTTGTATATTTTGTGGATATCTATTATTGGCTCTATGTGTTGTATCTTTTTATATTATTTTATATTAAATTTGTATTGCTGTTGATGCCCTGAATAAACTAATAGTGGTTTATGCTACAAAGGTGAAAAGGAATAAATTACGAGGACGATTTAAAACACGAGTGTTTTAAACGTAACCAAGTAATTTATTGCTCTTACGCCCGTGTATCATACTACGTTTTTCAATGCATAGTGTGAGGAAATAAAACAAATATAATCAAAGAAAACAATGTAATTATTAAAGTTGAAAGTTACATTGTTACAATTTTGCAAGTTAAGTGTAATACTTCTTCCCGCTAGTTTGAATGTTTGACGTAAGTTACTATTGTTATATTAATAATTATTAATTAATTAATTAATTATTATATTTCCTCCCTTTGAAATTCAGTGTAAAATTAAAATGTTGTGAACTTTAAATTATGATTAGCTCAAAAGGACTATACCCAGAGCCGTGGAAAAATAGTTTAACATTTATGGTACACAGGAAAGGTTGCAGGTTAGCGAACTTCCCGTAAATAAATTAAAATAATAATAATAATAAAGCCCTAGGGCAAAATAATTGACTTTCTGTTCGGTTTTGGTGCATAAAAAGTGGGCCTTTACGAGTACTTGCATTGAAAATAAATAAATACACTGCCTAAAATTTCGAGGAATAGTCCGTCAGTATCCTCATGTAAATTAAAAGAGCACTTCCTTTCTATGAGTAATATTTAAGTATGTATTTATACTGGGTGTAAATTTGATAACCTTTTTCCTTCAGAGTGTTCTACCCATAAATATGAACAACTTTTACTATGGGGCCAAGGCTGAAATGGCGAAAAAAATCTGCTGTTCCATAGAAAATTTTAATATGTAACAGTAGCATGTAACAGTATATAACAGCTGATATATTTTTTGCGATTTCAGGGTTAGCCCCATAGTAAAAGTTGTTCATATTAATGGGTAATAATCTTAACACTCTGTATAAGTATGATAATATAATAGTATACATATTATTACATTTGTATACTATTTGTGTAATATATAGGTATATACATTATTTACTTATGCTTATTTTATTTAATATCTATTATTCAATGATTACACTGGTAAACAAAATTCAACTTTTTTTTTGTTTTATGAAGTTTCGAAACTGTTTCTTAGTAATTTGGGTTTGCTGATTTCATATCTACCCTCAGTTTTTTTCTAGCAGCTCTAGTTTTTGTGATACAGGTACTTCTTAAAATTTCGTTACGCGACTTACTAAAATTTTTTTTTTAGTGCCAAAAATTTTAAATTTCATAAATAAATCGATATGTCTAGATTAAGAAGAACTTAATTAAACGATCCAAATAGTTTTTGTGCTGTTTGTGGTGAATATATGTTTCGAGAATGTCGTTTAAGTGCATCTGACTTTATAAAAAAGGCCTAATTGGACTTCTTTGGGACGCCATTACAAGTGTTTAGTAAGCCATGGATCCCAAATTTCAACAAAAGTTCAAGAGGAATATCCCCTTGGTTATGGAGAAAATAAAATACATAGAACATAACTGGCTGATATGCTTTGATATTAAAATGGTCAATTTTCTTTTGGGTCAGCAAGCAGGATATACCAAATACCCCTGTTTTATGTGCTTGTGGGGTAGCCGAGCCAAAACAGAACACTGGACTAAAAAAGTTTGGCCTTTGAGAGTGGATTTAGTGCCGGGTAGTATGAATGTGATAAATGTACCTCTAGTAGCCAGAGACCGCATTATATTACCCCTCCCCATATAAAATTAGGTCTGATAAAACAATTTGTTAAAGCTCTCAACAAGGATGGGGAATGTTATAAATATATCAGTAAAATATTCCTGAAATTGAGCACAGAAAAAATAAAAGCTGGTATTTTTGACGGTCCTCAAATCAGGGAACTAATAAAGGATCAAAATTTTTCTGACTGTATGACAGATAAAGAGAAATCTACATGGATTGAATTTGTTTGGGTTGTGCAAAATTTCTTAGGAAATAAAAAGTCTCCAGACTACATTCAACACATTGAGCAGCTCATGTTGCACTTTCAAAGACTAGGATGTAACATGAGCATCAAGATGCACTTCTTCTCCAGCCATTTAGACCGCTTCCCAGAAAATTTAGGCGTTTTAAGCGAAGAACAAGGAGAACGCTTTCATCAGGACATTCGCACGATGGAAAAGCGATACCAGGGTCGTTGGAATGCAAATATGATGGCTGATTACTGCTGGAGCATTCAAAACAAGGCTGAAGTTTCGATTCATGCGAGAAAATCTTACAAAAGAAAGTTTTTTTCATGTTAGGTTAGAGAAACAATTTTTTTCATTTTATAATTCGAGTATTTTTCGCTAAAAATGTAATATGTTAATATTTCAAAAACTAGAGCTGCTAGAGAAAAACTGACAACAGATTTGGGATCAGCGTGGCAGAATCATACAAAATCAAGTATGAAACTTCATAAAACAAAACTACTGTTTACCAGTGTTATATATGTAAGAATAAGTATTGTGTTGTCTTAAAGGGCTTCACCATGCTAAACATCAGTAAAGTTTTGCATTGGATTCAGTTCCGTCAATGTAGATGGTAAAAATTTGAAAAAATATGGCGTGTTTTTTGACTCAAGTCAATTATTACACTTTATAAATAAATGTACTTGCAATCTTCTTTTAATTATAATGCTTTTATAAAAGCATAAATTCACAAAAAAACCGATTCAGTTTCCATATTTCAAAACCGATTGAAACGAAACAAACACACGCAGATACTTATTAAAAAAACATCTTTATTACATAAATAAATAATATTTAATGTCCTAATGCCGCTATTTCAAAATAACTGAAGTTTTGCGTGTGCGGCATTTGATTACAGCAGGATAGACAGTTAAAAACTAAAGTTATAGAGCAGGATTGAATTGTAGCATTGTGCAGCCCCTTAAGTTGTACATGCTTGCCACCAACCTGTTCCGTATTATATTTCACCACAATACTGGATAGCTTAAGGAAGAAGAAACCTCTTCCTCTAGCAGTAAGCTCGCCTTTGTGCATATTTTTAAAATTGTTGTAATATTAGTTTAAGGCGATATGCGAAAAAAATACGGGTGTTTCTTTTCTGTTTATTTCATGAAATACACGGAAAATTATAATCAGTTTCTGGTATATGCATTTTGATATATAATCTATATATAATCTATGGTTTTGAAATTGGAAAACATGTTTGGATAAATTTTCCTCGATAGAAATAATTGTTGAAATGAGGTCTTCAAACACACTTTTTCTTCTCGTTTGACGAATAGGAACCATATACAGAACTCAAACATATTTTATTAGGTGTGTTTCAACGATATCTAGAGATTTGATATTTGAAATTTTGCTAGCTATTTTAGTTTTTTTTATAAAAATTATAAAACTAACATTTTTTGCTTTCGCCCAGAATCCACCCCTCTCGCACTGAGCGTGTTTTCGCTTGGACAAAAATAAAATTCGCATAGCCTCTTTAAGAAGAAGAAATCTCTTCCTCTAGCAGTAAGCTCGTCTTTGTGCATATTTTTAAAATTGTTGTAATATTAGTTTCCATAAATACTATACAGGATATAATAACGATTATTATTTCTAAATGTCTGTTAGTTGATTTACGTCGTGATAGCGGTTATATTGACATGTGACCATATCTCTATGTAAACACTGATATGTCCATCGATTTTGGAAAATGGACTCCGGCTTATGATATTGAATTACAAGTTATCATTTATCAAATTATCAGTTAAAATTATTTGTTAGAATGATCAAACTGACCTTCCCATTATTCATTGTAATAAATCTCCGTTCGCATCTGCACAGAAAGCGCTCCAACATGTCTTGAAATCCATGTAAGAGAATAACTCAAAAGTCACGACATTCGATAGTAATTTACAGTTTATCCATACCATTTCGCTTTTTGAAGTAAAGTGACTCCTATTACGAAATGATAAGCTCCCTTCTCGCTTGTATTTGATGCAAACTAACAATGGGCATACTATGTAAACTTTGTTGGATCTTCCGCAATACATCTCATGTTACCCAAGAAGGTGGCCGGAGTTTGCACTTCCGCTTGTGTTTTAGATCGATATTGCACCAAGTAGCAGTTTTTGCTGGATACTCTTTCCTAGGTTTTTGTTCTGTGACCTTTCTCCACATTACTTGTCCTATCACGTTTTTAAACAAGGATCAAAGCTTTTCATTTAAGGCGATATGCGAATAAAATACGGGTGTTTCTTTTCTGTGTATTTCATGAAATACACCGAAAATTTTAATAAATTTCTGGTATATGCATTTTGACTATATAATCTAGGGTTTTGAAATTGGAAAACATGTTTGGATAAATTTTCCTCGATAGAAATAATTGTTGAAATGAGGTCTTCAAACACACTTTTTCTCCTCGTTTGACGAATAGGAATCATATACAGAACTCAAACATATTTTATTAGGTGTGTTTCAACAATATCTATAGATTTGATATTTGAAAATTTTCTAGCTATTTTAGTTTTTTTTTTTATAAAAATATAAAACCAACTTTTTTCTCTTTTGCCCTGAATCCGCCCCTCTTGCACTGCGCGATTTTTCGCTTAGAGTGACAGTGACAAAAATAAAATTCGCATAGCCTCTTAAGTCCAAGTTATGCTCTATGGTCGGTCGATTAGAAAATCAAAAGGATGCTTCTATCCAAACAATCTGCAAGAAAAACTCAAATAATTGGAGACTGTTTCCAAACTAAATGCGCAATAGATTAAAATAAATGAATAACTGTATGTTTATTTTATATGAAATAATTATATTAATTTTCTCTTTCATCACAATGACTTCTCTGACCCGATTCCATGACGGTCGCTCTACCCGTCCCAGTTTAGTTTGTTAACTTATTGAAAGTAAATCATCATTTATAATATTTACACATAACAATTCATACCATAATTTATGGTGCAAGACCGACAATAGTAAGATAAGTATTTCATAATAATCCAGCTTCCACATAACATCCTTGTTGAGTAACTGCCTCAAGTCAAACACATTAATGGTCGCTGAACTATCACAATAATATTGATTATTTTTACAAGTAATATTTATACTGTCTGCAGGACTTTTTAACCGACTTCAAAAAGGAGGCGGTTCTCAATTCGACTGTATGTTTTTTTTTTTTTTTTTTTTGGCGTTGTTACTCCATAACTCCGTCATTTCCCAACCGATTTGAACAATTCTTTTTTTGTTTGAAAGAGTATACTTCCAGGTAGGTCCCATTTTGGGTTTGGTTATGATCTGATGAAGGTCTTCAGAGATAGGCAGTGGAACTCCTCAGAAAATGACAGCATATCTCTCGAAATTGAGGCAATCGCTATGTACTTGGGTCCTGATTACAAGGTATTACTTGAAAATCGACATTCTTCCACCTGACCTTCGATCCTGGCTTCATCAACATATTCACCATAGAACTCTTCAACGGATCAGAGCACATAACTCGAGATTGCGGCAATCACTGCGTTAGGGTGCTGATTCAAGGGTATTACTTGGAGATTATCAGAATACCCACCTGACCTTCGATCCTGGCTTCATCACCATAGAACTCCTCAACGGATGACAGCACATAACTTTAGATTGCGGCAACCAGTTTGTGTTAGGGTGCTCATTGCAGGGCATTGCTGAAAATTGCCAGTGTACACACCTGAATTTCGATCTTGGCTTCATCACCGTAGAACTCTTCAACGGATGACAGCACATAACTCGAGATTGCGGTAATCATGTTGTGTTAGGGTGCTGATAGCAGGAAGCTACTCAAACATGGCTACTTATACTCACTTGAACTTCGTTTCATATTAACACCACGTTTGCAAGAACTACCTATACCTCACAGTTTAACCTAGCAACACTAAAAAATGTGAAATAAAATAAACTTTTAACAAAAAAATAGCAACCGACTTCAATAGTAACAGCAGTCATTCACTAAAAAGTTAATAATAATTCTATAAAGACCGATGGTACCGAAGCAACACTTTTGCCGACTTCTTTCTTCCTGAAACATTATGTTATCTAGAAGTCGGCGTATTTCCTACGATATAGCAACATAGAAACCAATATAAGCACGCCGACTTCTAGATAACATAACGTTTCAGGAAGAAAGAAGTCGGCAAAAGTGTTGCTTCGGTACCATCGGTCTTTATAGAATTATTATTAACTTTTTAGTGAATGACTGCTGTTACTATTGAAGTCGGTTGCTATTTTTTTGTTAAAAGTTTATTTTATTAGATAATACTAAAAGTAATTAACTGGTAGGGTAGGATGACTTACCTGCCTGTTGATTAAAATGTTTGACATTCATTCAATATATAATTAATTTAATTATTTTGTATGGCTGTACTTAGGTACATATTTTTTAATATTGTATTTTTTGAATATGTGATTGTGCAAATTTTTGACATCTAATGTATCTAATTCTATTGACATGTAATGAAACTTATGAATAAAATGATTATGATTATGATTATAAACCTTAAAAACTATTACAGCCAACTCTACACACATATATATGAATATTCTATCAAATGCGTATGTAAGTATACAGGACAGGGTGTAATCGTTAAGTGTGACCAGGCGACTATTCCGTAACTATTACAGATATCAAACATTTTTTAACTGATATCGAAAGTACGTTACCTAATCAGTAAAATGACATCAATAACTTTTTGAAAATCAAACGAGAAGTATCCAAAATTTTGACATTAAACATTCCCATACATTTAGTATGAGATTAGTAGAAAGGTTTTAGTTTCCTTAATTTAAAAGGTTAGTTTAGCTTAATACTGATATTAAAGGAAACCGTTGATTAACCTAACAAAGTAATAAAACTATCTTTTTAATTGAATAATATTTATTTCTTGGTAAGTACAAAATTTTGTATTCAAAGCAGATGTTCGAAGTGACGTCCTTGTTGTGCGATACAATGTATGGGAATGTTAAATGTCAACATTTTGGATACTTCTCGTTTGATTTTCAAAAAGTTATTGATGTCATTTTACTGATTAGGTAACGTACTTTCGATGTCAGATTAAAATTTTTTGATAGCTGTAATAGTTACGGAATAATCGCCTGGTCACATTTAACGATTACACCCTGTATACATATATGTATAACTATGTATTATTTTATTATTTAACTTTATTAATATCTTGCATATCTATATTTTATGTGTACACTCTTCTGAAATCCTTTCGGAGAGTTTTTTCCACCCAAAGGTTGTCTGGAAGAAATCGCTTTAATCGATTAGGCCGCGTATTTGTACTTACCCTAATCGTAGTTTTAAGTTAAATGTTATTGTTTTCCTTTTCTTTTGTGGTGTGACAATAAAGCTATATTGTATTGTACCCGAGCTATTTAAGGAGAAAACTACAACCCGGCCGAGTTAACTTGGCACCCCGCTTTCCTTGTCCTTGCTGCGATCGCTCATACTACAGGATAAATTATCTCGGCCGGGTTGTATGTTTTTTCTCCTAGCCCACCTAATGATATCCTTTATTAATAAATGTATTTTTGTTACAGCAACACTTAAACGAGGGAGCGAAACAGATGGCAGTATTAAACTCAGCGATAGGCTCGTTGGAGCGCGCGCGAAGAGCATACGAGCGCGCTGCGAGAGAGTCGGAACGAGCGCTTGACGCCTTTCAAAGAGCTGATGCTGATCTCAACTTAAGGTGAGTGTCCCCTGCTCTACCATCCATCCATCAACTTAGTTCATTAACTGCTGGACATAAGCCTTTCGAGGACTTTGCCACTCCCGGCGGTCATACTGGAAGAATTGCCCATACCCACACACGCTGGGCAGGCGGGTTGGTGAGCGCGGTGCTAGAACCCTCGCACCAGTGACGCCGCTGCCCGTCACCAGTCTGTCACCAGTCACCTCTACCATCCACCTTTACTTAATCTACAACAAGTGATAAACTCAGCAATAGGCTTGCCTGCGTACAGTACGGGCGCCGGCAGGGGGTGCCTGGAGGTGCACTTGCACCCCTTGGGGCTCCTGGGATCAACATGACATCTTTGTAATTAGTTTTTAAGGGTGCATATAAGGTCAGATTAAGCACCTCATTTTGTATCAATCAGAACTAAACTCTATGACGTTTCCTTTTAGTTTAAAATAGCGCGCTCAGAGCCGTGACTGTTACGACCACCAAGAAACACGCGCTCACGAAAAACTGAGATTTTATTTAATAACTCGACTTTTGGTGAAATTATTGAAATATTTCAAAATATTTAGACGGGGTTATTGGTCATTTATTTTTGATAGAAATTTCAAGGCTGCATAATTTAAGGAGGGGCCCTTTTACACTCAAAAAACATGAAATTTAGAGGTTTAAAATTCTGACCTTATACGGACCTCTAAGACTGACTTGTGTCATACTGAATGTGATTCGACCCGGATAACTGGTACCTATAATTGAAATTGTTTATTCTGTGGCATGGCACTAACATACATGCATGTTAAGGCCCTTACCTTTGCCAAATGGGTACTTTCTAAAGCCTACTCCTCGTTTATGGCCAAACCAAAAATAATGAAAAAATCTATTATGAATAATCAACTCTTAGACAACATATGCAACAGTTTTCTTTTTCATACCACCAAAACTTCTACATGAATTTTTTTTTTACTGAATGGTGTTTTTTGACCTCAAATTCCCTACTGCTCCTGAGTTGCTTGGCCGATTGAATTCATCTATGCTTTGATAAATAGATAAACTTTATAGCTATAAACATAACATAAGATTATTCAATCGAGTAATCACGTCCAAGTGAAAAGTATAATTTTCCCCTATTTCGCCCTCTCAAGGACGCAGCGAGCGTCGTAACAGCCACTATGCATTGCGCGCTGATATGAACGTTATTTCAATGTCGTTTCCGTTGATATTTGTAGTGACAAATATCGAGCTGCTAATTTGGCGATGGTAATCGCCTTAAGCTGTGTCGATTTTTCACTCCCACTAATTATCTTCGCGGCCGTAAGCACAGGTTTTTCGCTGTGCCGTCGTGTCGCACAAAGGCGCGATCTAACTCACCCATACCGCGTACTCTTCTCTCCCTCAACGCTCTTCTAAACGCCAATCAGGACTGTGATCTGTTTGCTGATGGATGGCAGAAAATATTGTCAGAGTGTTTGTGTTTTTGTGAGAAGGCTTGTTTCTGACTTTACGTGTTACTCTTATTTATTTTAGTTGATTGTACCATTTTATGTTTGTGTTACTATCTTTAATTATTGTAATTGGTTTGTCCGTTTTAATTAAAGTAAATAAATAAATAAATAAATAAATACATAAAAAACTCAAGACTGCACCCCTTGGATAATTTTTCTGCCGGCGACGCGGTACCTATGGTGCTACTAGAGAGTCAGGGTTGGAGCGAGTGCTCAACGCCTTTCAAAGAGCTGACGCTGATCTTAAGGGGCTTCAGTAAGCTAAATAAGCAGCTCCAAATGTGTCGGTACAAATATCAACAGAAACAAAATATTAATAACGTTTATATCAGAGTGCATTGCACAGTGGCTGTTACGATGATCGCTCCCGCCAGGTAGCGCAAAATGGAGAAAATAATACTTTTTACATATGTTACATTTGATATTTAGAAGTTTTAAACGTCATTATTTAGACGTTAGATAAACGTTAGATATTTGTATTGCTCGTGTCTGTGTTCAAGTTTTAACCTTGACTCTTTTGAATTTAAAAAGTTTAAACATTTTATCAGTTCTTTAAACCATTTGAAAGGTATTTATTTACCCGTTGTAGGTTAAAGCTTTAGATGTTTTAAAACATCACAATTACGGGACATGGGTCAATAAATGTCATATCCTTTTTTCGATGTTTTGTAATATTCATATAGAAAGTTTAAAGCAATTCAAAAACGTCTCTAAAGGCAGTTTTTCTTTTGAAGCCTCTTAGCTCTTGAATTTACTATATTTAAACTATGTGTATTAAATAAACACAGTAATAGGCTTGTTTGAGCGCTCGCCAAGCAAAGCAAGTGGCGTTTAAGGCGCGCTTATTTTTGAAGATACGAAAAGCAATCATAACTTTATTTAAAGTATTTAAATAAATGTGATTTATGGCATTTCGCGATCATAGTTTTATCAATTAGGCCTTTCTAGCAAAATTGTGTTATTTTATGCATTCAGTTGCAAATGATCGTGCAGACAATCGTGTTCATAAATGCGGTTTAGTACTTTTCATTCTAAAATAAGCAAAATAATCACAAGTTGTACGTTTTGAAACGAGACGACACATTTTTCACCAAATTCACAAATGTGTGAAAAATTTGAAAAATGTTACTTTTTTCATTCTGAATACCCGTCAAAATAGAACTCCATCTAAATATCCCGTCCCTAATATTAAGTATTTATACGTATTTATTTATTTACGTTTATTTCATTTCTTTAAATTTTTTTGTGTATGTTTTTTATGTTAATTTAAAATATATATTAGATTTATGTTAATTAATATTAAATTTTGGTTGAAATTAGCACTTTGCTTTTTTCTTAGCATTAACGCTACCCTTTTTATAGTTAACATCTTTTTCATTCCACCCAAAGGTTGCCTGGAAGATATTGCTATTAGCAATAAGTGCCGCCTTTGTACACAATGTCTGTCTTTTATGTGAAAATGTGTTGTAAATTATGTTTGTAAAGGTACAAAAAGTGTAATAAATAAAAAAATAAATGTTTTATTCTAGTCGAGCGGAAGTGGAGAAGCAGAAAGCGAACATGAAGCTACGAAGCCAGGCGTGTGAAGAAGCGAAGCACGAGTACGCGGACCAGCTCCGCAAGACGAATGACGCGCAGCGGATGCACTACGAGCAGAGATTGCCGCATGTGTTTAAACAGCTTCAGGTGAGCGTCCATTCGTACATCCGTTTTCCACTCCGCCAAGGCTATAAGAAGCTACAAGAACATCGGCGGCCCGCCCGGGCGAAACATTCAGCGGGTTAAGGCGATACGTAAAAGTTTTAGCGTCCCTGTTACTCCATATGCGAAAAAACCCTCAGTGCGAATGGGACGGATTCGCGGAAAAGTAGCAAAAAGTCGGTTTTTTATTAATATAAAATGTACTAAAGTTGCTATCAAAATTTCGTTTAACCAGCGGGCCTATTGTGTATCTCTAGTTGCCTTCTGGACTGGGTGTCTATCATCAAAAACATAGATATACTATCGAATTCCGATGTCCTAAGGATATTTTCGCACTTGAAGTGACGACACAGATTGTTAATAGTTCAATACCCACTAAAGGCAATTTTGAAATTTCAGTTTTTAGCTATGTTTTTGATGATAGGCACCTCGTGCAGTTGGCAACTAAAGATACACAATAGGGGGGCAGGTCCTAAATATTGTTAAAACTTATCTAATAAAATATACTTGCAGTCCATATGTCATTATGAATTGTCAAACCAGGAGAATTGGTGTCGAAAAATACCTCATTTCAATAAATATTTCTATCGAGCCGAATTTCTCCAATCGCGTTTCTGTTTTAACAGATCCCTAGAAAAAGATTCGAAAAATAATATACTATTTTATCAAAATCAATACATTATTTACTGAAGTAGATATGATAAGCTATTTTGACAAAAAGATTTTCAAGGAGACTTTACAAATACATAATATCCACATTTTGAATGCAATTTCACAATGAAATTAGTTAGGATTTCAGAATTACGGAATTAAATTCTATCGAGAAAATTTCATCCAATCGCGTTTTCCTTCAGTGACAATCTTAATCAAATACTCAATAAACATTTACCCAAAAATGAAATACGTAGATGACGTTATAGTGGAGTAAATGAATTCGAAAAAACTCCATTTTTGTTTTGGTATCGTCTTATACTATGCTCGCCTAGTGGCGCAAACATTGATGAGGGCATAAATCGCTTTTATTTAATACTTTTTATTTAAAAGTATGAAAAAAAATCATGAGTTTTACGTTAGGGAACGCATCTACCGCTTCCGTTGCATCTAAATAGATTAATCATATTCGGTCGGAAACTCTTGTCTAAAACAACAAACACATTGTATTTCCCGAGTTCAAAACCCGTTTCTGACATTTACACAATTTATATGTGAACTGAAGCTATTCGGAGAAAATTCAGTTTTCCGAATGCAGCAGCATGCATCCCTGTCTTTGGCCGAGCGCCAAGTGGGTCAATGCACATTGTGAACCGCTGCTATTTTGGTGAACATACACGACATTAAATTACCGATTAGTGTTTAAAAATAATAAAAAATACGGTTTTGGTGACAAGTGTATGGTAGATGTTCTTTGAAAACGTGCCTCTTTTCCAGGAGAGTTTTTCGTATTGTGAATGCTTTTTCGGATTCTTGCAACCTTTTCAACAGACCATTTAGCCAGAGAATATAAAGTATTACTACGTAAAGAAGCGAAACTCACCTCCCCGCGCGAGATTATCGTCCCCCGCGGTCCCCCGCAAGTTAGTGGCAAATCTGGTGGCACGCAGAGTTTAAGTACCACTCGTTCACTGCGCGCGTATTTTGTTTTTTGTTTTATTACGAAACTGATTTTTAATTATATGGTTCGTTTTTGTGATATTTATGGATGCATTGAAAACGGAGCAAAAAATAAAGAACGGAGATTTTTTAAATTTCCTGCCGATGAACTAAAGCAAGGCATTTTCTTTTATTATTGGTTTAGGAAGTTAACTGCAACTTTCAAACAGTTGTCAAACAAATTATTATTACATACGGCTTGAACACTCACGTGTGATTGTTGTTGACTATATGCCAACCGTTTCACCGATACAATTTCGGCATTATCAAGGCGAGTGTCGTTCTTAGGACGACGACGCGGCGTTCACCGTCGTTGTCAAACGGGCACAATCACACGTGAGTGTTCAAGCCGTATGTAATAATAATTTAGTATGTCAGCTCACGCGAGTTTTAATAATATTATAGTTGTCAAACAGTTGGTAAGAATTTCAACATTAAGTTGGAATTTTAAAAATGGAATGTTTTTGTATGACCGTTCGAGCTGAGCAAATTTCAACATGTCCTAAAAAATGTGTATTTGTGCCCGAAGTACGGTGATAGGGCTCACCACCCATCACGTTGGGACGTAATATTTGTAGGTGAATCGCGGGTGTACCGAGTGTGGACTGTGACTTGCATTTCAAAGTTCACACTCGGAACACCTCTAACACTTCTCGAGCATTTGATTCAAGTCGTGACGATGTATATATTTTTAATACAAAAATAATCCATGGGGATCCAGAACTAGGAACTAGGGATTAACCACGCTAAAATTTAGGAAGAAAATCATGTAAGTTGCTGAATTATAATGTTGTCCCTCTCGATCGACGACGCTCACACGCTTGCTGCCAGCCCTAGACTAGCTCACGCACACATACAAGTGTGTGCGGACAAGCCAGTGCGCGAGTGGGAGTGTAGGTAAATAACTTGAGCACTCAGTATGAAGTGTCGGGGGTGTGACTTAGCCATTAGATGCCGTAAGAAGGGCAAACAGGCCAAAGCATCAGTGCAATTTCATTACTATACAAATGTCATTATATACTATCCCATCTCTAGTTCCTTACTTAGTTTAGTACCCTCCCCACACTACCCCGCAACACTCCGGCCGGCGGTGGCGGAAAAATTCTCACTTTTCCGTGGCTGATGATAAGATGTCTTAATTATCTAGAATTATTTATAATGGTATATTCACGTGCGTTCAGTGCGCACGGGTGTTTACTAGAAAGATCGGGTACATTAGCCATCTTCGGGCTCATCAGCGCCGTACCGACTAGGAATCGAAGTGGTCGCCATGAGCGAAAACGGTCGGGATAGGTCGGTCATCATCACATACCATAAGTTCGACGACAGAACTTAAGACTGGCATAACTATTTATTAATATTTAAAATGTTTATTTTTCAGGACTTAGACGAGAAGCGAATCAAGAACATAAAGAACTTCATGCTAAGTTCGGTCGATGTCGAAAGGAAGGTTTTCCCAATAATCATGCAGTGCCTAGAGGGGATGGAGCAAGCCGCTAACAGTATAAACGAAAAAGAGGTTTGTACTTACTTTTAATATTATGTAAACAAAATAGCTTTGTTAGATTAGAACAGCGGCCCTACCACGTAGTTCTGATTTGTATCAACTTTAAGCAAATGCATGCGAAATTCAACGCGTGCAAAAGAAATGGCATGTTAGGCGGGCGTCGTCGCACGCACGTCAAAGTTCAATCTCAAGTTGATGTTGATGAAAATCAGAATTAAGTGGTAGACCAGCACAGAAAACAAACTCTTAGAAATAATGCAATATCCTTTCTTATCAGTGTGATGATCACACCATCATATACATATAGAGAAGTCCTGAATCACTCACTGACTGACTCATCAACGCCCAGCACACCCTTGGATCTAGAAAGCTGAAATATTGCACGGATGTTCCCTTTATAATGTAGACAAGGAATAAAGCTGGATTTTCGGATTTTTAGAAATTCCCACGGGATCTTGGTGAGCAACGCTACTGATGTATTAATGCTATGGTCTTCAAACACAGCTCCCTTATAGCGGTTTAGTAATCCCTGATTTAAACGCTAAAAGTGCAACCACTCGATGCCGCTACTGTGGTAGATTTAAATCATACATACATCCATCCCATTCAACAGCCTGGTTCGTCCACTGCTGGACATAGGCCTTCACTACTCTTAGCGGTCCCCCTGGAAGAAATGTCCATACTCACACACGTTGGGCAGGCGGGTTGAGCGCCCCGTGCCGAAACTCTCGCACCTGTGACGCCGATGCCCGTCACCAGTCTGTTTTATATAAAGGCCGACAATTCGGGATGGATCCATCAATCGGTCCCAGGCATGGTGGGTCAACATGTTTGTGCCTGTTTGAGAGCTGTCCTCTTACTCTCCCCCAAATAACTTCGGAGGGGTTTCCTAGAAAGATAGTGGTACCTTCACAGTCGAGCCCGGCATCAGCTCTATCACCTATCTACCACCATCGCTTTCCCTACGGTAACTTGATTTAGAGATGTATAAATTTAATTTGCCTTTTCGTCTTATTTCAGGACACACAACTGGTAATAGAAAGGTACAAATCAGGCTTCGTACCGCCCGAAGACTATCCATTTGAAGAGCAGCGCGGCGGCAGTGACGTCACGGACGCTTCCGTGCCGGTGCATCATGTTCACAACCACCTGACAGCAGCGCGGGGGACTGTCTCGGGGAACAAGATCAAGAAGAGAGGGGGGCTATTGTCCATATTCAGCTCGAATAAGGTGAGAGGGGGTGAAATAGGGCTAATTGTAATAGTCCGGGGAGCAGCGTGGTGGCAGTGACGTCACCGATGCTTCTGTGCTGTTGGAGTTTTTTTTTATCACCATCTGACGGCAGGGCGGGCGGGACAGTCTTGGGTACAATATCAAGAAAAGAGCTATTGTCCATATTCAGCTCGAATAAGGTGAGAGGGAGGGAGCCTAGTTGTAACCGTTTAAGAAGTTGTGGAGCAACATTGACGTTACTGGGTTTGCGAAACATTCTCCGATAGTAAACAAACGCTTGAAGGAGGCGCAGAAGACCGCCTTGGTGAACATGATCAAGAATGTGGTGAGGTGAGATAATCGACATTATATTTTAAGAGGTAATGGATGATTCATTATCGCGAAAAGTAAAAATTATTATATTTTTATTTACATTCCATATTTTACGTCAGTGCTTTATAGACTGCGAATTTATATGATTCGGCATGATAGAGCTTGTTTTGAATACTTTCACATTATTCTCAATATTTAAAAATATTGTCTGCCATAATATTGTAATGCATGCTCTTTATTATGAAAATTATCCATTTATTCCGCAACCGTATGAGTACATAAGTATTTAAACAATATGACTGTTATGTTTTTATTTCATCACCATCGGTTACATTTATTTATTCAGCCGGTATTTAGTCTTGACTTTTTATCATTCTTACATAACGCAAAATCTAGTTCAACATTATGATTTGTAATGGTTTTACTATCTTATCGAACCTATGAAACATACATTTTGCAACGAATTTTTACAAGTTTCATTTAGAATTTTAGTCTTGTTGGTATATATGCATGTCCGTTTATATATGTCGTAGGCAGATCGGAGAAATGGGCAAATCGTAAAGTATGAAATCGAAAATCTTTCACGAAAAGTCAAAAATTGATGCAACGACGAGCGGAGCGAAGAGGAGCGTGTTAGGTTTACATGTGAATAAATTTGGGGAGCCGAGCGGAGTTTTAGCACGAATATGATATGCCTAGGCAGATAATGCTGTGCCCAATTCTATGATGTGCCGGCCAAAGATTTCAAAAGTAAAAATAAGCCCTTACCGTACTATGACAGCACCAAAATGTTTCCACCTTCAAATGGGTGACGCTCACACGTTTGGAATCAGTGCTCATCTGAACACAGTGATAGTTGGACGCCTTAAGTGCACTTAAAGTTAATCATTTTAACAACTTTAGTAGTCTGATCAATTTGCTAACCGTAGGAAGACACATTGCGCACTCATAAGTGTGCGCGCGTCGGCATTATGTTAACGCATCCATTCAAAAACAATGCAATAGATTTTAGGTGCAAGGGCACATCTATATTTTTGAAATCTTTGGTGCCGGCGATATAAATAAAGAAGCACTGAAGTTATTCTGACTCAGGAAGTTTTTTTAAACAAAATTTGAGGGTATTAATCATGGCCTTGTGACTAATAGGCAGGCACTGAGCAGTGACCATTTCAAATAAAATTATGTATTTATCGCGAAATTGTTTTACAATCACTCGATGGATTTCAATACGGTTTTCATTGTAATCTATGGGTTTCTTTAGGGAATGTGATGTTCGAGATCGATTCTTCAGAATTGCATCGAAATGACATGAAATAACTAAAACACTCAAATAATTGTTGTAAAACAAGTTGGAAATAAAGCGGCCGAAGGAAGAAATTCTATTCAGCTGCAAGCAAAAGTTTGGTATGTATCATACATAACATACACGCAATATTGAATAGAAGCGACATAGCATCGATTAAATAGTGAAACCATTACAATACCGGCTACAATCATATACTATTTTATTATTTTATTGGAGGTATACTAATATATATTTTTTGTGTGTTGCCCTCGATCCCTACCTAACATTGGGTTCACAATCGTCTGACATATGAAATAATTGGCTGTCTCGGTGTCCGGTTGCGATGGAACATGTAAGTGTGGCTGCGGTGGCGGGGTGAGGGAGGGGGGACCAACAGCATGCTTGCAGCACTCTATAGCTAGCTACTGTTGTTAAACACTCCCTAATCTGCGGCTCGATTATGCTACACTGTGGAATTTGAACGAAAAAGCTAATATATCGTAGACTTAAGAGTATATAGTACCTTATATTGAACACGTCATTTTGGATAAAGTAGAACTTGAACTCTATAACGTTTCATTATTGTTTAAAATAGCGTGCCTTGTGTTTTGGTCGTTACGCATGGCGCGTTCTCAAAAAGCCCGTGTCACTCAAAAATATCTTTTTGCGGTGAAAATTATGGTTATTCTTTAAATGTAGAACATTGTGGGCGTGATTTATATTGATATCAGTTGTTATGCAAAGTGTCATGATCCAATTTAAAGTATTAATTGAATACTAGCGGTTTATTGTACGGTTTGGAGGTAACTTTGCAGTTTTTTCTATTCTTTTATGGAATCAAGTTTTTGCTACATTCTGGGCATGGAATTAGTCCTCAACTTTATCGTACGAGTATATTTATTTCAGAGTGATTGTTGCAGTATTTTTCATCATATCAGAGGATAATGCGAAGCAATGTGAGGTATTATAGACTCTTAAGAGCGAAATGGATGAAAGAGCGAATTTCTCCTACTACAGGTAAAAGCTTAAAAGGAGAATTCGGCAACAAAATCTGTTAAATATGTTATAAATAAATGATTTTGATTTTTGTTTTTTTTTTGAGGAGCTAAAAGTTGCAATGGGAGTTGGGAATCACCTTAGAAATAGGCGTAAAGATTTCTATTGTACCGAAAAATCTTAAAATGGCCAGTTCTTATAGTGTAGTGTAATCAAGCGATCATGAAATCCTTACACAAGTAACATGCTTTTATTTTCTTGACAGATTTCTTTTAAAGCACACTACACTTTCAATTTTGTCTTCTGTGATTTGTTGCTGTTTTTTTTTTATCCCGTGGACGCACCTCCAGGCCGGTGTCAGCCCCTTCCATTATGTCTCTTTTCTCATTTGTTTTAACGTTGTTTTTTGCTTACCCTTCGTGTTTCGCCGCCACCTTCTAACATATGGCTACAGAAGATTGTCGAAGCGTGCAACTCTCTCAAGGTCAGTGCTTTCGAACTAGATTCTTGTTTGGTTTTCTTTCAGTAGAAGACATTTTTTCCATTTTTTTTTCATCTTTGTAGTTTATGAACTGTTGCACGGATTTCATTTATTATCACGCTCGGCTTCGATATGTTGAATGTTACATATGATTGTATAATGTTTAATATACTAATTAATTATGCTATTGTTTACGTTTTACTAGTGTGTATTTCATTACGTATTATTTTAATGTTATGTTAGATATTTATAATTTTGTAGGGCGTACTTGGAGAGATAATTGGAACCAATTATTGTACAATAAACCTCAATAAAATACGATTTCGTAACTAGATAGCATTGGTAAAATGGGTGAGATTAGTTCGGAGGTTACTTAAAAGTAATGCATAAAAGTTATGTATAAAAAATGTACCTTAGTCTAGATTTTGAGTGGTTTGGTTTGCGTTGTCTACCAAGTTAAAACAATAAGAGTAATATACAGTAATATTTTCAGAATAATATCTCTATGGATGGAAAGGAGGATTATTCAGACTTGCCACCGAATCAGAAGAGAAAGAAACTGCAGGCCAAGGTTCAGGAACTAAGTAAACAGGTATGTACAAATAATTAAGATAAAGTGAGGCCAAAAGTACGTGCCTCGACCGCTCGGAAAATCAATTTAAAACGCTAAAAACTGAAACAATTTTTTTAAATTTGATTATAAAATTTAAGTTCACAGTTAGTGAATTACGTGCTCGAAAAATGATTGATTAAACTTGGCTTATTAGAGAACAAGGAATCATTCGATTGTTACTATACTGAGGGCAACGAAAGATGGCACCTATGACAGCTGCTTCTAGTGATGGGATAATCAATATCGTCGTTAAAAATAAAAATTAAGTGTGAGTTACTCAACTCACACTTAAAATAAAATATCGATTTATTAGTCACGTCATACAACATGCGATATAATAATAGAAAAGTTAAGCCAAGTCTGCTTACAAAGCGGCAATTAAATCTAGATGGTTTACAGTTTTTTAGCTAGATATAATTTAACCACAATAATTTTTTGATTACTATTCAGCCACTATCACTCCCCGTTGAATTTCCTTAAATTGTCGAACCCTTGAGTTTTGAAAAAATGAGGAACTTTTTGTAACAAATATTTATACCATTAATAATTCTATTGCAAAATAACGGCAACATGAAAAACTAAAAATAATAACCGAAACGAAGTAGTACATTACTTTTCGTCGCCAGCAACAATGAAGTGGTATTTTATTTATTATGATATCTGTGACACTTACTTGTGAATAATTACGAAACTTGGTAGACATATAACTTAAACGTCATAGTCGCCATCACTCGTTGCCCCTAGTCACAAAATAACTATTACAGAAGGTTTACTCCGCATAGCTAGCGAAAACAGGCGGTCGCACATATAGACGCGTACGTACGACGATCTCGGAGATAGTCGGGTGAATGCCAATACGAAATTCTGCCGAGAACATCATACGTACGCGTCTATGCATGTGTGCGTCTGTTTTCTTCGGTCGTATCTATTTTGTGCCCTAGTTGAGATATTTCAAGTTTGTAAGATGCTTAGTTGTGTCCCCACATCTGACTGTAAGTTAATAAAATTGCAGGTCGCACAGGAACAAGCCGCCATGGACGGACTCATGAAAATGAAAGGAGTGTACGAAACGAACCCCACGCTAGGAGACCCCATGACTGTTGAAGGTAAGTACGGATGAATGATGATCTAAATATAAATAATGATAAAAATATAAATATATATATAAATAATGTATGACGTTAAATGTGTATCAAGTTCAAACCACGAAGCAATAAATAGCCATTATCACGCAATTACACAATTTTTTATAATTTTAATTTAAGAGCTGTGCTCTTGTCGGTGAAGTACTCTCCATTCAATTCTGCACTCTACCTTTTCTTTAACTTCTTGTTACGACACGACATCTACTTTATCTTTCACCTGATCCGTGAATGTTCTCCTAGGCGTTCCCCTCTTTCTTTTCCCCTCCACTTTTTCTTAAATGATATTTTTGATAAAACCGTCTTGTCGTATCAGATGTCCCAACATCTTTATAATAGTATTATCGATAATCTTAGAGTAGATGATTTTGGGGGGGAAAGAATAAGTTGGATGGAAAAGAAGAGCAATGAAGAGGTCCTGCAGATTGTAAACGAAAAGAGAGTTTTGATGAAGACCATACATGTATCCTATCTGAAGATGCATTTTCATTGAGTTCAAACTATCAAAACGTTGCAAATACCTAAACCTTTTACTGGCGGGATGGGTCATGCTAAAACATATCTAACATTTATTAACATCCATTCACAGGCCAACTGAACGAATGCTGCGACAAATTGAAGAAACTGCGCGCACAACTGCGCAAGTTTGAGGAACTCCTCCAAGAGGCCAACAGTCAGGTGTCGGTGCCACCGCTCAACTCCACCGCGAGGACAAACGGCGTCTCAGCACCTCAAGCTACTAGGTTCGATTACTTTACTATATTTTAATTGTATGTCATGGTTTACTTGTTTGTAGGGTTGCGGTAGCGAATTTAAGGTATATGTTCTGAACTCTTCTGAAAATATATTCAGAAACCGGTTTCACTGGCGGTTTCATTTCATTGGTAACTCGTTTCCGCCCCAACCTACCAACACACCCCCGACATTCCGTACATTTCCGCCAATTTAATTACTTACGACTCTCACGCGCGTAATTAGCTTGTCTATACACGCTTGTACAGTGCTCCCAAAGTAATAATGCGCATACAAATCTTCGCCACTGTTCGGCAAAGTTCGTATTTCCTTACACTTTCTATACAAGCAATAAGGTCACGTGGTACGTCCGGTCGCTTGGCTATAGATTTGTATGCGCATTATTACTTTGGGAGCACAGTATGTCCTAAAGCTCTGGTTTCCTCCAAAAGCGGTGGCGACATTTAGCGGTCGCTATATAGCGTTGAATGACGTCACTGAAACGTTGGCTATGAAAACAAGATGGTGGTGGTTTCCTAGAGAGCGTTGTTTGACACCGTAACGTCAGTAGCGGTGCCGCCATTTGCATGACGGCCGCTCTTTACGGTGTTGAAGAATCTCGAACGTTTTTTTCAATAGCGGTCTACTATTTATTGTAAAATGAATGTCAACTGGAGTAGCGAAGAAGATTTTGTGCGGGTTTATGATATATTATATAATGTAAAGCATAAAAGCGACTTCGTAATAGGAGCTTTGTATAAATCACTTTCCTCCATACAATTATTTTCGTCTTCTGATGATTGCTCATCTTCCAAATACACAAGTAACGCTAAATCAAGGTCGTCCATTTGCTACCGTTGACACGTACTTTGTGGTCCGTAAAAAGACGGCCGTCAGTCTCGAACTTTCCACGTGTCTTCGGACGTCTTTTTACGGCCATCATATTGCGTCCGTTAAATGTCGCCACCGCTTTTGGAGGAAACCAGAGCTTTACTGAGTACTGCATGCACACGATGGTACACCTGATTTGCGGACGACGATAAACTCGCGGAGGGAGGCGAGTGTTGCTTCTTTACGCAGTAATAGTTTATATTCTTTGCTACCAATCTGTCATGGGGTGATCCAATCTAGGTTATTTCACTGACTTTAGTTTAACAATAATAATTTTTGTGTTTCCAAACAGATTACACTTTAATTACAGGCCTTGTTTTGTTGTCTGTCCATTCCTAAGTTAAAGTTAACAGTAGTGTCAACATGCCGTGCTGTTTGTTTCAGCATCGGCTCCAACAGTGAGTCTCTGTCTCGCTCTGCGTCAGAATCTTCCGTCAGCACCGGTACAGGCGCCGGCGGGGGCGCAGGCGGGGCGGGAGGCGCACGCGCCGCGGGGGGCTCCCCCGAGAGCGGGCTAGGGGGAGAGCTGCAGGCCCAACACAACGACATCGCCAACGGGGACAATGATCAGGATCACGAGTCTGATTTCGATTATTACTACGAGCCTGATCTGCAGCCACTCGGCTATTGTAAGGCGCTTTATCCGTTTGAAGGTTAGTTATTAATTGGAACATATTACAAAAAATACCGTTTTGAAGAAATTTTATTAATTGCTTGGTATAAGAGATGCCAGGGCTGTAACAGAGCTCTGCAAGTGCGGAACCTCTGCAAAAAGTCCGCATCCCCAACTTTCATAACGGAGGGTTTTATACATCAAAATAGCTTTTGCTTGTGACTAAATTACGCGACATGGCAGGAGTGCGGACGAGTACATACAGTATGTCAGTATGAAATCATCCGCACTCCCACCTGTCGTGAAGTATACATACGTCCGCATTAAAAGAACACTGATTTAAATAACTATCACCCATGTTTAGAAGGGGTTTGTTTAAAAAAAATTGTCCATGCCATAACTTTAGTTCTGGTTACTGCGTACGTATATCGTGATAATTTAAAATCTAATTAAGTCTTCGGACACTAGGCCCACTTGCAGCATGTTTTTAACTTGACTTTAACCCGGGTTAAGTCAAAAAATGGAGGGTTAAGAAAAAGCTCACTTGCACCAATCAAAATCTCGGGTTAAACTAAGAGAAAGTCATCAGAATTTAACCCGACTCTCACCTTGAGTTAAACTCTGGTTAGTGAAGTAATGTTACCAGTTTGACTTAAATTGTGTTGTTTCCAATGACAGTATATAGATACTATAACCTCATCGGTTGCAACTAATTACTTTATGGTAACATTCTAAATAAATGTCAAACAATTGTTTAGCTCGGGTTTACTAACCCGCTTCGATATTATCATGGTGCAATAGGACTAATGGAATGTCGGGTTAGTTAACTCTTCCCTTGGGTTAGCTAACCCGAGGGTTAAGGATTTTTTCTCGATCATGCTGCAAGTGGGCCTAAGCTAAACAACAGTGAAAACTCTATTAAAATCCGTCATTCGTTTAGTACGTCTATCGCGAGCACACTGACAGACAGACAGACAATATGTGTTTTTTCTAGATTTTATATTGTTTATCTAGGTTCCGTTTCAAAACGAGCGATTATCACTCTGAGTGATGAGAATTTTACACTACAGCATTCAGAGATCGGCACGAGTGAATCCGAGGCATTCCGAGGGTAAACGAGCGACCTGACAGTTGCACGAAAGTGTTTTGAAACGCGTCCGGGGAATGTGAATATCGCACTGACAAGTGCGATGTCAGTGCTATTTCTAACGCAGCCCGGGTACCGTTAAAAATCGCCTGACAGTTGAAACTACCGTGTTTTCCCGGCTTTTGCACCAAATAAAAAACTTGGAAAAATTATTTTACGTTTTTGTAGGACTGTAATGTCATATTTTTAGTATAAAGCACTAATTTTCCTTTCCTAGCGACTACAAAAAGCATTTTCGGTTCCACGCCCGGAAATCACTCGCAAGCGTTTCAAAACCAGAACTTTTTTTATCTTTCTAGTATATAACTAAGTCCTAAAAAACTAATGAAATTTATCGATGTGTTCTTGCAGCGAACGGCACCGGCTCGACGATGCGGATGGAGTGCGGCGAGCGGCTGCTCGTGCTAGAGACTGACGCCGGTGACGGCTGGACGCGCGTGCGGCGGCACCACACGCGCGAGGAGGGCTTCGTGCCCACCACCTACATCGCGACCACGCTCTATTCCGACGCGCACTAGCCGCAGCGCACACACACGGTCAGTACACACCACTACTGTACGGGCTTGTGTAAAAAGAATTTAGTCACAAATAGCGTCGCTTTCACGGAATATTGACGAAGAATGGGGGTGAAAGGGAATAACAAAAAAAAACCGGCCAAGTGCGAGTCGGACTCGCGCACGAAGCGTTCCGTACCATCTATAAAAACGGCAAAAAAAACTTGTCTGTTGTATGGGAGTCCACTTAAATATTTATTTAATTCAATTTTTTAGTATTTGTTATAGCGGCAACAGAAATACATCATTTGTGAAAATTTCAATTGTCTAACTATCACGGTTCATGAGATATAGCCTGGTGACAGACGGACAGCGGAGTCTTAGTAATAAGGTCCCGTTGGTTACCCTTTGGGTACGGAACCCTAAAAACGACAGAAGATTCATTTTTGATCTAGGCTTCTCAGTAGATCCATGTAGTAAATAAAATCTTAATCAAATCACAAGAAAAAAAACGACAGAAAACAAAAAGTCTCAGTAGATTTACAATTTGAAGAAGAAGAAAAGAAAGTCTCATTAGATCCACTGGATCTTACCTTATGGATCTACTGAGAATTTATTTATTTTTCAATGCATGTGCTCGTAAAGGCCCTCTTTTTATGCATCAAAACCGAACAGAAATTCGATTATTTTGCCCTAGGGCTTTATTATTATTATTTTTTTCTAACCTGCAGCCTTTCCTGTGTACCATAGATGTTATACTTTTTTTTCCACTGTTTAATGGCTCTGGATACAGTCCTTTTGAGCCAATTATAATTTAAAGTTCACAAGATTATATTTGTTTTCATTTCCTCACACTATGCATTGAAAAACGTAGTATGATACACGGGCGTAAGAGCAATAAATTACTCGGTTACGTTAGAAAACACTCGCTACGCTCGTGTTTTAAATCGTCCTCGTAACTTATTCCTTTGCGCCCTTGTAGCATAAACTACTATAATCGTATGGCTTATAAAAATTTACAAGTCGTTCATATTATTATTGGGGATGTCTTTAGCCATTCAGCTGCGTCTTCTGTAAGGATGAACAGGTCAGAAATGCTTTCATTAAACTTTCGGGTTGGGCATTCTCGGATGATGTGGTCCACATTTTGCACCTCGGCACCGCAGTCGCAGGCTGGTGATGTTCTCCACTTCTCTAACTCCAACGCATCTCCTGGACTGGCCCGCAATGTACAGCCAGCAAAGGAGATAAGTAACCAGGCCCAGCGCAAGCACTTTGGTCCTAGGACCCACAGGTGAGCGATAGATGAGATGTGTAAAACTTGATCAATATTACATCATCAATCACTCACCTGTGGGTCTTAGGATCAAAGTGTTTACGCAGGGCCTGGTTACTTATCTCCTTTGCAATCTGTACCTATATCCTTCCTGAATAAGAGAATAAATAGAAATACCATACCCATGCGGCTTCACCATTTGTGACATATTGGTAGGTCTCTACATTCACAACCTGTAGTTTGCAGTGTCAGTTTTATTATTGAATTTGTTGTACAGTAGTACCACTTAAATAATGCGCGTAGGAATCTTCGCCACTCTTCGGCAAAGATCGTACAGTACAGTAGTAAAAAATAATGCATATCGGCTATAATATTATTAAAACTCGCGTGAGCTGACATACTAAATTATTATTACATACGGCTTGAACACTCACGTGTGATTGTTGTTGACTATATGCCAACCGTTTTTCCTAAGAACGACACTCGCCTTGATAATGCCGAAATTGTATCGGTGAAACGGTTGGCATATAGTCAACAACAATCACACGTGAGTGTTCAAGCCGTATGTAATAATAATTTCATATCGGCTATCTTCGGCTTTGTAGAGCGTTGTCTGTGTCATCGGACTGTTAGTGCTTCGTGCGACAGAGATGGCACTACGATACGATGTGCATTATTTACTGCCGCGACCTGTATTTTCATGTTCTTATTTCCGCTTTCTATACAACGCATGACAGATTTTCCACGTCCAGCCCAAATGACACCCATAATTGCTCCCGGTTCCGATTTTTTCATTAATAAGTTTCCAAATACTACTTACTTGCTCTTACAATTTATGTTAGTGGTAAAGATTTGTATGCGCATTGTATCTGTAGCAGATCCCTAATAAGTTGTTGTCGATGTGTCCCTAACAACTTTACCGGACAGGAGGGAACACCGAGGACGTTGACCTCCAGTAAAAGTTGATTCAACATTCGCTAGATAGCTCCCAGAAGGGGGACTTCAGCTCAAGACGTTGATGATGTGTCTACTATAGGAGACAGTTTCAGTGTCCATTGTGTGGACTTCACTAGAAGTATTTGCTTGACTTTTGTATTTGTAACTTTCTAAAGTTTCAGCTAAATTAAGTCTCTAAATTGATACTGAGGACACTCTTAATAAATCTAATGATGTATTTTTGTTTCAGACGTCGACCGATAAGTGCAACATGATTTAACATAAGAAAATTCATGAAAAAGTGTAGTGCGTCACTATTTCGGAAAAGAATATGGTGTAGTGCATCACTATACGAACACACCCGCGTGAGACACTAGTGTTGTGACTGGATGGCGCTACACGGACATTGTGCAATCTCGCGAGTCATCCTTTTGTGGCCTATAATAGTAACAAGTATTTTTGCTATAATTTATAACGTAACATTGTTATTTTTATATTTTGCCCTTTCTATTCCGATCGATGCTCATAGCGGTGACTATGAACTGAACGTAAAAATCATAATAACATTCCATGATTTATTTATTGTGTATATTGTTAGTTATATGACATACATATTTTTCATGTATGCTGTATAGCGATGTAGGGTAGTTGATGAAATTGTAAAACTTGTTTAGATCTTCATTGTGCCAGCTGTTTATGTGTTAAGGATCTAATTTCGTACTTATGATAGATGTATACCTTGCTTTTTTATGTGATTCTGCTATTGGATAATTGAAATTATAGCAAAAATAGGTTATAATATTAATTATAAATATGAAATGTAAAATATGTAAAACTTTAAAAACTTATCTCAAATTAAAATAATAGACTCGATAGATCTATGTAATGATGATGAATAATGGAATATTGTATCCAACAAGAGATCACATGATGTATTATATAATTACCTATGTTAATTGAAATTTACCTAGTTATTATTGCTAGCTAAATGTCGTAATTAGCCAATGCTATTTTCTGAATATTTGCAATTTGTGAGAAATGCGATAGTTATGTATTTAAAACGAGATGATGGATGGACGAGCGCATTTGATTTTTATATATAAAAAATAAACTATATGAGGACATTATAATTATTTGTTTTATTATACTACTCTAGATTTAAATTTTGCTCAATAGATCCAAGTGTTCTTATCTCAGTACTCTTGGACATAGTTACCAACTGTCTCTCTATATACATTAAAAGTAAGGCAATTTAACTCCCACACGAACTACAAAGTTTCCACTTGGAAGTCTCCGTGGTAAAAGCAAACTTATCTCCACGGCTTAATATCACAACTTGCTTAGCATGTAATTATTAGCGTCATTCAGTTGACACAGCACGCTTGCGCAATGCAAGGTCCTTACGTCCATTCGAACGAGGGTAATGGCCTGTCAAGGATTCACCTCTCCACAACCTTCGCAGGGTAGAGTGTTGAATAAAACGATCTAAACACTGCGGGGCAGTCAATGGGGCACAATAGAAAGAACAATCGATATCTCGCAGGCAAATAGTAAAATTCCGCCGTTTACAAACGACGTCGTCAGTTTCTAAATGCCTTTGTCAAATAGTAGAAATGGGCATTTTCTAATTTGCGTCGGCATATAGTAAATTCTGCTGTATTGAGCTCCGCTCCACTTCGCTTAGCTCCTAATAGTGTCGATTCGGTGTAGCACGATTTAAGTTACTGGACAGGACTAAACTTTATTTAAGTGCTCTGTCTTTTTCTTTCTGTATAGTTACCGTAAACAACTGAAATCAGTGAAAACCCGTCTTTACTAGTAAATACGCGAAGTATTTAAGAGCATCAGAAACAACCCCTCTGTATCAGTAGTCCGGTTATTTAGTCCGGTCGCTGGACTGGTGATACTTTTTTGTCTCAGCTGTTCGGTGATGTAATACGACCGGACTACTGAGCCTGATAGTTCGGTATCGATATCGATATAGGACGTGCACTAGTTTTTTACTAGTAAGAACTCCGTCTTATTAAGGCAGTTACGTAAATGCCAAATAAAAAGATTACATGGGCTTTTTGCTGCACTTCTAAATGCAAATCGCAATATATCCGAATTGAAAAAAAAAAGTCAAATATAAAAAAAAAAAATTGTCAATTTACGTATTTGAAAATTAAAATGGCGTATACTTGTATAGTTTCTAGTTACAGTTCGTTACTTACTTAGCTATAATTACAGAAATCACTATTGAGACAGTTGCTTCAATGAAAATAAAATAAAAAAAGGGAAAACTTAGTTATATGAGATGTAGGTAAACATTGGTAGCATCTAAATATTTATACCGAAAATTTCAATTACAAATCAAATAAGAAATTGCCCAAAATAAGTTGCGATTTTTTTTTTTTTTTGAGATTACCACCTTGTTGAGTTGCAGAGGTTTTATTCTACGAAGTCTACTTACCTATAGTTGTAGTAGTGCATGCACACGCATTTTTAGGGTTCCGTAGTACCTAAAAAGTACAAAAGGAACCTTTATGGTGAGACTCCGTTGTCCGTCCGTCCGTCCGTCCGTATGTCACAGCCTCATAAATTTGGCACCGTTTAAGATGGAATTTGGCACAAAAATAGCATTAATTTGCCTACATATCACGGTGTTAAAAAAATATGAAAAATTTGAAATTGTTTAAATTATTTCCAAAACAAGTGATAAAAATATTATTCTAAAAATACAATATGGGTATCAAATTGTAGATATTAAAAAGTTTATTGTAAAAATATATACTTTTACTATATTTACTGGCACTGGTTTCGAGAAATCTTTAAAAAACCACAAAAATATGTATGTCCCCCCCTTATCTCCGAAACTGGTACACCTAAAAATATGAAAAAATGTCGATTATACTGGCCAATTACAGGAAAACTATAGCGATTAAAAGAAAGTTAAGCACAAATAAAAAAAGAAGAAAAATAAATTAAAAAAATATTTTATAAAAATACATTGTGGGTATAAAATTGTAGGTATTAAAAAGCTGATTGTAAAAATATATAGTTTGGCCATATTTAATTGCATATATTTAGAGAAATCCTTGAAAAACCATAAAACATGTATGTCCCCCCCTTATCTTATCTCCAAACTGGTGGCCTGAAAAAAATGAAAAAATCATGTTAATATGTGTTTACGTAAAGATTACAGGAAAAATAAAGCAATTGAGAAATTTAGGAAAAAAAATTACAAAATTAAATTTATCATCCACAATACGGAACCCTAGGCACGCGAGTTTGACTCGCACTTGGCTGGTTTTTTCTAGTGTGCATGACCTCGGAAGCGCTTACAAAACACACGTATCTGTACACGTCACTACTAGAACCATAGCCAAGTAAACTTCGTAGCATATAACATCTGTTGTGGATATGTATCTTATTATTATTATTTTCTTGTTTATGGCTTCTGATAATGTGTGTGACTAACACATTCAATTCCGCCAATGTCACGTCATAAACCAAAGCACTGTATTAGTGAAAAGTAATTTCGAATAATATTCGACATATTAAAGCCGATTCTGAAGGCTTTAATTTTAGTTTTAGTGCTGTCAAAACTAAATTTTCTTCATTGCAAACCAGTTCATAATTGTTACGAATAGAAGCTAAATTAGTTTGGAAAAATTAAATTTTTGACAGCACTAAAACTAAAATTAAAGCCTTCAGAATCGGCTTTATATGTGTCTTCTCTGGTGGTAAAGGAAAAAAAAAAATATTGAAGACTGTAAGGGTGATGGATGAAATCATTAAAAGTGCCTGAATATTTTTTTGTTGATAGGAATAACCTTCCCCATACGAGGAAAAAAAAAACTAAATTTTTTAGGTGGCTTTAATTACATTAAAAATATAAAAACTTTTAAATTTTGGATATACGGAGCTATACAGCTGCATACGAATACTTCCTTTGCCTGCATATAAAAAACCGTTATTAATCTATGGTAACAAAATGACACCAAAACATAACCTCTCGTGTTGTTATTATTTTATGGTATTTTGTTTAATTTTGCGACTGCTTACTCACACCTGACCTTTGAATTTGCCTGCTTCGACGACTACCTACGCCTTGTACCCTGGATTAGATCTTGATAGCCACTACGACGACCACTGGAACTGAAACTGGACTATTTTGTTTTTCTTCTGGTTTTTGTGTATTAGTGCTCTACACAATGGATACTGAAGAACACCAACGTTGGAGAGAACCCAATAAAACGTGTTTTGTGCTATCATGTCACCATCAGGTGTGAGTAAGCAGTCGCAAAATTAAACGAAATACCATAAAAGAATAACAACACGAGAGGTTATGTTTGGGTGTCATACTGTTACCATAGATTAATAACGGTTTTTTTATATGCAGGCAAAGGAAGTATTCGTATGCAGCTGTATAGCCCCGTATATCTAAAATTTAAAAGTTTTTATATTTTTTTATGTAATTAAAGCCACCTAAAAAATTTAGTTTTTTTTTTCCTCTTATGGGGAAGGTTATTCCTATCAACAAAAAAATATTCAGGCACTTTTAATGATTTCATCCATCACCCATTTAGTCGAAAAAAATTAAAGGATGTATAGCATAAAAATATAAATTTATTTATTTTGCCCAAATGTATGGGTTGTAAAGAACATATAAACATGTAGGTAATCAAGGCTGTAAAGCACGGGTTAACTTTAAATGTAAGCGTTTAACAGATGTGTTCGCTATCGCACTAAAACCTCCATAAGATTTTAAATAACTTTCGCTTTGACACATTTTCACTTTGATTCCGAAGTATTGATTTGATTTGAAAGCAAAAATTGACCAAAATGAGCCACCTTGTTATTTTTTGGCTACCAGTCTCAATAAATTTAAATCTTTGTAACACTGAAAGAAAACCTGCATGTCCGAAAAGGTGATAAGGCTCACCCCATGTCACGTTGGGACGTGAAAAGGGGGTGTCATCAGTGTACCACTGTTCTTGTATAATTTACTTACCAACCTGATGATATCAATATGTTTTATTTTTATTTATTTATAACACTTTTTGCACATTTACACAAATAACTTAAAGATAAAAAAAAAACAATTAAACATGGTGTACAAGTGCGGCACTTATTGCTAGTAGCAATATCTTCCAGGCAACCCTTGGTAGCTAACAGAAAGATGAACAAAATAATATGTGGAGGTGTAATTACTAATCAGAAAATAATAGGGAGATCAAGATTACCTAAAATATAAAACTAAATATCTAAGACATAAACTTACATATAAAAATACATCAACATACTGAAATAAATGAATACATACCTATAAAATATACACATACATATATAAACAATAAATAAACATACAAAAATTAATCAAAGATGGGTACTCTGTTGAGAAAAATAGTTTCAATTTTATTTTAAAGTGATTTGTATTTTTCAATGCCTGAATTGACACTGGTAAGCGATTCCAGAGTCTTGCAGCGTGTACCGAAAATGAGTCACTGTAAAGTCTTGTTCTGTTTTCTGGAATAGCTATCCTGTGACTGTTGCAGGAGCGCATTTCAAGCCCGCTTTCATAAATATATGTGAAACGTTCACGGAGGTAACTAGGAGCAGAGGGATTGTTTAATACACTATGGAGGAGAGAAAGAATGTGAGCATTTCTGCGAAGACGAATGGGGAGCCAATTTAACTGGGAACGGAACTGTGAGACATGATCGTATTTACGAAGAGAAAAAATGAATCGAATACATAAATTTAATGGAATTTTTTATATAATACATAATATTTATTAATTATATTTAAAACAAAAATATTATAAAGCGCTATCTGCCCGAACTTAGACAAGACTACAGAGATCTTAGCTAAACGGTGACGGTTTCAGAGTTCCGTATGCGAGGGGGCTAAACAGAATTAAGATGATTGCGACAGCCACGTAAATATAGCAAAGCTACTTTTTACTTCCATTTTTTTTTATATATAATTTTTTCTCGTGTCGTGTTTTGTAGACTCGGTTATAGAGAATCGATTTGTATATTATTCGCATAGAGGGGAATAATTCGTCTGAAAACTAAAAAAAAAAAAAGTAGTTCTTGGTCCCAATACACACACAGTGCTACAAGAATCTGATGGCGCGTGATGACAGTGACAGGGGGGCGCAGCTGTGAAATAAGGAGTATGGTAGCGGCGTTAGTTCCGATTTTAGACACAACCAATCCACGCGCTATAAGAGCACTGTACCTTGTAGCCCCGGTGTACCCACTGAGCAAATAAAACATGATAAAACGGTGTACCCAACCGAAGCAATGTTACCTGACGTGCGGGACTCGAGTTTGAAACAACTAGAACTGAAGTTCACAGAATAATTCATTTTCTACCTGTACAAACATGCAAGTTGAATACTATTTCAAACCCGCCCCGTTCAAAAGTTTCACATTATTCAAGAGTAGGTGGCCCGCAGCGTCATACGAATAGAACTTTGGATAACTTATTAAACTTCTAATCTGAACTGAAGCATTTCTAGCAGCGAAACAAAATTCGCCGATTTATAGAGAGATGTTCTATATCCAAGACGAGTTTAATTAAGATGGGATTTTCTTTAAATAACTTTCTCATCAAGATACGACTTGGTGACGAGGAGGAGGGGGAACGATTCGTATCCTCTACGAAGCGCACAACTTAAGAGGCTATGCGAATTTTATTTTTGTCACTGTCACTCCAAGCGAAAAATTGCGCAGTGCGACAGGGGCGGATTCAAGGCAAAAGGGAAAAAATTTGGTTTTATATTTTTATAAAAAAAATTAAAATAGCTAGCAAAATTTCAACTATCAAATATCTAGACATTGTTGAAACACATCTAATAAAATATGTTTGAGTTCTGTATATGGTTCCTATTCGTCAAACGAGGAGAAAAAGTGTGTTTGAAGACCACATTTCAACAATTATTTCTATAGAGGAAAATTTATCCAAACATGTTTTCCAATTTCAAAACCCTAGATTATTAGTCAAAATATATATACCAGAAATTTTTCCGTGTATTTCATGAAATACACAGAAAAGAAAGACCCGTATTTTTTTCGCACATCGCCTTAAGATGGTTCTTCTTATTTTTGAATTACAGATAATAAATAAATGTGATTTATGGCATTTTGCGAACATAAGTTTAATGTCAGTTAGGCTTTTCCGGCAAAACTTTGTTATTTTATGCATTACGTTGTAAATGTAGAGACACACAAACTTAAAAGCACACAAACGTTTTTTTTTTTCCTTCTGTGTTAGGACGTTCGTTAAAAACCGGCCAAGTGCGATCCGGACTCGCGCACGTAGGGTTCCATACCATTATCTATAAAAACGGCAAAAAAAACATGTCTGTTGTATGGGAACCCCCTTAAATATTTATTTTATTCTGTTTTTTAGTATTTGTTTTTATAGCGGCAACAGAAATACATCATCTGTGAAAATTTCAACTGTCTAACTATCACGGACCATGAGATACAGCCTGGTGACGGACGGACAGCGGAGTCTTAGTAATAGGGTCTCGTTGTTTACCCTTTGGGTACGGAACCCTAAAAAATATTTTCGAGTTCATTATCAGGATTTTACGATAAGTGTTGATAAAATAGTTAAAACGGGAAAGATGTTTTACTTGTGTTCTTTAATTGATTTAGTACCGAATTGACATACCATGACGAAGGTAAAACCCTCAAAACCCGAGGCGTGTAGATTTATATTTATTTTATAGTCTGCAGCTGCTTTATACTAACATTAGTTATATTATGCAAAGTTTCAGTTCTAATTTCAAGTATTCATTGAAGTCTAGCGTTTTATTTTACGGTTTGGATGTAACTTTGTAATTTTTTTCTATCAAGATTTCACCATAATGTTGACATAGCATTAGTCCTAAACTTTACCATATATTTATTTCAAAGTATTGTTGCAGTGTTTGTTGGTATAAAGCTGGATCATGCGAAGCGAAGTGAGGTATCATATAGCCTTAAACATAAATATCTGTGCAAATTCTGGTCACTACATAATAACGATGTTACATTATCGCTTTATTGAATGAAATACAAATTAATAACAAATTTGCAAGTATAGACAAGTGCATGCCTCACACAAAATGAGCAAAGTTGGTTCACTGGTCCACTGGCCGCCTGCACTGCCTTCCTGATCGTACCACGCAACCATTACATCATTTACCACACCGCAAACTAGCTAACATTTAGCATTATTAATTTATACACCACTCCATTACCGACTTTATTCTCACATTTACAAACACGCAACAGCCAAACCACGCAATGAATTTTCACTAAACAATTTTACAATCTCTGGTTGATTCATCTTGAAGGAAACCAGTTTTACAGGAATAGGATCCAAGGGTCGAGGAATTGCGCAAATATTTAAATCGTTTTCCTGCTTGCCGAGACTATTCCGTTATATAACTGAATATGGCGAAATGGGTTCTTTTTCATCTAAAACAGTGACAGAGATTGCGGCTTGTGGGCTACCTCATAAGTACTTAGGTGAGATGGGTTGAAATAATAGGTCTTTACATATGAAATTGCCGAAATTTTCTTACAGATTCATGAGTTCGTAATTCCTGTAATTCAATACCTATTTCCATTATTTGTTTTTTGTTTGAAAGTTGATTTCAAGGTTTGACATCTACGTATTAAATTTTGTTTCTATTGTCATTTTGATAATCAAAATTACATTTTCAAAAACAGTACGTCCCAAATGCCATCAATTTCCATGATAAGATTTGTAATAACTTTTAACAGCTGACAGTTCTGAAAAATTAAATTAATGTTGCTGTTAGCTTATCCCATTCAAACACAAAAGAAATAACATAATTTAGATTGGTCATTTCTAAAACAAATGCAAAAATATTAGTACTGAAAATTGAGTCTCCTTCAAATTCTCTATAGAAAATGGCAATTTCATATGTAAAGACCTATTATTTGCAGAACTTTCGAGGTATAATATGTTTGTCGAAATATCTTTTTACTGTTACTGTAACATAATGTAAGACATTTTCGTAATAGACTGCACGTCTACTGTCACAATGTCTAATTATGTTCAATTGCACACAATACTTTTATCTACGAGTACGACCATCAAAAATATCTTCTTGACATTATTACTACATCCATCCATCCATCATGGGATATTCATAAAAATGTTCAGGCATTGGTGAAAACTGTTTATGACGTCATTTATAGAAATTTATTTTATAATTATTACTAGCTTTTGCCCGCAGCTTCGTCCGTTGATTTAGTTTACATTTTTCCGGGATAAAAAGTAGCCTATGTCACTCTCCGGCTTATAAACTATCTCTAAAAATCACGTCGATCCGTTGCTCCGTTGCTGCGTGGAAGAAGGACAAACCAACAAACACACTTTCGCATTTAATAGGGGTACGGATTGTTTACTAAATATACCTTATAATTAATTCAGTATATGTTTGTTTATTATTTTATTAAATACATACTGTATGTATGTCAAAATTAAATATCATCCATCCATCAGCCTAGTTCGCCCACTGCTGGACATAAGCCTTTGCAGGACTTTGCTGCACCCGGCGGTCATCCTGGAAGAATTGCTCATACTCATACACGCTGGGCAGGCATGTTGGTGAGCGCGGTGCCGAAACCCTCGCAACAGTGACGCCGCTGCCCGTCACCAGTCTGTTCCATATAAGACCCGGCTATTAGGGATGGATATACCGCCATCCATCGGTCCCAGGTATGGTGGGCCTCCTGGTTTTTTACCTGTGAGCTGTCCTCTTACTCTCCCCGAATTACTTCGAGGGGGTCTCCAAGTAAGATGGTGGTACCTCCACAGTCGAGCCCGGCATCAGCTCTACCACCTAACATACTCGTAGTTATCACTACATAGTATAAAACAAAGTCGCTTTCCGCTGTTTGTCTGTTCCTATGTATGCTTAGATCTTTAAAACTACGCAACGGATTTTGATGCGTTTTTTTTAATAGATAGAGTGATTCAAGAGGAAGGTTTATAAGTGCAATACATGCCCGTGCGAAGCCGGTGCGGGTCACTATTTTATAATATTTAAACTAATAATTTTACAAAAAATTTGAAATGAACAACCGTTCGTAGTGCGTTTGACGGTATTACCGCTAGGGAACCAATCAAAACCGAGTACGAGAAAAGTGGGTGTGGCTTAATTTCTTAAGCTCTTTACTGGTCTTCGCTTATGATTGGTTCTCTAGCGGTGTTATAATACATTTGACCAATCACAGCGCAGAATTGCGGTGTTGTAATCTTATAACATCGGTCAAACAATGTAGGTACTTATAAAACCACTTTTGATGTTATAATTTGGTTATATAATTAAGTTATTAATGCTTTAGACTCTGCACGGAGAAGATTATGTATCTACAGTACCTCACTCGTATTATAATCGTGTAGGTACTCACATCTAGGGTTGCCAACTCTCGTAGGAATTAACCCGGGAGATTTAAACAAATCGGTGGACAATTGGCATAGATTAAATTATGTTAAGATTTGTTAATTCGAAAACAATTCCGAGATTTAGGTTTAATAAGCAGTATTTTCGAAGTTTTGGTCTAAAAAACCTGATGATGATGAATATTTTTACGAAATAGCTGCAACTCCATTTGCCCTCGTGTGACGTCCCTTGAGTAATGGCTGTTTAGAAATGTGTCCCCTGCTATCAAGATAAATTTATAATAACTTGCTTTAGACTAATTTGACAGCTAGATGACAGATGAGTAGACAGACAGAGACAGACCACTTTTTTTTATAAGCACACATCACATCACAATCAGTATAATGTCTAAAATTCTCAAGTGACAAGGTCATCGGACAATTCTTTAAAAAGTCATAAACAAATAATGGTAAATTTATATACCAAAATAATGAAAAGTGTGTCCTAAAATAAAAAATAAACTTTTAAAAATTAAGCTATGGGAATTGAATGAAAGTCGGTAATATTTGTTAATTTTTTAATTTGCTTTGTTTTGTAGACGCATGTAATATTTGTCGGATTTTGAGCACATAATCATAAAACCTTAATTCTAAGCATAAAACATTTATAATCAAAATTTATTTCATAATTAAATTATTTAGTTTGCGCGATTTATCTTTAATTATTTTATTTTAGAAATTCCGGAGAATTCATTGCATCCCGGGAGCTCGGGAAGTTGAACAATATTCCCGGAGACTTCCGGGCACTCCAGGAGGGTTGGGAACCCTACTCACATCACATGTTCGGCTTTAAGCTTAGTCAGAAAGCTTAGAGCGTCTAACCGAGTCGAGAGAAACACAAAGTGCTCTCCGTGGCGGACACTAATACTGCCTTCATGCTCTTTGCACTTCACACATACTATACTGCCGGCTGTACTAAGGTCTACTGTAACATATAGCTAGGCAATAGGTTAGGTTTAGGTAAGGCTAGGTTTTATAGGTAGGTTAAAGGACTATTTGATCGTGTTTAATTGGCAATCGATAACCTTTATGGATCGACATACGTCGCATTGACTGAATTATTTCGTGTTTTCCAAAAATAAATACAGATCGAGTATAAAAGATCTTTCAGACAAAACACGAGCAAGATTCCTTAGAGAGTCCTACCCAAGTGGCAATCGGGGTTCTATATAAGATGTCTAGTCGTTCACATGTACTCCACAAGCTGTGTTAGTCAGCTGTATAGCTTGCTATAATGCTCTTATAGAACCAGTTTGGGCACAAATTAGACAGCCTTAAGTTCACTATGGCTGTACATTAGCAGTATAATAGCATTATAATAGCAGTTTAAGTAGTAACATCGGACTTAAGACTGATTTACGGCACTATATGGGACGCAGTGTGAACCATACAACGTACATGAGTGTAATAAAGAGTAACAAGTGGCTAAATACACAGTCTTCACAGTTATAAAATTCGACAAATTACTCCAGTGCTACCTAAAATTCACGTGTGTCCTATTATTTCTTTATTTTATTATTAATTTCCTCATTAGTTTGGTTTTGTGTGTGCCATCAGAAACATTAACTCCGGCTGATCAAGGATAAAAATTTATGATAACACGCGGTAATACTTAATAATGTTAATGCCATGGGAATGCAACTTTATCGTGAAATGTATACATATTTACAGCTAAAATATTTAGGCGCCTCTGAAAAAACGCGATATTCATTTTAAAATATTTAAAACTGGCTGAGAGGAAACCTACAATTTTCAGTTTTTGATATTATATTGGCATTATAATTATACTACGGTAATTAATTATAAAACGAAACCAAAAATCAATCGCTCTATCTGCGTATTTTGTGATAAATCTGCATGATAATTTTGGAGATTTATTTGGTAAATATTTTAGGTTACGTAGAACAAAATGGTGGAAATGAAATACGGCTATGTGAACTGTTATAACTCCAATTTAATGCGGTGAGCGTATATAGGTTCACATGTGTTCTGTTAGAATGCTGTTATCTATATGAAGTCCCACATTTGTACCACTACAGAGCCAATGTCTATAAATGTATTCTAATGTGAACTTATGTACAGCTTTAAGATGTAGTTCAGGTCAATTGTCAAATTCAAAAAATCAAAATCAAAATCATTTATTTATACCAGAAATAGCTTAACCTAAAAATGTACAATTAATAGAACATAGTTAATAAATCTAACTTTCTTACAAAATATTGGTAGGTATGCACAACAATATACATATATTCACATATGAGTATAGACATTAGTGTAGTATAGGTACTATACATTACAGGTATAATAATATAGCGGATTTTTAAGTACCTACTAGTTGCAAATGTTAAGCCTTGTTAATATGAGCCCTGAGACCTAAGCTAGTTTGAGAACAAACTGTATTTTAGGTCTCAGTTTCTCCCCATTTATGTTTATTGATATTACTTATGTTAGTTAATGATAATAAGATGCAGGTGTACAAAACCGGAAACAATTAATTATTTAGGAATTAGAAGAAGTGTTTCTGTGGCTTTGTAATCTAGCTTACTAAGCCATTTTGTACATTCTATATTTAGTGTATGAGTTGTCATATCGTCGATTTTAATAATTTTATTCACAATGTTATATAAATAAGGTCCAAGAAAGAAGAAAAATCGTTGTGCTGATGCTGTTCTACAAAATGGGGTTGTATACACAATGTCATCGCGTCTTTGGGACTTTAGTTTGTGACTGCTGTAATCTGAGCTGCGATGTTGTTTTAGCAGAAGTTTATGAATGAAAAGCTGCCTGACAGTAAGTAGATTGAATTCACTATACAAAGCGAAAGTACAAGTTTTAAACGGTTTGAAAAACATAACCTTTAGTATAGTTCTTTGTGCTCTTTCTAGGTTTAGTAGATAGGTTTTATCAGCACCCCCCCAAACAAGCACACAATAGCCCAAGATCGACTGGCATAATGATAAATATATCGACCGCAAAAGCTGTAAACCGGCCACGTGTCTAAGGTGTTTAAATATGTAGATAAGTTTACGTATCCTACAGGTTAAATAGTCTATGTGTGCGTGAAATGTGAGGTGCTGATCAAGACACACACCGAGGTACTTGATGGTGCTAGTGTGCTGCAGACTCGGACAGTCGCAGGACTGTCCTAAGCTGTTATCACACTTATGCACTTTCAGTTGGATAACGTTTGGGTCTGGGAGTGTGCGACTTGTGAGAGTGAAGGAAATGTATTTGCTTTTCTTGACATTTAGGGTAAGAAGATTGTTTTGTAACCAGTTTGAAACTATCTGAAGCCCCAAACCAGCAGAACTCACAACAGACGCCCAGCTAGTGCCAGTAAAGATTATAGCCGTGTCATCAGCAAAGGAAAATATTTTAGCATTTGGTAGGGACTTATTACACAGGTCATTAATATAGCACAAGAACAGCGTAGGGCCAATTACACTACCCTGGGGAATTCCGTATCTGACGTCATTGCGAGAACTAACAAATTCGGATGTAAGTTTAACCATCTGTTTTCGATTTTCAAGATAGTTCTTAAACCACGCATGCGACAATCCTCGGATACCCAGTTTTTCTAGCTTAGCCAGCAGGATGGGAACAGAGACAGTGTCAAATGCCTTGGCAAAATCCAGGAAGACACCAAGACATTTCTTCTTTTTGTCAAGATTATGTATAACTTCCTGGGTTAAGAGTGTCACAGCATCCTCCGTCGATCTATCCTGTCTGAAACCAAATTGTGAGTTAGAGAGAAGGTTATTTGTCTCTAAATATGAAACCAATCTTGTGTTCATTAGTTTTTCCAGGATTTTTGAGATGGACGGAAGAAGCGAGATGGGCCTGTAGTTGTTGATACTGTCCCTGTCACCGTCCTTGAATATTGGGCAGACTACGGCTGTCTTGAAAGCCTCGGGAAAAGAGCCAGTTTCGAAGCTTTTATTACAAATATAGGTAATAGGGTCAAGCAGGACGTGTTTACACGGCTTTATTATTTTAGACGAAACCGCATCCCAGCCAGGAGCCGAATCAGCTTTGAGAGAAGATATAACGTTGAGAACTTCAGTGTGGTTTGTAGGCAGGAGTGCAAAAGAGTTACAGGTGGATTTCATAGATCTAGTTACACTATTAGCTAATTCAGATTCAGTAGATGCAATATTTCCAAGTATGTTTTGTGCAAGATTTGACCCAATTTGTGAAAAATAGTTGTTTACATGTTCAGCCGATTGTAATTTGGTTTTTTTTAAAGATAAAAGACATGAGCAGTCCTTCTTTTTCTGGTTTAGATTACATATACCTTTGATAGTTTGCCACGTTTTTTTTATATCATTTTTACTAGAATCTAGAAGCGATTTCTCGTAAGCACGTTTTAGTTTTTTTAGCAAGTTATTACAGAAGTTTCTATAACGACGGTAAATAAGAGCATCCGTTTTGTTCTGAGGATTTTTTGTGACCTTTTGATGTAGTTTGTTTCTATGCTTTATGCATTTTAACAAACCAGTGGTTATCCATGGCTTGAGTATAGCTTTAGAGCGAGGCGTTGTGTATGTGTAGGTATGTTTTTTTTTTTTTTTGTTGTGTAATTGTGTATCATCGTTTAGTTATTTCAATATACTAAAATTTTATAGAGATCCGCAATAATAATTATTGTCCGTTAAATCGCCTAGCCCAGGTACTAAGTCAAGTATGAGTACCTAAAGTACAAATTTTGTAACAAAATAACAAAAATCACTTTTTGTTTTCGTGTGAGATACACAGTGGGATAAGTGTAATAGAATATAACATTCACATTCATGTTCAGCTTACAGAAAATGAAAGTAGTACTTGTGGAAATAAACTGCTATTGATGTTAATGGACAACACATATAGTCCTTTTAACAGCCTACAGTGCACATGCGAGCCATTTAAACACTTCTGTACAGATCGTAAAAAAGGTTATTTTAATGATCACAAACAAGTCCTAATACAGCTTCTAGCTGTATAACAGTCTTAAACAAGTAAACATAACAGCCTTTGGCTTTATAAATGACCATGTGTGTTCTATTAAAATGCTAGCTCTATAACATCGTACAAGTAGGCCGTTAAACAGCGGTTGCCGTATCTCAACCCTCCTATAATGCTCTTAGTCAGACGTCTGACTAAAGGATAGTTGTTAGAGTATTATAACACCAATAATCGCTTAAAAGTATAACTCTACACTCCTATAAGTCCCTTAGACAGGTATAGGTGTTATTAATCGCAATAATGCAGCTTATACATCACGAGTGAACTGTAATAATGCTTCAAGTACACCTGGGAACTAAATGTGTACTCTTAAATGGAGTAAAATGCTATTTGGGATCGATGTGAAGGTGGCTCTCCATAAATATTCTTTCTAGAATTTTGACGAAATACGACAAGCGAGTGCTCTACGAGATTCAAAACTCCCCTCCCTTAATGTATACGTGATCATTAGGGTGCATCAAATGAAAAAAAGAAATAATACAAGAAGTTAAAGTAAAAACAAAGTGGTATAATTCAGCAAAATCCCTACGAGCTTTCGTTTTACACTTGTCTATCTAGGAAGCGGGCCGCTAAGAAAACTCGTGATTTCGAGGTGTTTTTATTTATAATTAATGAAAAGGATTACTTTACTATTTCTAAGAGACAGTCAGATAATAGATCTTAAATGTTCTGTGGATCATACCGATCACTTAACCCGTTTAATATCACAATTAAGACCTTTACCTATTAGTCTTATTCTAAAATCGATAACCGAACCGATAATACTTGCAAAAATAAATAAAATAAAATGTTCACACATAAAAACGTTTTGTAAAGCATTTTCCTTTTTTTTTTGTATTCCGAAAGAGCGGTTGGTTATTCGCTTCTTACCTAAATAAATTATTTACAAGCAAGTCAATTTGCGGTGTGAAAAATAAGCAAATGAAGCTGGCAGTTGGTGTTTTCTTCAGCCTTCAGGTTTCTGAAATATTAATTCATAACATTTCAGACAGCAATCCGGAGTCTAGACTAGAAAAACTCCACTTATGAAGATTGCGTCTTAAGAGTACCGTGTTCGCCAGAACTCCAAATGTCCTTATTTAATAACATTTTCCTACATTTTCAATTTGTGTAACTTATTTCGTACATTAATCCATGACTTGAACCTAAAACATTTACCAATTGTTACCAGCGCTTAAAATTCCTGGAGTGTAAACTCCATTATTTACTTTTAAGGGTCAAATTACCATTTCACATTGTTAATAAAAATAATATAGATAGTAAATTATAGAGCTGATCTAAACATTTTGGAAAAAACGCAAAAGATTTCAGTTCGCTCCATAGAAAAAAATTACGAAGTTCATGTTGTTCAAGTGTTTAAAGAGTCTTCCTTAAATTATAAAGCCTTCAAATTTGTTAAAAAAGTAAGTGAACTGTCTAAACATCTAAGAATATTTTAATAATTTCATCTAGAAGCCGAGTTATTAAATATAAAAACGCAGTTTTTCGTGAGCGCGTGTTTCTTGGTGGTCGTAACAGCCACGGCTGAGAGCGCGCTACTTTAAACTAAAAGGAAACCGTCGTAGAGCTCAGTTTTGATTTCTTGATTTATTTATTTTATTGTAAAAACAAACAGTTACACAAAAACATAATACAGTAAGTTATCTTAACAATTAAAAGACCTACAGTTTTCCGAATTTACTTTTAAAACTAAAATAATCTAAAAATAATAATAACAAAGTAAGTAAGCTTATTAGATATACAATTCCCATAGCTTAATTTTTAAAAGATTTTATTTTTAATTTTTTTCGGAGAATTTACGTCATTTTAGGACATGGTTTTCATTATTTTGCTATATATATTGACCATTACTTTTTTATGATTTTTTAAAGAATTGTCCGATGACCTTGTCACTTGAGAATTTTAGACATTATACTGATTGTGATGTGTGATTACTTATAAAAAAAGTGGTCTGTCTCTGTCTGTCTACTCATCTGTCATCTAGCTGTCAAATTAGTCTGAAGCAAATTATTATAAATTTATCTTGATAGCAAAGGACACATTTCTAAACAGCCATTAATCAAGTGACGTCACACAAGGGCAAATGGAAGTTGCAGCTTTTACGTAAAACTATTCATCATCATGAGGTTTTTTAGACCAAAACTTCGAAAATACGGCTTTTTAAACCTAAATCTCGAAATGGTTTTCGAATTAACACACCTTAAAATAATTTAATCTATGCCAATTAGATATAATAAAAAATAATATAATATTAATATAAAATACTTATTAGATATAAGATAAGCGTAAGATTGAAGCCGAACGATCGAGACCGTATTGGCATGCTAACTGATGCAAAATGAGGTGCTTAATAACCTTATACGGATATATTTTGATAAATGATTTAGGTTCAAGTCATATGCACGGTAAGTAACAAAATTCAAAATTTAGGCAAATATTAATAAACAAGGATATTATCAGCGAACAGCTCATGTTGGGAGTCAGGGCGAGCACAGTGCTCTTAATAGGGCTCCCACCGAAGACGTCATAAGAAATTTGTTTAGAAATTGTTGAGGAAATTCTTTACTCACATAACCAAGGCGAGCGTCAAAAAAAATGTGCTCAGTATTATTTTCAAAAATTTCTTGCTTTTTTTATGGAAAAGCTAGCTGATATCTTTTTCGAGCTTTCAGGTTTGGATCCATAGTAAAAGTTGTATTTTTTCGGTTTTTCAGCGACAAAAACCGGTCAAGTGCGAGTCAGACTCGCGCGCCTAGGGTTTCGTATTTTGTCAGTTTTGTGGAAAGTTCAGAAAATGGTATTTAAAATCTCGCCCATAACTGTTTATTATATTAAAAAAAGTATATATATTTTTGTCTCTTTTACTCGCCTACCAAATTTCATGACGTTCCGATCAACGATACTCGAGTTATCGTCGGACAAACATTCATACATACAGTAGCCGGAATGTTCAAGTAGACTCAGAGAACTTCATTTGCTTCGTTCATTCGTTCAATGAGCGTTTTTCTCTCAGAATAACCTTATTCTGAGGTTTTTCTCGTTGTTTTCATTTTTCTTAATTATGAGCTTTCCTCCAGATGGCGCTGTCTATGTCACCATTCACCATATATAAAATACTCATCTGAGATAAAATATGTTTCGTAGCAATCAAGTGTTTGGTGTCAAAGTGGTTTTTAGTTTGTTTGGAATCTGTGCAAATTTTGTTTTTGATTATGTCTTTAAAGTATACGACACAGTGCCAAGAATCTTATTTAAAACTAAATTTGACAAAAGGACAAACGCTCATTACGTAGCGTTCCTAAACGCCTGAGTAAATATAAAACTAAAACTGTCAAAATGAATTTTACATTTCTGACAAGGTTTTCATTCGCGTGGCTGTGGAACGGTTGACAGTTAGTTTTTAGCTTTCCCTGGCGTTTAGGAACGCTACCTTAATGTGTAAAATAACGTGCACCGCTGTAATAAATGTTTCATGCAAAATAACAAAACAATGTTTTCTTTGTAACAATATTTAGGGCAAGACTAGGTTAAGAGGATGGCCTATCCTACACGTCCAGCACAATAAGTCCAATGGCAAAGACATTATTTGCTTTTGATAGAGGCGATTATATGTTGGCTCATTGGCCTCTTTTTCGTGGACGCGTAATACTAATGATCACGCAGCGAAACAACAAATTGGTCTGTTTTTAGCTAATACTGAAATATTTTGTAGGGAAAAAGATATTGGATTTAAGTAGAATCCCTTCATACTTTTATTACCTATTTTATGAAAAAAAATCAAGTTGATTTCTGAACCGCGTTCTTGAAACGAACGTTTGAAAACCAAAAAAAAGAGGGTGGAAAACATTTTTTTTTGACAAAAGTATAAATTTTAATACATTGTTTATAAGTTGAATCCCTAGATAAAAGATTTAAAAATGAAATATATTTTTTTCAATACAAGGAAAATACGAATTTCTTCAAACGAATCCTCGAAAGTCTGGCGTTGTTGATGCTCTATGTACATTCTTAATCATAGATTTAGGATATATTCTATAACGGATATACATCCTAAGTCTATGGTCTTAATAGACAAAGAAGAGAAGACTATTTTCCCGTAAAACTTCGATCTGATCTTTCAATGTAAACATAAAGGATAGCTTACGTAAGTCACCATAATGTATTTCCTGTTGCGAGAACGCTAGGCCCCTGAGCCACCGCTTACAACAACAATGCGATAATGTTGTTGACAAAAAGCTCAGAGATCCATAATCTCTTAGATCCTTTCACTCTCAAGGTTTGGGTGCTCCTTGTAAGGAACGTACCGTACTATCACTTTCTTTGTAAATATACCAGTAGCCTAAGCATGAAAACATCTCCGTGTAGTTGCGTTTGAAACTAAACTTAGGTTGCCATACGTAGCTGTTAGTTCCGCTTCTGTCCGCTTGGAGCGGTGTCCCAGATTCCATACGATTTTGATGTAGTTTGAAACGCAACTATACGGCGATGTTTTCATGCTTAGGCTACAGGTGTAGTCATTTAATAAGTCTTTTCATATGAACTTGCCGTTTTCTGTAGAGAATTTGAAGGAAACTCAATTTACAGAACTAACACTTTTGCATTTTGCAATTTCTTTTGTGTATGAATTAGACAACATTAAGCTAACAGCAACATTAATTTATGAAAAGTGTCAGCTGTAAAAAAATATTACGAATCTTATCATGGAAATGGATGGCATTTAGGACGAGATGTTTTTGAAAATTTAATTTAGGTTATCAAACTGACAATGGTACCGATTCGGTGAAGCACATCTTAACTTATTTGACAGGACTAAACTTAATTTAGGCGTTCTGTCCTTGTCTTTTCGATAAAGAAAGAAAAAGACAGGATGCTTAAAATAAGGTTAGTTCTGTCAAATAAGTTAAGATGTGTTATGCCGAATCGATACCATTAAGTACAAAATTTTATACGTGGATGTAAAACCTTGAAATCAACTTTCAAACAAAAAACAAAAAATGGAAATAGCTATTGAATTACAGGAATTCTGAGCTCACGATCCTGTAAAAAAAAATTGCAATTTCATATATAAAGACCCATAATTTACAAAGAAAGTGTAACGCGCGGCAGAATAATAATTAGGGCAAGTACGAATCGGACTTGCGCACAAAACCTTCGTACCATCAAACAATGCGGGTCCAGAACTCAATACAATACAATCATTTATTCTCCATATAACAGTGTCCGTTATACATGGTTTGTCCATTAAATTAAATTAAATTAAATTAAAATTAACATTATAAACGTAGCTTATTATTACATAAGATAAAATTAAAATACTATCAAACAATTGATAGAAGTCGATAAAAATATACATATAAATAACAAAACCAATTAAAAAAAAAAACTATTCTGTCATTGAATTTGATTTCAATTTTAAACACATATATTCTGTAATGGAATAAAATGGAGTTTTCTCAAAAAATCGAAAAACATTATGGTAAATAACAACAATACAGATGTCATAGCAACATTAAGCCGACAAAAACAAGCCACTAAAAACGCGGCTCCTTCTGAGCGCGGAACCTTAATAATGTGTTGACCTATTCTTCCGGTAATCTCTACGTAGAAAGAATAGAAATAGTTTATTTATTAAATATTGTCATGGTTTTTTCATATTTTTTGGTGCTCTGGTTTCGGAAATACACACGGGGGCGATAACTTTTAAAAACGCTATTTTTTCGACCTTTTTTTTGTATGTTTTTAACTTTCTTTCGTTTCAATTTTTTAATCTTTTTTTTTGCGTGTGGCTGTAGTAACATATATTCTGTGGAAATTTCAACTGCCCTCCTATAACGGCTGAAGTTGCGGAGGCTTAATAATAGGGTTCTGTTTGACACCCTTCAGGGGTACGGAACCCTTAAAACGTATGTTGTACCATCGCTGCCTCTAGGTAACGTATACAAGGAACGTATCACACTATTATCTGTGTCTATCTAGGTAGGCCTACCATGAGTTTTGCACTCAACACACATTTTGTATGAAACATTCTGGTTCCTCACGTAAACCGCTAGGGGCGCTGTACAATTTCTCTACAATTTCTCATGTACATATATTACGCATACAACGTACAACAGATTACATAGATATATTACGCATATGTTAAAGCGTTACAACATGCGAAAGTGCTGCGACTTTAGAAAAAATATAATTTTTTGCTTGCTGAAATATTTATTGAAAATCTGCTAGCAATGAACTATTTTTACTTAGAAAAGTTTTCAAAAACAATGTCCGAAATGCGTTACGAACAGATTCAATGCGGTTGGATAAACAGTGACGCGTTCCCTGCAAAGTATTGTGTGAATCGAACGCTGTCATTGTGCGTAATACAATACACAATATATATATTAATAAATGCTTATATAATTAATAATTATATAATTAATAATTTTATATATATATGTCGTGACCATATCGTAGAATTGACCATTTCATGATCTGGTTGGGCCATGTTCTGAGGGTTGGGCAGATCGTAAAGTATGAAATCAAAAATCTTTCACTAAAAGTAAAAAATAGAGGCGACGACGAGCGAAGCGAAGCGGAGCGACGACGAGCGTGTTAGGTTTACATGTAAATACATTTGGAGAGCCGAGCGAAGCGGAGCGGAGCGAGGCGACCCTCCCAATTTTAACAGAAATACGAAATGGCCAACCAGATCATGAAATGGTCAATTCTACGATATGGCCACGACATATATACATATAATTATTAATAAACGGTCTGGTTCTACCGTCCGCTTGTGTTCCATTACCTTTCGTTTTTATATTTTTTCACCAAGTATACCTACGAGTAAAATAATAAAAAGCTGCCACGGCTAGAATACGCGTATTACTTAGTTCCAGAGTAAAACTTTGTACCCAAGAAATACGATACGGTGATAATCCTAAATAAAATTCAAATTCAAATTCAAATTCAAATAGTTTATTTTGCAAAGCAGGTATAGATATATACACTTTTTACACGTCAAATTTAATCTAATAAAGAAAATATATGTAATAGAATAATAAATGTACATGAACTAAATTAAAGGTTTATTTAATTTATGTAGCAATATATTTACGATTAAAATGATAGGTAAAATATATATTATACAAGGTAAAATCCAATCAGCCGCCCGAACCCATACCGGAGACCCGGCCAGGGACCAGGAACAAGGTTCAGTGATCACCAACCGAGCCCCCAGCACGAATCCAGGCGGCCGACCAAATCCCATCCTATACACTACATACTAATAGGTTACATATATAAATACATGCCTACCTCCGCCCATTCGATTAGTCTTGCTAAGAAGAAGGGCAAGAAACTTAGCAAGATCATGTCTTTTTTTCAACATAAAACTTATACTATACAATATATGACTTATATCTACTTTAACCAAGGGATAAGAAAATACAAGACAGTAGGAATTCAGGTTAATGAAAAAAAGAAAAACATATATATCTTTGTCTACCTGTCTCATATAGTCCTTTTCCTTTTACAGTCTATAATCAATTAATGTTTACACCTTAGAGGAATCATAAGTTAAGAAATTATACTATTTAATTAAATTATAACTTACTACGAGTATCATTATCACTGTAACACCATGCTTAAATGTAGCAAAGCCCTTGCGCGTTTACCATCCCTGATACATGCCTGATATTGCGTGAGTGTACACAATAAAACGAGTAGGTAGCTGGAAAGATTTAGTGGCTGATAGTTCTTTCTGTACATTATTTTTAGCATTTGGCTTTAGCAAAAGATAGAAATGGAACGATTACAGTATCTCTTCGATGTTAAATATTTCTTTTCACTGTCGCGGTAACCGGAAAATAGTAGTTTATAAAACTGGCACATAAAGAGGTTATTACAATAGGCGAGTTTTTTATAGTATACACGAGTGTTTTAATACCTAGTGATGTGTAGTTTCATACACCACCTTATCTACACTCATGCAATGGCTTATTTACCTATTTTCCAATCCATAAGATCTTGGTAACAATAATTGTTGTAAGCTTTTCTTGATTTTGCTGGTTTGTTTTGATTATTCGTCATTTTTGTTGCTCAGTATTTGCTGTCGGACATTTTTGCCCAGAATAAAACTTTAAACAAACAAAAAGGCAGTAAGTATTAATTTACGAGTAATGAATAACGCACAAAATCTGTCCAGCAGTTCGCCGCCATGTGAGACAAGGGTGCGGTCACAATTCTACCATCATTAAAATCAATCGTAGTACACCAAAGTAGACCAAAGCCTTTTAAAAGCGTTTTAAGTTTGTCATTTACAGCGTAATGCATAAAATAACAAAATGTTGCCGGAAAAGCCTAACTGACATTAAACTATGTTCGCGAAATATCATACATCACATTTAAGTAATTCAAAAATCAGAACCTTAAGTTGTGCGTTTCGTAGAGGATATGAATCGTCCCCCTTAAGAAAAAGCTCTCTTGCACCCTCAGAATCCTTATTCTGAGCTTGCACCAATCAAAATCATTTGACTTAAATTGTGTTGTTTCCAATGACATTATATAGATAATATACCTCATGGTTGCAACTAATTACTTTATGGTAACATTCTAATTAAATGTCAAATGACAAACAATTCAATGCATATTGATATCCATACTCTGTGCGTCTTTTTACTTTTGAAAACTCGACATTGGCGGTACCTGGCGGAACTAATCACATTATCTGACTGTATATTATGGATTTTAGGTGCCAAGGCTTGAAATCTTTGGGTGCAATAGGACTAATGAAATGTCGGGTTATTTAACCTAATCACTACAGAACTGTATAATCACCTTAAATTTTGCCTCGATCATGCTACAATTACACCCTGCTGGTTTCCATCTGGGCTCTTCTGAAGCAAAATGTGGACATAAATCAGTAAATGATGAGATACCAATAATGGAAGTTGTGGCGATTTAATGTCCAAAGTTTGTTTAATATCCAATTATCGAAAATTCATCCATTCGTGATTACTACTATCGAATATTAAATATATTCATGGTACGTTCATCTTAATTACGATACTCTCTAAAATTTAATTATAATATTTGCAAAGCTTTAACTATAGTATAGTAACGGAATAGATAACATAGCTAAGACTCACTATTATTTATGCGAGAAAAACTGGACGTTTCGGTCAACTTAAAAGTGACCTTCGCAAGGTGCTCCGGCGCGTGCAGGGGGGTGAATGTTACCTGTTAGCATTAGAAAATAAAAAATGTATGACAACTTCTGCCATCTATATAACACAGGGAACATAAACTTGGACGCTAGTTACACTTTTAGCTACCTAGATGTCGTTGTGTTAGTTTTGTTGTTTTTATTTTTATGAGGCAGCATTATGATTATGACCAGCGTTGCCAATTTTTGAGGAATTCCCCAAATTGCGGGGAATCTCAAGTTGATTGGGGATTGATATGTGGCAGGTAAATAGTTTTCAATTTGCCGTTCCGCTAATTGAAAAATTTATTTCTGGGTGTATTATCTATGGTATATGGGCGCGTGCGACACCCTCACGAGGACTGACGTATTCCCGCTACCCATCACCACCGCGCCCGCGCCCCCGCCGCCGCTGCTGCTGAGTTTTTCTCGCATAAATAGTAGTGAGTCTTAGCTGTGTTATTTATTTCGTTATGATAGACACTCACCCTAATTTTAGTGATATAAATATAGTATAGTAGTTTGTACTACAAGTTTCTATTGGCTACGAATTATAATTAATTTGGTATTTATACTTCAATAGTTACCTACAATTTCCGGATTTTCTACTTACGATATAGAAGGCTACGGCTACGGCTACAAAATGCTACGGATGGACGGCTTTGTACAGCCAGAAATATTGCACAGAATATACTAAGCAACGGTTTTTAGAAAATTAACTGCAAGATTAAATGAAACTTGGTTCATTATTCTCGATTGTATGAACATGTGACGCAAATATGTCACATATTTACGTCGCCAATACCGCAGTGCTTAAAGGCTAAAGTATACAACCAGTGCGTCCTTCCAGTGATGACGTACGGCGCTGAGACGTGGTCTCTTACCAAAGGCTTGATCCGCCGATTTAAGGTCGCTCAACGAGCTATGGAGCGGGCTATGCTTGGAATGTCTCTGATGGATAAAATCCGAAACGAAGATATCCGTCAGAGATCGAAGGTGACCGACATAACCTGACGAATGAAGGGGCAGTGGACTGGCCATATTTGCCGCCGACGTGATGACCGTTGGGGCTGTAAGGCATTGGAATGGAGACCACGTACAGCAAAGCGTAGCGTAGGCCGCCCTCGTGCCCACTGGACTGACGATCTGAAGGACGTTGCGGGTGGCGGCTGGATGAGGACGACTGAGGACCGCCAAGAGTGGCGTAATATGGGGGAAGCCTATGTCCGGCAGTGAACGAATACGGGCTGATGGATGTATGAACATGCCTTCATGCAATCGTCTAGCCCCGTAGCACAGCGTTTAATCGCGCCTTAGTGGAATCACAGGTGCGAGCAGCGTGACATATGATCGCAAAACATCGTGTCACGCTCCTCGCACTTGTGATTAAACTAAGTCGCATCGCGTGCGATAGACCACTGTGCTACGAGTGCTGGTCTCATAGCATAGTGTTTAATCGCGTGCGACGCCACTATTTGAATAACAAGTGCAAGGAGCGTGACGTACTGTTTAATTGCAAAAACATAGTGTCACGCTCCTCGCACTTGTGATTCAACTAAGTTGCGTCGCGCGCGATTGAGCACTATGCTACGAGTGCTGGAGTTATGCCACGGTTTCATCACCAAAGGTCCTATTGAAATCATGACCACTCAGCTATTATCGTCAAATAAAAAGCTTTCCATCTTAACCGTTTAGAAGGAAAAAAAGGCTCCTGATCGGTTTTAAAGTGCCCATTTTCAGGCCTAAACTCGAACAAAGCTTTAGGTGCCTTCGTCGGAATAATTGGCAACTCGATTCGTGGTGGTTGAAATTTCAAACAAAACCATATTAAAATAAAGTCCTTATCAGCTCGCATTGCAATATGGCTGTTACGTCAGTCGCTGCGGCTGACAAGTGCGAAAATAGTGTGTTTTTAATTAATTTTATCTAAAATAAAGTTAATTTCCAAGAACTGAGAAAACCAAATCATTTTATATTATTTTGTAGTTTATAAATTTTCATACTGTTTCGATAAAAACTGCATCAGTTATGTTGTTACAAGTGAACAAAAAATCGAGAAATAATGGTAAACTTAGAATTTTCTTGCTTCACTTCTGTATGTTATAATGAAATTCAGGAAAAACCACATCACTATTTGTATCATGCAGATTCCTAAGTTTTTTTTTTTCTGTTGAAAAGTGCTATAGTTACCGTATAAAATGGTTACAAAGTTACTCAGTTCAAGGTCGTCGGCGTTGGTAGAAGCCTTAAGCCATATCCAGTGAACAAGAAGAGTCACTAAAAAAACAAAGGCATTGTTTTTATCGTTTACAAATTGTCTTCATTTCACATATACACATACACTAACTTTTTTTTTTCTTTTTTGTCCTGCATTTCATTTGTCTGTCAATCATCCACTCCATTTTATGACATTTTAACATAGTATATTAATTTTAACTAATTCCACTGACGCCGACTTTACAAGTCGAAATATATCCGGAAATGATAATTATAATAATGTGTTATAGAAATATATAGTTTAAACTAAACCCTCATTTCACTTGTAACTTTCATAACCATCGGACATTATTTACATAATCGTTTTTACTACTAAAAAATTCGTGGCTTAGATTCATAATTAATTACAAACGGCTACACATGATATATAAATAATCAGATACGATCACAGTGAAACTAGTCAGGCGTAGTTAATTACATAATCTTTTCGCACGGTCGAGATGCAAAACAGAGTAAAAATCTACCGTGGAATTTTAATCTCACTTGTAAATTATAACCTATCGGACTTTTTTTTTTATTTCTTGGCGACGCGACGCGGTTGCTATTTAAAGCGCCACTTTTTGCCAATTCAAGTTAGATTCTTTTAAGTTAGACTTTTAGACGCCGTTTGTTCATCACGCACGGTACAATAAAAAAACCCGGCCAAGTGCGGGTTCCGTATTGTTATTGATACATTTAATTTTGTAATTTCTTTCGTGAATTTCTCAACCGCTTTATTTTTCCTGTAATCTTTACGTAAACACATATTACCATGATTTTTTTTAAATTTTTTATTCCACCAGTTTTGGAGATAAGGGGGGGGGGGGACATACATTTTTTTATGGTTTTTCAAGGTTTTCTCGAAATAGATGCAATTAAATATAGCCAAACTATATATTTTTACAATCAACTTTTTAATATCTACAATTTGATTCACGTATTGTATTTTTAGGATAATATTTTTTAATTTTTCTCACTTTTGTTTTGGTAATGTTTTGAAGAAATTTTCATACATTTTTTTACACCGTAATATGTGGGCAAATTAATGCAGTTTTTGTACCAAGTTTCATGTAACGGTGCTAAAGTTATGAGGCTGTGACATACGGACAGACGGACAAAGGATCTCACCATAAAGGTTCTTTTTGTACCTTTTAGTTACTACGGAACCCTAAAAAGGTAAAAAAAAACATAATTATATATGAATGATAGAATAAATTTTTACTAGGATACAGATAATTTTCTGATTTTGTGGCTCTAAAGCCGATTCTGAAGGCTTTAATTTTAGTTTTAGTGTTGTGACAACTAAATTTTGTTTATTGCAAAATAGTCTTTAAACGCTAAGTACAGAAGCTAAATTACTTTGGCCTAATTTTAGTTTTGATAGCACTAAAACTAAAATTAAAGCCTTCAGAATCAGCTACATTGTATATTTGAAAACTAAAGCAATTTGAAGAGGGGTTAGTGCAAAATGTATTCTAGCTTCTGGCAAACCATAAATAGTGTGCAATGTAGCAATGTTTTATGTATCTCGTTAAACCAAATATTTACTCACGCGAATCCAATGGGTACTTAAGGCTCTCTTATCCCAGAAGAGTCTGTCTTTTTCTTTACGTGTAAGAAGTAAAGAAAATAACCACACTTTTGTACTTTTTCGTTGTTTTTATCGGTTTTTAAATTGTTTAAAAATTAGGGATATGTTTATTAAAACCCACTTACGTGGTCGACCTATAAAATTTAAAGAGCAATATTACCAGATATGTTTCGTTAATAAAAGAGTGGAATTATGGAAATGGCATGATTTGAAAGGTCTTATTACATGCTGTGTTCGTGAATTATTTCTATCGAGCAAAGTTTATCTGATCGTGTAGCACATGCGTGGAAGACCTAGATAAAGGTTCGAACTATATTGCGTATTTTTTTTTTGAAGTTTTAGACGATATTTGAAAGTTCTTTTTGACTTTGAAATTACTGATTTTGGGATAAGAGCGCCTTAAATGCTCTCCGACTCAAATAGTTTTTATCTTCTCCCATACTGCAATAATGTAATTACAACATCAAAAGCGGTTTACGAGTACTTACATTGTTTGACCGATGTTATAACATTACATTATAGCACCGCAATTCTGCGCTGTGTGTGGCCAAATTTATTATACGACCGCTAGAGAACCTATCACAAGCAATAACGGTCTGTTTTAATTCTTAACTCAAGCTGTCTACTCGCTGAACGTACGATTCAATTGTCAAACTGGCTAATTTGCTTAGGGCACTAAGATGATAACGAAAAAACCTTATCCAAATCTGGTGAGTGGTTTCTAGTTAAAACAGTACATACAGACAGATGGACAAGAATTCTGAAAATGGTAGTTTTGGCCTCAGTAAAATATCTACTAATAATAAAAAGCCATTTCGTTTAAAATTCTGTAAATAGGTTCGCGATTTTTTTATTAGTATAAAAATATATAAATAAAAGGCTTTTTAGGGTTCCATAGTACCTAAAAGGTACAAAAGGAACTTTTATGGTGAGACATCGTTGTCCATCCGTCCGTATGTCACAGCTGAACCCTAAGTAAGCGAGTCTGACTCGCACTTGGCCGGTTTTAAAAAAATGTAATGTGTGTGCAATTGTGCATGTGTGCATAGATAAAAAAATAAAAGAGTAGTTTGTTACAACTTTGTTCCACTGAATTAATGTTAAGTTATTTTTCAGTTAGCCATATACTCAATAAGCCAACAATAAGTGCAATTTAGCAATACAATTTAACGTTATAGCATAATACTTTATATTCTCTGGTTATAGTGTGATGTAAAAGTTTGTGGCAAACTCAAACAATGTAGCCGATTCTGAAGGAGCTTTTAGTGCTCTCAGAACTAAACTTTCATCATTGGAAAATATTAGGTCTTTACATATAAAATTGCTGTTTTCTGTATAGAATTTGAAGAAAACTCAATTTGATTATAAACATACTTTTGGAGTCTTGGGATAATTTTGGTCTGCGTAGTTCCGCTCTCATTTTATAGTATTTTATTATGTGGTTTTACTACGCAAATGATGTTTTAGAGAAATGTAAAACCTAGAATTAAATATTATTTAAAATTTATTTTTATGTGAGTGTTTAATTTTTAAACTTTAATAGATGCTTAACCAAGGAATATATCATAGGACAAATAGAGTATTCAAAGCGATGGATTTCGCAATAAAAACATATAATCTTAATTTACAAATTATTGAAGAAAACCTTGTTAAATTACTAATTTAGGAGTTTAAAGTTATGGAAAAATTATTATTCTCGCAATATTTTATAGGTCCTATATTTTAACAGTATTTTTGAACGAGCGAGCGAAACAAGCGAAGTTCTCCGAGTCTACTTGAACAATCCGGCGTTTGTATGTATGTATGTTTGTCCGACGATAACTCGAGTATCGTTGATTAGATCGTCAAGAAATTTGATAGGCGAGTAAATGAGACAAAAATAATTTTTAAATTCAAACATGAGCCAAATCGGTCAAGGGGTTGCCGAGATATGGGGTTGGGGGTTCGCGAGTTTACAGTTCGAGGCGAACTAATAATTTACAGGAAACGTTAGTTTCGATAGGGCCTTATTGTCTAACTTTAACAACATCTATCGCTATTGTTTTCAAAGGCATTGTGATTGGCTAAAAATGATGTGTGAGGTCATTTCTAGCCAATCACGACGCCCTTGAAAGCGATAGCAATACATGTTGAAGTTAGACAATAAGTTAGCTGCATTAATTATTTTACGGTTAAAATTTTACATTAGCGGGTACCTATTCCGTGTTTACCCTATTTGCAACATAGCAACCGCTACCAGCTAACCGCAGCGCTTCAAAGAGTTAATTTACAATTCGGTTAGCGTAAGTGCCAACGAAATGGATTTGGTTTAACAACTTTATTCAACATGTGCCAACTCGCGGAGAGGCAGTAGCTTCAACAATCTATTTTTCGATTGCAAATGCGATTGTTGTGGAAAATGGTACAATAATCTTACTGCGTAGCCTATTTCCACCAATTAATTAAATTAAACTGTTGCTGATCACTGATCATATATGATATGATGAAATTTTCAGGAGTTTTCATTTCTTGGGGTATCAGAAAGAATTAAGGGGCGGCACAATGCTAAAATTCAGTCCTGCCCTAACGCTTTTTTTTAACTGTCTATCCTGTTTTATTCAGATGCCGCACACGCAAAATTTCAATTATTTTGAAATCGCGGCTACATTAGGACAACTATAATTCCATCCCACTAATATTATAAATACGAAAGTTTGGATGGATGGATGTTTGTTACTCCTTCACGCCGTAATAATGAACCGATTAGGCTGAAACTTTGCACAAATGTAGTTCTAGACTTGAAATAGGACATATGTTACTTTTTATCCCATAAATCAGTTCCCATGGGAACAAGAAATAGTGTCGTTCAGAGACGCGCCTTAGCCTTCAGCCTTGCCAAACTAGGGGATTAAATCAGTTATCAAAGACCGCCAAAGAGACATTAGCAGAGGATTAACTCAGAAAACAAAAAATAGTGTCGATCAGAAAAGCGGCTCGGCCAAAGACACCTTACGTGGGCATTAGAGATGGTGAGAATCCAAAACACTCCATATCTGAAAATCAGAGCCAGGTTAACTATGTACTAAAAAATGTATGAGCTGAAAAATATTTACAGATTCGATACAACTGTAGAAAAACTTAATCAATGCGGGCGAAGCCACGGGCAAAAGCTAGATTTTTATATAATAAAGATGCTTTTTCCAATAAATATCTGCGCGTGGTGGTTTCGTTTCTATCGGCTTCGAAAAATGGAAACTGAATTCATGCTTTCTTAAAAGTATTATAATTTAAAGAAATTGATAAATATGTTTATTTATAAAATGTAATTAATAATTTTCTTGAGTCAAATAAACACGTCATATTTTTGTAAAACTTTTACCATCTACTTTGACGGAACTGAATCCAATACAAAACTGATGTTTAGCATTGTGGAGCCCCTTAAGCATTACTGTCATTCTGAGCAAGAACTAAGTACCACAGAATTATACTGTGCTAGTAGAGTAATATGCCCTTACAAATCTATAGCCGAGCAACCGGGTGTACCACGTATTGAATGTATAGAAAGTGTAAGGAAATACGAACTTAGCCGAACAGTGGCGAAGATTTGTATGCGCATTATTACTTTGGGAGTACTGTAGAGTAGGCTGTGTTTGTTGTGGTTGTGCTTTATACAGGTTAGGAGGTCAGCTCTGAGTCAGTCCTATGTCTCGCAATGGAAATGACTTCTGTCTTTAGTGTTTTTTTTAGTATTGCTAAAATAACAAATAATACATGCTTAATTCTTGCGATTTTCGGCACTCGGTGAAACTTGGATAATAACATGATGAATAACCACAACACCTGAACACCTGTACTCGTTTCACAGTATATTCATTTATTTTACCCAACCATTTTCAGTTTTACACCATTATCAAGGGTTTAAAAAGATTAATTCTATGTTATTAAATCGGAAATTCATGATATAATACGAGTATATTGTATAGTCAGTATACAGATAAGTATCTTACCGTGGATTTTAGAGGGCGTGTTGTGTCACGACTATTACGAATAGAAAAAACCGGCCAAGTGCGAGTCGGGCCTCGCTTTTTTAGGGTTCCGTACATATGGCCAAATTATTTCAAACTATATATATATTTAATTTTAGGCAATGCTCTAATTCTGTCAGACATAAAAACTGCAAAATTAAGTTGGTTGAGTGTTTGGGGACGTAACCCTAGGAATTTTTATCGCTGAAAAGCCGAAAATTACAGATAGTACTCGTCCATACGATCAACTTTAACTACCTATGTCGCGAATTGAGGGTGTTTCGGAAGAACAACCAAGTTCCAAAAAACAACCTTCATTTGTTTGCAATTCCATGTAGGGTTACCAGACATCAGGATTTGTACTGATATGTCAGGATTTCGACGTACCTGTCTGGATTCCGGCCAGACATTGAAAATAATAGTTTTTTTTTGTTTTATTTAGGTACTAGTTTAACCAATCTTTATATTTAATTTCATTTTTTTTTCTCAGTTTTTTCTCAGTCTTTCAGAGTTTACAAACAGAATCTATTGTCTCTGATAGAAATAATTTAATTTTGTTCTTTTTTGTTAAGATTTTGTTTTAGTATTATTTCTTTTCTCATTGTATTGTTTTTTTTCAACCTTAATTTTAATTTGTTTTTAACAGTTTTACGTTTTGCGAAACATGTTTCACTTATATAGCAAAAATACTATTATTGTTTAATTAAGTATGTTGTGTCTGCCTGTTATTGGGTATGCACTCTAATTTAAATTGTTAAAGCTATTTTTATACATATGTCATAGTGTAATATCTGTTGGCAAACCTAATAAATAAATAAAATAAAATAAAAAAATAGTGGGAACCTGTTTCTCTTTTATGATAATAATCAACTTAAATTGCAGTAAACAGTAATATACACAAAATATAGCACGTTTAATTAAATTCTTAAGTTTAGTCCACACAGCCGGTTGGAAAAAAAAAAAACAAAATTTATACCTTTCTACGGGTTATACTACGTGTACATGCTGTATGTGCTCGTAGTATAATGCCACGAGCTTTTTGTACAATTCAGGATTTTTATCAGGACTTTTTAGTTTCACATCTGGTAACCATAGCATTAAAACAAAACACCAAGAATAAAAAGTGAAATTTGCTTCAGTTTTACAAATTAAATTTTAAAAAAGAACTAAGGGCAGCAGATACTTGAAATTTCATAAAACTTCAAAAATCTCAAAAATCATACGACATTCGTTAGACCTATGTTGGGTTATTCTGACAAGGCATGGTCACAGCTATTTATGGTTTTCGTTTGAAGCACTACTTACTGGACACCCATATATACAGAGTGACTTTTTCATCATCATCGTCCAAATTCATACTGGAGGCTTGGTAAGTGATCAGCATCATGAATCAATAACAATTTTTGTGAAATTCGTATAATGAAATTTCGGCTTCCCAATTCACTCCCAGTCCTAAGTGAATCACTATGGGAAGTCGAAATTTAATTTTATAAATTTTACAAAAATCGTTATTGGTTCATGATGCTGATCACTTACCAAGGCTCAAGTATGAATTTGGGCGATGTTCACAAATTCACCTTGTTTATTTTTTAAATTTAATTTAGTAGTATAATATTTAGATTAGTGTACACGTATGTATGTCTACTTATTTATTATGATTTTTAAAGGGGTTTGCTGGATGAAATCTCTACTAAGAGATAAGCTCGCCTACGTACATGTTATTTCTAAGTGCAATTGTTATTGTAAGTATTAATGTGTGTATAGATACAATAAAGAATAAAAAATAATCCAAATTTTTTGAATCTATACTACTTATAGTCTTTAGTAAAAGTTGTTTGTATAGACAACTACTACCTTTATATTTTGGCTTTTCAGTGACTAAAATACAACCTGGATTTGGGACCGATTGGTCCTTAGTACTTTCTCGAGGTAAAACTAAGAAATGTAATATTTTTTCTCTATAATGTAGAGTTGCACATTGCGGGGTTACGAATAGGTAATCCCGCACAATTTCCTCTTAAGAGCAGACATCATGTAGCGACCAACACAGTTGTGGGCGTGGCCAAATGTCATGCTGTTTCATTTCGCTATAATATGCACGCTCCATGAAACTTGCGAAGACAATATAATCGTGCCGATTACGTCGCGGGCGTAGCACTAAAAATTCGTTTCAGGAGAAACATTATTTTGGGAAGATGGACGTTTTCAAATATATTTTTGGGTTAATCTGGATAAGATTTTCGATGTTTGATTCGTATTAATTTTTTGATTTTATCTAAAACATTAAAAGCACATTTGGCTACACTTTCGGTAAAAAATCGTTAGATTTACGTATTTTAGGGGTTTGTTGTTAAGATATTACTCAAATTTCACGATTTTTAGTTCGTCTTAAACATATAGATCTAGATAATGTTAATGGACTCAGCGTAAAAAAATATAATAACATTCCATAGAAACCACTGACTGATGCCGGACCCAGGATAGGGCCCGAAATATATCTCACAATAACTTAAATTTTATTTTATTAAGTGTATATATATTAACTACATTTAAAGACAAACTAGTCAATTAATAACGTTTATTTACTCCATAGAAACCTCACAATTTTGTGATAGCGTTTGTATGGAGGTTTGCGCGTGATGGCGCCTCTTAACACGCCTGGGCCTCCAGGATTACCCTGATTCCGCTCCTGAGCTGACGTGCCACCGCCAGCCGTCAGCCCACCACACAATCGTGTGACACTTTGACATAAAGCGGGACATTTTGCCTGGGACATTTTTTATTGCGTGATCCTGTATAACAGGGGTTTCCAAGTGTGGGTCGCAGAGGAAATTTCAAGTTATTTTACAAAGAAAATATAGGTATGTTAATAATATTGTTACCTTCTTGAATATTATAATGTAATTTTGTTACATAGGTTCTGTCAGGTGCACCACTATAATCAAATATGTACTAATTTTTGTCAACGGTAATTTTTAATGGCACTTGATGGCATTTGATAGTATTTGATAGCACTTCAAGATATGCCAGATCTCTGTTAGCAAAGTAAGGCTTAAAATTAAACAAAAATGTGTTATTTTAGGTGTGGTCGATTGTAATTCTGGCGGTGAAAAGCAGGGTACAATATTTTATGGATGCTATAAGGCACGGTTCTAGAGGCTTGAGCAGCAAAGTAGTGGGGATCTACGTATACAATGTTGTATGGACGGACCCGAAAATTCAAGGTCGTGCCTCTAGAACCGTGCAGCATGCACCGTCCGTCACTATAGTCTTTGAGTCTATTGGTCACAACAGAGTATAGACATTAGAAGTGCGGGAAAATATGAAAACTATAACACGATATGTCCAGTTTGTGTTTAATGATAAGAACTCATTGGCGAACCAAGAGCGTCGTTAGCCAATGAACCAGGGGGGGCAAGATGATATGAATTGTAAACAAAATTAAAAAAATAAAAAAATTTCATCGTTTTCTGCAAGTAACAAAATAAGTGTCTTACAAACATAATCTCCTTGGGCTTCTTCCGAATTTTTCGAATAATTTATTATTAAAATCTATAAGGTTTTTAGAGTCTCTAGGGGGGGCAGCTGCCTTCCCTGCCCTCCCTTGGCAACGCCCATGTTGATTACGTACTTTAAGTTTAAAGTGATCACAACTAAGCAGGCATACCAACATTGTTGATGATGTCATAAAAAGCCGCACATTACGGCAATATGTAAAAATGTAAAATTAAGGCAATATGCATGGGTGCTTTTTTTCTGTATATTTCATGAAAAAAACGGAAAGTTGTGATAAATGTCTGGTATATACAAGGTAAATTTGTGAAAATCGTCCTAATTCATACTGGAGGCTTGGTAAGTGATTAGCATCATGAATCAATAACGATTTTTGTAAAATTCATAAAATGAAATTTCGACTCCCCATAGTGATTTACTTAGGACTGGGAGTGAATTACTATGGGAAGTATAAATTTCATTATACGAATTTCACAAAAATTGTTATCGATTAATGATGCTGATCACTTACCAAGCCTCCAGGATGAATTTGGACGATGATCAAAAAGTCACCTTGTATATTTTTGGAAAATATGTTTGGATAAATTTTCCTCGATAGAAATTATTGTTGAAATAAGGTCTCCAAACACACTTTTTCGATTCGTTTGTAGGAAGCATGTACAGAACTCAGATTTTTGATTTTGGAAATTTAGCTAGCTATTTTAGTTTTTTCATAAAAATATAAAACTTACATTTTTCCCTTTCGCCCCGAATCCGCCCCTCTTGCACTGCGCGTTTTTTCGCTTGGAGTGACAGTGACAAAAATAAAATTCGCATAGCTTTTTAAAAAGACCGAAAACCCCTGAAACGGGACAATACTTCTAAGCACGCAACACGGTCCTAACTCAAACAAACTTTGTAAACGTGTTCCATTTCAGAATAAATTCAGAGGGTAAATTTAATTTTACAAGCGATTCTCCCACTTGGGGCGATTGCGTCATAAATAGTCGTAAAGTGATAAGATTTCATTGAATATTCTACTGGACCATAGTTGCCCCGGGTGGCACAATCGTGCTCAATTCCCGGAAGTATTAATTTTATAAGAAGCCTGCAAAGGAAACACGGTTGGTTATTAAACCATTGAGATTTATGAAACAACATTCTCGTTATACTCGTACCACTTTGAATTCATTGAATTTTCGTACTGAAATCAATGAAATCTTTCATTTTTTTTAAATACCTCTATCAGAATAAAGTTACGTGTGGTATTAAAATTTTTACTTGTTTGGTTAATAGCTCAAAATATGTAGACTTGTCTGTTGTATACTGAATGTAGCTTTATTATGTAATAGAGAATACAAAACTACTTGTGTACGCCATTATGGCAGAACATAGAAGAAACAAAATTGATTTTAACACCATTTGCACCTATGTTCAACAAATAAAGATGATTTGATTTGCTTTGATTTAATATGTAAATAAAATGATATTAATTCTAGGCACTAACTTAAACTTCAACAAATTTGTCCAGGTTCTGAATAAAAAATTGTTTAAGGGGTTGCACAATGCTAAAATTCAGTCCTGCTCTAACGTTTTTGTTTTTTAACTGTCTATCCTGCTCTAATCAGATGCCGCGTACGCAAAACTTCAGTTATTTTGAAATTGCTGCCACCATGAAGCAACAAGCTTGCTTCATGGCTGCCACATTAGTACATTAGCTATAATTTTTTTATCTAATAAAGATGGTTTTTTCTAGTAAGTATCTGCGTGTGTTGGTTTCGTTTCAATCGGGTTTAAAATATGGAAACTGAACCGCTTTTTTCGTAAAATTTGTGCTTTTTAAAAGTAATATAATAAAAAGAAGATTGAAAGTAAGTTTATATTAAAGTGTAATTAATAATTGTCTTGAGTCAAAAAATACGCTATATTTTTTTTAACATCTTCATTGACGTTTGATGTTTCATTGATGTTTAACACAGTGGAGCCCCTTAAAAATATATATATTTAAATAAAAAACCAATCTGAGATAATCCAAAAAAATAAAAACTACACATAATAAACTCACCTGAAAATATACTGAAGATTAAAAATACTTTAGTAAATATATATAGTATGCCTTAATTAGCTTTTTATTTATAATTACACAATATAACTTGAAATATATACAATAAATAAATAAAAAAGAATACTTGACTGATGACGGCCCACTAAGGGCCGAAATATATTTCAAGTTATAATTTTCCTTTATTTATTGTATATATTTCAAGTTATATTATGTAATTATAAATAAAAAGAAGATTAAAAATATATATATATTCGTGGTTCGAATGGTGCTGGCGACATTGCCTCGTTGTATTGCCAGACTTACCCCGATTTCACATTAGAGGCTCTGTAAATTTAATTTTTGCCACTGTCACTACAAGCGAAAATTCACGCAGTGCGAAGGAGATTCGGGGCGGAAAAGAAAAAAGTATATTTCGATGGAATTGTTGTTATAAATCCCGTCGTCATTTTATAGAATCCGGCAAATGAAACAGAAAATTAAATAACAAGTGGAGCGAGGAGGAGCGTGTTAGTTTACATATAAATACATTTTGGGAGCCAAGCGAAGCGGAGCGTAGAAAGGCGACCCTCAGTAGTTCTAACAGAATTACGATTTGCCTAGACAATTGTAAAATGTAGAATTCTACGATATGACGCTGATATACATAAGCTTCTAGATAAGTTGTTTACGACATAAGTTTTTATCTAATAATTATAATATCATGTCGAAAACATCGTACAAGTCCCGGCAGTAAATAATGCACTTCGTATCGTAGCGTCATCTCTGTCGCACGAAGCACTAGCAGTCCGCAGCTTACGAAGTCTACGAAGCCGAAATATATAAACTCAAATAGCTAGCAATATTTCCAAAATCCAAAATCTAGATATTGTTAAAACCAATCTACTAAAATATGTTTGAGTTTATACAAGAGGAGAAAAAGCGTGCTTGAAGAATTCAATGCAATAATTATTCCTATCGAGCAAAATTTATCCAAACATGTTTTCCTAAAACAAAACCCTAGATTGTATAGTGAAAATGCAAATACCAGAAGTTAATTGCAATTTTATATGTATTTCATGAAATACCCAGAAACGACGCACACCTACTTTTTACATAGTCTCTTAAGGCGCTCTTATCCCAGAAGAGTGACTCTCTGTCTTTTTCTTTACGTGTAAGGAGTAAAGAAAATAACCACACTTTTGTACTTTTTCGTTGTTTTTATCGGTTTTTAAATTGTTTAAAAATAAGACCTAGATAAAGGTTCTAACTATATTGCGTATTTTTTTTTTTGGAAGTTTTAGATGATATTTGAAAGTTCTATTTGACTTTGAAATTACTGATTTTGGGATAAGAGCGCCTTAAGAAGTGCTTAACTGTCTGTGCAATGCAGCACTTTGGTTGATTTGTTAGCTAAGTTTTGCTAGATTTTCTTAATTCAGAAACTGGCTCTTAGTCTCTGACTGAACTGAATGAAATACGTAGAGCCTCATTTTCACTTTCAATAGCTAACCCTTCACGAGATTACAGAGGTGAAGTGTAATCAAAGTTACATTACCCTTGAGGCAAATTGTTTTCAATTACGTCTCAGATCTAATGAGCATTCACATTAAGAGGCCGGCGAAGGAGGCATAGTTCATACAAATGGATACCAAAATCATTTGTAAATTATACATATTCTTAAGGGGAACGAAAATACAAACAGAAATAAAATGTCAGCTTTCGGATGATTTTGTTGCAATAATTAGGTTACGTATAGCCATAAAAAAAATACATGTTTTTGGTTGAACTTTAAGGTATTCATTTTCCACAAACCACGTTAATCGATTCATATTTGTACTGTCAATGAATTTTTTTGTAACCCTCTATTGCACACTTCTTATCGATTTTGTTTCAGGTATCGCTTTCGCGATTTTGTTGGTTTTTTTTTAATAAAATTAGTGTGAATGATATCTATTCATTTTCCAAATACCACGTTATTCGGGTCAAAAAAAGCACCCCCCTTTTCCAAAAATACGTAAATCCACTGATGCAGTCAGCGGCAGCAAGATATTGTCAGTCTACGCCTAGCGTTGGCGCCCGTAAGACGTGGAACCTGTGCCTTTTTTTGCAAGCTATAAATATCACCCAAAACTATTTCAAAAGACATTGAAATTAATTTTATAAAGTAATATTTCGAGGAGCATCATATTCCTGCCGTTAAAAACTCAACAAAATATGCGTATGAGTGATTTAGCTACATCGTGCCATAGTCATAACAACAAAACTGAATGAATTTCGAATGAATTCATACTTTTATGCGGGAAAATAATATATGTTACTCTAAAAGAATAATTTTGTGATCGTTATTGAAACCCAAATTAATTTACTTATACTTACTGAGATCTGTAACAAAGGTCAATGAACTTTTCGTGAAATTACCCTCTAGTATTGGCTCACCATTTCAGGTCCAATAAGTAAAGTTTTTTGCAAATTATATAGGTAAACTTACTTGGGATAAATCGCCAAGCATTTAAAATATAGAAATTTATTTTGAAATATTTACAGTGCATGGCAAAATTATTAGATCGTAGATAATCCTGTCGGTACATGTTCAGGTTCTTTTACGCAAAATGAAAACAATGAAACTCTTTTAGGATTAATTTGTTATCCCTGTGTTTGTCTGTCTGTCCGTTTGTCTAGACAATTTTTTCTGGGTAAAATTAATAAATACCAATATAAACGGCCCTCTATAGAGCTGTAAAAACATACTTTTGACGGTTTTTTATATTACGTTTTAGGTTTTTACGTTTTTTTTTTTACGTTTTTCATACATATTTTCTCACTATGAAAATATAGGGATGAACACTTGAGACAATATTTTGCATTTAAAAGTCAACACAGAAAGGAATTGTTGAACAAATAATGTAAAAAATATGAAAACCATGTTGTTCTATTCTAAAGGGATTAATTATCTACTGTTCAATTCAATGTGGCGATAGCTTTGTTTATTTTTTTTCCTTGAATTATTTTTTACTAAGATAAATAGTTTAATACAAGGTTTTCCTTAAGAGGTCCCTTTACCCCTGTATTTTTCTTAAAATTCATACCATAGGTATAAACCGAATGTGAAGTCTACAGCTTATTTTCTTCATATCTTTTTTCATGAGTATATTCTAGTGACATCTAACTACGTCTCTATACAGCCCAAAAAGCAAAATTTGATAAAACACCATCATAATAGCTGTCAGGATATCGTCAATATTGCCTCGTTTTTACGCAAAGTTTAACAAGTTTGTATATTTTTATCTATACTGGAAATAAAAAAGAGAGAAATACAGGCGTCGTTCATGTTAAGATGACTAAGTTTACACACTTTGCTAAGTATAAACAATTACCGTTTCATGGAAAACTGTTTTTACCTGAAACCATTTCACAAATTCAATTAACTTATTTTGAATATCTTGTCATCTTGCACTTCTTGATGAGAAATACAATTTCAATAAGTAAAAATACAACTTTTAGTTAAGAAAACTTATAGTTAAAAGTCTGCTGTATGCATTAACATATTTTTAATTATATTACAATAGTAATAAAATAATTGGCTTATCCGTCGTCGTGATACCAGCCGTAAATTTCTTAAATAATCTGATATCACGCTTATGGAAAACCCAATTATTTTGAAGATACCATAATATCATTAAAATATGTTTATGCATATAGCAAACTTTTAACAATAAATTGTCTTAGCTAAAAGGTGTACTTTACCGTTATAATTATTTCTTAATATTTTGTTACAAATTCGGAGAAATAGCCCTCAAGGAAAACCTTGTATGAAAATATTTGTTATCTTTGTAACAAAGAAAAAAATAATAATAAACAAAGTTATCGCCACATTGAACAAACAGTAAATTATTAATCCCTTTAGAATAGAAAGATATGGTTTTATATTTTTTACATTATTCGTTCTACAGTTCCTTTCTGTGCTTTCTTTCAAATGCAAAATATTATGTCAAGTGTTGATCTCTATATTTTCATAAGGAGAAATTTTTTATGAAAAAGTTAAACAAAAGGCCATAAAAACGTTATAATATGTATATTTTACAGGGCTGTAAATATTAGCATTTATTTATTTTACCCAGAAAAATTGCCTAGACAAACGGACAAACAGACAAACATAGGGACAACAAATTAATCCTAAAAGAGTTTTGTTTTTTCATTTTGCGTAAAGGGACCTTAACATTTCAAACTATGATACAAATAAATTTCTATATTTTAAACACTTGGCGATTTATCCCAAGGGTAAACAGGTGTCCCAAAAGTCAACGCTTTCCCTTGGAACTTGGAAGGCTGGTAGGCCAGCTCATGACTGACCAGAATATCAAATTATGACCTCAGCAAAAAGTAGACAGTCTTCGAGTTGATGGTACTTTTATAAATTCGAATAGATTTTTGAGAGTCAGAGCTAACCAGTTCTAAATTCTAAGAATAAAATTTTTGTTGTGCAACTCTGAATAGTCATGCTATTGATAAAGTCAAAAATAAACCTTGAAATGCTGTTACATCAAGAAGAAAAATAAAAACCCAATTTATGAGCAATTTTTTGTAATTAGGTTAGTTCGATACCACACCCTGAAAAAAAATGTCCTATGTTAGTTTTGCAAATTGTCTTAAATAACGGCTCATCAAATATTGTTTTTCAAATGATCTGGCAATTTCTGTGTATTACTTTTGAAAAAAAAGTTATTGCTATTTTACTACTAAAGGAGCTGCGTATTTTTTTAAATAATTAGAATTTAGAATGAAAGAGTGGCGGGCAGTAAAAATATTTGACGTTCATTAGAAATGCCATTTAACACGCGTTAGAGTGAGATAAATAGTGACGCTATTTAAAATGAGTTGGAATGAGATAGTAACGCAGTTAAACGTGGTTGAATGAGAGAGACATAATTGATATAGGCTACAGTGAGATAGATAGTGACGTGGTGCATTCCTTCTGAGAATATTTGTTAGTTTCCACTTTTTGTAATAACAACTTTAGTAAAAATTTTTTGTAAAGAAATTTTTGGTCCAATTTATTTTCCCGCAAGTGTAAAACCAGCTCAACGGGTGAAAAATATTTAAAGAATGGGTAATGGTGACAATTAACCGTCACGATATTATTATGTGTCTCTAAAGGAGTGTCTGAAATGTTCCGAGGGTCAACTGATAAATCAAACACTCAAAAAACCACTTTTAGCCGACCATAATAAATTTACGTCCCGACGTGATAGCAAGTAGGATCAATGACGTGTGACGATGATCGAAATACACTAATAAATTAGATAAAATAAAATACGTATTACTTTTGACCCTGCCTCGTCCACTCTATTCGTATTTTTGCTATGGTGACGCGAGCTTAGAGACCGGGACGAATTTCTCCCCGCGCGCTATCGTAAAATAGAATAAGCCACGCCCGGAACTGGTTTTTGTTTTGGCTATGTCATACTCTTAAGGTACTACCTTAAGGTAGTGTGTATTTAAAGAATATCTAGGTTCTCAAATATCAGTTTTTTTGAAGAACATTGATTTAAACATGAAATGTGAGAAAAATAGGTTTTCTATGGACATTTTAAAATCCTTATATTTCGTTTTTAAACCAGTTCATATAAAATTGACATTCGGGAACCAAAATATCCTGTAATCCAATCGAAATTAATACATATTACCTTAAAAGTATGCGTAATTTACAAATGATTTTGGTATTCTGTTTGTATGAACTATGCATCCTCCGCCGGCTTCTTAAGGCGCTTAGTATCGTCAAATGAGTACTTTTTAACCTACTCCTCGTTCATATTATATGAATTATCAACTCGAAAGGCGTTTGTGCACTCAATCGTGTTCGATTCGTATTCGTGTTATTACGTGTTTTTTTCCTAGCTGAATTTCGGATCAACAAATCACGAACACGAATCGAATTAAAGTGAGTGCAAAAACGCCCTAAGACAACTATTATGAAACACTTTTTTTATTCGCATCATCTAAACACATATTTGAAAAAAAAAACAACCGAATGGTATTTTTTGACTTGAATTTCTTACTGCTTCTAGGCGGCTTGGTGTATTTAATTAATTTATACTTTGATTTGAAAAACATGACAGCTATAAACCAAACATTCGAATTTTTATGGCTATGTCCATGTGAAAAGTGTTATTTTCTCCTGTTTTGCGCTATCAGAGACGCGTTGCTCGTCGTAACAACTACTTTGCATTGCGCACTGATACGCAAACTATTTCAATGTCGTTTCCGTCGATATTCGCACCGACACACATGGAGCTATTAATCTTACGCTTCATATATTTATACCAAGCACCTATAACCTTCCTATAACCAGCATAGTATAGCTAGAAGCTATTACACCGTCGAGTGGACGCTATCAGCAGAGTTCCCATGTAGATTTATGCAATTTCATTGATTAGTTCCTGAATTTCAACCGTGGACCGTGCTGTTGTTGTCAGCCAATACTAGAGTGATTAGCAGTATATATTACCATCTATTAAGTAGTTTCTTCGTTTTTAGAATGGTTTTAACCATCAGCCTCAGAGGCAGACATGAGCAAATGATTTAGAGCTTTCTATTTTACAAATTTGGAGCGTGTTTAGCGCAGAAACGCAGCGATGTAGGACCTTAATTGACTGCAGCACATCGATTTTTATTGATCTGAACTTAAATATAGAAAGCAAGTCATATAGAAATTTTGCTCTACAGGACGGCGATTCTGGAGCGCGAGCGAAAATTGCGAGAACAGAAAAATCAATCATTTCCGTAGAAAATCCCTTGAAAATCACCCGAAATCTGCCGTAGCAATTTTTTTCGCATTTGCCAGAATGGCCGTCTTGCTCCTCAAGTTATGCCAACGATACGATTAGTATAGGTTCTATAAAATAATAAGAGGTTTCTCAGAAAGTTTGCTTTTGTCATGTACCCAATAATATTCTAAAACATTCTTATGATTTTCTGAACCTACAGATATATACACATATATACAAGTGCACATCCGAAAAGGGTTGAAACTAGACCTTATTTTTTATATACATACAGATATAAAAGCAGCAAAAAAGTCGTGTCTGTATATAGAATATTTGTGCGATTATAATGAAATGGGTATTATTTGTACAGAGACCAAAACTATAATTTTTAGATATTTTGCCTGTCTGTATACACTTAACTTTTCTTTATTATCATTGTAGTGACCCTGGGGTACTAGCATGAACTTGGTATCGACTCGACATCGGTTCGATAAATAAAAACCTAACTCTTATTTCATTGCTATAAGGGTTATCGTTTAGATTTTATCGATTCTATCTGTCAAATTTGTCTAATCAACGCGTACGTGCTCGCATAGCTGGTTAACATATAGGCTGTAAAGGGTGTCGATAAAATAATCGCCAGGCTGATAACGGGCAAAAACTGAATAAAAGTAAGTAATTAAATAACATTTTTTTGTATTCGGTCACCAAGAAAAATCAACTAAAAGGTTTTTTTGACAGTATAATACGTTTGTGTCGGGCGTAAAAAAAACACCAGTAATAAGTAGATCAAGGACAATTTCCATCCATCCATCCATCAGCCTTGTTCGTCCACTGCAGGACATAAGCCTTTCCAGGACTTTGCCAATCCCGGCAGTCATTCTGGCAGAATTGCCCATACTCACACACGCTGGGCAGGCGGGTTGGTGAGCGTGGTGCCGGAACCCTCGCACCAGTGACGCCGCTGCCCGTCACCAGTCTGTTCCATATAAGGCCCGGCTATTAGGGATGGATATACCGCCATCCATCGGTCCCAGGCATGGTGAGCCTCCTGGTTTTTTGCCTGTGAGCTGTCCTCTTACTCTCCCCTGAATTACTTCGAGGGGGTCTCCAAGTAAGGACAATTTATTTCCACCCAAAGGTTGTCTGGAAGAAATCACTATCAGTGATAAGGCCGCCAATTGTTACCTTCTTTCATAAGTTTGATCTTTTAACTGATTTATTTATTTTGGTGTACAATAAAGACTATTTGTCTTGTCTTGTCTTGTTGATAATCAGAAAGTAAGAAGATATTTGATCAGCTTGATAATATTTGCAAAATAAATAATCCTACTGCAAAATTGAGTCTGCTTGAACAATCTGGTGTTTGTATGTACGAGTATGTATGTTTGTCCGACGATATCTTCAGTATCGTTGATCGGAACGTCATAAAATTAAGTATGTGACTAAATGAGACAAAAATAATTTTCAAGTTCGAACATGAGCCAAATCAGTCAAGATCGAATCACGAGTTCACATTTCGGGGCGAACTACTACTACGTAGTTATTTGTTGTTTTACTTTAGAATAGAGATGAAAGAAATAACGTTGAAAAAAATGCTATTAAAATTGTACGTACACTAGTAGTCCGCCCGGAACTGTGAACTCGCGATTCGATCTTGACCGATTTAGCTCATGTTTGAACTTAAAAAATATTTTTGTATCATTTACTCGCCTAACAAATTAAAAGTGTCTAGCCTGCCACCAGCGGCCGTTTAGCGAAATAATATATTCTGCCACTAGCGGCAGAATTTCTTATTCTATCCGTTTATCCGCTTGTTATTATTTTTGTTATTCTGCCGCTAGTGGCAGAATATATTATTTTGCTAAACGGCCGCTGGTAGCAGGCTAGATACTATCTACCAAATTTCATGACGTTCCGATCAACGATACTTGAGAATCTTGAGATACCGTCGGACAAACATTCATACATACAAACGCCAGATTGTTTAAGTAGACTCAGAGAACTTCGTTCGCTTTGCTCACTTGTTCGATTAATTAATTTTTAATTATGTGCCGTGATAGATGCTATAGTAACACGTTTTTTGTGAAAATTTCAACTGGCTACCTATTACGGCTGAAGCTGTAGACCCTTGTGACAAGCGGATAAACGGATAGACAGACAGTAATATTGTCCCATTTGGCACCCTATGGGTACGGAACCTTAATAACCGAACAATGCAAAAAAGTAAAAAAAAAGGCCCAGTGCGAGTCGGACTCGCGCACGAAGGGTTCCGTACCATCTATAAAAACGGCAAAAAAACATGTCTGTTGTATGGGAGCCCCCTTAAATATTTATTTTATTCTGTTTTTTGGTATTTGTTGTTATAGCGGCAACAGAAATACATCATCTGTAAAAATTTCAACTGTCACGGTTCATGAGATTATTTCCCTGCGTATTTCCCCATTTTATTATTTATGACATAAAACTATTACCTATACACAGATTATATAATTACTTATATAACATTAAAACTAAACTGTAATAAGTGTATCTGTTATACCTACATTACATAATAGTAGTTTATGCTACAAGGGCGCAAAGGAATAAATTACGAGGACGATTTAAAACACGAGCGTAGCGAGTGTTTTAAACGTAACCGAGTAATTTATTGCTTTTACGCCCGTGTATCATACTACGTTTTTCAATGCATAGTGTGAGGAAATGAAAACAAATATAATCTTGTGAACTTTAAATTATAATTGGCTCAAAAGGACTGTATCCATAGCCGTTAAACGGTGTAAAAAAAGTATAACGTCTATGGTACACAGGAAAGGCTGCAGGTTAGCCAACCATTGTAAATAAATAAAAAAAACATATATATTAAAGCCCTAGGGCAAAATAATCGACTTTCTGTTCGGTTTTGATGCATAAAAAGTGGGCCTTTACGAGCACATGCATTGAAAACAAATATATTTCATTTCAGATTTTCGACTTATTTCATACTTTACGATCTGCCCACGATATACAAGGTGACTTTTTGATCATCGTCCAAATTCATACTGGTGGCTTGGTAAGTGATCAGTATCATGAATCAATAACAATTTTGGTGAAAGTCGTAAAATGAAATTTTGACTCCCCATAGTGATTCACTCGGGACTGGAACTGAATTTCTATGGGAAGCCGAAATTTCATTTTACGAATTTCACAAAAATTGTTACTGATCCAAGATACTGATCACTTATCAAGCCTCCAGTATGAATTTGGACGATGATCAAAAAGTCACCTTGTATATTGATGTGATCCTGACTGTACATGTATTCATTGTTGTAATCACTTGACGTGATATATCAAGAGCAATATCAGAGCGATAATGCGACGTCCACAGAGAATATAAAAGACCACCCATTTGTTTTGGCAGGATATTAATTTGAGACCCCATTAGACCGGTCCTGTTTTTCTTTGTCTGTGTTCCTCTTTAATAATAATTTTCATAAGAAACGGGTTGTTTTCAAGTCTGAAATCTTAGCGTTTTTTTTTTTCATTCAGAGTGGTTTTGTTTTGAAACGATAGGTAGTTAAATGTTTTACGCAGGTACTTCTTTTTCATAAAGTTTATGTCCGTAGCTCACTTTATGTCCGTGTGTTTACTATTTATTGTACGGGAAAGGTCCAAAAGTCCCCAGGCAGGGTGAATTGTATGTAACCCTTTTCATATGGTTTATTAGGATGATTAGAAACTCATTAGAGAGTATACAAACAAGGCGACTTTAATTTATATAACCTTTCAACTTTAGAAACAATGCCCAATTTCACGTTCAGAAACAAGGTCTAATGTATCTTATTGCTAAATTTAAACTATAACTAAAATTAATAATAAAAGACACCGACGTAAAAAAAGGCGGATGAGTCGCAGCTAAGTAACTACTGAAGCATAGTAATGGCGGCGGTTTGTAAGTGTGTGAGTGGACTTACTATGGAAATTGGCTTGCCATGATGTGAATGTGTGCGTTCCCGGGCCCGTTCGTACAAGCGAGTGTTTTAGGGGTGCTTCAGTTGTTTGTTAGCGAGTGTCCGGGATATTTTAACGTCCATGATAAAAGAGAAAAGATTTTAGCTGCTCTTACCCAAATGGGGTGTGATAGGCCTAACTGGTACCCTCACGTTATCCTCGTGATAGGTCCCAAAGAACACATGAGATCTTGAAACTCTGCAAGTATCCTCAGGCAAAACAGACTTTTATTATAATTCCGTCACTGTCCGTGCTACACGTATGTGGAACAAATTGCCTTCATAACATGTAAGAGGCTGTCATTCAGTATTCTCATTTAAAAAAAAAGCTTTGGGAGTATTTTCTTTTTTCTCTGTTAATTATGTATTACTGATGTAGTTAAGTCGGAAAAATATATTATTAAGTATATATTACATATATATATATATATATATATATATATATATATATATATATATATTGTGTTATTAATTTATGTATCTTCTGTATATCTGTTAGTTTATGTACAGTACACTTTTAATTTTTGTTTAGTATGAATAATATTTTCTGTATTAAAATGGTTGTTGCGCGCCTACCTTTACTTTTTTTAATCTCATCACAACCTGTTGACTAGAAGAGATTTCTTTGTAAAAATAAGCTCGCCATTGTACAGTTTTTTTTTATATTTTATAATATTTAATGTGTCTTATTTTTCATGTGCAATATAGAATAAATAATCTTTCGAACCCTTAAAGCTTCGGTCTGGACAATTCTAGACAATACATTAGGATAAGAAGTAGTTAGCAGGATTATGAAATACGCATTCATTTAACTTTCATTTGTCTAGCTTTATACTTTGGATTTTATTAAACTACCTAAATTACATCGATTTCGTTACTCACTCACTCACTCATTGACTGACTGACTCGCTGACTGACTGACTCACTGACTGACTGATTTACTGACTGACGCACTGACTGTCTCATGATTACCTAACTAAACCTCTAGGGTAATTCCTGAAGTCCTAGAAAATACAAAATTGGTATGCAGGCTATTAGGACATAAACAACATAACAATTAAGAAATTTGTAACTTTCCCCCTCCAACCCCTCACAAGAGAGAATCAGTTTTTGTATGTTAGGTTTTGGCAATAACACGTATACCAATTTGAACATCATACAAAATGCAATACAAGACGGCCGTCATATTAAAAATCCGTCAGTCTAATTCATAAATGATAAATTAAACCTTTGAAATTGCGAGATTTTGTGTGCGGCCCGCTTCCACTGAGCAAGATAGACAAGTGTAAAATAAAAGCGTTGGAGCAGGACATTTCTCCGGAAACCCTCGCCCAAATTCAGATCTAAAGCGGGGTTAGAATCACCCCTTCGTTTTATGTCCATGATCTTCAGTAAAGAGGACGTTTAGAAGTTAAAGCAGTACTGGATGCTGGATCAATTGAATGCTTCTAATGTACACCCCCCCTTGCCTTAAGGCGATATGTAAAAGTTTTAGCGTCCCTGTTACTCCATATGCGAAAAAATCCTCAGTGCGATAGGGACGGATTCGTGGAAAAGTAACAATAAGTCGGTTTTTTATTAATATAAAATGTACTAAAGTAGCTATCAAAATTTCGTTTAACGAGGTCCTAGATACCGTTAAAACCCATCTAATAAAATATAGTTGCATTCTATATGTCATTCTAAATTGTCAAACCAGGAGAATTGGTGTCGAAAAGGACCTCATTTCAATAAATATTTCTATCGAGCCGAATTTCTCCAATCGCGTTTCTGTTTTAACAGATCCCTAGAAAAAGAATCCAAAAATAATATACTATTTTATCAAAATAATACATTATTTACTGAAGTAGATATGCAAGTCCTTAAAGTGTCGATTTTATTTCCGTAGCGCCTTAATGGTACCAAGGGCAGCCCATCTCTTTCAGTAGATAAGATCTGACTTCAAGCGCTAAAGTGGTCAATTTATAGACTAATTGGGTCTTACGACACGGGCCTAATGGTTCCAATAGGGTTCGGTATTTGAAATTTCTAAATACTTATTCCGCTTCTGGGTGTCGATTGCTTGTCATTTTATGATTTATTTGTTACTAGCGACCCGCACCGGCTTTGCACGGGCATGTATTATACATTTGAACCTTCCTCTTGAATCACTCTATCTATTTAAAAAAACCGCATCAAAATCCGTTGCGTAGTTTTGAAGATCTAAGCATACATAGGGACAGACAGACAGCGGGAAGCTACTTTGTTTTATACTATGTAGTGATGTAGTCATAGTGGTGATAGTGAAGCCAATAGCAATTTAAGTTTTATAAAATTGAAGAGCAAATACACACTCTTTCAGATAACCGTGAAATTTGAACATTGTTGATAGTGATGTACTACTTGTTTCGGTGATTATTTTTCGATTTGAATGTTGTTTTATTGTGCAATAGAATTCGTATAGAAACAAAGAATTTTTTTTCTTAGAAAAAACGTTTCTCATTTTTTATAGGTCGTGTTTGAGGTCGCCAAGTTACGCAATAATATTTAATTAAAAACAAAACAATGATGAAATTAAACCAAACGAAAATAAATGATAGTAAAATACTTTTTTCGATTTAGATATTTAAAAATTTTTTTCAATTTCGCTCATGGTGTTGAAAAGAGTTGCTTAAAGCTTGGAGGCCCCGGGGAACTACACCGCCTAGCCCTCCGAAAGCTACGCCACTGGGTTTAGCACATTTTCCTTTTGTATGTTGAATGACGTGCCTAATGTTGAGTAAACTCACACTTGATTTTTATTTTTGATCGAAATTTGAAATGTACCTCATCACTAAATGCAGCTGTCATAAGTGCCATCACTCAGTGGCCCTACTTTAGTTATTTAACCCCGGTTTGTCTTGGTCACCTACCACTGAAGAACATCTCTCAACAAAGACGTAAGGTCGGAACTGGCTAGGGCAGTGTGGGGTAACTGATCTGTGATATCAATTTGATGCAACACACTTTCATACCGGTCGTGGTCGGCGTGCAGCTGATGTCAGCGCGCGCGCAGTGCCCGCTCGCCCGTCGCAGGCGCAACCAGCCAACACTCGCGTGCTTTACGTCCCTTCGGTACTGAACACTCGGAATTTATTTCGCGTTTTGATTTTATAATCGGTGGAAGTTGAAGTGGTGCTCGATTTGTTTATTGATTTGGAATATTACTTTTTATTGAAGGTACGTATTTTTGACATGGACATTTTGTGTAGCATATTATATATCGTAGAAAGTGTTTATTACTCGTAGATAAATATTGTGACATTTTATAGCAATCGCAGTGGTGGTTCCGTGGGTTTAAAGGCTGGGCTAGTTCCAGTCTAGACTAGAACTGCAGAGTGAACTTGTCAATTCCTTTCTTAAATAACCCGAGTTGTAAAATAAGATTTTCTGTGTGAAAATAACTTGAAGAATCCGCACCACTATTATAAATGCGAAAGTGTGTTTATTGGTTTGTTAGTTTGTCCTTCTTTCACGCAGCAACGGAGCAACGGATCGACGTGATTTTTTTTACCTAGAGATAGTTTATGGGCCGGAGAGTGACATAGGCTACCTTTTAACCCGGAAAATGAAAACTAAATCAGCGGTTGATGTTGCGGGCAAAAGCTTGTATTGATATAAATAAATTCAGAACTGAAGACATTATTAAATGCCACTCCCTTTATTTAAATTAATTAACAAATATCTGAGACAGCTTTTATGTTAATTCATAATTTATTGTCACCATATTTTATCCGGAGATATTCAAAGATCACAAGCATCTTCATCGCCGCTGTGAATATCTATCTTCAACAATTTTATTATTTAAGCTATGACAAAGTTGTATCAAGTTTCTAATCAAGTTTAATGTGATTTCGATTATTAAAACATCTTGTAAGTATGGATTGTTAAGTTATGTCACGCAGACAAGTCTTTACTTCATACTAATATTATATCATAGGCTAAACCTATAATATCTTCTTCCTCTTCTAAATTCTTTATTGCACAAAACACAGTTTAATGTACAACAGGTGGACTGAATGCTAGAAGCATTTTCTCCCAGTCAACCCGACAGAAAGTACAAGAAAGTTACAGAGGCAGGTGTGCAAAAAGGCTTTACAATTTGAGATTTTAAACAACAAATAAAACGTAAAAAATACATTTATGTACTGATATATAATTTTGTAATTAAATACTAATAATGTAAAAAGTAAGCTTCAGAAAAAAAATATATATATACATAAATATAAGATAATATACTACATAAATACTTAAAAGGTAACGAATATGCATTATAAGGTACTTATAAGGTACTTACATAAAACAGTATTAATATAATTAACTAAAGACAAGAGTAAATTACTAGTAGTGAAATTTTCAGATTATATTATATCTGTGGCTAAACTAAACATGAAGCAGGCACGTTTGCTGAGAAATTGTGATACGAGACGCTACTTTAGTTAGCTTAGTTAGAGTAAGTAAGCTCACTTACGGGTAACTAGGACGTTATACATGCAAACTTTACAGCGCTACATGCAGCGCATTTGTTAGTTTTTCTAAAAGCTCCTGATACCCGAAGAAGAATCACGCCTGCATAGACGACATATACAAGGTGACTTTTTGATCATCGTCCAAATTCATACTGGAGACTTAATCAGTAACTTGGATCAGTAACAACTTTTGTGAAATTCGTAAATTGAAATTTCGGCTTCTCATAGAAATTCAGTTCGACTCCCGAGTGAATTACTATGGGGAGTCGAAATTTAATTTTACGAATTTCACCAAAATTGTTATTGATCCATGATACTGATCACTTACCAAGCCACCAGTATGAATTTGGACGATGATCAAAAATTCACCTTGTATTTGACATATAAAGTTTTCCATCATTATCAAACCGAATCTTTTGCAATTATTGTACATCGTCTTGCTCAATAACTTGTAACTTTTCTGTTCAGTAAGCAAGCAAGTTTCGGTCAGAAAAAACGCAGTATAACATAACCCAGTAATTCATTGCAGCAGCGGAATTCAGGTAAAATCATTGCAGCGCGGCGATAAATTGCGTAAGCGCAGTAAACCCGTTTAGTTGCCGCTCCATTTCAGGCGCTCGTACACTTTGAGGAAAGTGGAAATATTGGAAACTAAGTCCCCCAGTCATCGAAATGACCGATAGATCCGGTGTTTCGTAAGTATTGAAGTGCCTATAAAACGGTCAAAAGAATGACAAAATAAGAAGCTGCGCCCGCGCCTCCGTCGTGAACTTTCACCATTTGTTGGCTTTACTCGGACGACGACGTCGCGTGGATTGCAGCTTGCGTCATATTCACATTGACATGGCATTTGCCGAGTTACCATCACTTCACCCACGCTTTTACTCATTGCTAGAAGGGAAGTTGACACTTCGAATGGCACTAATTACGACAATGATTGATGACCGTATCATCTAATTCGATCGTTCTATTCGGACAATGCTAACAAGAAATCAGAGTCTGTGAGTGATCGATCCATTAAGGCGCTACGAAAAAAAATCGACACTTTAAGAACTTGCATATCTAATTCACTAAATAATGTGTTATTTTGATAAAATAGTACATTATTTTTGGATTCTTTTTCTAAGGACCTGTTAAAACAGAAACGCAATTGGAGAAATTCGGCTCGATAGAAATATTTATTGAAATGAGGTCCTTTTCGACGTCAATTCTCCTGCTCTGACAATTTAGAATGACATATGGACTGCAATTATATTTTATTAGATAGGTTTTTAACGGTTTCTAGGACCTGGTTAAACGAAATTTTGATAGCATTTTTAGTACATTTTATATTAATAAAAAACCGACTTTTTGCTATTTTTCCACGAATCCGTCCCTCTCGCACTGACGGTTTTTTCGCATATGGAGTAACAGGGACGCTAAAACTTTTACATATCGCCTTAACCGGCCGCTCATCCGGATCCGAATCGCTCTATTTTGTTCCTCAGCAAATCTGAAGCTGAACTGTATGCATGATTCAGCGTTACATCCCCGTGATTGTCGCCCAGCTCCTCCCCGCGTTCTCCTCACAGACAGTCCTCATGCACAATTCAGCACATGAATATAAAACCTTCTCTTTTGTGTGACATTACAAATCTCCCCAGTTTCATGCCCTTTGGTATGTATCCGACGTTCCATCCATCCAAGCCCGAGCCGATGATAAATTCATACTGCCTACTTACACCTGGGAAATCTACCTATTATGTAACCTTTTTTTGCTTTTTACAAACAAAGGGTACGATTTTCGAGGTTACTCACACATATAAAATTTAGAAGTAATGCTTGCCTACTACGCTATTGTCTTGCGTATTTTATTATGCAACATGTATTTTACGAAAGTATATTTACTCGTGTATCGTTATGTTGTATAAAATATCTTCCATGATATTGGCTTTTAGATTTTTTCAATGCATGTGCTCGTAAAGGCCCACTTTTTATGCATCAAAACCGAACAGAAAGTCGATTATTTTGCCCTAGAGCTTTATTATTATTATTTTTTAAATTTATTTACAATGGTTGGCTAACCTGCAGCCTTTCCTGTGTACCATAAATGCCATACTTTTTTTTCCACTGTTTAACGGCTCTGGATACCGAGTCCTTTTGAGCCAATTACAATTTAAAGTTCACAAAATTATATTTGTTTTATTTCCTCACACTATGCATTGAAAAACGTAGTATGATACACGGGCGTCAGAGCAATAAATTACTCGGTTACGTTTTAAACACTCGCTACGCTCGTGTTTTAAATCGTCCTCGTAATTTATTCCTTTGCGCCCTTGTAGCATAAACTACTATTATGTCACGTAGTTAAAATTATATTTTGCTTTTTTCTAGCCAGTAAAATTCACGTTAATTAATGTTTAATAAATCAAAAGATAATCATCCATCTTATCAAAGCGATGCAAATACTATCTTCAGCCGAGTGCTTCGCTTCCTCAACGATCAACTTATATCCCTTAATTAAAGTAGACATAAGTCATTAGTATAGTATAAGTTATACTTGCATCGCGTCTGGTGACTGGTGGATGCCTCAGGGGACCCAAGGGCCAGAGCTTACCTCGGGCAACGAATCAGCCTTGCCATCCAACGAGGTAACGCCGCCAGTGTCCTGGGTACCCTGCCCGGCGATAGCGATGACTTAAATAATGTCTTTTTCAATGCATGTGCTCGTAAAGGCTCACTTTTTAACCGACTTCAAAAAGGAGGCGGTTCTCAATTCGACTGTATGTTTTTTTTTTTTTTTTTTTTTATTTTTTTTTTTTGGCGTTGTTACTCCATAACTCCGTCATTTCCCAACCGATTTGAACAATTCTTTTTTTGTTTGAAAGAGTATACTTCCAGGTAGGTCCCATTTTGGGTTTGGTCATGATCTGATGAAGGTCTTCAGAGATAGGCAGTGGAACTCCTCAGAAAATGACAGCATATCTCTCGAAATTGAGGCAATCGCTATGTACTTGGGTGCTGATTACAAGGTATTACTTGAAAATCGACATTCTTCCACCTGACCTTCGATCCTGGCTTCATCAACATATTCACCATAGAACTCTTCAACGGATCAGAGCACATAACTCGAGATTGCGGCAATCACTGCGTTAGGGTGCTGATTCAAGGGTATTACTTGGAGATTATCAGAACACCCACCTGACCTTCGATCCTGGCTTCATCACCATAGAACTCCTCAACGGATGACAGCACATAACTTTAGATTGCGGCAACCAGTTTGTGTTAGGGTGCTCATTGCAGGGCATTGCTGAAAATTGCCAGTGTACACACCTGAATTTCGATCTTGGCTTCATCACCGTAGAACTCTTCAACGGATGACAGCACATAACTCGAGATTGCGGTAATCATGTTGTGTTAGGGTGCTGATAGCAGGAAGCTACTCAAACATGGCTACTTATACTCACTTGAACTTCGTTTCATATTAACACCACGTTTGAAAGAACTACCTATACCTCACAGTTTAACCCAGCAACACTAAAAAATGTGAAATAAAATAAACTTTTAACAAAAAAATAGCAACCGACTTCAATAGTAACAGCAGTCATTCACTAAAAAGTTAATAATAATTCTATAAAGACCGATGGTACCGAAGCAACACTTTTGCCGACTTCTTTCTTCCTGAAACATTATGTTATCTAGAAGTCGGCGTATTTCCTACGATATAGCAACATAGAAACCAATATAAGAACGCCGACTTCTAGATAACATAACGTTTCAGGAAGAAAGAAGTCGGCAAAAGTGTTGCTTCGGTACCATCGGTCTTTATAGAATTATTATTAACTTTTTAGTGAATGACTGCTGTTACTATTGAAGTCGGTTGCTATTTTTTTGTTAAAAGTTTATTTTTATGCATCAAAACCGAACAGAAAGTCGATTATTTTGCCCTAGGGCTTTATTATTATTATTTTTTTTTATTTATTTACAATGGTTGGCTAACCTGCAGCCTTTCTTGTGTACCATAAATGTCATACTTTTTTTCCACTGTTTAACGGCTCTGGATACCTAGTCCTTTTGAGCCAATTACAATTTAAAGTTCACAAAATTATATTTGTTTTATTTCCTCACACTATGCATTGAAAAACGTAGTATGATACACGGGCGTAAGAGCAATAAATTACTCGGTTACGTTTAAAACACTCGCTACGCTCGTGTTTTAAATCGTCCTCGTAATTTATTCCTTTGCGCCCTAGTAGCATAAACTACTATTATTTGTTTTAAATTAATTCGCATTTGTATTTTGATTGATATGTTAAAAAGAAATAGGAATATGCTAAAAAAAACCGGCCAAGTGCGAGTCAGACTCGTGTACCTAGGGCATTGTGGATGATAAATTTTATTTTGGAATATTTTTCGTGGATTTTTCAATCGCTTTATTTTTGCTGTAATCTTTACGTAAAAACATATTACCATGATTTTTCAAATTTTGTCCACAAGTTTTGGAGATAAAGGGGGGACATAAATTTTTCATGGTTTTTCAAGGATTTCTCGAAATAGATGCAATTAAATACAGCCAAACTATATATTTTTACAATCAACTTTTTAATACCTACAATTTGATATGCAAATTGTATTTTATAAATTATTTTTTTATTTATTGTACTTTGTTTAAAATATTTCTCATTTCTGCTCAATGTTTTTTTATTTCCTGTAATTGGCCAGCTATGATCTATAATCGACATTTTTTCACATTTTTCGGTCTACCAGTTTTGGAGATAAGAGGGGGGGGGGGGGGGGGACGACATATTTTTGTGGTTTTTAAAGATTTCTCGATACTAGTGCCAGTAAATGAACATCATTCATTGATTTTAATGGTAGAGTAAAAATTATTTTACCTAATTTTATTCCAAAATAATCAAAAACACTTACCGTTAAACGATTGTCGTAGACCACAAGTCACCGCAATCATTTGACGTTAGGGATGAACTGAAAAATCTTAGAGAATTCGAATTATCTGTCAAATCTTAACAAATCATTCACTCATTGTCTAAAATAACCTCAGAATAAGGAGTATTCCTTATTCTGAGAAAATAACGATACAAATCGTAAAGAATCTATGGACACCATAGACAATTCGAATTGGCCGTTTGACAAGGGAAATGATAAATGAATACGATTTCATTACTATTTTCTTACACAATCGCACCTCTGACCTGATAGTCATTCCGCAACGGGGCCCGGAAAGATCGATTTTTAAAACTAATTTCGAGTATTAAATGGAACTTTTTCATAAAGGTGAAAAAAACATTTGTGTTTTAATAAACAAGCAGTATTTGCATGACAGATATAGCTCTCGAGCCCTGTGCCATGGTCCTCTAAAAAGGCCATTTTGTATGAATCACATTATGATTGTGTTCTAATGCCGTCTCTTTTGCACGCGTGAAAATACTCTGACTCTATCCTACTTTCAAATCATTTAATGATTCACCCAAGTCAGCCTTTTTAGATCCCCTGACCACATTAAAGAAGTTACTCAATAAATTTACCCCACTGGTTCTGACTCTAGCGCACTCATAAATTAGTTAATTGGAACCACTTGGACGTGAAACTAAGCTTTCAGAGAAACTGCAAAGTCAGGGCATCGTTTAAGACTTCGTCTACAAGATTTACTTACCTACGATTCCAAATGAAATACGTCGAAAGTTTTCAAGTAAACGACTCTTGAACTATTGACCTGTTTTAAGAAAACGCTTTTCCTTTAGGTTTTTGACAATATTGGCTGCTGAACAGTCACTGCTACTCGATTTTTCTTTTCATTCAAATAATAACGAGTTACGATCACAAAATGTCTCCCTAACCTAAATATCTTTTCTCCCGTTGGACATTTCAGAACTAGGCATTTTTCGATGAAATTTATGTTGTTTGTTTACAACTGTAACGATGATATTAAACTCTATTTAGGATTGCTGAAGGTTAAAAGTTCAAGGTCACGAATTTGGGGCCCTTTAAAAGGACCGCTTTGTATCACATTGTTTCTCTTCACTCAGGCGACCCCACATTTCATGAAACATTCATTCAGTCAGTTCCAATATGCCGCCAAGAGATACGCATTTAAATGTAACAAAAATATTTTTTTTCCATCTTCGTTTCGCGCTCGCACGCATATTCGGCTTAATTTGCAATGAGTCTATACGCTTTTTGTCCTGCATATTAAATTTCATATTTCATTTTCAGCGCCGCGGTAGGTATGGACGAATGAAAATTTTGCATATTCATTTTGTGAGTTCGCGCCCCTGATTCAGTGGCCCAGGAGGAGAGTTAATGAGAAAATTATTAAGCCTCTCGAGGTAGCGGCGTAACGATGTGGGAAGCTGACATTTCATTTAAAAAAAACTGGAAAAAATACATCGTTTCAAATTGCTTATAATACCAGTATTATTTACTCGCATACGATGGGTACCACCTACATATTTTTAGTTTGGTATGAACATATACAGACGAAGTCGCATAATAATCTACACAATAATTTTGGATTACCAAATTTCACTAGTTACATAAAAACAGTACTTACTTGTACCTCTATGTATACGCACGTTTTACATACTTCAGCCTCGCGTTCACGTCATAGAAATACGGTGATTGGGCTGCAGTTTTCCAGTGTCTAGCTTTCGGAGAAGCGGCGCGGCGCGGCGCTCCTATCTGTCCCCCAAACAAAGCCAATAAATGACTTCTGCGCATTCAAAATCAAAATAAAAAAACCAAAGTTTTTTTATTTCATAACTTAAATCTTAGCACAATACAAGGTTGAGGCCGCCTATTAGGTATAAAAATACCTGTACCAGGAAGTCTCTCTATCCATAATAAAATTTTTCATTAATTTGTCATGAAAATAAACGAAATAAAATAAATTTAGGCAAAAAACTTAAGGACAAAACCAAATTATACAATATCTTGAGAGGGTGTGTTTGTGTGTGAATGTGTGAGAGAGAGGGTGTGTATGTGTATGTGTGTGTGAGTGTGCGTGACAAGAGGTGTATTTTTAGGTCATATACTGCAATAGTCCTTCTGTATTATCATAGTTGAGTGTCTTGATCCAGGTATTAATTAGTTTTTTGTTTCATAAAATGTTTTAGGGTATAGGTATACTATATAGTATTTTATTTACTTGATTGTATACCTAAATGGGAGGATTGGGCACAGCATTTCCCCGCTACTTTTGCTCGTGCCTTTAAAACCGTGCCCATGACTATGCAAACGAGGCTGGTAAAATGTAAAAAAAAAACGATTTCCTTTTGACATCCTCATGCAGGATACGTACATTGTGTAATGTACAAGAATTTTATTGTATAAAAGTGTATTTTTTTTGTTCCGCTACTTTAACAAGAAAAGAAGCACTACAAGTTTGTTCTAATCAAGTGCCATACGCATTTGGCCAAATTATATATAAGCCCAGATAAATGCCTTTTAATCTAACCTTTTAATGCGTTTTTAATCTAATTTCTCATTGTAAACCTAACTGTATTTTGTTTTTGTGCAATATTTATAAAGTCATTGTTTTACATTTTATACACCAATTTATGTTTAATATAAGCACTAGGCATCCGCTGAAAATCAGCGCCTGGCCCTGTCATGGCAATAAGGCGCTACGGAAAAGAAATCGACACTTTTAGAACTGGCATATCTACTTCAGTAAATAATGTATTGATTTTGATAAATTAGTACATTATTTTTGAAATCTTTTTCTAGGGAAATTCTAAATTCGGCTCAATAGAAATATTTATTGAAATGAGGTCTTTTTCGACACCAATTCTCCTGGTTTTACAATTCAGAATGACATATGGACTGCAATTATATTTTATTAGATGGGTTTTAACAATATTTAGGACCTGGTTAAACGAAATTTTGATAGCCACTTTAGTACATGTTATATAAATATAAAACCGACTTTTTGCTACTTTTCCATGAATCCATCCCTCTCGCACTAAGGGTTTTTTCGCTAATGGAGTAACATGGACGCTAAAACTTTTACATATCGCCTTAAGCTGAGCGGAGACCTTTTTGGTACATTCTGTGCTAATTTCAAGTTTTAACTATAATTTAATGTCAAGTGTTCTTATTATGTACCAAATAAACATGATTATACTCTATAACCCATTTTCACTTAATTGAGTTTATCTACTAAGATAAAGTTATGACGTCATAAATTTTGGTTGTGGCCTTTATCGCAATGTTACATTGTCAGTATCGAATGATGAGACCCTAAATGTGTATTTAGGACCTTGGTACATGCTCTAAGTTAGGACCCTTCGTGAAATTTGAAACTCATGACAGAATTAAATAAACATTGTCCTAAAGTTACTTGTGTAGATTTTGATAAATTATATTAATCCTACATAAACTGTTATACTGTAACACAATAAATTATTATTCATATTACATAGTTAAATAATTGTAGGTTTTGTTTCAATCAAAAAATCTACTTAAGAGGCCCCTTTACGTCTAGATTTTTCTCAAGATTCATACAAAAGGTAAAAACTAAACGTGAAGTCAACTGCTTATTTTCTTCATATTTTTTTTCATAAGTATTATCCAGCGACATCTAACTACGTCTCTATAAAACCCAAGAAGCAAAATTTGAGGAAACACCATCATAATAATAGCTGTCAGGATATCGTTGCCTCGTTTTAACATAAAGTGTAGCAAGTTGTATAATTTTTATACATATTGGAAATAAAAAAAGCGAGAAATACAGACGTCGTTCATGTAAAGCAGACTAACTAACTTTTCAATTCAACATTTTTGAAATTTTAATTTACGGAAACCAATGGAAACTTTGCGATAGCAACATACACAATACATAGGTAATAAGGTTTTGTTGAATAACTATTGAGTGAATTTTGAATTTAAGTGTTCTGTTTCGATTAAGGCGCTCTTATCCCAAAATCAGTAATTTCAAAGCCAAATAGAACTTTCAAATATTGTCTAAAACTAAAAAAAAAAATACGCAATATAGTTCGAACCTTTATCTAGGTCTTCCATGCACGTGTTACATGATCATATAAACTTTGCTTGATAGAAATAATTCACGAACACAGCATGTAATAGGACCTTTCAAATCATGCCATTTCCATAATTCCACTCTTTTATTAACGAAACATATCTGGTAATATTGCTCTTTAAATTTTCTAGGTCGACCACGTAAGTGGGTTTTAATAAACATATCCCTTATTTTTAAACAATTTAAAAACCGATAAAAACAACGAAAAAGTACAAAAGTGTGGTTATTTTCTTTACTCCTTACACGTAAAGAAAAAGACAGAGAGTCACTCTTCTGGGATAAGAGCGCTTAGAAAAAGGCGGATATTTCACAATCCGGCAGTGATGCAGTTACATTTGAAGCCGTTTACTACTTTTATGTTAAAAGTTTTTAATGTCTTTTAGTAATACAGACATTAAAAAGTAAAATATTATATTATTTTTAACCTCAAACCTGTTGCCTAAAAAGCTCCAAAATCTATAGTTGGCTCTACGTTTTATCTTAATCACCAGTGAAAACCAATAATGCAATTTCACACCAGCCATCTTATAATCTGATTTATACAACACATAAACGTTATAAACTGTGCAACATTACCCCATATTGCAGTTCAAGTCTAGTGCAAAGGCTAGGTCGCCAGCGTAAGTAGCCAACTGACATTACCTTAAGTAAATAGGTATAGAAGTGGTAATTGACTGAGAAATTTATCGTGGCAGGTTTGTACGAAACATTGTTGTGGCGTGTCAAACAAACTACCGAGACCGCTAGAGCGTGCATTCACAGAGGGGCGAATATCTAAACATTATTGTTGAATTCTGTTCTGATAAGACGACGAAGTGAAGCTATAGAAAGAAAGAAGGATAATATTTATTTCAGACCAAAATCCATATCTCAGTTAGTAACAATACATATATGCTTAAAAACTATATTAGTATCCTAATCTACATACAAAAATAAAAAAACACAAAAACAAAACAAAGAAAAGGCAGCAGAAGTCGCTGTAGCAGAGATCCCATCCCAAAGTAAAGATCCCATCAAAAACATAAAATGTACAAAAATGTCAAGTCTCGTAACGCAATCTTTCCACCGTAAAATGTTGTGAGATCTTATGTAAAGCCAAGTCTGTTATTTTAGTTTTTTTAGTGACTTAAGGGTCGGTTGCATAAAAAAAAACAAAATATTTTTAACAGCAAATAACATTTTTATATTTTTTTGTTGCAATGTACACTTATCACTAACCGCATGCAAAATTTCAAGTTTGTAGGCCTGCTAGAACACCTTTAGAGTTTTGATGATCAGTCAGTCAGTCAGTGACAAAATAAGGGAACTTTGACTTGAGATATTTCGTAATCAAATAAAGGTACAAACTTGTAATTTGGGGGTAGAAGTAGGTTTAGTAAGCACTCTTGGTAACTGAAATTTCAGACTTCTATCTTTACCCACAACGAAGATATAGGGGGATTGAAAGTGCCGTGAGTTGCTTCGAGAAAAGGATGGTACGGCCGTTCCGTGTTTTTTTGCGAGACTTGGCGGGGGCACTGCCGTGCCCCCAGATAAGCCCTTACTTACCGTACTATGACATCACCAAAATGTTTCCACCTTTAAATGGGTGACGCTCACACGTTTGGAATCAGTGCTCATCTGAACACAGTGATAGTTGGACGCCTTAAATGCACATAAAATTAATCATTTTAACAACTTTAGTAGTCTGATCAGTTTGCTGACCGTAGGTAGACAGATTGCGCACTCATAAGTGTGTGCGCGTCGGCATTATGTTAACGCACGCATTTAAAAACAATGCATTTAGGTGCCAGAGCTCATCTAAACTTTTGAAATCTTTGCAAAATACTATATTGAAGCCTTAACTCCGTTTTCATTTTCACGAACACCGTTATTGGGAAAACGCCGCCTCTTCCGCTCGTCGAGAATTTGAATAAAAATTTAATTTCACAGGTCTTTGCTCTGTTGAATTTTCAAGAAACAAAATAAAAATGCATATGTCGCTTATCGCTTATGTCGATCGCGTAAGAGTATGACATAGCCAAAACAAAAACCAGTTCCGGGCGTGGCTTATTCTATTTTACGATAGCGCGCGGGGGGAAATTCGTCCCGGTCTCTAAGCTCGCGTCACCATAGCAAAAATACGAATAGAGTGGACGAGGCAGGGTCAAAAGTAATACGTATTTTATTTTATCTAATTTATTAGTGTATTTCGATCATCGTCACACGGCATTGATCCTACTTGCTATCACGTCGGGACGTAAATTTATTATGGTCGGCTAAAAGTGGTTTTTTGAGTGTTTGATTTATCAGTTGACCCTCGGAACATTTCAGACACTCAGAGATACATAATAATATCGTGACGGTTAATTGTCACGATTACCCATTCTTTAAATATTTTTCGCCCGTTGAGCTGGTTTGACACTTGCGGGAAAATAAATTGGACCAAAAATTTCTTTACAAAAAATTTTTACTAAAGTTGTTATTACAAAAAGTGGAAACTAACAAATATTCTCAGAAGGAATGCACCACGTCACTATCTATCTCACTGTAGCCTATATCAATTATGCCTCTCTCATTCAACCACGTTTAACTGCGTTACTATCTCATTCCAACTCATTTTAAATAGCGTCACTATTTATCTCACTCTAACGCGTGTTAAATGGCATTTCTAATGAACGACAAATATTTTTACTGCCCGCCACTCTTTCATTCTAAATTCTAATTATTTTAAAAAATACGCAGCTCCTTTGGTAGTAAAATAGCAATAACATTTTTTTTCAAAAGTAATACACAGAAATTGCCAGATCATTTGAAAAACAATATTTGATGAGCCGTTATGTAAGACAATTTGCAAAACTAACATAGGACATTTTTTTTTCAGGGTGTGGTATCGAACTAACCTAATTACAAAATTTTGCTCATAAATTTAGTTTTTATTTTTCTTCCTGATGTAACAGCATTTCAAGGTTTATTTTTGACTTTATCAATAGCATGACTATTCAGAGTTGCGCAACAAAAATTTTATTCTTAGAATTTAGAACTATCTATTCGAATTTATAAAAGTACCATCAACTCGAAGACTATCTACTTTTTGCTGAGGTCATAATTTGATATTCTGGTCAGTCATGAGCTGGCCTTCCAAGGGAAAGCGTTGACTTTTGGGACACCTGTTTACCCTTGGGATAAATCGCCAAGTGTTTAAAATATAGAAATTTATTTGTATCATAGTTTGAAATGTTCAGATCCCTTTACGCAAAATAAAAAAACAAAACTCTTTTAGGATTAATTTGTTGTCGCTATGTTTGTCTGTTTGTCCGTTTGTCTAGGCAATTTTTCTGGGTAAAATCAATAAATGCTAATATTTACAGCCCTGTAAAATATACATATTATAACGTTTTTATGGCCTTTTGTTTAACTTTTTCATACAAATTTTCTCCTTATGAAAATATAGAGATCAACACTTCACATAATATTTTGCATTTGAAAGAAAGCACAGAAAGGAACTGTAGAACAAATAATGTAAAAAATATAAAACCATATCTTTCTATTCTAAAGGGATTAATAATTTACTGTTTGTTCAATGTGGCGATAGCTTTGTTTATTTTTTTTTTCTTTGTTACAAAGATAACAAATATTTTCATACAAGGTTTTCCTTAAGGGCTATTTCTCCGAATTTGTAACAAAATATTAAGAAATAATTATAACGGTAAAGTACAACTTTTAGCTAAGACAATTTATTGTTAAAAGTTTGCTAAATGCATAAACATATTTTAATGATATTATGGTATCTTCAAAATAATTGGGTTTTCCATAAGCGTGATATCAGATTATTTTAAAAATTTACGGCTGGTATCACGACGACGGATAAGCCAATTATTTTATTACTATTGTAATATAATAAAAAATATGTTAATGCATACAGCAGACTTTTAACTATAAGTTTTCTTAACTAAAAGTTGTATTTTTACTTATTGAAATTGTATTTCTCATCAAGAAGTGCAAGATGACAAGATATTCAAAATAAGTTAATTGAATTTGTGAAATGGTTTCAGGTCAAAACAGTTTTCCATGAAACGGTAATTGTTTATACTTAGCAAAGTGTGTAAACTTAGTCATCTTAACATGAACGACGCCTGTATTTCTCTCTTTTTTATTTCCAGTATAGATAAAAATATACAAACTTGTTAAACTTTGTGTAAAAACGAGGCAATATTGACGATATCCTGACAGCTATTATGATGGTGTTTTATCAAATTTTGCTTTTTGGGCTGTATAGAGACGTAGTTAGTTGTCACTAGAATATACTCATGAAAAAAGATATGAAGAAAATAAGCTGTAGACTTCACATTCGGTTTATACCTATTGTATGAATTTTAAGAAAAATACAGGGGTAAGGGGACCTCTTAAGGAAAACCTTGTATTAAACTATTTGTTACCTTAGTAAAAAATAATTCAAGGAAAAAAATAAACAAAGCTATCGCCACATTGAACAGTAGATAATTAATCCCTTTAGAATAGAACAACATGGTTTTCATATTTTTTACATTATTTGTTCAAAAATTCCTTTCTGTGTTGACTTTTAAATGCAAAATATTATCTCAAGTGTTCATCCCTACATTTTCATAGTGAGAAAATTTGTATGAAAAACGTAAAAAAAAACCGTAAAAACCTAAAACGTAATATAAATAAAAACGTCAAAAGTATGTTTTTACAGCTCTATAGAGGGCCGTTTATATTGGTATTTATTAATTTTACCCAGAAAAAATTGTCTAGACAAACGGACAGACAGACAAACATAGGGATAACAAATTAATCCTAAAAGAGTTTCATTGTTTTCATTTTGCGTAACAGAACCTGAACATGTACCGACAGGATTATCTACGATCTAATAATTTTACCATGCACTGTAAATATTTCAAAATAAATTTCTATATTTTAAATGCTTGGCGATTTATCCCAAGTGTACCTATATAATTTGCAAAAAAGTTCACTTATTGGACCTGAAATGGTGAGCCAATACTAGAGGGTAATTTCACGAAATACAGATCTCAGTAAGTATAAGTAAATTAATTTGGGTTTCAATAACGATCACAAAATTATTCTTTTAGAGTAACATATATTATTTTCCCGCATAAAAGTATGAATTCAATCCAAATTCATTCAGTTTTGTTGTTATGACTATGGCACGATGTAGCTAAATCACTCATACGCATATTTTGTTGAGTTTTTAACGGCAGCAATATGATGCTCCTCGAAATATTACTTTATAAAATTAATTTCAATGTGTTTTGAAGTAGTTTTGGGAGATATTTATAGCTTGCAAAAAAGGGCACAGGTTCCACGTCTTACGGGCGCCAACGCTAGGCGTAGACTGACAATATCTTGCTACCGCTGACTGCATCAGTGGATTTACGTATTTTTGGAAAAGGGGGTGCTTTTTTGACCCGAATAACGTGGTATTTGGAAAATGAATAGATATCATTCACACTAATTTTATTAAAAAAAACCAACAAAATCGCGAAAGCGATACCTGAAACAAAATCGATAAGAAGTGTGCAATAGAGGGTTACAAAAAAATTCATTGACAGTACAAATATGAATCGATTAACGTGGTTTGTGGAAAATGAATACCTTAAAGTTCAACCAAAAACATGTATTTTTTTTATGGCTATACGTAACCTAATTATTGCAACAAAATCATCCGAAAGCTGACATTTTATTTCTGTTTGTATTTTCGTTCCCCTTTTCTAGGGTACATTTTGTCGCGCTCGCATCATCACTGTTACTCCACGCGGAAAGACCCGCAGTGTGAGAGGGATGGATTCTGGAAAAATGTTAAAATGACAACTTTTGTTACTAATTTAATTATTTAATAAAAACTAAAGGTTGTATGGAATATCTATTCGTTTCAGAGTTTAATAAAGTTACAACAGGTTTTAATCCATAAATAATGTACAGGTTTTTGCTCAAATAATACCGACATGAAAACATTTTCTAGTGACATCTTTTTTTTTTTATTTTTCAAAATTTGGGATGACTTCTGAAGATCCTGCGTGTAAGAGTGAGTTATTTTTTTATAATTTTTTATAATTGCTAAATTTTTCAAACAATAAAGAAATAATTATGGTTTTGCGGGGATCCTCTTAAATAGAATGAGAAATAGCAGGGCAAGATCGTGGATCACATGCAATTTACAGGATAATTGAAAGGTTCTCTACTTTAATTTGAAGTGGATACTTCTTTGTTTCCATCACTTGTACGTCACTTCCGGTACGACTGTTTTCAACGAATGATAATTTGATTTCTGATTATCACGTTTTTTAATCTTCATGAAAAGAGAATTTTCGTAATTTTTCGCGGCGTCGAACATCGCGTAATGAAAAATTTCTGAGGCATAAACTTATTAAATATTCTGATACTGAAGGGGTATTTATGCACAACCTCCTTTGCAGGTTTTCCGTCACTCCTAAAAGTAAAAATACAACGTCACGACATAAATCTCTGAGGTAGTGACAGAGGTGTATCCGAGTTTGGACTGAGAAGTGCAATTCATAGTTTACTTTCGTACACCCACGTTTTACCGAAGGTTTTTACGTCCCACTGTGATGAGTGGTGGTGAGTAATCCCTATCGCTGTACTTCGGGGGCAAATAGCCCACAGTTTAAGGGTGTCATCAAAAAATAACACTATTGATCAAGTTTAAAACTTAATATACAACGTGTAACAGAAAGGTGTAACCATATTTGAAGAGCTTATTCAGTCAATGATATAGAACAACTTTTACTTTAACTTATATATTGTGTAAATAAATATTAAATTTATTTTTTGTATTATTATATATTGACACTGTCTGTGTCTGTGCCCGTTTGACAACGACGGTGAACGACGCGTCGTCGTCCTAAGAACGACACTTGCCTTGATAAGCCGAAATTGTATCGGTGAAACGGTTGGTATATAGTCAACAACAATCACACGTGAGTGTTCAAGCCGTATGTAATAATAATTTAGTATGTCAGCTCACGCGAGTTTTAATAATATTATAATATTTACCCTTTCTAAACCCTTACAAAAAAGAAAAGGGTTTTGCATGCCACGTTGGAATAAACCAACAGCACGATTATAAAGCAGTTTTCTCCTTTCTTAATAAAATATTGAAGTACTCAGTAAATTTACGGCCCCACATATATTATTCTATTTATTATTTCAGGTATCAAAGGCAGTGTTTTCTAGGTCAAAACTCTGTTATAATATTCTCTTTAACATAATTACAATTTATGATAATGTTCATCAAACTTTAATGTAAGCTTCTCTTGTAATTACCGATGAAATTTTCTTACAGATTCATGAGTTCATAATTCCTGTAATTCAATAGCTATTTCCATTATTCGCTCCTTGTTTAAAAGTTGATTTCAAGGTTTTACATCTACTTATTAAATTTTGTTTTTATCTTCAGTTTGATAACTAAAATTAATTCTTCAAAAACAGTTCTTCCTAAATTCCGTCCATTTTCATGATAAGATTCGTAATGTTTTTTTGAGCTGACACCTTCCAAAAATTAAATTAATGTTGTTGTTAGCTTAATGTTGTCTCATAGTTACAAACTCGAAAATAATAAAATTTGGATTTGTCATTCCTAAAAACACGCAAAAATGTTATTACTGAAAATTGAGTTTCCTTCAAATTTTCCTTCAAATTTTCCATACAAAACGCCAATTTCATATGTAGTGCAGGCTGTTCAGGTAAGGACATAATATTTACTCATTTACTTAGTCTAAATAAAATGTTCTAAGTTTAAATAACATGCTCTAAGTCTAAATAACATGCTCTAAGTCTAAATAACATTCTCTAAGTCTAAACAACATTCTCTAAGCCTAAACAACATCCTCTAAGTCTAACCAACATGCTCTAAGTCTAACCAACATACTCTTAGTCTTAAAAACATGCTCTAAATATAATCTCGCAGGTGCGAATACATTTTTTAAAAATATACACTATAACAGCTTTTAAAGTTTTTTTAAATATATATATAAATATATTGATAAATAAGATAAACAAATACAAGGAAATCTCAAGATATATTTCGGGTCCGACCTGGACCCGGCATCAGTTGAGTATGATGATGATGCCGGGTCCAGGTCGGACCCGAAATATATCTTGAGATTTCCTTGTATTTGTTTATCTTATTTTATCAATATATTTATATATATTTTTAAAAAGCTCTAAATATAAACAACAATTTAAAGCTGGCACTAAGTACATTTTATGAAATTCCCAAGTCATATACAAATAAATGAGCGTTTGGCTTTGTATCTGTCCTTTTCTTTACGTGTAAAGGGTAAAGAAAATTACCAAAACTTTGCAGTTTTTCAATGTTTTCGGTTGTTATTTTCATAATATTTTTCTTAAATAAAAAACTATGGTGTATAAACGGTCCAGCCATCTATCAACTTTATAATACCTGATGTATTTTATAATACATTATATATATATATATATATATATTATATATAATACATTTTATAATACAATAATTTATAATTTATAATACCATAATGACTGATGCCGGGCCCGAATGGCCCGAAATATATTTCACTAAATTTTATTTTAAGTTGTTTTATGTTATTCTTATCATTTATAAAGACAAAAAAGTCAGTATTTAATATTTATTTACATAATACTTTATAATACCTATTATATTCCATACACCATAATATAATATGTATATTATATAATCATAATCTCATATTGCCTATTTATATAAAAAAGTAGGGAAATAGAGGAAAAAATTACAACTTTGCGAATTTATTCTATCGAGCCAACTTTATCAAATCGTGTTTCAATCGTGTATATTATAGTCTAGTATATACACCCAATAATACCAATGTATTCCCTTAGATTTTATTTTAATTGTTTACTGCTTCAAACAAGGGTTATAAAAACGTGTTTGTGTGTATAAAAAGCTCGGTGCGCTCTTAAGTATGTAACCACGTACTGCGACACAAAATGAGAAAATCCATTGCAGTAAAATGGTCGTGAATATTTGTGTTGTGATAAACTTTCGTTTAAACGATACCTACGTCAGTTTGACTCCTCTTAGCGAGAATGGTTTACATAAGTACCACTGCGGAAAAGCGCTCATCCAGCACCTCTATGACTTTAGCAATAAGGTTCAATAAATAACACGACTCGAGAGTAAGACTATTAAGGGCACTTGTGTAGGATCACTTGTCACGTTCGCCACGTACTATTAACGTAATGAGTTCTCGTCACCTGTCCCATTACGTCTTCCACTAGCTTATTGTGAACCAGTGGTGCCCAAACTTCGGCCCGAAACAGTTGCTGGGTTGTTAAAATGTTATTTTTTCCACCCTAAATAACGGCAAGGCTGACACTAGTGAAGCGTAACGTATGACAAAATGCTGAGTGTGACAAGGAAGTTCAACAAGGACAAGGATTTCAAGGACTTCATGTACGAGTAATATCAACAAAAAAAACAGTTTATTAAAAAATATATACATATATTTCTTGTTGGAAATTAACAAAATCATGCACCAGAAAACCTAATAACTTTACGACTTTGTTGTGTTTTCTGACCATAGAGGATGTTCTCTATGTTTCTCACGAACTAATAATGTACTTTTAAATCTTTTAATACGTAAATACCGATACACTGTGTTCATTCTGGATTTCAATGTATGGAAAATTTGGCAAAAGATTAACAGCTTTGAAACTAGTATGATAAGATACCTTGACATGGTAACATTCAGATCCATGAGCGTCCCTACACAAGGTGAATCACCCCACCCCCCTAAAATGTGTGCCCAATTAAGGTTTTATGCGATTTCCAGAAAAACAGTGTTGCCTACGAGAAAATAGTTTAAGACAGAACTATTTGTTATAAAATTTCCTATGAGTCACTAGTGATATATAAATAAGAAGACGTAGAGTTCCATAAGTGTTATCAACTTTAAGTCTAACCAAAGCTAAGTCTCACCAACATTAAAAAAACTGTTTAGTAAACCATCTTAGCCTAAAACTGATACAATTTCATCTAAGAAGCTTTAGCTAGTTGTCTAGCCTCTGACACACACGTAAATAATGATAGTTTGATAACAACATTTTAAAACCAAATATTTCGGTGCTTTTCTATTGATTTGCTAGAGACATTCTCTGAAAATGTGCAGTCTAGTATGGAAAGGCAAATTTAATTTTAAATAGGTATATCCCGGAAGGAACATAAATTGTCGAGAGCGTCGTCGCGTCTCGTTTCATAACCAACGAAAGAAAAATACTTTTTTAATAAATCTTCATTAGGAAACAAAACAAATCTCCTGGAAAAACCTGCAGCATTCACCCACTCCGTTGATTTTTTGCGCGAGATGTCATCTCTGTTTTCCATTTAATTTTTATCCTGGATGTATACCGGGCAGGGCTGTCTCAACTGGGGATGAGGGATTTGTTTTTGCTGTCAAGTTAAATATTTTTCCCAGTGGACTTAAATATATGTGAAGTGTGCACGTTGTAGGTACAAGATGGATTAGTTCCGTCATTAGAGGTAACCGTAACCTGATTGAAATTACATTTATCTACGTAAAACGCACATGATTTTTGAAAATATGCGTGAATTTTGAATATATGGCTCCTATATATCTATATGTTTATGATTCGCTACGCACTGTCAAAACACACGAGAGACACAGAAGCTTTGGTATGAATGGTATCAGTTTCTAAACGAATCCCTAAAATATTACACTTTATTTTTTGTTTAATTAAAACATTAAGTATATAAAAAGTATTTTCGAAATATATTTCGGCCCACTTTGGGGCCGGCGTCAGTCGAATTAAAAACGGTAAATGACATAAAATATATACAACCTTATAACTAATGATTTTAAATGAATGACATTTGAGTATGAATAAAAAATATATATACAACCTTATGACATGAATGAGCTTAACCTACATTAACAGAAAAAATAAAAATAAAAAAATGAAAAAATGTAGAGGCCACCCTGCGGGTACTTTATGCGCTACCCTAAAGTAGTAAATAAAATAAGTGCTCTATGTAGCAGTATATATATATTTATTTAAAATATTACACAAAACTGACAATATTATTGAAGAGTAAATTATGTAAAGAAAACTTGCGATCGACAGGTTTTCAAGAAAGCTCTTGGAATAATTAAAGACTGAAAGCTTTTGTGCTCTTGCCCTGTTAAAGTTTCCAAGGATCGTGCAAAATCTTTAAAAACAACGTGACTGAATTAGGTATTTGTTTGAAACTACGGGCTTGTATTTTATAATGAAGCTAGTTGATTTACCAGTACAACGAAAAATTCATATCAAATTTTGCACTCAAATTTTACATGAGAAAACCCGATAAAACTAACAGAAGTTAACCAAAAGAATTGAATTAATTTTATTTTTCCTTTGTTTCAGGTTTTTTTTTGTTTTGTTTCAACAATCCACAACATCGACGTCCAATAAGCTTCCATTTTGTCACAAAATGACCTGATGTTTGGACAGAAAACTGAAACGTTTGTCATCAAAATGAATATGAAACCAAATTCAATGTTTCTTGTGACTTTAATAGTGCTTGTGAGTGTTGTGGGTGGAAATGTGAACATTACTTCGGTGATGGCGAGTGGGTCCAGGATGGCCTGGATGAAGAGCCTGCTCGACCATCACGAGTGGCTAGACATCCTCAACAACGGGACATTAGAGAAACTCCCTCCGAAATGTGGCGACGACCTCTCCATCTATGTCACAGCACTCAACGCCGGCAAGCTTTGGGCCTCAAAACGTAAGTTAACAATTACGTAACAGCAAATTGATTTTGAAACTCGATTAATTAAATAGCGTTAGTAGGCTGCAACGATAATTATTGTTGATCAAACATTTCACTAAGTACAGAACAAAAAGTAGTAAATATGCGGCGGTCGGTTAATGAGTGTTTTGTAATACCAATTTATCGCGTCACAACACTTACATCTACAACTCATGAAGTATACAAATAACCCTTTGTAAGGCAGAGAAAACGAGTTTATGTATGTTAAAAAACATTCGTATGTGAAACCATGCAAAGAAAAAAGTTATAATGTTTTTTTTCGTACAAATTTGACTTTTTAATTTTAATTAGCTATGATTTTTTCAATTATTTATTTGTTTATTCCGTTAAAAAAATGCCAAATGGCCAGACCACAGGCACGTTCACGCTTGTTTGTTGGGTACAGGCTTTTGAACGATCGTAGTATCATTCTGGCATGCATTTATGTAAGAAATGTATATGTGTGAGTACTGTCTCGAAGTCAACTCTCCTTGCACTGCCTGTACCACATAATAAATACAAATAAGTATACGCTTTTACAAGGAAAGGAAAGTATGCAACTGAGACGAAATGACTGGTCGCCGACAGCTATGTGCACACATTTATTGAAAGTATACTCGGCAGTTGCCAACTGGCCCTTGACATTTTGAAATTGTCTCTCTCCCTCTCAGTCTTAGTGCCCTCGGGCTCTATAATGGGTCTCATAAAAATACCTCATAGATTGGAAGCCTTAAGGGAAAAGTTTATCAATGCATGGGTTTCATAAAAATACCTCATAGATTGGAAGCCTCAAGGGAAAAGTTTATCAATCAAAGTGTAAAAATTATATTTTCACGTCACACGTCATTCCTGAAAGTTCCCACATACAACCACAAGACAAAACTTTCGTATCAATTAGCTGTAATCAAGCTGTAGTACCTACCTATTTTTTCAAGTCTATAAACAAGTGAAATTGTAGCACTGAGCTCCAATTCTACAATAGTAACTCAAAATTTTGCAGTTTGCCGTCCAGCTGCGCGTATATACTTATATTTTCATTTCGTTAGCTTCCATCGAAAAGTATAACGTCCACATACTTACTTCAAAAGGTTAAAAGGCTTCTTATGGTACAAAATGGCGAGTTGTCCACTCGTCTGTCACGCGTCGTAACTTTCGTGGGCCATTTCACAAATAGGCTCAGCCCTTTTAATTAGAATGACTGGGGAAAACCGGCCAAAATATGAGGAAACACAACTGATACAAACTTTTGCGGCAGTAAAAAAGTTTAAATTGTGTTGTGAACTGCTGTGGGTATCAAAGTTTTGCTGGCAGGCAGCTCGTTGTTGGGAAAAATAACTTTCAGATGATGTCGTCCCCGCAAGTAATAAGACAGACGTGAGCTTTAATTGTACATCGAAATTAATAACTACGTATGTAGGTTACATTTGGTTGTCCGAATTTAATTTTGACATGAATTTAAAACATGAATTTAATTTTTGAAAAGTATTAGCCGTAAAAAATTATTACGAATCTTATCATGGAAATGGATGGCACTTAGGACGAACTGTATTTCAAGCTTTATTTTTATAATCAAACTGAAAATGAAAACTACATTGTAAAACCTTGAAATCAACTTTCAAACAAAAAACAAATAATTAAAATAGCTATTGAATTACAGGAATTATGAACTCATGTATCTGGTACTCACTAGGTATGACAGATTTGACATTTTAATTGTTTATAGAGATTGTTGTTTACTTTTACTTTAAGTTAATTCAATTTATTTTAATATAATTTTGTAAGTTATATTTTTATTTCTTTTTTTTGTTATATTGTAACAAAATGACATGTAACTGACCGTTATAAATAAATATCTGTATCTGTATCTGTGAGAAAATTTCGGCGATTCCATATGTAAAGACCTATTTATAGAACACATGCAAAAAGAGGGCGGGGCGTATCAGCCTGAAGCGACGGAGAACACAATACATCACATTGACATTGACATGTCTCGCATGATGCCTATCTTTGACCTCATAATGCATTCGCAAGCGCAACGCCCCTTTACTCTCCTTTTCTCTCCAGGGGTGCAATTGTGTAAGAAAATCGTATTTGACAGCTTAAAACGTACGGTTTCAATTGTCAAACTGCTATTCATCCAAGCAAATTAGCCAGTTTGACAATATTAAAATCGTACGTTTTACGTCGTATGTTTCTTACACAGTTCCAGAGCCGATATCTGTGGTTTTATCCATGAAGATTTCGCCCCATATTGTACTAATGCGACGTGCATACATCACAGATGGGGCACAGCTCGAACAAACTTATAGAGGCTTGTAAAAAGCTGCACGTCTGAATTAAAACAACATATTTTGACTTACATGTGTGATAATTGGAAAAAAATATGTTTGTACGTGTTTTCCAATTTTCTGCCTGCACAGAAGGGAAAGTTAAAAAAAACGCATCAACATTTCTTCACTGCTATATTTTTAGGGTTCCTTGTCTTTGTCTGAAGGGTGCCAAACGGGACCATTTATTTTTCGCTGTCTGTATATACAGCTTCAGCCGTTATTGGTAACCAGTTGAAATTTTTACCTAATACGTGTTAACTATGGCCTCCATCACGGCAAATAATAAAAATTAAAAAATATTGAAATCAAGGGGGCCCGCAAACAAAAAACCTCGAAAAAGTTGCTTTTTTTGACGTTATTGTTCCAGCTCTATCTTAAAAAAGGTAATACATACAAGTTTCAAATAAAGTCAGATTGTGGTTCATACTCTAAAGTAAGTTAACAAATAATGAAAATTTGGGTTTCGTACACGGAGGGTGTCAAATTGTTTGTGATACCATTTAATATTTTCGATAAAAAAAAAATCAGTTACCTTCTAACCGTACAATAAACCGCTAATATTCAATTAATATTTTGAATTAGATCATGAAACTATGCACTCAATATAAAGCATGCACGTATGTTTTACATTTAAAAAATATTATAAAAAAATCATTTCACCGTAAAAATATTTTTTGAGTCAATCACGCCCTTTTTGAGAACGGGCGATTCTTCGATTGTCATAACAGCCACGGCTCAAAGCGCGCTATTTTAAACATTAATGGATGGCCATAGAGTTCAGTTCTACTTGATGCAAAATGACGTGCTCAATGTTAGATACTATATTATTATAGGTATATAGACTTACGCCATAGACTAATTATTATACTTAGTCTATGCTTACGCACAAGTATTATGAAGACACAATCCGAAAAAATATTACCTCAATTCTCGAGGCTTTTATCAGACATAAACTATGTTATAAAGGTATAAAGATACCGAAATCCTTTCTGTTTGCAGTTATCATTGGGTTATTCCATTTATTTTAATTATTCCAGTTAGTTAAAGCAATCGATCAAGCTACAAAGAGAAACCCTGCAACTTTTCTTTATTGCGTCCCTTGTGTTTTTGACAGCTTACAACGGACAAAGGAGCCTTTGAAAGAGAAAAAATCTTTGTGTTTTTTAGTGCGACACAGTGAAAATGTTACAGATAAAAGACAACCCGACCCTATTAAATTTTGGATAAATGGCTTTAGACGCTTTTATTAGTTTTTTTTTTCACAGGATCATAGGTAGTCCTCAGATATCTACTTTGACACCTTGTATAAGTTGACTTTAGAATAAACTCGGACCTTCTCCACGAGGCTTTGTCTTCATTTGTACAAAAACATGAAAAAACTGAACGTATAGTTATACGATGTTTTATTCTTCACAGATTTCTTACTTTCATCCGTAGATACGAGTATAATGGTGCGTTTGTAGGGAAAAGAAAAAAAAAACGAAAAAGGTCATTGAACCTTGATACAAATTACTTACCGAGTTTCCAGTATGAATTAGCAGCATAAATTATTGTCACCTTATCTGGGAAAGCCCAGCGCACTCCGAAGTCTATTCCGCAAAATCAGTCGAAGCGAGATTTTCAAGACTCAAGCTAAAAATGTGTGGAGGTCGAAAAATAAAACAGGTTTTTACGGTCGAGAAGAGAAGGATCAATAGACTGAGAATTATCCTCCTGGTTTCAACAACAAAATGTGATCTTTTGCTGTTACTGTTCTGTCGTTAGTATATTTGGGCTTAATATCTGTGAATTGTTCAGTTACTTGGATAACTTTGTAACGCTGTACAAATTTATGCGAAAAATAAATTAGCAAATTTAATTATGCCTTGTAAGGCAGGATAAAGTAATAAATTTGAGAATGTTATGAAATTTAATAAAGATTATGAAGGCGGAAAAATATGTTACATTTAAGAACTAAGTAGATGATTACGTCGATTCGGTGCATTCTGTCTTTTACTTTCTGTATCAAAAATATTTAGAACGGGGGGTTCAAAAACCTTCGATAGTATAGGGTTGAAACTTAATTAATATTCCCAAGGCTTAATTTTTAAAAGTTTTTTTTTTCAGAGAATTTACGTCATTTTAGGACATATTTTTCATTATTTTGGTATATAAATAAACCATTACTTTTTTATGTTTTTTTAAGGAATTGACCGATATGACGTCACTTGAGAATTTTAGACATTACACTGATTGTGGTGTGTGATTGCTTATAAAAAAAAGTGGTGTGTCTCTGTCTCTCCACTCATTTGTCATCCAGCTGTCAAATTAGTCGGAAGCAAATTATCATAAATTTATCTTGATAGCAAAGGACACATTTCTAAACAGCCATTTCTGAAGTGACGTCACACGAAGGCAAATGGAAGTTGCAGCTTTTTCGTAAAAATATTCATCATCATGAGGTTTTTTAGACCACAAGTTTGAAAATAGGCTTATTGAACCTAAATCTCGAAATGGTTTAACATAATTTAATCTAAGCGAATTGTCATTTTTTTGTTATGGGAAAGCGATTATTTTTAAAGTAGTTGCAAAAGTTATAAACATATAACACAAAAGGTTATATGAACAACAGTAAAGCGTGTGGTTTAATTTTCTGAGCACTTCACTAATTCAACCTGTACAGATGTATATCCTGCCCTGTACAGATGTATATCCTGCCCTACCTTCCCACTTCGCAATTATGTACTCTCTGAATATATGAGTATATTCACGGGAACCATGCTGCGAGGGTATTGCGTTTTAAATTTATGACTTATAATATTATTTCTTAATGAATATGGGGATCGAATCAGCGCCTTCTTGGGATATTTTAACTAGATTACAAACGCGTAGAACGGTCGCGAACGGTAAACGATATTATTGTTTGTAAAACTTTGAACCATAAGTATAACAACATTTCTAGGCTCACCATGATAATAATAATAAAATTCTTTATTGCACAAGATGAAATTTTTTACTATTTAGTATTTTCTACCAGCTAATCTTTGGTTATGGGCAATTGTAGAGGGTATGGCCGTGTTGTCAAAATAGTATTTGATATTTGAATATTTTTGATAGATATATTACATAAATGCTCAGTAAACTATATCATACCACATGCTATATACTAAACATATACTTGTAAATTAGTAATAGATATCTTCATAAAGTGATAAAATACTACTACTTAAAAAGTTAAAAGTTTACTTACATACATACCTATAATGAAGAGAATTTATCTAATCTATATTTATGAATCAAGAAAGTGTTGTTTTATCTTGCTCCTGGAGACTGCTAATAGACGAAGCTTCACGAATGTGTAGCGGCAAACTGTTCCACATACTACAAGCGTATTGCACTCACAGTGAAAGAATTTGTAAACATGCATGAACTATGCTTAGGTGTGCGAAGAAACCAAGCTTTGCTCGGTCGTTGCTGACAGCCGAGCGATGAAAGGGGCACAAAACGTTTTTTTTTATATGATGTTGAACTAATGTTATAATTATAACTATATATAAAACCAGGCTATGGCCAGAGAATATAAAGTATTACTACTATGTCGTAAAGGCCGGCCCAAAATGCGATCATATGAAATTATTATGCTTTTTCGCGAAAAAACAGCTTTATCACGAAAATGTGAGGCTAAAACAATCACGAAAGTTCTTTAAAAAAAGGTAAAAAATGGTTGCCACGATGAGCGAAGCGAAGCAGTCCAAGGAGGAGCGTGTTAGGTTTACATGTAAATAACTTTGGGGAGCCGAGCGAAGCGGAGCGGAGCGTTTTAAAATGAAATAATTTTGTATAATTGCGTAATGGAGATTGTGTTTAGGCCATACTTGTTTAGTTTTTTATCGCGAAAAAGCAGTTTTCGCCGCATCATCGACGACATGTACTTAGGGTGGATTTTTGGGAGAGACATTCTGACAAGGTTTATCGCAAATAAAAAAAAGGAAGGTAAGTTTTTAGGCGCCTTAAATCTGGCTTATTCCATTTAACTCCAAAAATCTTTCCACTTTAACTCCAAAACACTTTTTAGGGAATATATATATATATTTTTTTTGATTTATATTTTATTTATTTATTTTAATCAAATTTTACGAAGTAGAGGCAGCAATTTAATATTTTGCCGACGCGCGCGAGCCGAGAACATTTGTCTCGCCGTCGTCGTCGTGTTTTCGCAGTCATCGTCAGTCCGAGTATTCAGTTAACCAAACGAGTTTTATATATCATAAAACAATAGTATTATTTTGTAACGCACTCATTTTGCTCAAGTATTAGCATCGAAAGATAAGAAAAAAGTCGAATGGATCTTAAGACCACTGCAGCTAGAGCGGCGCGGCACAAATGGATGTAGGTGCAAAATGTGGAAAACGTTGCACTTACAAACGCAACGCCGGCCACTCAGAAAATCAGGATTTGTCCTGGTCCTCTAAAAAGGCCGCTTTCAATGAATCATATTATGATTCTGTTCTAATACTGTCTCTTTTGCACGGGTGAAAAAACTCTCACTCTATCTTACTTTCAAATCATTTTATGATTCACCCAAATCCGCCTTTTTGGATCCCCTGGACTAGGATGAACTTTTGCAAGGTTTGCTTCCTTGCGATTAATGTTGTGTCCTGACGTAGTTTATCGTATTAGTGTCGATTCGAAGTAAGAACGACTTATTGAACGAACTTGCCATGTTTTAAGTGTCCTGTCCTTGTCTTTTTGATATAAAAAGAAAAATACATAACCACAGTGTAAAATTTTTAATTGTGACAGAACGCTTAAATTAAGTTTAGTTCTGTCAAATAAGTTAAATCAACACCAATATGCAATTTTGCTGTTGACTCTAACAAAACTGTTTTCGAGTCGAGTGGAATTGAAGTACGTAAATATTTCTACAAAAGAAATCATTTTGGAGTCAAAGTGGAAACGATGTATGGGCAGTAAAGTTTTAAGAACAATGGCTTTGGAGTTAAGTTCTTTAGTTGCTTTTGGCAAACCTATCTTATTATACACCTATGCTGTGTAAAAGTGCACCCGAATCGAATCTAAATGTATGGAATTCCTGCTGTTTGGGGGGAGGGGCATGGCTCCATGGCTCCCTCCCTGTGTCTGCCAATGACATATACCTATACATATACATACACTCTAAGAACAACTCTCTTATGTGCATACGAAATGTACAGTAGGTATTAAAAGATTGTAAGAAAAAACCGGCCAAGTGCGAGTCGGACTCGCGCACGAAGGGTTCCGTACTATTATCTATAAAAACGGAAAAAAACATGTCTGTTGTATGGGAGCCCCCTTAAATATTTATTTTATTCTGTTTTTTAGTATTTTTTGTTATAGCGGCAACAGAAATACATCATCTGTGAAAATTTCGAATGTCTAACTATCACGGTTCATGAGATACAGCCTGGTGACAGACGGACACATAGACGGACAGAGAGACGGACAGCGGAGTCTTAGTAATAGGGTCCCGTTGGTTACCCTTTGGGTACGGACGGAACCCTAAAATAAAAAACATTTGCGTGGATATGTTTCTTTACTTACAGGAAATTTGTTCAGTATAATCAGTATAAGCATGTCTTTTCATATAAAGATACCATTCACAGTTCACACCCAGTATATTACGTGTCGTATAGGATTACATGGACATTCGGTATAATAAAACATTGAAGAAATTGAAAAAGAATTTCCACTATAAGGCCGATATTACACTATCACTTTTAAAGGATCCTTCGCCAATAATGTCCATGGAAACTGATCCATTATTACATCATGTCGTAATAAGGGATCCCGTTTCTTACAAAATTGACACAAAATATTTGACGCCATATTTAAAAATAAAACATTGATCAAAGAAAACTGGTAGTGTAATATCGGCCTAAAATAGAAAATTTATGGTCTGGTAAAATGATTTCTCTAGTGTTCTCGGCGTAATTTATGAAAAGAATATTGTTGGGAACACTTGAATTTTCAAAATTGTTTCCTTAGATTATTATGAAAGGCGTGTAAATAAAATAGTTACCGGTTTTGATTTCCTGGACGGGCGTTTCTGGCAGGTGCGCAAAAATTTCGAAAGCAGAAAAATCAATTATTTCCGTAGAAAAAATCCCTTGTACAATCACTCGAAATCTGCCGTTACAATTTTTTTCGCACTTGCCAGAATTGGCGTCCAGATAAATAAAAGAATAAACTACAGAAAATTATTTAAGTGTTTCCTTTATTTGTTTCTGTATTGTTATAAATAATAATATGCTTTCTCTTGTACGTTCAAATCATGCAAATAATATTTTCTGAATTTAACACATAGTATTTGTATTAGTGTATTTACTAACTAATTAGTGAACGGTGAAGGAAAATACTGTGATGATATATCTGCTTGCCCTAAAAAGCTATTTTGATGACAAGACCATATACAGTGTGTCCCTCGTACAAGTGTACATCCGAAAAGGGGTGAAACTAGACCTTATTTTATCGACAAAAAATGTTTTTTTGTTTTAGAAAATCTTTGTTTTATAAATTTACGTTTTAAACTTTTTTTGCCTACCATGGGGACTATGTATAAAATATGTCATAACTTTTGATATATCGCGAGTAATGCAATGAAATAATACTGTTATAATTCTTTAGAATAGACGTTGCATACCAAATCAAAAACAAAACATAATCAACTACCATTACCATAAAAATAATATCCTAAAAGATTATTTCTTTAATTTTTCCGTCTTTTTTTCCAGTAATAGTAAATTTTTTCAAAATAATGTCCCCGTTTTACTATACTATTATTCCTATTTATTATTGCCTATTCCATTATCCTTCTAAAAAAAAAATACAACGTTCTATCATAAATACAATATTTTCTACGAGCGGTTAACCAAAGGCACTGCGCTCGCGTCCCATACAAAGATACCCAGGTGGAGTATTCTTTCATGACTAAAAAAAAATGAAAATTTTTTATTTTTGTCGATATATTTAGATCTAGTTTCACCTACTTTCGGATGTGCACTTGTACGAGGGACACACTGTATGACGTTGGGAGGTATCAATTCTAAAACTATTGCTTACTTTGATTGTGTATAAATTTGGGATTGATTTTAAATCATGACTTCTTTTTGGAGATCCATCACAGAAAATACACCCCTTGTCCAATATCACGTTTCTACGTCAAGCAGCCGAACGAGTTGATGGATCAGTCGGTCGAGCGAGACATTGATTGCTATTTTTCCAAGAAGATAAACACATAAATATATATTGCTTAAATGTATATTTATTTGTTTATTTTAATTAAGTATTGTTATTGCATATACCTCCGTACTTCAGTTCTTGTTATTAACACGGGGCCCCGACGAAAATTCTTGATTATGTAATTTTTTTAAAGAATAAATTTATTTTATTTTATTTTTCATTTTATTTTACATATCAATATTATGAAGAAATGCCGAATAGTATCTAACATTTATCTATTTTTTATTTAGTTAAGTTAATTTTTATTAGGTATAGGTTTTATAAGGGTTTTAGGTTAGTGTTGTGTTTTACGCAAGTTTTATTTTGTAGGTAGGTTTTTAATGTTATTTAAGTATTATTTTGATTCATCAACTAATTATCTTATTTTAAAATTATTTATAATTATTAGGATTATTTAGTTTTAATTTTAGGAATACATTTTTTTGTTATTTAATAATTGAAGTTGTTATGTAATAAATCTGATAAAAAAATAAATAAATAAAAGCAAATAAATTATTTTATGTCGTGGGTTCAAATTCCGTAGGGGCACCACTCCCTGGGTACTGGGACGTAATAATCGTCGGTCAAACGTGAGTGAACTGTAAATTACAAGTCATAGTCCACACTCGGTAACACTTCTGACAACCCCTCGGGGATTCATGTCGTGACGTTGTAAAGTCCAAGAACAACAATCAGCAAACAGAATAATAGTGAAAGTATATTGACCTTTCGTCCATTCTTACGATGACCCACTTATCCGTAGAGTACTCTAACAAAGCGCTCTCTCCTCCGTCAATTTATTTAGCAAGGCAAAAGTATCAGAATACGCATTCCACTAAAATTAAGTTTCTATGGTAGCGTTACAAAACCAAAACGCAATTACCGAGCAATTCTTGTCGGATGAGCAATACGTTTTGGAACCGGTCTTAATGGAATAGTCTTCGGACTAACTTTGTTTAGATTAGGAACGGACATATGTAAGTAATATGTCAAAAGAAAAGTTTGGCGGGAAGACCAACATTTTTAAATGATGGATAAGTTTTTATCTACAGGTTTTATAATTACAGGTTTTACAACTTTATATCAAGTTTCGGACTCGTAGGAAATAACAAGAAACAAATTCAAATGGTGCGGCATAAAAATATCGTTCTGGGCGAAAAAATGGGAATAGTTCTCTTCTGTGATTCTGTGTTCAAACGTTTATCACTCTTCAGTTCATGTTTTGTAATTTTTAATATCCATGTAAACGTATAAAAATCATATCATGTCAAGAATCATGCTTCTGACAGGAGCAATATACTCCTGACAATTTTCGCAAAGCAAAATATAGGTCGTGTCAGTAGAAAAAGTTGCTCGGGTTTGATTGTCCCAAAACGATATTATTTGAGGATTTGGAACCAGCTTTGAGCTACTTTTATCTGCCAGATCAAGTATCTTCCAATTCATCGGACAATATAAGGCGTTTTGGAACGCCACCTAAAATGACACAGTTGTCAAACGAGAAGCTTACGTCATTGAACGAGATTCTGCATGTTCATATCATCACCGTTATAATATATGAGTTTTGCGGCTTCCGTAAAGAGAAAATAATGCGAGTAACATGTCTTGAAGATTAACGACATTTCACATTCACGCTAAATTTACATTTATGGCGCTACGAATAAAATTTTCGACACTAATTCTCCTGGTTTGACAATTTGGAATGACATATGGACTGCAATTATATTTTATTAGATGGGTTTTAACAGTATCTAAGACCTTGTAAAACGAAATTTTGATAGCAACTTTAGTACATTTTGCATTAATAAAAAACCGACATTTTGCTACTTTACCACGATTCCGTCCCATCTCGCACTGAGGGTTTTTTCGCATATGGAATAACAGGGACGCTAAAACTTTTACATATCGTCTTAAATGCTAAATAATGTACTTACTTATGTCATGGGCATATCATGAAGCATGAAAACGAAAGTGCTTCAACAAAAAGTTAAAATAGGTTCGATAACGAGCGGAGTAAGGTTGTTAGGTTTACACCATAGACTAATAAATACAAGTATTATTAAATACTTGTATTTATATGTCTATGGTTTACACACAGACCACCCAATGTTCGTTAGTTTACATGGTAATCAATTGGCATAGATTAAATTATGTTAAGGTGTGTTGATTCGAAAACCATTTCGAGATTTAGGTTCAATAAGTCGTATTTTCGAAGTTTTGGTCTAAAAAACCTCATGATAATGAATATTTTTACGAAAAGGCTGCAACCTCCATTGGCCCTCGTGTGACGTCACTTGAGTAATGGCTGTTTAGAAATGTGTCCTTTGCTATCAAGATAAATTTATAATAATTTGCTTTAGACTAATTTGACAGCTAGATGACAGATGAGTAGACAGACAGAGACAGACCACTATTGTTTATAGGCAATCACACATCACAATCAGTATAATACATATCTAAAATTCTCAAGTGACAAGGTCATCGGACAATTCTTTAAAAAATCTTAAAAAAATAATGGTTATATTTATATACCAAAATAATGAAAACTATGTTCTAAAATTACGTAAATTCTCTAAAGAAAAATTAAAAAAAAATCTTTTAAAATTAAGCCATGGGAATTTGGGGAGCCGAGCGAAGTGGAGTGGAGTGCGGCGACCCCTGTAATTTTAACTGAATTTATGATATGCCTAGGCAGATCGTGATATGTCCAAATATACTAAAAGTACAAAAAGTTGTGAAAACTGCGTCATAGCGCGCTAAAATCAACTATGTATGCGTCTCAACTAAAAGGAGTCGTAACGCGCAAACCTCTATACAAACGCTATCACCACATTGTTGGGTGTCTATGGAATATTATTATTATATTTTAGGCTGAGTCCATTAACATTATATAGATTAACATTATCTAGGCTGAGTCCATTAACATTATCTACATTATCTAGATGTTTAAATGGAATTAAAAATCATAAATTTTGAGTAATAATTTTAAACAACAAAAGTGTAGCCGAATGTGCTTTTATTGTTTTAGATTATATCAAAAAATTAATACGAGTCAAACATCGAAAATGTTATCTTTATTAATAATAATCAAAAAAATGTTTGAAAACGTCCACAGTCTTGGCAAAATGTCGTTATTACTGAAACAAGTTTTCAATTTTGCGCCGGCGGCGAAATCGGCACGATTGTATTGTCCTCGCAAGTTTCATAGAGCGTGCACCTTATAGCGAAATGAAACAGCATGACATTTGACCACGCCCACAATAGCGTCATGATGACCATCCTTAAGGATAGGGCTGTCAGTGAAATAATCTGAAGATGCAATCTCATTTTGAATTGTATGAGACGCATAGTAGATTTTAGTGCGCGGGTTTAGACAGAGGCCAGAGAATAAACACTTCAGTTTATGCATGCAAAGACCAGAATAGACGACAAGTTACGTGGTTCTGCATTTCCATTAACACCCCTCCTTCCTACTACTTTATGCACCGCCTCGCGCCTGATTTTTTTTCCATCTGAGATCCGAGCCCAATTTTAAAAGTAAAATTCTTTTAAGGGTTCTCGTAAGTTAGTAACGTGGCATTTCGTTTAACGTCTGTCTGCGTGCATATGAAACTGATAAGCCAATTAGCTTAGATTAAATTATGTTAAGGTGTGTTAATTCAAAAACCATTTCGAGATTAAGATGAATCCATTCATGATGATGAATTCATGATTTTTACGAAAAAGCTGCAACTTCTATTTGCCTTCATGTGACGTCACTTGGGAAATGTCTGTTTAGAAATGTGCCCTTTGCTATTGATTGATAGTAATAATTTGCTTCCAACTGATTTGACAGATGGATGACACATGAGTAAACAGACAGATACAGACCATTTTTTGTAAGCAACCACACACCACTATCTTTTAAAAAAAAATTCAGAGATATTTGGATATAGTTTTCATTATTTTGGTACATAAATTTCTTATTATACTTTTATTATTTTTTAAAGAATTGTTATTTGAGAATTTTAGACATACAGATGATATGATTTAATGTTTATAAAACTTGCACTTGACCACTTGCATTATTGCTAAGCCACTTAAATTTCATGGTCTATAGGTGACCTAGACTTGCATAAATGTGTCGATGTACTCGTTAGTATATTAGAACTTGAATGTCAAGAGCATTTCATATGTAATAAAATAACTATTGCGATTGTCGGCACTTGGTGAAACATCATCAACATATTTGCAACATATAGTATATCTTCGATAAAAACCCCTAGTTTTAATGATATAAACTTTAATAACTCCAACCGGTTTCGCCTTATTGCATTGCATTATTATTTACAAATTTATATTATTCATAGTTAATTCATTCAATTTTATTATTCCTTAACGAATGCTGAAACTGGTTGATTTCTGTAAACAGTACAAGCATTGAGTACAAGTGTTTTCATCAAGATGTAGATTAATTAACATAATTTTGGTTAGGTATCTACATATTTTATTACAGCACATTACAAATTAGAAAATCACATACCTATTTTCAAATTTTAAGAGACTCTATTTAGACTAAAATTTATTTCTAGGGCAGCTGGAAAATCGGTCAATGACCTTTGCGCATTTTGTACTGGACCCCGTACTACGAAACGCACTAATTTGCGTCAAGCGATAAAGATTGTATGGCGAGATTGAGGTATCGTTTTCATTTGGCGCGTACAGTTTTTCCAGCTGCCCTATATAAAGTTAAATATTATTAGTTGGCGAAAATCAAAACATAGGTAGTACTAGTCTATATGAACAATTGTTTGTATGGGAGCTAAGCGAAATTCTTAAAATTTGTTTTCACCTTTCCATACTGGACCAGTCAGCTGATCGGGGCAATTTGTATGGGAGGAAGAGAAAAAAAGTTACGAATTTCGCTTAGCTCCCATACAAACAGTTGTTTATATAGACTAGTACTAGTATAGTACTAGTGTTTTGAGTTTCGCCAACTAATATTATTTAACCTTATAGAAAGCTATAGATTTCGCCCAAAACATACTAGTAGTTCGCCCCGAAGTGTGAACTCGCGTTGTCTCATTTACTCGTCTACCAAATTTCATTGATATTCGATCGTCGGACAAACATACATACATACAAACAAACGCCGGATAGTTCAAGTAGACTCGGAGAACTTTGTTGGCTTCGCTCACTTGTTCAATTATCTAAAGTATTGTACCAGATCGAATGAGGTTTTCATTGCCTCTGGTCCGGTAAAAAAGAATTATTATAGTGATTTGGAGCTGCAGTATTGCAAAAGATTTGATTTGTTTCATTTCTAAACTAAATGGGGGGGGGAGGCGAGACAGATGTTTAATTTATTAGGCTGAGGTAGCTTGACAGTTTTATCTTTATAAAAGGAGGGTTCTGCAAATACTGATCTCAAGGGGAAATCTGAATGAATTGTTTGAAACAATATTGTAACTCATTCATACTATCGCGACTTTTGTTATCACCATTCGTCGTTAAATACTATTGTTTAATGGAACGAACAAGCGAAGCGAGTTTGTGTTTATTAGAATATTCAACCAAAAGTTCAAAATGTGTAGGACAAACTACTAAATAGTAATAACGTTTGTACATGATTTACAATTCTGGTTTACTTTAGATTCGTATTTGTTTGAGAATTTTATCAATGATTAGTAACATTGAAAAAATAAAATAAAATAGTTAGATTACATTTAAACAAATTTACCTGGAAAGCCTTTTAAGGGTTTTCATTTTGTTTCTGAAAAATAGGTGTCCCAATTGATGGCGACACAAAGTCTAGACAAACGTTCGAATTAGGCGCCATGAAGTCTGGACAGGCTGTATCACGTGACCACATGTAGCGTCATTCCGATAAGGAAACTTATGAAGAATTTAATAGGCTGATGTAGCTTGACGAGTTTACCTTTATAAAAGGAGGGTTCTGTAAATGTTAATTTTAAAGGGGAATCTGTTGGATTGTTCATTTATTTCTGATGAATATTTTATTGTTATTTTTATGTTTAATTCCTAGGTTTCAACATTTTATCATTATTATCAAGATGTTTTCTTCCCATAATTCATTGTCAAATATGAATGTTTTATAAAACGGGCGGTTGAAGTGAGTTCATGTCTATTCAAGTGATAGAGTGAGTGTATGTATGTAAGTATGTGTATGTGAAGGAGTGTTGGTATAACAAGAGCCAGAGTTGGTTGGAGCATCGTGAAATAAGGTAGGCGAGTGAAATTAGATAAAGGGAAATTAGGGTTGTAAGTACGAACAAAATTGGTAGGAAAAAGGCAGAAAAGTGGATTTGTAGGAGATTACATCGTGGGTCCGAGGAGCAGGGCAACATATTAGTTAAGTAATAATTACTTATCGGTTATGTTTTACTCTATGTTCGTGATTTTAACTACAAGGATACAAACGGTAAGGTAACACCTAAAGGATTCTAGTTGGGAGGACTTTTAAAAGGTTTTCATTTTACAAATTCGGACCCTAAAAATAATCTTCCATCCGGCCGGAACAGAGATTATAAAAGGGGGTGCAGCGGGAGATAGGGATCAGTTAACCTTCGACCCCCGAGATGGAAGGATCATCACGAAAAGGAAAAAGTCTTCGACAGCCGGGCTGGAACAATCTTCACAAAGGGAGTTAGTCTTCGACAGCCGGGCTGGAACAATCTTCACAAAGAGAGGCAGTCAACCTTCGACCACCGAGATGGAAGGATCATCACGAAGAGGAAGGAACCTTCAACAGCCGAGATGGAACAGTCATCACGAAGAGGAGTTAATCATCGACAGCCGAGATGGGACAGTCATCGCAAAGGGATCAGTAAGTCTTCGACAGCCGGGATGGAGCAGTCATCACAAAGAGGTCAGTTAACCTTCGGCAGCCGTTAAGGAACAGTCTCGGGGGCGATAGCTAGGAGAATCAGGCCATCCGTGCAAGAGGAGCTGTGTTCCGGGTGAGTTGTTTATTTTATCACTTTCTTTAAATTCTATATTTTTTTTATTGTGTATGGAAATAATTTGCAGTGGCGTTACTAAATTTTCTACGTCTAATAGGTGCACCGTGTTAAATTTTATTCACTTTCTTGTGTGTATGTGAAGTAATTTACTGTGATTTCACCCGATTATCTACAACTAATACGTCTTGGATTCGTGAAGCAGATATCTTCATTATTTCTTACCATATTTTAACATTTGTGTGTGTGTATGTAAATTAGTTACTTCAATTTTCACCCGAATATTTACGTCTTTACGTCGCGTTTTTGAATACTGAATTATTTCTTACTTTGTTATATTTTTGTGTGAGTAGGCAAACTACAAAGGATTCTTCCGGTTCTTTTGTTTCCATCTCTTACTTTACTTAATGTGTGTGTGTATGTAAATAAGCTACTGCAATTTCACCCGATTACTTACATCTAATACGTCTTGGATTCGTGAAGCAGATATCTTTATTATTTCTTACCATATTTTAACATATATGTGTGTGTGTATGTAAATAAGTTACTTCAAATTTCACCCGAATATTTACGTCCAATACGTCGTGTTTTTGAACAGGTTGCTGAACTTTTTTAGCTGTGTTATTTCTTACTTAGTTATATTTTTGTGTGGGTAGATAACTTACAATAGATTCTTTTCCTCTTTCTTTGATAATTGTCTTTTGTTTTCATCATTTACTTTACTTAATGTGTGTGTGTGTGTGCGTGTTAATTTACTTTGATTTCTCTCGTTTTCTACCCAGTTAAATTTAAACAAAGTGTAGGATAAAATATGTATTAATAGGAAATTGTCTTATGTGATGTGTTGGGACCAACGGGGCTATGAAACGTAGGGTGTGAATTTCCGAACGCAACCCAAGCCTTGTTGAAAATAGCTTTGGAATTGTGTATTAACAAAGTAACCCTTTGAACACGTTCCAGGTGTTAAAGAATCACATATCTTGTACAGTTATATTCTTCAGATTTAAATGAACATTTTAAATAGGAATTTCTTTTAACGACCGTTCATGTTGAACTTGCTTCGTTTGGAACTAAATAGAAACTATAGATTTTCATAAATACTTACCAATTTTGTAATAAAGACAGCTTTCCCGTTGAGACAGTAATACTGTAGGGAAAACTCATTCGTAGCTACGGAATCTAAAAATTAGTATCCTATTTAGCTCGCGGTTCTAAAGATAGACATCTCTTTTGGGAATGTAACTAGCATAAAAGCAAAGGATTACATTTCTATAAATAATATGAAATAGTAATTTGGTTTTCCATAAAATTTTGGAGAAGGAACAATTCTTTAAATGACAAATTCGTATTGTGCCTGAAAAGTTGAGGTACCTTATGGAATGCTGAGTTTATTTGCGCCAGGGCCGTTCCCAGCCCTATGGTTCAGCAATGCAATACCATCGTAGACATTTATACACTAAACGGGGTAAATGTCCTACACTTCGTCAGGTGTAAATAAATTTATCTTCCAGTCAGCTAATTTGAAGAAATAGTAAAATTGGCAGCGGTATAAATCTTTCGCTATCGGAGTTATTCTGGATCCAAAATCATGTAAATCTAGCTGAATACATGTACGAAGTTTGTTTTGAAAAATGAATCAAGACCACTTCAATTTACGTCTTTAGTCAGGCTAAAAATAGGCTTATGACTTATCCAATACGATCACATGGTTACGTTTCTAAAAAGAGATGTCTTCTCATTCAGTTAAAAGTGACTGATCTTATTTCTAGCAGTTTTAGCTGAGTTACGTATCGGTGTAAGATCTCGTATAGTAGGAACACTTCAGGGTTTCTTGTTGGTTCTTCCCTGTTGGTGTGTAGTTAGGGAACCATCACTCGTAGTAGGCTCATTTAAAAATAAAAATAAAACAATTAAAAGAAACACTCGTAGTAGGCTCGTTTAAAATAAAAATAAAACAAATAAAAATATAAAAAAAAAACCTAACAATACAAACCTTTTAAAGATTTCTTCTGAAGGTTCTAAGTGGTGTTTGATCAAAAGACAAGCCACATGAACGTTTATTATACTCGTGATTTCGTACAATATAAATACACGGCGAATTACTTAAAACTAAACAGAAATGTAGTAATATCAGGTTGACAATGAAATTGAAACATAAGTAACTAAACAAATAGTGTAATATTTAATGAACTTAAATGTTTGTCACCCTAAAAAGAGTGGTGCAAGTATTGTTATTGTTCATCTAATAAATATGATGTTCAAATTGTAAAGTAAATATTATTTTGTTAAAATCTCAGTTTCAAAATAAGCTAACTAAGAAATAAAAATAAAACAAATAAAAAAAAAGTCTTGGGAGTATTCCATATCCAGGGGAAAGTACCTTCATGACATAACTTAAGACTTCATATCGAAGCTTCTTGTTACATATATGATTACATGAAATAAAAATTCTATCCTACTCCATACCATAGGAGAGTTATTGGAAAGATCGGCTAAATAAGTCGTCTTCTATTCTTACAACATTTTATTGACTAAAAGTCGAAGTGATTGACTCTATCGAAAATGATCAGAGTGGATCTCAAATGAATTTATTACTTAATAAAATAAGATGAATTTATTGGGAAGATCGGCTAATTATGTCATCTTCTATTCCTTCAGTATTTTAATGACTAAAAGTCGAAGTGATTGACTCTATCAAAAATGATCAGAGTGGATCTTATATGAATTTATTACTTAATAAAATATGTTGAATTTATTGGGAAGATCGTCTAAATAAGTCATCTTCTATTCCTTCAGTATTTTAATGACTAAAAGTCGAAGTGATTGACTCTATCGAAAATGATCAGAGTGGATCCTCATTTAAATATTTATAAAATGTGATACATGAAGATACTCGACCTTATCCATTCCCGCTTTACTGGTTGTGGTTATAAAAAAAAAAAAAACAAATTGCTGTAAAACTTTGCAGAGTCCAATTCCAAACCTCTACACCAAATTGTGAATTGTCTAGATCTACTCAGTCTTTCCAGATAAAATGATTTTGGATTAACTAAGATAAATAGTTTGACTTGCTTTATACAATTACATTACTTTCATATTAAATAATAACAGAGAATTTTACGTCACAATTAAATAAATAAAGCGATAACTAAACAAACTCATACAAAATTACTAGCGACAATATTAATCCATATTTCCACTGAAACTCTTCATAGGATTTTATCATTTATAGTCTTGTTATTACTCTTCAATGTAAATGGAGTCTAGTATACAAATACTATAGATCTTGGGACTTCGAGATTACAACGACATGTCATGTTTAGCTAGAATGTTGCACAAATAATCTGCATACAAAGTTTATTTACATAGGCAATTTAAGTGCCTTACTTTTCTCTTAATAGGTTACAACTAGCTCCTTTCGGTTAGCTCATTTCCATTTAAAAGTTACTCGTATGATAGCTAATATATCTTCTTATAGATGAACTAGTACTTAACTTTGTAGGTCAATTATTTTTATTATTTATCAATTACATTTTGATTATGTTGTAGGAGGCTTATTTTTATACTCGATCTTACTAAAAGAATCAGGGTTACGTAGGTGCGGTACACAACGTAGGTGCTCATACCACTAGACGACGATCATGGCCAAAGACAAGACTAACACGTTTCATGCCTCATTAATGCAACTTTTTATAGCCTAGCGGTTTGTTAATTAATATTTAGATAGGTCATAAATTCATAACTATAGATAGAGAAGTTCAGTATGATAAGTAGTAAGTTAGGTTAGTCAGAGCATAGGTTTATAGGTAATTAAACAGCTAGGTAGGTATAGACAGCTAGGCATATAGTTAGAGCTAGCTAGGTATAGAGATAGGTAGTCAGACAGCTTGAGTTAGGTAGATAGCCAGTTAGGGATAGCTAAAGATAGAGGTAGTTAGATAGCAGTATAGATAGATAGGTAGGTGGGTTTCTTTTCAGTATCTACACTAGTGGTCAGTGCCTTAAAGGTAGTTTGGTAAGCCTGTGACATAACGTTACTTAGTGCAAAGTGCAGACATGTTTAGTACCTCCTACACTTACCTGATGTAACCGTGCATAGCCAAAGTTAGCCAAAGGGCTAGTCCTTTTTCTTTTTGTTGCTTATCTTGAGGATAAATTCTAGAATTCGCATACAATCATCTCGTATCACAGGGTTAAGACGATATGTAAAAGTTTTTGCGTCCCTGTCACTCCATATGTGAAAAATCCCTCGGTGCGAGAGGGACGGATTCGTGGAAAAGTAGCAAAAAGTCGGTTTTTTATTAATATAAAATGCACTAAAGTTGCTATCAAAATTTCGTTTAACCAGGTCCTAGATACCGTTAAAACCCATCTTATAAAATATAATTGCAGTCCATATGTTATTCTATATTAGAAAAATGGTGGTGAAAAGGACCTAATTTCAATAAATATTTCTATCGAGCCGAATTTCTCCAATCGCGTTTCTGTTTTAACAGATCTCTACAAAAAGTTTCCAAAAATAATATACTATTTTATCAAAATAATACATTATTTACTTAAGTAGATATGCAAGTTCTTAAAGTGTTGATTTTTTTTTTCGTAGCGCCTTAATAATATAACTTACTCAACGAACTAAAATTTTATTTAGTTTATGGTATCAGTTCGAAAACGAAACGAATTCCTTTAGCGTTTTCTGTAACATTATTTATTCTATCTCTACATTTTTTTCATGATTATAAAAACAATGATTTTTATCCGATATGACGTCATTTGAGAATTTTAGACATTATACCGACTGTGATGTGTGATTGCTTATAAAAAAAAGTAGTCTGTCTCTGTCTGTCTATTTATCTGTCATCCAGCTGTCAAATCAGTCGGAAGCAAATTATTATAAATTTATCTTTATGGTCGTAGCAAAGGACGCATTTTTAAACAGCCATTTCTCAAGTGACATCACACGAAGACAAATGGAAGTTGCAGCTTTTTTTCATCATCATGAGATTTTTTAGACCACAAGATCTAAAATATGGCAAATCAAACCTAAATCTCGAAATGGTTTCCGAATAAACACACCTTAACATAATTTAATTTAAGCGAATTCTTTAAAAAATCATAAAAAAATGATGGTTAATTTATATACCAAAATAATGAAAACTATGTCCTACAATGGCGTATACTCTCTGAAAAAAATTGTAATCTTTTAGAAATTAAGCTATGGGAATTTAGTATGAAGACACTCGGTAACAAAACAACAATGGACCCAATTCACAATAGCCACTCTCACCCTATTTGACTGCTCATCATAACTAAGCACTAAAACAAACTAAATGATTATTATTACATAGACAAACAGTTAAATAAAATTGTTGTGGGATATATTTCGGGCCATTGGTGACTGATGCCGGGCCCGAATGGCCCGAAATATATCTCATAAAAATTTTATTTAACTGTTTTTTTATGTAATCATAATCATTTAAAAGACAAAAAGTCAATTTTCAATATTTAAAACATACTAAGCGTTATACAACGTCAACGACCGGATTTAACACAACAACCTTAATAAATAACGTAAACAATCTTACACACCACCACCAATTTACACAATTTACACAGATTACATAATTGGATTACTCTGCGTTGTTTAATCTACCGTAGTAAAGCGAGCTTACCACTTGCGCAAGCGCCGAGTAAATCACAAAATTCATTAGCACCGCACGCGCATAGCGAAAGTCAACGATATTCACCTCGTTTATGGTTGTGATTATCAACGTTTTGGAACGGAGTTACTTGTCGCACGTTACACTGACACTTGGCGAATGGGAGCTAGCCCGAAAAAAGTGCAAGACTTCGACCGTCATGCATGACACTTTTGCGTATGTGTGTTTATGTGTTTACAAGCGTATAGGATATTACTGCAGTATAAACGTGTGGCCTGCGCGTCAGCGTCAGTAGCGAAAGGAACGTCCCAAGACATCTCCCGTATTTTTTCTCTATTAATTTCTATGTCCTCTAAGTCTTCTTTATTCTTTATTGTACACACGGAAATATAAACATAAACAAAATTACAGTAAAAAGATGCACATTGGCGAGCTTATCTCTAAACAGAGATTTCTGACAGCAAAACCATTACAATAGGAAAAAGTACCATAAACGGAGTAATCATACACGTGTACACAGTCCTACAAATATGCTTACATCCTTCTTTCATAGATTAAGTCACTAAAATGATGTTCGGAAAAAGTTTGTCTCCTCTCACCTACAAGTATCATGACAAACAACTTTTCACATATTAAACTATAAATGAGATACAGATAATCATAACTTCCGGCAGACACCGGATCACTCATTACGGTAACTGGAGTCAAGGAGTCAAGTGAACTGTAATTTTATACGAGCATAATTGGATCACAATTTGTGGCCAAATTGGTTATCATATCCCCATTACAACCTGTGAGTGAAATTGTTTATTGCCTTATTGCGATATATCTTGTAAATAGATATTGCAGTGCAGTAAACAAGAACAGAATTTACATTGGGGGCAAACCTATGAAATTGCCAAAATTTTCTTAGAGATTCATGAGTTCATAATTCCTGTTATTCAATAGCTATTTCCATTATTTGTATTTTGTTTGAAAGTTGATTTCATTCAAGGTTTTACATCTACGTATTAAATTTTGTTATTAATTCTGTCGATTAGGCGCAACACAACTTAATTTATTTGACAGGACTGACCTTATTTTGAGCGTCCTGTCTTTGTCTTTCCGATACAGAAAGACAAAGACAGAATGTAATTAAGTAAATCGTGTTACACCGAATCGACACAGTTGTCAGTTTGATAACGAAAATTAAATCTTCAAAAACAGTTCGTCCTAAATGCCATACACTTGGATTTGGACAATAGGTTTTCAAAACTGTAAGGAAAGATACTCACATAGAGTGATGACTTCCTTAAATTAGGGTCCTGTAAACATAAAACTTTAAAGGATTTGTTGTCAACATTATTAGGAGTACGGGACTCACCGTGTTGTTTGTTGTCAGTTTAATACCGTCATCATAATTATGTAGAATTTAAATACAAAATTATTACAAGACTCTTGAAAAATACGAACGTAATTATGTTCAATGACGTCACTGGACGTCAAGTTTTGAATTTGTATTTTTAGGGGCCGTAAACACAGAGCGTAGATCAATTTAGGTATGTAATTTCAATAATACATATTTACGTGCTTTGAAACCGATTTTATAAGTAATTTAGTATTTACAGGAAGTGACGTAATCATATTAGGTTGAATTAGGTCAGACTTTAAGATGCGTTCAAGAAATATATATTTTCGTATTGAAATGTGTGATGATGACGTCACTGAAGGACGAATGAAAGAGGTAAGTAACTTTTATTCATTCAATAAAAGATATGCACGCTTTTTTTAATATCTGTATACGAGAAACGGTTAAGGAAAGCTATTCCTCGAAACGGTTTGCGAATCGTACATATTGATGAAAAAAAGAAGAGGCCAATTTATGCGATGGCTTTGCATACACAGATGGTGACCACAGTTTCAAGATCAAGTCAGAACGCGTTGTGTGTGGTCGGTCCTGGAAATCAAAAGGTATCTCCAGTGAAGATACGTATTTGACTGTGAAAGACAACAGCTTTCCTGTATGATTAAAATTACGTTATTCACGTAGTTATCGATTAGAAACTGTGGGAAGATTCATCAATCGGATGCTAATTTTATACTTTACAGGTGATGGGTTAATTAGCAGTCACGTGGCTAAACGGAAGTATACCTGAACCGGAAGGTGTGTTTCATTATTATTCCAATGGAAATCCAATGATTTATGAATTAAGACTCTTGTTTTTTTTTGAGAATGAAACATGTTTTTTAACAAGAAACTCAACTTACATAAATAATACTAAATTATAAAAAGTACTTAAAATAAGGACTAACTGCAAAGAAAATAAAATAGGTAGAATAAATTTAGTTTCTTTTTTATTACAGAACATTTTTGTTTGATTGATCTCACTAAAGTTTATATACTTATAAAAATATCTATAGGTACAAAACTTATTTTAACTTTAAGATTATTTAATGTATGTATTATACAAGGTGAAATTTAATCAACCGCCTGAATTCATACTGGAGACTTGGCTAGTGATCAGGAACGAGTTTCAATTACCACTTTTTTGGAAATAGTAAAAAAAAAATGTTTTGCTCCCATTCACACTGGACTAGTTCAATTACAAATCCTAGTATAGGCAGTATAGGAGCAAAAAATGTTTTTTTGAATTTCATCTTACTGATGGTTAAACATTGTTCCTGATCACTAACCGAGTCTCCAGTATGAATTAAGGCGGTTGATTAAATTTCACCTTATATGCCGTGTTACCACTTGCATAAGTGTAACTGTCATGCCGTGTTACGCAAGCGAAAAGCCTCCGTATGGGAGAGGGTAAGGAGCTGCACCAATACACTCCTGATGGTGATTGCAGAAAGGGTGGACAGTCCAATAATAATACATTGGATGTCCACCCACATCTGCTCAAACAAAAACTATATATTTTATTGATTTTATGTGTTTTTATTTGAATTTTATTTGATTTTCTGTGTTTTTATTTGTGTTGCAACGTGTACTTAGGGATTATACTTTGTAATTGTATGGTCTGAAATAAATACATTTTCATTATTTATATACAAAAGATACTTCGATCCAAGATGACAAAACAGGCCCTTATAAGTCTTAAGACCTTGCAATAAGAGTTTTGACGGGCGTCTTCGTGGATTAAAGTATCCGTCTGTACTCGCCCACGGCTACGTACGCGCTAAAGGAATTACAAACTTGAACATACTGTGATAAAATTTGAATTTTGAGTGGTGATTCGTTATTTTTATATCCTACTTAGACATTCTATTGATGGAATTATAAAACGGCCTACAGATATTTATTTAAAAATATTCAAACTGAGAGTAGAGAGGGTAAACTGGTTAAGGGGCTTAGTATCGCCAAATGGGTACTTTCTAAAGCCTACTCCTCGTTTGTGGCAATCCAAAAATATAAAAATTTGTATGTAAACTATCAACTCAAAGACAACATAGGCAACGTTTTTTTTTTTATACCACCAAAACATCTATATGATTTTTTTAAACCGAATGGTGTTTTTTCACTTGAATTCTCTACTGCCCCTAAGTGGCTTGGTCGATTTCCTTTATTTATGCTATGAGTAATAGACAAGTTTAAAAAATATATATATAACATAGGATTATTCAATTGAACAATCACATCCATGTGAAAAGTATTATTTTCTCCTATTTCGCCTTATCAAAGACGCAGCGAGCATCATAAAAGCCACTATGCATTGCGCGCTGATATGAACGTTATTTCAACGTCGATATTCGTACCGACAAACATCGAGCTGTTAATTTGGCGACACTAATCGCCTTAAGTCTATAACTTAGTAACTTATCTGCTCAATAACCAATGGCAGACACCCGAGACGCCCGAAAAAAAAAATATCTTGGCCCCGAATAATACACACTATTTTTCATCACTACCTATGAGAAAAAGAAAAAGCTTCGAGTTCGGTATTTTGTGGTAATAATTGTTGCACTACATTAGCTGCATAATTTTCCATGTTTTCAGGAGTCAATGTATTACTATCACGACTGGAACTAATTTCTTATTATTATTTGCGAAGACTCGCGTCAAAATTTCTGAGAAAAATAGTAGATTATGCACTAAGGGAATAAAGCAGTGTCTTACGTCACGGGCGGCATATTGAACCCTGAGCGTAACGAGGGACTCTAGAGTTAACTCCTGAGCGTAGCGAGGGAGTTATATAGAGTCCTGAGTAAACCGAGGGGTTCAAGCTGCCCAAGACAAAGACAGGCTTTATTCCAGAGGAGCATACTCTACTTTTCACACCTTCTGCGAGACAATAAAAGCTCGACATGCAACAAAATTCACTGACAATCACAGCACTAAACACCGTCTTTTGTTTCACATTCTTTGTAAAGGCTTTTTTAATACAGTTGCTCAAAAAGTGGCGTATTGCAGGGACGTATAGCGTTCGGGATGTGGGCTATTACATACTCGAGCTTTTTCTTTACCTTTTCCGAACTCGTGCGTTTTCTTTCCCAACTGTCAAAATAATGTCTATTAAAAAGAAAAAACCAACCACGAAGTTTTTACAAAAAAAAAATCAAAGAAGTTTTTATGATTCATGCAAATATTTCTAAAAAGAAGCTACTATTTTGTTTCAATATCAGATTTAATGATTTGATTCAATGAGTTAGGTTAGGTTTCATTTTCATTTTATATCAATAAAAAAATTCTACTGAAGACTTGGCTGTATGGGCATAGTTCCCTTTGCCTACCCAGAATGGGTGAAGAAAACAAAAAAAAATCTCTGCTTATATTCTTTTACGGTTGGCGCCATTTTCCAAAAATTTTCTTTGCGGGTTTAGTTGTTTGTTGCGCAAAATGAGTAATTTCGACGATATTTTATTTGAATTGACACCACCGGAACTCAGTATAATTGCACAAAATGCTTCGGAGAACATTTTACCGGAAAAGTCAAAAAGTCGCTACATATCTACATACTACGAATTTATTGCGTGGAGTATTAGTAAGTTGAGTTTATTGTGTTTTTATTATTTTATTAAATTGCTTCATTTTTTCGCAACTGTATTAAAAATAGTTGTTCAGTACACGTGCGGAACCGTCATTGCAACTTGTTCCGATTGTCAACCCTCACCTTCGGCTGCGCCTCGGCTCGGGTAGACATTTGTCGGAACTCTTTGCAATGACAGGCTTTCCGCACTCGTAATGAAATATACTATTTTTCTTTTTGTTGAATTCTGCTTATGGTGGCCAGTTCGATTTTTGAACAAACCTCTTTACAATCCCATATGGGCTGTTGTTTTCCACGAGTTTCCACACGAATTTGACGTTCCAAATTTAAATCACTTTAATCCCTAGGGATTTTCATATAACTTTATATCCCTTGAGATATAATGCGTTACTTTACGTTGAGGTTGCATGATATGTAATTGGACATTTTCAAGCAGGTGGTGTGAAAAGAATTTTTTTTCAGTGCGTATTGCCGCTGAAGCCTAACCGGCCAGTAACTTCTTCATAAACTATGCGTTCGACCTCTTTAGTTTAATGACGCTTATCTATCAGAAGCACAAACGCGGACCAATAGAAGAGATAAAGCGCAAATTCCTATGGGAATAAACTTGACTTTGGTTCCCGCTATTCTCTAAAGCCAATTGTCGTTTTTAGAGTTCCGTACCCAATGGGTAAAATGGAGCCCTAATAATGTCACTCCGCTGTCCGTATGTCCGTCTCTAGCTCTTAGACGGATTGAGATAGAAACCTGAAATTTTGGTATGTCGTGTAAAATTTTAACCCAAAACCGAATATTAAATTAAACAAAAAAAAAAATTCAAGGGGGCCTGTGAATGGGAAGCTATCAAAGTTGTCATTTTTAGACCATTACGGAGTCTATTTCAAAGACCAAAGTAGTTAGGAATTTGAAATTTCTGTATATTATATACCATATTATGTTGTATTTAAACAACAAACACTGAAAACGCCGATTTATGATGTAGTTTTAGGGTTACGTCTCCGAATACTCAACCAGCTTAATTTTGCAGTTTTGTTACATACAATTTGTAATTTATATTCAAATTATTTTAAAATATTAACCTATTTAAATGGCACGGAACCCTCAGGGCGCGAGTCCTACTCGCACATGACCAGTTTTTGAATAGGTGTGATGAAATGGTTATTTTCCGTATTAATTTAAAATGTATAGCGGGTTAAGAGAAATTGTTCAACGTGGTCAGTAAAGTAATAATGTTACCTAATGTCACAAATATTACACTGGAAAAGCCGCCAGAAATGCCTTCCAAATATATAAATTTAAAAACGATGGTAGTCAAAGAACAGGTAAATATTTAATACCAAAAATATTTAACGCTTTGCCTGTTGGCTTCTCAGAATGTAATGTAACCCGTTCTCTATTTAAAAATAAGTTCAAATCATTAATATTGCAGAAATATGATATTAAAGTGTCGATAAGACGATGATCTTTTATTTTTGTGTAAGCTTTACTTGTTAGGTTAAATTGTAACTGTTAAATTTTTTTTATTTTTATTTGGACAAAGTTTTTTCTGCCTACAAACTGCATTACAGTTCGGCAGAAAATATTTGTATGTTCCAAATATTTTCATATGGAAATAAACGTCTATTATTACTGAAAAACGTCTATTATTACTAAGTATTTACATCAGCTATATTATCATTGATAGAGAGCATTTAATTTAATTTTCTTCGTGTGAAAATGGAAGTTGCTGTATAATTTGCAGGTATACATTATTTTCTTGTACCTTTCCCTACCGCCCTTATTTCATGCTCCAGGAAAATTGAAATTACGGTCTCTTCGCTTCTTGTTATATTCTCATTAAAGTTAATCGCGTACTTGAGGTAAAATAAAAACTTTCCGAGTAAACTGAGGCCAGGGTTGCCAGGGGTAATTTTGACTACCGAGTAGCCTAAATCGCCTAATTATTTATTTTTGTCAAGTAGCCTAACATTTTGAGCTATGTAGCCTAAATTTAGCCCAAATAAAGAAGAAACGTACAGTGCAACTATAAAGTCATGAAACAAATAGGGGCGCCACTTTCTTAAAATGTAAGTTAAAATGAGTTAGAAAGATTGTTTTCTCTATGATAAACGTTTGTCTATCTCACTCCTACAAATTTAGTGGATGCAATGGAACGCAAGCAGCGTGAAAGAACTGCGGACGTACTATATTACGTTTTGTTACAAGCATTTTATGGAATTATTCAATAAATTTGGAGTAATCCTGAAATAGCCAAAATCGCCTGTTCTTTTTTCCTAGGTAGCCTAAATGGCTACTGGTAGCCGATCTGATTTTTTGGTCGCCATTTGACCCCCTAAGGTAGCCTAAATGGCGATAATTCGCCTAATCTGGCACCACTGACTGAGGCTTAGAGTTGAACTAGATTTTTTATGAGATTTAAATTTTAAATTACGTTGAGGTGGAAAATATGCTTGTAGCATTTCTTACTTTAACAACTATTTAGATGGATGAAAGTTGTCTTTAAGTAATAGCTATAAGAGCGTCATTCGTTACCTCATTTTAGGGTTCCGTGATAAAACTGAACCCATATAGCAAAGCTTCGGTAGAGTAGATAACGTTAGTAAAGTGGACTCTACTCTACTTAGAAAAACGTCAAATACCTGTTTGTTGTCAGTTTGTAATTTTAGGTTTATGTTTGTTTTGCTTTTGTGCTCTAAATCTTGAGTATTTGTAAACTATGTGGACGGAAATGGAAACTATAATAGTAGTTTATGCTACAAGGGCGAAAAGGAATAAATTACGAAGACGATTTAAAACACGAGCGTAGCGAGCGCCCTCTTTTTGCGTGTGTAATAATAGTGTGCGTGAGAAATATAGGTATACGTGTGCCGTACTTATAGTTTTTGTGTTTGTGTTACTGAAATAAGTGGGAGGACCACGGAAACATCCGAACACGAACAATTAGAGTACTAAGCCAAATCTCCCTATTCCAATAGCTTAATTCCTAAAAGACCTTTTTCTATTTTTTTTAATAGAAAATACGCTATTTTAGATCATAGTTTTCATTATTTTTTTTTCTTAGTTTAATACTTTTTGTGTAAATGTGCAAAAGTGTAGTAAATAAATTTTTTGATGATTTAAAAAAAAAAAACAGATATGACGTCACTTGGGGCATTTTAGACATTATACTAATTGTGAACCTTTGCCTTGCTTATATGAAAGTGGTCTGTCTCTGTCTGTCTTCTCATTGTCAAATCAGTCGAAAGCAAATTATCATAAATTCATCTCGATAGCAAAGGACACATTTCTAAACAGCCTTTTCTCAAGTGACGTCACACGAAGTTAAATGAAAGTTGTAGCTTTTTCGTAAAAATATTCATCATCATGATGAGGTTTTTTAGACCACAAGTTCTAAAATACAGCTTATGAAACCAAAATCTCGAAATGGTTTTTGAATTAACACACCTTAGCATAATTTAATCTGAGCGAATTGTTTCCTTTTACGTACGGTTGAAATACTCTGATAAATTTCAATTTTTTAAAAGAATTTTAATTAATAATTGTAGCTTGGTTGTGCCGAGCCTAGCTCTCACAAAATAATGCAAATTAGGGTGGGAGCTAGTGCATTACTGTAATTAAGCGGTTACTTCTAGGAATAAATTTCATTTTATTTATTTTTATTTTAGTACATAGTGAATTATCATCATAGAGTTACGCAGTTGCATCATGCACCAAATGAAACACTTTTATCATCATAGATTTTAGTACATAGTGAATTATCATCATAGAGTGACGCAGTTGCATCATGCACCAAATGAAACACTTTTATCATCATAGATTTTAGTACATAGTGAATTATCATCATAGAGTTACGCAGTTGCATCATGCACCAAATGAAACACTTTTATCATCATAGATTTTAGTACATAGTGAATTATCATCATAGAGTGACGCAGTTGCATCATGCACCAAATGAAACACTTTTATCATCATAGATTTTAGTACATAGTGAATTATCATCATAGAGTGACGCAGTTGCATCATGCACCAAATGAAACACTTTTATCATCATAGATTTTAGTACATAGTGAATTATCATCATAGAGTTACGCAGTTGCATCATGCACCAAATGAAACACTTTTATCATCATAGATTTTAGTACATAGTGAATTATCATCATAGAGTGACGCAGTTGCATCATGCACCAAATGAAACACTTTTATCATCATAGATTTTAGTACATAGTGAATTATCATCATAGAGTTACGCAGTTGCATCATGCACCAAATGAAACACTTTTATCATCATATATTTTAGTACATAGTGAATTATCATCATAGAGTTACGCAGTTGCATCATGCACCAAATGAAACACTTTTATCATCATAGATTTTAGTACATAGTGAATTAACATCATAGAGTTACGCAGTTGCATCATGCACCAAATAAAACACTTTTATCATCATAGATTTTAGTACATAGTGAATTATCATCATAGAGTTACGCAGTTGCATCATGCACCAAATTAAACACTTTTGTCGTTCCGTTCTGAATAGTGAAACTGGGTCATTCTACTTGATGTTACTGAGTGGACTCGTTATGATGATTCATTCAGATTTATGTTAATGAAATGATTTTAGTGCTTGTGCAGCGTTTCTTGTGGATTATGTTAATTGAGTTAAGATAGACTTGATGCCATGCAAAGATTTCAAAAATTTAGATGAGCCCCGGCACCTAAAATCTGTTGCATTGTTTTTGAATGTGAAATGTCACATTTTTGGCTTTATTCGTATTTCTTGAAATGTTAGTGCACTTTAAAAATGCAGACGATGGCATATTGAGACCCTTTTCTCGTAAAAATTCATTAAGGCGTCCAACTATTACTGTGTTCAGATGAGCACTGATTTCAAACGTGTGTCCTTTTAAAAGTGAAAACATTTTGGTGCTATCATACAACGGTAAGGGCTTATCTTTACTTTTGAAATCTTTGATGCCATGTAGATTGCGATTGGGACCGCTGCAGCGCTGCACCGCGCACCGTCAATCTTGTAGTAAAAGAGGCGTTGAAAAAAAAAACGTTTTGTTTTGGAAATGTAGTGCTTCTCCGTTATTCAAATCTAGTTTTAGTAAGTTACGTCAACGTTTCGCTAGCTACATGAAAGCTGGCGACATGAAAGCAACGTGTGAACGGTCTGTCATTTCAAATGCAGTATACAGTGTGTCCCTCGTACAAGTGCACATCCAAAAAGGGGTGAAACTTGTCCTTATTTTATCGACAAAAAAGTGTTTTTTTTTAGAAAATCTTTGTTTTATAAATTTACGTTTTAAATTTTTTTTTGCCTACCATGGTGACTGGTGATGGTATAAAATATGTCATAACTTTTGATCTATCGCGAGTAATGCAATGAAATAAAACTGTTATAATCCTTAATAATAGACGTTGCATACCAAATCAAAAACAAAACATAATCAACTACCATTACCATAAAAATTATATCCTAAAAGATTATTTCTTTAATTTTTCCGTGTTTTTTTTTTAGTAATAGTAATTTTTTTCAAAATTATGTCCCCGTTTTACTATATTTTTATTCCTATTTATCATTGCCTATTCTATTATCATTCTAAGAAAAAAAATACAACGTTCTATCATAAATACAATATTTTCTACGAGCGGTTAACCAAAGGCACTGCGCTCGCGTCCCATACAAAGATACCCAGGTGGAGAATATTTTCAAGACTAAAAAAAAAAAAAATTTTTTTTTCTTTTGTTTTTGTCGATATATTTAGATCTAGTTTCACCCACTTTTAGATGTGCACTTGTACGGGGGACACACTGTATTTGGTGAGTGTGCAGCAACATATAATACGAGTAGTAGTTTATGCTACAAGGGCGAAAAAACGTAGCCGAGTAATTTATTGCTCTTACGCCCGTGTATCATACTACGTTTTTCAATGCATAGTGTGAGGAAATAAAACAAATATAATCTTGTGAATTTAAAATTATGATTGGCTCAAAATTACTGTATCCAGGGTCGTTAAACAGTGGAAAAAAAGTAAAGCATTTATGGTACACAGGAAAGGCTGCAGGTTAGCCAACCATTGTAAATAAAAAAAAAAAAATAATAATAAAGCCCTAAGGCAAAATAATCGACTTTCTGTTCGGTTTTGATGCATAAAAAGTGGGCCTTTATGAGCACTTGCATTGGAAAATAATGAATCTCGTCATTATCACGTGAAAGAAGTCCCCCTTCACATAGCAAATTACATAGGTTTGGCCGAGATGATGAAGTGAGAAGTTGCAAGAGGGGGGACCACCTCATAGACTATTGACATTGTTTTGAGTTTCCAAATTGAGGATGACCGCAAGCAGTAAGCCACAAACTGTGTTGCAAGTTGAAACCAAAGTCTTAAGAGCGGTATCACAGCCAGATTGTGTAAAACCCGCCTGTTTCTTATTAATCGAAACAGAACATTTAAATTCCAAATTCACTCAATAGTTATTCAACAAAACCTTATTACATATGTAATGTATATGCTGTCATCGCAAAGTTTCCAGTGGTTTCTGTAAATTAGAATGCAAAAAAGTTTTAATTTTAAGAATTTTGAAATTCTAATTGGCAGAAACCAATGGAAAATAATACAAAAATACAAAATTTACAAAATTTGGCACAAAATAGCATTAATTTTCCTACATATCATGGTGAAAATAAATATGAAAATGTTCAAAATATTTCGAAAACAATAGTGAGAAAAATAAATTACATATGAATTATAATATGGGTATCAAATCGTAGACATTAAAAAGTTAATTGTAAAAATGTATACTTTTACTATATTTACTGGCACTGTTTTCGAGAAATCTTTAAAAAACCACAAAAATATGTATGTCCTCCCCCTTTATCTCCGAAACCGGTAGACCGAAAAATATGAAAAAAATTACGATTTTAGATCAAAAATTTGTGGATACGAGTATATTAATAATTTGCAATATTCCGCTAAACACAAATTATTAATAATATTGCAAATTATTTATATATTCACAAATTTATGATGGACTTCCGCAAAGTAACGCCTTTTTCAATAAAGATATACCTGGCCAATTACTGGAAAACTATAGCGATTTTAAAAAAGTTGAGCACAAATGAGAAACATAAAAAATAAGTTAAATAAATAAAAAAAAAATATTTTATAAAATTACAATATGGATACACAATTGTAGGTATTAAAAAGCTAATTGTAAAAATATATAGTTAGCGCGGGCGAAGCCGGGGGCAAAAGCAATACGATCATCAACAGAAATATAACCTTGCTCCTTCAGATTTACTGGACCGATTTTTCCCGGCGCACCGGCACACGTACGTACAAAATTGATCACTCCATCCAGGAATAGATCGGCCGCGTATCGTATGAAATGTCTTTATAAAATATACTTTCGCAAGGATATTTCAAGAGAATGTCGACTGTAATTAATGTTCGTATAACGGTGTCACTATTGTAATATGTGTAATTTGCAATTTGTTGACTCCTCATCATTATGGGGTAAAAGTAACTTTAAAATTCCTTGTAGGGCATCACGCAAAATAGAGCTATTTCCCTTATCCACTAACCACAAATCTTATGGTCAGAATCGTTTTTTCAAACGTACATGTAAACTTTATAATAACAGGCTGGTTGATATTATCTGTAACACAATGAATACATTCAAAAAGAAAATGTTTCAGGCACTAATAATAGGTCTTCACCTATGAAATTGCTGAAATTCATAATTTGCTTTTTGTTTGAATGTTGATTTCAAGGTTTTATACTCACGTACATTATGTTTTTATTTATTATTACATTTTGTTTTTATTTTCAATTTGATAATAAAAATTCAATCTTCAAAAACTGTTCATCCTAAATGGCATCCATTTCCATATTAAGATTCGTAATATTTTTTTATAACTGAAAATTTTCAAAAATTAAATTAATGTGGCTGTTAACTTAATGTTGTCATAAAATAAAAATAAAATAGCCTTTATTACAAAGAATACCAAAGAGTGTTATATACAGTTTATGTATTCTAGTTAACTTTTGTATTATGTGTCTGTGTGCCTTTTGGCAAAAGCCTCCTCTAACTCTTTCCATTGGACTCTATCCATTGCCACCCTTGTCCAGAATGTTCTCAGGGTTTGCCGTCTTGGGGGTAATAATAAGCCAATGTATAATTTTCAATAAGCCAATGTGTAATTTATCTACAGGTCGCGGCAGTAAATAATGCACATCGTATCGTAGTGTCATCTCTGTCGCACTAAGCACTAACAGTCCGGTGACACAGACGACGCTCTACAAAGCAAAAGATAGCTGATGTGCATTTTTTTCAGCCGGGTACTGTATATCTCTGTCGTTTATTTATCAGTGTTTTTTGTGTGCAATAAAGTGTTTATTATTAATAACCCTGTAATTGTTAGAACGAATATCTAGTGCCTGACATAGCCTGTGTCACGAAAAAGTTTTTTTTTTTTTTTGTTGAGCTAGTAGACCTGTAGCACACACTATACTGACCACTGTGGTCTGTGACGTACTTACACTAAGCCCCATGTCTACTAACGAAAAATATGTGTAGTAACTATATGCACATATAGGATCCATAATCAGTTCCTTATACCATTATTAAATTAGTAGAGTTAAATAATTTTCACAAAAATTACAAACTTATACAAAATGTATAAAAGAAACTGAAATTTTTTAAATCTTTTGCTAGTTTTTGTTTATGTTATACTATTTTGACATCGTGCGCATCATTTAATCAGCCTTGAGACGCCATGACAAAGGGGAAATCGTTTCTGTGGCTTCTCCATTAGAACACGCGTTTTGAGACTGAATAGTCGTAAAAAGTGGGGGTACGAGTGTTTGTCTGACATTGAACACTCTGAACACATATGACATATCCTCGGAGATTTATTTTCATGACAATACATTGTATAGTGACATTTTATGCGCGTGCGCACGTTGATGTCTTTTATACTAATCGTTTCTCGGCTTTGGTTCGGTTATAAAAGCGAACCCAAATATACGAAATACACAAAAGCTTTATAAACCTAGGAGATCAGGGCGGGGGGGGGGGGGGGGGGGGCTGTTTTTGTACCAAACTGACTCGCCTATTTTAATATATGCCTATAATATATGTATATGTCATCGTTGTATGTTGATATTTATATAGACCTCACATTATGCCAATTTCATATTCCTACGTTTCGAGAAAAAAAGATGGACAGACGGACACGACGGTACTCTTATAAGGGTTCCGTTTTTAAATTACTTTACGGAACCCTAAAAAGGTACAAATAATTTTTCACCTATATACCTATAAAAGCAAAATTCCAATCACTCATACATAACGAAATTTTCGGAACTACCTATATATGTATAGCATCTTGAAGGAAACACTCTTGTACACAGTTTCACAAATATTCTTAATTTACATATTAACACTACACCCAACCGGTTTCAAATATTAATTAATTTTCACGGGCCTTTTAGGTCTTAAAAACGCAAACAAATAATGTTGTTTACGGGGTAAACCTATATATCATAGAGCCTGCAAACTTTGGCAGGTGGAAAAACAAAATACTTAAAATAAGGCGGCGACCACACAGAGCCGCATTCTGCTTTCTGTGGCTAGGGTTGCCAAATTTTTTTACAAGAAATAACGAATAATAAGGTCAGAGAAATAAAATATACAGTATTTTGAAAAAAGAAAACAGTGTTTTATTTTTTTGTTTGAATAGATATTTTTTTTGTAGAGCAACTTATCAATCTTGCATCATGTTTGAAGCTACGTAAGACTCAATTAGACTCAACACATTTCAAATCAAAAATAAAATAAATGAGGAGCAAATTTTTTATTAAATTTATTAAAGCTCTATTTCTCTAAAATACTCTTTCTGTGCACCATGAAGTTTTTTTTTTTAATAGTGTCTATTTGAAGCAGTATGTTGTATACTTTATTTTAATTGAACAGTAAACAGTATTATAGAGCGAAATAAAATAGAATACTGTTTTTAACACTATAGTTGGCAACCCTATCTGTGGCGTTCACGTTCCGCTGTCACTGTAATCTATGCGACGACGGCTTGTATCTTTACACACAGAAACCGAGAACGCGCGTTCTATTGTTTGGAACCAATGATATTGGAATATCGTTGCTTGGACCGCATAACGCAAAATGCACTCTGTGCGGTCGGCGAACAGTATCCGCTAAGAGTTTCGATTTCGATACAATCGGATCATTCCATACTACTTTAAGGCGATATGTAAAAAAATACGGGAGCTTTTTTTTGGGCATTTCATGAAATACAAGGAAAATCGCAATCAATTTTTGGAATATGCATTTTAGAGTTTTGTTTTTGGAAAACATGTTTGGATAAGTTTTCCTTGATAGAAAAACAAACACAAACAAACACACTTTTTCTCGAATTTTTTTTTGACGAATACAGGACTGACATATAGGTTTCAACAATATCTAGATTTTTAATTTTGGAAATTTTGCAAGCTATTTTAGTAAAACTAACTTTTTTCCCCTTTGCTCTAAATCCGCCCCTCTCGCACTGCGCGTTTTTTTTGCTTAGAGTGATAGTAACTAAAACCAAAAAAATACGGGTGTTTCTTTTCTGTGTATTTCATGAAATACACTGAAAATTTTAATAAATTTCTGGTATATGCATTTTGACTATGTAATCTAGAGTTTTGAATTTGGAAAACATGTTTGGATAAATTTTCCTCGATTGAAATAATTGTTGAAATGAGGTCTTCAAACACAATTTTTCTCCTCGTTTGATGAATAGGAACCATACACAGAACTCGAAAATATTTTATTAGGTGTGTTTTAACAATATATAAAGATTTGATATTTGAAATTTTGCTAGGTATTTTAGTTTTTTTAATAAAAATATAAAACCAACTTTTTTCCCTTTTGCCCTGAATCCGCCCCCCTCGCACTGCGCGATTTTTCGCTTGGAGTGACAGTGACAAAAATAAAATTCGCATAGCCTCATAGCTTCTCTTAATATAAGTTGCTATAATAGGCACGTAATTAAAATAACTATAGAATCGCATAGAGCGAAACGGTTACGTTTCCTGAAGAGCGGACTAAATGACCGGATGCTGAAGTTTAAAAGTTTCCGATCACGGCTCTCAAAAACTGAAGATACGCAACACCTGCATCCGTCCAGCTACCTATAATTAAAATGATTTAGAAACGCCAACACGTTATGATCATTATCATAATGATAATTTATCTTTAATTTATGTCATTTTATCAGCATCCAAGGCCTTATCTCGTCCGATTTCGAAACGGTTATTCGAAAGGGAATTTAGCCTCCTTTCTGCTTCTACGCGAGGTGTCAATATGAGTGTTCACAATAAATTGGGCAGGTGCGAGTTGGACTCGCGCACAAAGGGTTCCGTATCACAACACAATACGGGTACGGAACCCTAAAAATAACAACAATGTAGATGCCATAGCAACATTACGACGACAAAACGCTTATATCTTAACCGCTGTTCTATATTTCTTCTGTAATTTTTACGTAAGATAGATAGAAGACGATAACTTTTTTCCCGACACCCGATTTTGATCACTCAAAGCTTATATTCTAATTCAAATTAAGTTCTGTTCACTTGTGAAATGAAAACTACATGAAAATCCGTTCAGTAGTTTCAGAGATGTGCGCGAACAAACAGACAGACAGAAAGAAAAGAATTCTAAAAATCGCTGAAATTCTAAAATTCATCGATTTTTAGAATATGTATGTAATAACATACTTAGAGTATAATAACATACTCTTTTTTAGTAGCCCCCTTTCTATTTTTATTACTTTTCTTCAATGTACAGACACACTGGTCTACTCTTTTATTATATGTATTGATTAAATAAAACATTAGAATTAGATAATGACTGATGCCGTGCCCGAATGGCCCGAAACATATCTCACTAAAATTGTATTTAACCTTGTTTTATCCAATGAGCGTTTTTCCTTGTGTCAAATTTAGTGTTAAATAAGATTCCTAGATGGCACTGTCGTATACTTTAGCAACAGAATCAAAGACAAAATGTGCATAGGTTCTAAACAAACTTATAACCACTTTGACATTGATTGCTACGAAACATATTTTATCTATGGTGACATGGACAGCGACATCTGGAGGAAAGCTAAGAACCATCTAAGAACTAAGAAAAAAAGACAACGGGAAAAACGCTCATTCTAATCATTTAAAAAGACAAAAAAGTCAATATTTAATATTTATTTAAATAAAACATATATTACGAAAATCTCTCTGAAAATTTCAACTGACTAGTACCCATAACGGCTGAAGCTGTATAACCTTCAGACAGACAGACAGACAGATAGACGGACGGATGGACGGACAGACATACAGACAGACCGATAGACAACGGAGGCTTAGGCATAGTGTTTCGTTTGGCACCCTTCTTTTACGGAACCCTACAAAACGCAGTGACCGACCATGACTGTACGCGACAGAGCATCGCATCGGTAACCACAACCCGCCACGCACCACCGACCGCCGGTAACGGGTTAATTACGCACATTATGAAACAGCGGCTTAACCCATTACCAAGACAATGTACACCTAATGACCTTGTTAATAAAGATTAGTGTCAGAAAATACGCCTCAGTCTGGGAAGACGCAGCCAGCTGCCGACTACCGATAAGGAATATGTCTATCATTCAAGATTTCCCAATAGCGTGTTTATTCTTTCTTAGAGCCTGGGGTTATTTTCCTTATTCTAAGGGTTATTTACTCAATGTCTGTCAGTGATGCTGCGATAAGTTGCCAGTAAGAAAAATGTTCTTGCTTGGAAAATGGAATAGTACATTGTTCACCGAGGGAAGAAAGGGGAAGATTAACAACGAGGGTGTAGTTCGAAGCCAAGGGCCTCAATACACACGAGTTGGGAATCGCACTTTCTCCCGAGTGATACATAGTGCTTTATACTACACCTGCGAGGAAATAGTATAATTTTACTTTTAATCAAGATACAATAAAAGAAACCAACTGACTCGCGTGCGATTGTCACTTTTTATTTCCTTCTTATTTTTTATTATGTACAGGAAAAGCAAGTGGCCAGTATCATTTTTCGAGTTTTATGTATGAGTTTGTAAAATAATACTGGCCACTCGGCCATTTCATCATTCTTTATGTTATTTAAAAAAAAAAAAAACAGCACGTTAACAATGGATTTGCATATACTTTTTCTGCCCGCTCAAGCACGTTAACAATGAATTTTCATACACTTTTTCCGCCCGCATATTTGTATGACAGTAATGACGTATTTTCTGCATCGTTTTCAAAAAAGTAAGAAGGTACTTTCCGAGCAGGTGTAGTATAAAACTATTTTTCTAACTGGGGCGCGTCTACTCAATCTCGTTTTGCATATCTAATTCAATTTCTGAGAAAAACATTTCGAAGAGCGGTTTCTCGTGTAAATCAACATTAACTTTGAACACGTAGAAATGTTTTCGCATGAAACATATTTCACAGAAAGGGTTTGCTTTAGTAATGTCAACAGCACAGCTGGGATTTACCGCGAATATTTTCGGTTCACAAACTAACAGGACTTTATGAAATTTATATGAAATGAAGCAAAGGACCCTTTGTTAGTCGTCCAGGGAGATTCTTTTGAACAACCCGACGGTTACCCTACTGAAATGAAATAAAATATATTTATTTATGTAATATGGGTACATTAAGTTACCAAAGGTTAGCTGGTAGAGAATACTAAATAGTATTATTTTTATTTTTTGTTTAATTAAAACAGTGTATAAAACTTATTTTCGAAATATATTTCGGCCCACTTTGGGGCCGGCATCAGTCGAATTATAAACAGTAAATGACATAAAATATATACAACCTAATGAGTTGAATAATGAATTGACTAATGAGTTTACTTATAATTCAACTGATGCCAGCCCCAAAGTGGGCCGAAATATATTTCGAAAATAAGTTTATACACAGTTTTAGTTAAACGAAAAATAAAAATAAAATAAATGCTCTATGTAGCAACATATATATACTACTCTGTCAAGAAAGTAACGGGAAAAAATCAATAATATACAAAATGTTAGTTATCCATCAAAATTTATTTTATCACCTTCAAAGTATGCTCCTTCGGAAACAATACACTTACGCCAACGAATAACCCAATCATCAAAACATTTTTTAAACGCTTTTTCCGGAATTAAATTCAGTTCTTGCTGCGAATTCTTCTTTATGTCTTCTACCGAATGAAAACGGGTGCCACGAAGTGGTAATTTGAGTTTAGGAAAAAGAAAGAAGTCGGCTGGAGCCATATCTGGTGAATAAGGTGGTTGCTCGATGGTATTTGTTGAGTTTTTGATCAAAAATTCGTTCACAATGATGGCCTTAAGCGAAGGCGCATTATCGTGGTGCAAAAACCAAAAATTTTCTTTCCACAGATCCGGCCTTTTTCGTCGAATTTGTTCTCTTAAACGCCGCATCATGCTCAAATAATATTCTTTATTTACCGTTTGACCTTCCGGCAAGAATTCCGAGTGCACAACAACGCGATAGTCAAAGAAAACAGTCAACATAACTTTGACTTTTGATCGACTTTGGCGTGGTTTTTTCGGTTTCGGTTCAGTTGGAAGGCGCCACTCCGAAGCTTGTTGACTAGTTTGCATGTCAAACTCGTAAACCCACGTCTCGTCACCACTAACAATGCATTTCAGGAATGTTGGGTCGGAAATGACTCGTTCTAGCATGTCTTCAGCGACTCTTATGCGATTGAGTTTTTGGAGAAAATTGAGGTCTTTTGGGACTAGCTGAGCGGCAACATGTTTCATACCCAAATGATTATTTAAAATGGTACGGATCGACACGTGAGACATAGAAAGTTCGGCGGCTATCTCTCTCAAACTTGAATGAGGATTTTCAGTCACTATTTTCTTCACTTTTGCGATATTAACTTCAGTTGCAGACGTTGATGGCCTACCAGAGCGAGGCAAATCTTCCATCACATCTCGCCCACTTTTGAACGCTTTGTACCACTCATAAGCACGTGTTTTTGACAAAGTCGATTCACCGTAAGCCTTTTGTAACATTTTCAGTGACTCCGAACACGAAATTCCATTGGCTTTAAAACATTTAAGCCAAACTCTTTGTTCAATGTTTTTGTCCATTATGAAATTCGCAATACACACAAGATATGGTATGACTAAAAACTGTATTTAATCTAAATAACAGATGCAACTCAAACTCCGCGCCAAAATGGAAAACAGTTGTGCCAATCTTACAACAACAAAAATTAACAACATTTGAATCTGGAACCATAGACAAATCAGCCATCCCCGATACTTTCTTGACTGAATGTATTTATTTCTAAATAGTATTAGAAATTTTTATCTTGTGGAATAAATAATCTTATATTTATTATAATTACATTATATATTATATACTTATTACAAGTCAGGTTTAGTGTAAAATAATAAAAAAACAACTTTGACTAAATAAAATAAGGGGAAATACATAAAAAAATGCGTCAAATAAATATATATTATGCCTTGCTAAAGAGAAGGGCAAGACACCTAGCAAGATCACGTGTTTCCTTTTTGAAATACATTTTTATTTTACAAAGTGCCCACAGGTAGAAAATGGTAAAGTACTTATACCTAAATTATGTAGAGTGATAAGAAAATCCAAGACAGGAGAAATTTGTGTCATGCATGAGGAAAAAATATATCTTTGTCTATAATTATATAATATATAATTATATATTATTATTATATATATTATTATTATATTATATATTTATGTATATCTTCCTAATCTTTTTTATAGTAATTTTATTCATGCTCTTTGTGTTCTAAATTGTCAATTGTTATATCTGTTATTTGATATTTCCAATGTTGTGTACGGTTATTATCTAATTATGAACATTACTTGTTATTCGATTGTCAAAATTTTATGTGAATGTTTTGTTTGTAATTTGTTACTGTACCATTTAAATAAAATAAAAATAAAAATAATAGCTATAGGTACAATAGACAATTTTATTTTCAATAAACATGATCTCTTTAGCCATTTCCAGAACGGATCAAAATAAATGGGCACAATATATTGCATGAACATTACAGGACTGGCTCTTGAAAAATGTTTCATCCGACTTGTGACAGATTATCGTTGAGTTGGGTCCAAACGCGGACCGTAAAGTACAGACAGATTTACCCGAACAAATAATAAATACATTTCCCTATACTTTCCACGGTCGTAGGCTTCCACCGTGGATTTATGACGACCCTCGCTAAGAAGGCAAGACAAGACATACTCTTAATTGTGCACAATAAAAAAAAACGCACAGGAGAAAACAGTTATAAGATAAGTAACAAACAATTGTCGGTATCATTGGTTAAAGCGGTTTCTTCCACACAACCTTTGGATGGAAATGATGCCAAGGAGAGAGATCTTGAAGGCGGTACCGAAGCCGAATATCATTCTAGCAAAACGTCATGGGAAGCCGTACTGTAAGCGGTTATTAACGGTTTCGTTGTATTAGTAATACTTCCGTAACTGACTTCCGTAGATTTTGCGAAGTCCTTGGACAGACTGCCTCGCCTGCTTCACTCTCCCAATTTCTGGGCGAGCGTGGTTCATCCTAGCTCCCATCGAAGCTTTCTTACAGGCATGGTAGAAGCCAACCCACTCATTATTAAAAAAAATATGTATATATGATTTATAAAAAAAAAACTTTAATAACATAAATAATAGTTATATTAAAATTATATATAAATTATATTTATATAAAGTATATAATAAAATAACATTTTATTTTGTTTCTGTTATTTAAAGCTACGACCGTCGTAAAGTTTATAAAATAATCAAAACTCCAAACGTATAGAAACCCTATACCCTTTATACACGAGAAAAAAATGATACCTATAACATTCGCTAAAATTTAAATCAATCATTCTTCAATTTAATTTTCAATAAAACACCGGAATTAAAAGCGAACTCATTTCGAAAAGCAATACGTCTTTGATTAATAAATGCGGCAATAAATCAGTGGAATTGTTTAGTTGTCGTGGGTAGTATCTATACAGAATGTTACTTTAGTCAGCAACTTCCGTCACAGGGTAGGCTGTGTTCACGATGCTTATTCCAAAAAACGGCATACAAAAAAAAATACCACATGAAAAACGATATGCCCTTTTTTATTTGTATTAACATTTTCTTGATAAATGGTCACTACGGCACGAAGTGTTAGTACTGACATACTCGGGTGCCCCAACCCACATTGCCGCCACATTGCTTAGTCATTTTCAGTGCTAAGTCATTGTCGTACACTAGGCGTTTTAAACTGCCCCCAAAATATAGTAAACAAAATGAAACAACTGGCCAAGTGCAAGTTAGACTCGTGAACGAAGGGTTCCGTACCATTATCTATAAAAACGGCAAAAAAACAAGTCTGTTGTATGAGAGCCACCTCAAATATTTATTTTATTCTGTTTTTTTGTATTTGTTGTTATATCAACAAAATACATCATCTGTGAAAATTTCAACTGTCTAACTATCACGGTTCATGAGATACAGCCTGGTGACAGACGGACAGACAGACAGCTGGACAGCGGAGTCTTATTAATAGGTTCCCGTTGGTTACCCTTTGGGTACGGACCCCTAAAAAATAGTATCGTGAACGTAACCTACCCTGTGACGGAAGTTGCTATCCAAATCAACATCCTGTAGTGTAGCCATAGATATAGGAAACATGGGAGACGTGGTAAGGGGGCGTGGCGCTTGCGAACGCAACTGGCCTAAAATAGGCTTATAAATGTCAATAGAGACGTGTAGTGTTGTATATGTGTGTTTATTCAGAATCCGTGGCTACGAGCCACCCTCTTTTTACATGTGTACTATTAGTGTGCGTAAAAAATATGAATACGTGGTCCATACTAAGTACATTTTAGACAACTGAACACGAACTATTAGAGTACTCGTAAGACACATCTCCCTTGTTTTCTTTATCTGTGTGTAAAGTCGACCATTAAGAGTATGGCCTACGATTTATTTATTACGATATATTTTTTATTACCCGTCCAGCACAATAAGTCTAATGGAAAAGACTTTATTTGCTTTTGTTAGAGGCGATCATATGTTCTTGGACGTATAATACTAAAAATAACGCAGCGAAACAACAAATTGGAATGCTTTTAGCTACAACTGAAATATTTTGTAAGCAAAAAAATAGTAAATTTAGGTAGATTGTTGTCTGTTTGTTGTTTCATTTATTGCACGTCATTTTAGACATGATTGTAGTGTATATTATTTATTTGTTAGTTAGGATGTGTAAAAAGCCCTCCAAAATGCTTTACAGCGAAACCGGTCGGGCATAATAAAGTTAATATGTGGATAAGTACAAGTTTTTTTTTAAAACAAGGTTGGTAGATTGACTTCATATTTGATTAATACTTGCGATTGTCGCCACTTGGTGAAACATCATCATAATCTTGATAAAAACACTTGTACTGTTTCACAATATTGTGAAACAGTACAAGTGTTTTTATCAAGAATCTGACTTCATATTCCTATTAGAAATCCATTTTATGAGAAAAAAAAAAACTAGTCGATGCCTTAGCCGCGTTTTTCTGCGGAACGCTAAAAAACCAAAAAAATAGGTTGGAAATATATATTTTTTGACAAAAGTATATATATCTTAAGACATTGCTTATAAGTACGTAGACTTAATAAAAAGACCAACAAAACAAATGTATTTTTTTTTCAACATACGGAGAGACCAAGAAACCTCGAAAATCTGGCATTGCTTATGTTTTAGGGTCATGTTGTCGATCCTTAATCATTATTTATGCACGAAAAGGATTCAGATCGCGAAAAATGATTCGCTTATTTTTTGATTAAAAAAGGATTCAATTTATTTAAATGTGACGTGAACCGTGATCCGATGGTTTAGCTCGTACGCATAAATTTAAACCGGTGAATATTTTATTTAACTCTTAAAATGTTTGCGGTCAGCAGTTTTTGAAATACCAAATGAATTCACGTTTTTCGAGCCGCTAAAAGAGATTTCCATCTGTAGATATGTTTCGTTTTTCGGTCAGGTGAAATATTGACATATTTCACCTGAAAAATTATCGTAGCCTGCACGAAAATTTGCTGTGGATATAATGGAAAATCATATTTATGGGCTTCAAATATGTCTTTAAGTTTTGTATGTAGGTGACTATTTATTTAAATATTTACGCATCAATTATGACATCAATTATTTACGTAATTTTAAAGATGTATAAATATTTAAATGGGAATGCTAGCGTCTAAATTACAAGATTGGCAATTACAGAAATCACGCAAAAGAAGATACATTGTGTGTGACTGATCTGTTTTATAAAATTTGCATATCAATGGGTCTGCAGAATCTATAAAAATAATGTTAGGATAGGCCGATAAAAAAAAAGTTTGCTCTAAAACATAATTTCTATTTCTTTCTAGTGTACGATGCGTCTGGCCAGTACAATCCAAACATGCTCTTCGGCAACGAATATTGGCTGGGCTCCCTGCAAGCGTGTCGAGACCTGCAGCTGTCGCAGTACTACGCGCAGACTCCACCCTTCTCCGCCATCTTCTACGTAGCCAGAGTGAACGTGACGCTCGATGAGGATCATCTGCCTCAGGTAATCACATATCTTATACTAGTCCAGTGCATGCGGTAGAACTGATGCTGGGCTCGACTGTGGAGGTACCATCGTCTTACTTGCAAACCCTTCCGAAGTTATCCGGGAGAGAGTAAGAGATCGGCTCTCAAACAGGCACAACCAGGTGGCCCACCATGCCTGGGACCGATTGATGGCGGCATGCAGATTGGAGACGGGCAGTGGTGTCACTAGTGAGAGGGTTTCGGCACCGCGCTCACCAACCCGCCTGCCCAGCATTATGTGAGTATGGGCAATTCCTCCAAGAGGACCGCCAAGAGTGGCCTATGTCCAGCAGTGGATGGATGGATGGACACTGGTCCTGGGTAGAACGTCTTCCTAAAAGCACATGCTTTAACATTAAAACCTTCATCACCCTGCTACGCCATCTTCTACATGGCCAGGATCAAGGAGACCAGATTTCGATTTTCAAAAAGATGTTGCCATATCTCATCCTACACGAATAGTGACCTAACAATAACAACCTAAAGTTTGTTATATCAGTGTAACATTTATCAGTATCTGATTGTTTGCAGAGCAGAGTGGTGACGATGGGCGAGTGCCTGCCGTCCTCCTGTGCCGCTGACGCCGTCTCTGTCATGGTGACGGCAGCGGCAGCCGCGGCCGAGCGCCGTGCGGTTACCGCTGGACTTGCGGCCACTGTGCAGTTCGTAGCTGCACGACCGGTACCAGGGTCCTATGAATTCTTTGGAGACTATAAAGTTCAAATTATGAGGTAATTATAAAACCACTGTCTATTTTCGTCAACTACATACACGTATCTTTTTCTCTATCTTTGTACTTAAATGCAACGTTTGTCGGTATTACTCTTGATTTCAGAAGCAAAAAATGTGTGGGTAACTTGAATTGCAAGTGAATGTGCATATGTGATCTTTTTGAAACTATGCTTTAGACACCTTACGCGGATTTTCATATCATCCGACGAAGATTTTTGCACTGTCTTACCAAGTTTCAGCTCCATCAGCCATTCTTGTTTTTGCCGTGTGCATGCAGACATACTGTCACCAAATCTTAAAAATAAGGGTTTTCTAAAAAGGATCAACGCTCTGCAAAGTTATTCAAATACAAATCAAATACACCGTGTAATATTAATAAACCTCGCGTGAACTGAAATACTAAATCTTCGTCTTCGTCTTAAAAACGACACTTGCCTTGATAATGTCGAAATTGTATCGGTGAAACGGTTGGCATATAGTCAACAACAATCACACGTGAGGTTAAAGCCGCATGTAATAATAATACACCGTGTAATAATGACGTGCCGAGGAAATTTAACCACATGCTCTACTGATATACTGTGAAGATTTTTATGAAAATCAATTGCGTTTAACAAGCCAAAAACAGTAGATAGTAACATAATTTTTTCCATATCTCCAATAATGAATGATTGGTAATCAAAGTATCGTGACGTCATTCGGCACGATTTTATACTAAAAATTATGTATGTCGTAACAAAAAAAAAGTTCTTACCCCAAATACTTGCTCTGTTTCGTCGTTTGATTTGTTTTGGAAAATAAGTATGTAATAGGTATTTTATAGACTACATTTAGGCAACTTGAAACCGAGATGTAAACTTTTTCATATTTTCTTAGAGAACAAAAATAATAAAGTAAACATATATATCTTGATTTTGAACATAAACACTTGTACTAGTTGTTTCATAACATAATTATATATTGTTGCACACTTCCCAACCGGTTTCGGAATTCAATCCATCTTCAGGGGATACAGAATATTTATTATTTTAATATACGAGCCATAAAACGACAAACGTATGTCAACAGTTGAAATACGTTTGTCGTTTTATGGCTCGCTGTATCCCCTGAAGATGGATTGATTTCCGAAACCGGTTGGGAAGTGTGCAACGGGAAGTGTGCAACAAATATAATTATGTTATGAAACAACTAATACAAGTGTTTATGTTCAAAATCAAGATGCTTTCTATGTTTCATCAAGTGCCGACAATCGCAAGTATAAATCATAAACAAATATATATATATTTTAATTTAAAATGTTTGCTTTGGTTATATTTTAAGAAAATGTCCATAAGATCATTCTTATTGTCCCACCTTCTATCGATAGATTGGTCAACACTTATTGTCCCACCTTCTATCGATAGATTGGTCAACACTTATTTTCCACATAAAGTCACTGACCGTATGAAATAAAGCCAATTTAACGAGATTTTAAATCGTTTCATTTAATAGTCAAGGTTCATAGTTTCTCATTCATATATCGTTTCGTAATGTTGAACTTTAGATAATTGTAGTACAATGTTTTTGCTTGGTATTACTTGCCCCTGATCACTTTGTCCTGCTCCTATTATTATTGAGGCTATTTCACTAAAATATACAGTTTTTGTAGTTGTTTCTGCTAATCAAAAGAAGCCATAATAGTAGTTTATGCTACAAGGGCGCAAAGGAATAAATTACGAGGACGATTTAAAACACGAGCGTAGCGAGTGTTTTAAACGTAACCGAGTAATTTATTGCTTTTACGCCCGTGTATCATATTACGTTTTTCAATGCATAGTGTGAGGAAATGAAAACAGATATAATCATGTGAACTTTAAATTATGATTAGCTCAAAAGGATTGTATCCAGAGCCGTTAAACAGTGGAAAAAAAAGTATAACATCTATGGTACATAGGAAAGGCTGCAGGTTAGCCAACCATTGCAAACAAATTTAAAAAATAATAATAATAAAGCCCTAGGGCAAAATAATCGACTTTCTGTTCGGTTTTGATGCATAAAAAGTGGGCCTTTGCGAGCACATGCATTGAAAATATATTAATTAGTAGATTAATTTTGGAACCTTTTTCCAGTATCTTATAGTACAGAAATGCGAGTGACGAAATTTTGCTCGATAGAAATGAATATTGAAATGACGTCTTGATCAACCTTTTTTCTAATAGTTTAACAAATATGAATGACATACTGACCTCAGCAATATTTTATTACATGGATTTTAAGGATTATAAAAAAATCGAAATTCAGATATTTTGATAGCCATTTTAGTTAGTTTTATATTAATTTAAAGCCGACATTTTGTTATTTTTTTTCTGCCCAAAAAAATACGGGTGTTTCGTTTCTGTGTATTTCATGAAATACACATAAAATTTTTAATAAATTTCTGGTATATGCATTTTGACTATATAACCTAGGGTTTTGAAATTGGAAAACATGTTTGGATAAATTTTCCTCGATAGAAATAATTGTTGAAATGAGGTCTTCAAACACACTTTTTCTCCTCGTTTGACGAATAGGAACCATATACAGAACTCAAACATATTTTATTAGGTGTGTTTCAACAATATCTAGAATAATCTCTAAAATTTCAACAATATTTGAAATTTTGCTAGCTGTTTTAGTTTTTTTAATAAAAATATAAAACGAACTTTTTTCCCTTTTGCCCTGAATCCGCCCCTCTCGTACTGCGCGATTTTTCGCTTGGAGTGACAGTGACAAAAATAAAATTTGCATAGCCTCTTAAGTAGGGTAGTGAATACTCGAACTCAAATCACTTCTCAATAAAGTTGGTGATGTTGAAGTCTATATTTAGACTAATGAATTCAGGCAAACGGTTCAATTTAATTAACCTCGTTTTTGATTACACAATATTTTGTTATACTTGGCCTAATGTTTTGTTTAATGCCCCTAATTCTCTCGTATGTATAATTTATGCGAGCAGTGACCTTCGAAATAATGAGGCAAATAACAATTTTTTTATTGTAGGTAATGTTTAAATGTTTAGACTTTATTTATTTCAAGAATTAATTTAATTATAAATAGCCTTTCTACTGACCAACTTGTATAAACAAGGTTTATGCGAATGACTCTTGAAATTTTACTAAAAAAGAAACAAATAAATGTTTGAACTTGGTTTATTAAATAGAGAACTGCTGGTATATAAATTTCATTAAGTTTATCCGATCTTCTAAATACATTTTTCAGTTTAGAGGCCTACGGAGCAATCCTAGTTCATACAAACGAAATACCAAAACCATTGTAAATCATAGATATTCTTGTCATGGTGTGTGTTTATTCCGATTGGATTACAGAATATCTAGGTTCCCAAATACGTATTTTTAAAAGACACTTATTTAAAGACGACATACATATAAGCAATTAAAAATGTTCATAGAAAACTTATTTTTCTCATATTTCATGTTTAAATCAGTGTTCTTATTTAATACTAGCTTTTGCCCGCGGCTTTGCCCGCGGCTTTGCCCGCGGCTTTGCCCGCGGCTTTGCCCGCGGCTTTGCCCGCGGCTTCGCCCGCATTGATTACCTCAGTTTTTGTATAGTCGTATCGAATCCCATCCCGTCCCACTAATGCCACTATCCCATCCCATCTTATCCTCACTATCCCATGCAACGGCGTGAAGGAGTAACAGTACATCACTTTTCTATTGGAACTTGATACCCCATTGCCTTCCAATGGGAACTGATTTATGGGATAAAAAGTAACTTGTGTCCTATTCCAGGTCTAGAACTACATTTGTGCAAAGTTTCAGCTTAATCGTTTCAGTAGTTTCGGCGTGAAGGAGTAACAAACATCCAAACTTTCGCATTTATAATATTAGTGGGATATATTTGGGAACCTACATATTCTGTAATGTAATCGGAATAAATACACACTACCTTAAGAATATCTATGATTTACAAATGATTTTGGTATTTCGTTTGTATGAACTAGGATTGCTCGTAGGCCTCTTAACAAAGTTTGCTTTAATAGAACATCAAAGTGATCGTAGGGTTTTGATAACAACAGTGAGACCAAACAACACCCCAGAGTCCTACGCAGATCAAGGAATGAATAGAGTAGGTTATTATCTCGAACAATACCCAGTTTAATTAGAACTTTTTGTGATTCTCGAATCCGTATTATATGGAGAAGTTTTCTACATTTCAACTCGGCATTATAAATGATTCTTCGAGGAACAAAGCGCCACTCCGACTTTGATGTTCTGAATTAAAAGGAGAAGCCTGCTGTGGATTCGTATTTCTTTAATTAATTGCCTCATTAAGGAAGTAAAAATTAGTTTAAGAAAAAGTTAAAGTATGGTTGATTCAGATAAAGATTATTTATTATACTATATAAAAAAGGAGAAAACATAATCAAGCAAAATGTTTCAAGTGCTTAGATTTTAAAGATAATTTTATTCTAAACTCTTGTGCTAAACGACAAACTTGAAGAATAAACAGTAAAAGTAACTTTCCATCTGCCTTCTCTTTTCTTTGTGCCTATCTCTAATAGTTGATGTTATTTAGGCTGATAATTAAGAAACTTTAAGTCAGTTTGCTCTACTGATATCGTTTTTTCTCAAAAATATATTGTAATGTTATCATTTCATACCGTAAAGATAACCCAGTAAGGACGTCATCCTGGAGAGCTATCCTCCTGTAAGTGTCTGAATAAGTGTCCAGTAACTTTGTATGAAAATCCTACCCGTGTCTATGTTTTAAGAGACTAAGGAGGGTTTAAGGTTATAAGAGGATAGCCTAAAAAAAAATACGATTTCGTGTTCAGAATGTAGAGATATTTGCATTTTATAATTCCAATAATAGTTGCCAAAAAGAAATTAGATACATTTTGTTGATTTTATAAATTTAAAACCATTAATTTGGTTATATGCTATCTTGCTGTCAATGTAAGTCGGGCGTCGACCGGCGATCAAACTGAACGCAGCCTACAGCCTAACGTCCAAGTTTGAGAAATAAAATCATGGCACTTATTTGATGTGAAATAAATATTTGTAGTTTGTATCGTGAATCGAATTTTTGACTTACAAGTACTCGACTCGAAACGAATCTTTTTGTGTATTTAAAATTTTGTTTAAATAGAGATTTCCCGTACCCCTTCACGAAATTTTGCCCCAATATGAGCAACTTGACTTTTAATATAATGAGTTCATTTAATTTTATTTAATTCCTTATCCTATAGACCTACCATAAATTGTCTCGTATCATTTTTGAGAAAAGCCCTATACATGCTTCGACCGTAATTAGCCCTCCCTGGCCTCGTATATGAGCCCTGCGGCGAAGGACCCTTAACGTACTCGGCCAGGGAGAGCTCACTTATTGGTCTCAGCATTAATGTACTATTGCGGTGCAATTTTTTTTTATTGTTTGTGTGATAATAATGACTCTACAGATTCCAAAAATAAAACAATCATATTATGCTGATTCTTCTTCGGTATACCAAGCATATCATATCATTTATTTATTGCCAAGTCACAAGTATAAAAGAGCACAAGCGCAGGTACACTGACACCGTTTTATCTATTCAGGTGGTCAAAATTGGAACTAAAGCTGAAGTGACGTGATTTGCAGATTTTAAATTCCCTATAAGCTAAAAAATTATGGTTTCTCTGGTAAACAGCTAAATCTGTTGTAAATCTGTGTATTGAATAGAAAGCAAGCAGTCTATGTTAACAATCATATTTTTTCCTACAAAAAGAACGATATAGAAGTACCACAAGGTTTTATATTGGGACCGGTCCTATTTTTAATCTATATAAACGACTTAAGAGGCCTGCGGAGCAATCCTACTTCATACAAACGAAATACCAAAACCATTTGTAAATCATAGATATTCTCAGGATAGTGTGTGTTTATTCCGATGGGATAACAGAATATCCAGGTTCCCAAATATATATTTTGAAAGGACACTGATTTAAGCATGTCATGAGAAAAAAATTTCATACAAACTTTTTTTTCTAAGCGGTATTTAATTTCTTTTTTGTTGTCTAACTTGACCTTCTCATTGCTTTTCCAGCAAAAAGTTCTGTGCACGCCACTGGACTAAGGACGCCGTCAACTGAGCAGATATAGATGGTGGCATTGTAGCATTAGCGCCTTAAAAGGGTTGAAATTTTTCTTGATTGCATCCAAATTTTGATAAGGATCCGACCATTAAACTTAATATATCGTCACTTTCTGTAAATACTAATACAATCGATTTAAAAGTGTGTCTGGATCGTAGCAGATGGAATCTGTAGTCTCTGTCTACCCCTCTGGGAGACAGGCGTGAGTATATGTATGTATGTATGTAAATGCACAAAAAAATACATTATTGAAATGACATACCCAAATTATTGATCTATTTATTCCAAAAATCAGACAAAAATAGCACACTGAGGTTTAAAAAACAACTGAAAGCTCCTTTTTTGAAGTAATTTCAAAGTGTAGCTTTGTTATTTTTGACATGCAAGGCCTCTTATTCTGTTTATTTATTTTCAGTGCCGTGGCACTCCTGATGGCAGCCCTGATGCTGGTGGCATCAGTCTACGAAGGTCTCCTTGAACGAAAGTACCGGACGTCCGGACCGACCCTCAAAGACCTGGAACTCTCCCACAAAGACAAGACTACTGTTGGTACTCTCGTAGCTCCCACGACATTATCCATTATCACACTTTTTTCACCCATTGTTCAAATACCCTTGACTTCAATATTCAAAATGCATATGCATTATACAATCACAAACAAGTAATAAATTGTCCAAAGCTACAATGCTGAGATTGCTAAGTCCTGTGAGAAATGCAAAAGCTTATGCTACGTGCTCCAGTTGCAAATGCTTTGCGTAGCCATTCGTTAGTCATAACACTCCCTGCAGCTTAACAAAGATAAATTGCCATTTCACAAGCCTTACGCCTAGGGCATAAAGAGTACAATCCTTTGCTTTTTATACCGTACCTACTACATTTTTTATCACAATGCTCAGCTGTTAAAAAAGAGATTGCTATATAACGCCATTGTGAAAGTATGATTTTGTAGCCATTTAAGGAAGCCTTTTGTGGAATGGCACCGTGGTGAGATGAATATCAAAAACTGATTACAGCTCACGCACGTTCTCTTGATAAATTGCAGTTACTACGTGTTAACAAAGGCAAATTTGTGTATTCAAAAAAAATATTATTTTATCCAAACTATACAGTTTTAAGATTAGCTTGAATTTTTTTATAGAAGAGCTTATTGTTCAACTACTGTGTAGAGATTTTTTGAGATTTTTACAATTGTGTTTACAATTGAAGATGCAGAGACAATGTAATTTGTAACTGTCTAGCCTGGAATAGTCTATCGTGTGGGTAATTGAAAATCAATTGTGTCTGTGAAAGAGGCCATTTCGGGTCTCATGACCTCATTTAATATCTAGACTAGAGCAACAAGAAAAGGCATCGTCTTTTCTTCCCTTTCATAGACAAATGTCTGTTACATCATTTACGTTTTTATTATAGACTATTGTCTTGTTATATGCACACGGTATTCTTTTTGAGAAAATAATTTCACTAGTGCCAGATTATTGATAATTATAGAATTTGCCAGCTTTTGCATGCGGATTCGTCCACGTTGACTTAGTTTTTGTGTAGTCCTGTCGAATCTGTCAATATTTTTTTTATAAGGTGAAGTGTCTTTTGCAGGTGAAAAGCGGGTGTGCCCTGTGCGGACACTTGCATTTCACAATTCACACTGGGGAACACCTTGATTCATGTCGTGAAGATGATTTTTCATATTTTTGTTTGTTTTAATAAATAGCAATTGTTTTAGTACGTTAGTTAATAAGTTATTATTAAATAACGTTTTTTGTTGATATGTGCTTGTACTCATTGCCATAACATGGGAACTGGTTTATGGGACAAATGATTGCCTACGTCTAATTGAAGGTTTAGAACTGCGCTTGTGCAAAGTTTCAGCCTAATCGGTCCATTATCTACTATCGAGGAAAAATCTGCAGACCCACTTTTCGTCCGTATTTCAATAGTGATAAGAGTGAAAAGTGGATCTGCGGCAATTTCTTCGATGGTACGTCGTGAAGAAATGACACATCACTTTTCTATAGAAACTGGTCACCCCATTGCCATCCAACGGGAACAGATTTATAGGATAAAAAGTAACCTATGTCCTATTCCAGGTCTAGAACTACATTTGTGCAAAGTTTCAGCCCAATCGGTTCAGTAGTTACGGCGTGAAGGAGTAACAATCATACATCCACACATCCATCCAAACTTTCGCATTTATAATATTAGGGGGGTAGTGGGATACTGAAGGATTTTGATTTTTGTTGTTTCTCATACTTGGTGTAAACTAAATAGCCATTAACCCGTTACCGTTTTGTGCCTCTAAATTCGTGATTTTATTTAATAATTTTGGTTAACAGCTTTAGTATGTGATTTTTGGTTTTTACATCCTTCAGTTTCCTGCTCGTTGGTTATTTGATAACGTCCGCGTATTATCCATAGTCATACTGTATTCCTATATCCATATTGCAGCTAAACCGCAGTGAACCTTCCGTCGGTGAGAAGGCCGAAGCCGAGGACAATAGAGGAGACCTTCGGAGGGAGATATGTGGTGAGTTAAACATGCACGCCATTATGAGTACCTACTATCAGCCAAGGGAGACATTCATTCAGTTTATACAATACTAGCGACCCGCCCCCGCTTCGCACGGGCATGTATTATACATATAAACCTTCCTCTTGAATCACTCTATCTATAAAAAAACCGCATCAAAATCCGTTGCGTAGTTTTAAAGATCTAAGCATACATAGGGTCAGACAGCAGGAAGCGACTTTGTTTTATACTATGTAGTGATAGTGATAGTGATGATGAGTAGTGATTTAAATGTTCTGAGGTAGTGATGATGTGTAGTTCGAGCACCAACTTTAGTATTTAGGAACGACTCGACTTTTAGACAAAGTATTCCAAATTTATGTATTTCATTCGACCTTTAGTGACATCATCATTACACATTTCAAAACGAAAAAATACATATCTTGAACGCATCTTTACGTCTGACAGGGATTCGATTAGTATGATTACGATTACTTAATAAAATCGGTTTAAGCTCGAAAATAAATATTATTGAAATTACATACCTTAATTGATCTATTTATTCCAAAAAGCAGACAAAAATTGCACATTGGAGTTAAAAACGACCGAATTCCAATGCATTATTTTTTCGTTCAGATTGTATCGTATGACGTCATCAACAGGAAAACGCAACCCTTACCTTGTCAATGTCTGGCTTGACCTATAAGGGAACCTCTTAAAAGTTATATAATTAATTGAAATTTGAGGATAATTAATGATTTAAACAATCCCAAAACAAACTCTTAATAGTTACCAGAAGACCAACGGACATTTGAAATAGTTATTGAGCCCGCGCCGTCCAAAAGTGTTGACGATCCGAAGTTTTTGACAATATGTAAAATCGATTGCACACAATAATTATGGGGGTCAGTCTCAGCGCCGACGAAGTCTATTAGCTAGAGTTAATCGCCCTACAAGATATTTGTCTTTTATGTCAGGGGGCAACTTGGCACTCAGAAATAGCCGAGTTACGCCCAGATTCACCGAAATTGGGGCCACGGCGTAAAGCTATAATTGGTAACGCTGTAATTGGTCGTCTTTTTCGTACTTACCTAGATATACCAAATCTGAAGAAAATTAGAATAAATTGCGATCAAGACACCACCATTTCTTCCCCTTTCTGTGACAGCTGAACGGCTTAGGTCACCTTATGAGTACTACCTAGAGGGAAAGCAGGCAATTTCAAGGATTTTGTCCACCTTGCAGCTCAGAATTTTGAATTTCTAAAATGTTGAATTCCAAATATGTTGAATTTGCAAAATGTTGATTACCAAAATGTTGAGTTCTGCTCAGTAGATGTCTGCATCTATGTAACTGTGCCCGCAGTTACGGGTATATTTTGTATACTCCTGGTCTCGTAGCATAGTGTTTAATCGCGCGTGACGCCACTTAGTTGAATCACAAGTGCGAGGAGCGTGACATACTTTTTAATCGCAAAAAACATCGTGTCACTCTCCTCGCACTTGTGATTCAACTACGCGATTAAACACTGTGCTACGAATGCAGGGGTGCTTAAGGGATCTCTATCTTTAGGAGATCTTAACATCTACTTATTTTAATAATATTATATTGTATAACGCATTAGTTTTTTAAACTGTCATGTTATACTTACTTTTTAAATAAATAAATAAATCTATCGAATCTGGGGTGCTAGCATGAACCTGGTTTCGACACGACATCGATTCGATAAATAAAAATGTAACTCTAATTTCATTGCAATAAGGATTATCGTTTAGATTTTATCGATTCTATCTGTCAAATTTATCTAATCGATACGTACGTGCTCGCATAGCTGCATCGGGATCGGAGGATTGTTTTTAAACAATATTTTCGACGCATAAGGAGCCGATTCTGTCTGTGATTCCTTTGCCAAAAGGTTGATATATCACAGCCCTATATTATAGAAATATTGCAATTTAATCGTTGTCTATCCATTTGTCCATAATGGATGAATATGTAATGTAATGCCTATTTCAATCAATTACTGTTTCTCAATGTATCAATGTTTACCGATTGAACGTTTTGAAATGATAATTTGCATGCATGCATGACGCTTCGTTTATGTAGGTTATTTGTATTTGAATTATTTGATTGCTGGCTTTTGCCCGCGGCTTCGTTTTTGTGACTGACTTTATTTCAAAATTGACAGATGTGACAAAAGTTGTGTGTGACACATCTCTTAAAAGTGACAGATGTTATAAGTGGCAGGCGTCAAAAGTGACAGATATCGAAAGTGATAGATGTCAAATGTGACAGACATCAAAAACGACAGATGTTAAAAGTAACCTTTGTAAAAGTGACAGATCTGAGATACTTAAAAAATTCTTGCTGTCAAAAGTTCTGGGGACCAATTTTTTGTTTCTTTCCATCGTTGCTGTACGCTTAGTTTGCAATAAACGTTTGAATTTGAATTTGAATGCATTTTTTCTTATAAATAGTATATTGCATTTTTTCCTGATAATTGTTTTATGCCCTCTTTGCTTCATTTTAGCGAAATCGGTTTATAAATTCACTTTCGCATTTGTGATAATTATGATTTACAACTCGTTAAAAAAATTCCGATTTTATGATGTATTATATCTCTGAAAGGGTATGAGCAGAGTTGCCGAGTGGAATGCTGACATGTATCGACACTCTAACATGACATGCGATACATTGTATCGCGTTCAACAGAGGAGCACAGGTCATTTGCTCGTCCTAATATTGTGACAGCATAACCATAGCTATGAACAAATGCCATTTGGCAATGCGGAACGACCTCATAGTGAGAGTCCAACGACCACGCGATGCGACACTAAGCCAAGCGAGAAATTGCAATACGGCCAGGCTGAGAGAGCAGTCTGCGGCGGCAAATTTACATGCATAAAAGTATTTTTTAACGGGACACCCGACGCTAGAACATCAACAAGACCAGGTTTTCAAGGGTTCATTGGAAGGAACTAGGTCTCTCCTCATATTGAAGAAAATATATTTGATTTATCGATCTTTTATCTAGGGATTCCACCTATAAACAATGTATTAAGATTTATACTTTTGTCAAAAAAATAATGTTTTCCACCTTCTTTTTTTTGGTTTTCAAATGTTCGTTTCAAAAATGCGGTTAAGAGATAGGCAATTAAATAGGCAATAGAAATATGAAGGGATTTTACCTAAATCCTATATTTTTTTCCCTACAAAATATTTCAGTATTAGCTAAAAACACACCAATTTGTTGTTTCGCTGCGTGATCACTAGTATTATGCGTCCAAGAAAAAGAGGCCAAAGAGGCAATATATAATCGCCTCTATGAAAAGCAAATAAGGTCTTTGCCATTAGACTTATTGTGCTGGACGGGTAATAAAAAAGTTGCTAGGTGTATGCCATCCTCTTAAAGAAAACTGGTACTCCAAAGTCCAGATTGAACACAATGTTTCCCCAATCTATACAAAAACATATATTTTGAAACCGTGACGTCAACGAGGTTTTTCATACCTATATATTTCTTGATTTTTTTTTAATAGTCGTCCTAGCCGTGTTACATCAATTACAAATATAATAAAGCCAATTCTGAAGGCTTTAATTTTAGTTTTAGTGCTGTCAAAGCTTAAAAATTACCAAAGAAATTTAGCTTCTAATCCTAACTCTTAAGGACCATTTTGTATCGAAGAATATTTAGTTTTGACAGCACTAAAACTAAAATTAAAGCCTTCAGAATCGGCTTTAGTACTATGTTCTAATTTAGTTCTTTATGTTTATGTTTTTATGTTCTAGATTACTATGTTCAATGTCTAGCTAAGTAATTTTTTTGTTGATTGTACCCTTATGTAATCATTATCATTGATGTAATAATGTAATTACTAGCCTACAGCACATCACGTCACACGTTAATTTACTGGTGGGATTTATGCTTGGGCTGTGGGATTTTTCATATGAATGAAAGTCATAATCAAATGTGCCACTTTGCCAATACGTACTAGCAATTGTGCAATTAATGTCACCTTTTATGAAGTGAGGAAGTAATATTGAATAATAACTGCATTGTATTATTTATTATAAAGGCTATTAATGGACAGGTATCTTTAAATATAAATTGAAATTTAATTAAATTTATGTAATTTCACTTGCGCTGTTATATTTGTTTGTATGTTGTTATGATAAGTTGATTACATGATTTTATTGATAGTACAGTGGCTTAGTGATATTATTCCGCGTTACCAGGCGAACAATAGCACCAAATTTGGTATGAGAGTACCTTAGGGTGTACTGACAAATTCATCATATATATATATCATAATATTTATATATAACGATAAGTATTAACACCTATATAAATATTTATACGTAGTAATAAATATTAATTCATAGTAATATATATATAATAATAAATATATAACTATTGATTTTGGATGGGATACAAAAAAAAAAAATTCTCGAAATTTATACTTTTTTCTTAGTTTTCTTAAAACTGTAATTGAAAATAAAAAGTAAAATTTTTGTACTATTAATTTTCAGGGCTACTAGGCTAACATTGATCAGTACACCCTAAGGCAGCGTTTCTTAACCTGTGGTCCGCGGACCCCCAGAGCATATGTATGGGGATCCGCAGCCTAATCTAGTAATAGATTAGGCTATTACTAATCTAGTAATAGATTAGGCTATTACTAGATTAGAATCTCAGTAGTAATTAATATAAACCCAAATATCACTAATTTCGTTGCAAAAAAGCTGCACCAACCTTCTCATTAACGTATTTTATATGAAAAAGTATATTTTTTTGTAATTTGTAGAACTAAAATAAATGGCCCGAAATTTATTGCTGCTTTTTTATTAAGGGGGCCCTTAAAATTGTGCTTGATTTCCTAAGGGGTCCGTGGACAAAAAAGGTTAAGAAACGCTGCCCTAAGGTACCCTCATACCAAATTTGGTGCTATTGTCCGCTTGGTTACAGCTCTAAGCCACGTGTGAACCTGCTTTTGTCGGATGATCTAACGATTTTGTAGAACGTGTACTTCCAATCTGGTCGGCTATTCTGACATTATTTTTCACTCATTATTCTTAGTCGTTCGACTTTTGTTTACAGTGTCATAAATGCCATGTGATGTAATGTAGAGCGACAGCTTCATCAAACAAAAACTATGGGTTAAAAGGAATGCTCACTATAGGTTTTCAGTCAAAGAATTCAATCCATGTCGTTAGAAAATCCCTTTTAGAATCGAAAATAAGCCGTATCATTTTTCCATACGTGCCAGAACAGCGGTTCAGGACAGAGATTCTGGCAAGTGCGAAAAAATTTGCTATTTTACTAGAGATTTTCTACGGAAATTATTGATTTTTCTGCTTTCGCAATTTTTGCGCACGCGCCACAATGGCCGTCCTGAACGCTTATTCTGGCATTACTTTGTCAACTTTTCTTTTAATATGATAAATGCTATGCGATGTAAAGAAAAAATACAAAATCTCATCAAATAACAACCATGGAATATAAGGAACGCTTCCTATAGGTTACCTATTCAATTGAATATTTTATATTCTTCCACTAGACTGATGACGGCCCCGGGGGCCGAAATATGTCTAGTAGAAATATTTTTTATTGTTTCAATATCAAAAGCTAAACTAAACAAATAAATGAAGCTTGGAAAAAGCATATTATATGTTTATTCACAATTTAAAAACAGCAATACATGTCCATAGGAAATCCCTTTTAAGCCATCTGAAATGTGCATGCGTTGGCAATTTTTCCGCACGTGCCAGAATAGCGGCCCTGTGGTCTTCCTGACCTTCTCACAGCCCAGGCAAACGGTAAGACTTAGTGAATGAACCCAAATTTAAAGTTGTATATTTAGCGAAACTTCTTATCTTAAAATGTTTAATTTTGCGGCCTGCATGTAAAGTTGCCTGATTTACGAACGAACGGAAAGCACAAATATTTTTAAAAACGGTGTGTGTAGTTTTGTTAACAAACCATTTAAGTGTTTATTCTAAATGTGAGGGTGTGTGTGTGTGGACAGGAGTCCGTTTTATAATTTTTTCTTAATATGTAATGCAGTCATTACATATTATATTTGTAACCTAAATAAATAAATAAAAAAATTCCACGGTTCAGGATTCGAAAGAAATATTGACAATATTTACTGCGCACCGTCTATTCCAGTAGTAGATGGGGGAATTAGATTGTGTAATTCCTGCAACCACTCTCCAAAATACAGCCCATATAAAAAATAGAGAGACAAGCAATTTGATCCTGGAATAAAAATTACATAAAACCGTAGCAAGGTCTACAAAGGCAAGCCTTTTTTCAATATGGAAATTAAAAAATTTCAAATTTTTCATTATAGAGGCTTAAAACTTAACTTGGTGCGATCTGGCTTTATTTTCCGTTTTCAGGGGCTTTACCTAGAGGTCATTTTTCCACCCAGCTCCTGCAGGCTTACCATGAGTTTGGGTCTCTGTACACGTTAGCGACTGCGTAAATTATTTTGTATTAGAAATTCTGGTTTCTCTTGTAAACCGCTAGGGGCGCTGTACAATTCCTCATATCTACAATTCCTCATATTTAAAATCTAAAAGCTAGAGAGGGACAAATTTCGCGGGAAAGAGTGAGATGGCGCTCTACACACCTTTGTAGCACTCACACGAATCTCAAATTCACGGAAAAAATTATGCAATTCGATTCCTTGCATTGCGACAATCATAAAGGTCTATAAAAACATGAGTTTGGAAGTAATCGCTTAAGGGCCTTACTATTGCCAAATAGGTACTTTCTAAAGCCTACTCCTCGTTTATGGCCAAACCAAAAATAATGAAAAAATGTATTATGAATAATCAACTCTTAGACAATATATGCAACAGTTTTCTTTTTCATACCACCAAAACTTCTACATTTTTTTTTTTACTGTATGGTGTTTTTTGACCTCAAATTCCCTACTGCTCCTGAGTGGCTTGGCCGATTGAATTCATCTATGCTTTGATAAATAGATAAACTTTATAGCTATAAACATAACATAAGATTATTCAATCGAGTAATCACGTCCAAGTGAAAAGTATAATTTTCCCCTATTTCGCCCTCTCAAGGACGCAGCGAGCGTCGTAACAGCCACTATGCATTGCGCGCTGATATGAACGTTATTTCAATGTCGTTTCCGTTGATATTTGTAGTGACAAATATCGAGCTGCTAATTTGGCGATGGTAATCGCCTTAATAGTTCAAGAATAAAAATGATGAAACAAAGCGCATTTACAAAGTGCGTTAATCAGATCTCTATGGAATATTCGGCTGCGTCAGCAAAAATCATTCAGCTCAACATTAAACACAAATGGAACAAACATTTTCTTTACAATTGTATTTTTCATAATTCTGTAGTTTGTATTGTAATTTACTAAAACTCTGATATTTGATAACATGACATCATTAAAAGTATTAATGGTTAGTGACGTGCACAATCATATTTTGATTCCAAAGTATGAAATAGTCACGCACGTCACATTGCAAGGCTTGGCAATTTTAAACATCAGTTTATTTCCGATTTTTTGATATCGTTTACTTATTACGTTAAAAAGTCTTTACATATGAAATTGCTGTTTTTTATAAAGAACTAGCTTCTGCCCGCGGCTTCGCCCGCGTGGGCTACAGGAAACAAATTACATTTTTTTCAGAAAGAAACATTATAAGTGTTTTCACTCCCTCTGGGAGTCAAGGTGTAGTGCTCGGCCGAAAAACTCGCATGCTCGGACTACTAACGCGCCCTGCTCGGCCTCATGGAACCAAATCGAATGCCAACTACGGGGACTCACCGATCAAAGTTTTTCCGAAAAAGTGTCAAAATCCCTATCAGTTGTCAAAAAATGACAAATTTGAATACGGCAGCGTAATTGGCGACCCCGAATGCCCCTTGATACCGAGTTTCATGCAAATCGGAATACTTTTTTGGACCTGTCAAAAAACTTGTCAAAACCTGTCAAATTCAATTTTTTTTTGGTCCTGTAGCCCCAGCTTGACCGATCACTATAGTTGAAACCCGAACTCCCTACAATTAGCCGTTCGGGACATACGATCGATCAAATTTTTGGCAATTTTTTTTTCGACTTTTTTTATACTGTCATCGAGCCCTTTTCTTAGAGTATCATGAACATGGGTCTAGCATCAGCCGTTTGGGAGATACGGGCCTGTAAAGTTTTGACACTTTTGGTAGGTAGATCTCGTCGAGACCTTTTCCTAGACACCCATCAACATGGGTCTAACTCCAGCCATTTGGGAGAAACAGGCTGTCAGAGTTTCGACATTAAAAAAAGAAACTTTTTTTGGCTCCCCAAGGTCCAACCCGTAGGTATGTACCACCTTCCGTTCCAAAGATATTTTGCTGGGATATAGATAGATATAGTTAGATAGATAGATAGATGGATAGATAGATAAACAGATAGATAGACAGATAGATAGACAGATAGATAGATAGACAGATTGTGGATATATAGATAGATAGATACCTCAAAAGGAAAAAATGGAACCCTAAAAGGATCACTTGTGTGGCTGTCTGTCTGTCCGTCTGTTACAGCCGATTTGCTCCGGCACACATACTTTCAAGAATTTTCATGTCCACTATATTAAATTTCATAATCGATGCCATTTTCTTAATTAACGTCCCAAAAAACCATAAAAACGACACCCATATTGATATTTACACATTTCAACATTTCAACCCCATCGCACCCCAACAGGGGATGATGGTATTTCAGGTCCACTACATTGGATTCAGAAATTGTTGTTGTTTTCGTAATCAGCGACCCGATAAACCATACAAACTATACCCATGTTGGTTTTCAGACTTTGTCACCCCATTTCCCTATTTTAGGGGTTGAATTCTGGAAAAGCCTTTTTCACGTCCACCACGTTGGATTTTAAAATCGTTGTTGTTTTCGTAATCAGCGACCCGATAAACCATTCAAACGATACCCATTTTGATTTTCAAAATTTTTCACCCCATTTCCCCGTTTTAGGGGTTGAATTCTGAAAAAACCTGAAACACATGTTCACTCATTTATGGATAGGAGTACTCCTGTGAAGTCTCGAATAAAATAGTCTAACTAATCTTGTTTCCCCATACAAACTTTGGACACCAGTTTCACCCCCTTAGGGGGTGTATTTGAAAAATCCTTTCTTAGTGGATGCCTACACTATATAAGGTATCTATATGCAAAATTTCAAGTCTATAGGACTAGCGGTTTAGGCTGTGTGTTGATATATCAGTCAGACGGTCAGTCAGTCAGGACTTTGAATTTTATATATACAGATTTGAAGGAAACTCAATTTTTAGTACAAACATTTTTAAAATCCAAATTATGTAATTTCTTTTGTGTATGAATGAGACAACATTAAGCTAACAGCAACATTAATTTAATTTTTGAAAAGTATCAGCTGTAAAAAAATATTACGAATCTTAATCATGGAAATGGATGGCATTTAGAACGAACTGTTTTTGAAGATTTCATTTTTATAATCAAACTGATAATAAAAACAAAATTTAATACGTAGATATAAAACCTTGAAATCAACTTTCAAACAAAAAACAAATCATTGAAATAGCTATTGAATTGCAGGAATTATATACTTATTAATCTGTAAGAAAATTTAAGCAATTTCATAGGTAAAGACCTATTATTTTATCTACTGGGCTGCGTTCAGTTTGAACGCCAGACGATGCCTGCCTAAAATGCCATTCCATAGTAAAAGTTGTTCTATACCATTGACTGAATAAGCTCTTCAAATATTATGACCACACCTTTCTGTTACACGGTAAATAAAGTGAAATTTATTTATACAGCCAAATTTATAATGAAGACTTGGAAAATAGTCGGTAAAATAACCTTGATAGGTTTGATTACCCTTTTCGGAAAATTCGAAATTTATTTCTTTCCTGTTCCCTAGAAACGCAAGCCCAGCCCTGAGTCAATTAAGTACTCAATTTATAGGCTGTTAACATTTTATTTTGCGAAATTAGCAAAAATGTTATCGATCCGTGATACTGACTAAGCCTCCAGTAAGAATTCGGGTGCATAAATAAATGTTATCTTATATATACTATATAGCCCTCTGCAAAACCGCGTCAAAACCCTTTATACATTACCAATGGTTATAAACAAATTATTAGATATTAAAATGCGGCGGCGGCGGTAGCTCAGGGGTAGAACGCTGGCCTCTCAATCTTGAGATCCAGGTTTGATCCCCAGTCGGGCATACACCAAAGAGTTTTTCGGAATTTATGTGCATAGATTTGTTCTTACTTAGAACTTGCTGAACGGTGAAGGAAAAACATCGTAAGGAAACCTGCATGCCCTAAAAAGCGTGTATTTGTGCCCGAAGAACGTAGATAGGGCTTACTACACATCACGTTAGGACGTAATAATCGTTGGTGAAACGCGGGTGTACCGAGTATGGACTGTGACTTGCATTTCACAGTTCACACTCGGAACACTTTGTCACCCCCTCGGGGATTCATGTCGTGACGATACATAAAATGATCACTGTTTAATAATAGCTGTACTTCGGGCGCAGGTTATTACAACTTAGTTATCCAGTTTTATTGTGATAAATTTACCAATTTCAACAGTTTCAAACTGAGCTTTTGTAATAATATTTGTTCCTGCTCGAATTTCCTGTTCCGGAAATATCTACAGAGCAATCTGAGCGATTCTCTGTGAACACAGCTCGATTCCGGACTCCGAGCTAATGACATTATGGTGCCTCGTAAAAGTGCACTTTGCCGGAACTAGCCCTTGTTCTCTTTAACATGAGTGACTTTGCTATATATTTTACCTACAAAACCAGATTTCAGGAGAAACTATAATAGTTTTGCCTAGGCCAATCTTCCGCACTGAAGGATTTCTAGGTTGTCATTAAAATAACCACGAAGGGTAGGTAGCTCCACTACGTTTAGCGACATTCCATACCTAACCTTCTAAACTAACCTAACGGCTCGCTTCTGCGCTGAAGGATTTCTGTTTGCGCTGAAGGATTTCTGTTTGCGTAAAACTAGTTCAGCCCAGGCAAAACTAGTTTTGTCCTAAAATCGGGTTTGACCGGTTACGTATACACCCAAAATTGATACTGGCGATTCAGGAAGTGAATAGAATCAAGGCGCTATGTAACCAATTATTCTGATTATGTACCGGATAAAGGTTTTTTTTGTAGCTATCTATAGGTCGATCCACCACAGCTGGCACGAATAGAATGAATGAAACTAAAGTCATAATCTCATCTATCTTGTATAAATGCTGTCCTTATAGAGCTCCTTATATTCTGTTAACAACTTGTACTTTTTGTCGTTCAAGTAAAAATTAATGATTAGTGAGTTAAGGTTTTATATATACTGCAAAAGTGGTACCACTTTCCAAAAAAAACATTATTTACTTACTAGAATAATTTTTGAAAATCTGCTCAAGAAAATGCGTAGATATAGCAATAAACTATTTTTAAATAGCACGGTTTTCATAAACAACGTCTTTGATGAGATTAAAATTTTAACTTATGCCAAAAGCGGCCGTTTTTAGCAAAACTTGAAATTTTAGCTCATTCAAGACGTTATCTATAAAAACCAGTCTATTTAAAATAGCTCATTGCTATATCTATGCATTTACTTGAGCAGATTTTCAATAATTATTCTAGTAAGTAAATAATATTTTTTTTTCTAAAATGGCTGCACTTTCGCAGCTTAAAGCGTCTTAATTTGAAAGATACATTAAAAAGAAGTTGTTACTTCAAAGACAGGTTTGTCTAAACACACTAATACTACTTATTAAAAAAACCTGTATCAAACCAATTTGTGATAATTTCACTACAGTTTCATACACTCATTCAATTCAATGCCAGTTTTTGTTAATCAAACGATGCCTATAAATATATACAAAAATAAATAAGTACGTAAAGATTATACTAAAGATTTGTTTGTTTGCTAACTGTACAAGATATCTCGAAAGGGGCTAGACAATGATACATGTTCATTCTGATTCTCAGGCACGTGGTCGGAGCTGCTGCTCTCATTCTCGGTGTTGACAAACGGACGCACCATCCTCAGCACGCAGCGGCCTACGGACGGAGCGCTCACCTGTGTGCATGGAATGAGGTACTTCATTTTACTACAACAACACCCTCAGGCACATAGTCCGAAGTGCTGCTCTAATTCTCGGTGTTGACGATCGGGCGCACGCTCAGCACGCAGCGGCCTACAAACGGAGCGCTCACCTGTGTCATAGTAAAACCAGAACAGTAGATTAACTCACGCCCCGTACGAGACTTCAATACCTACTGTGTCAGGGTTGTTCCTTCTTTTATTTTCGTACCTAGCTAATACAAATCAATATTTAAATACATATATTATACATATACTACGTAGGTATGTATTATGTTTGTAAATATTAAATTCATTTACATTGGGCCTTCAACTCGATGGCAGCAGCAGCGACAGCCGGTACGAATACCGATACGTTAAATGCACGTGTTACCAACTTATCAGTTGCCGTAGGCCAAACTAAAATGACTTCTATATTCATTAGTAACAGTCTTCGTTGCCGCGAGTCGCCGAAATAGATAAGTTTGTGGTGCTGAACTGTTCTCAAGGCGGTGGCACGTTTGATCTACAAAGACGCCGCCGCGCCGCTGCGCCGCGCCGTAGACACCCGAATTGACCTTTATGTAGACCGGGAGCTCATTACCGTATTTTAACCTTATATGAGGTAGATATTAATAAAAAGCACATTTATTTAAATACGACTTCTTTAATTTAAAATGCTTATAATTTATAATATGAAGCACGATATTTTGAAACATTATCTGTCAAATCCTCACGTGATATTAATTGTAGCCAATGTAAGCGCCTGAAAACAACAAAATAAAAATTATGACAAATCAACTGACATTTTGAAGCCGATTATGACAAATGAGCTATCAATCGACGACGTAGTGAAACATTCAAACATACATACATTCATATCATACATAATAAACGTATAGACCTTATAACTCATAAAGAAATCTTACTTGCTTATATTAAATAAAGTAAGAAAACTTGAAAAGAATCAATTATAAAATTAAAGATAAGCTCCTGAATTTACCTTAAAAACATGGGCATCGTCAAAAGGGGGAAGGGGGCAGCTGTCCCCCCCTAGAGATTTGAAAAACTTTGAGATTTTTATAATAAAGTAACCGAAAAATTCGCGAGAAACCCAAGAACAATTGTAATGTAATGAACAATTAAAAACTTTACATTTGTTTATTTTACCTACAATTCATGTCATCTTGCCCCCCTGGCAACGCTTTTGCTTAAAAATCTTTGTGATTGTTGACTAAATTAATCAGTTCAATTCATTTAAGTACATAATAAAATTTAAGTATCTAATCGAACATTGGCTCCTAGTCTATAATTAAAAAATCTTTGCGATTTCAACCATATCAGCTCTAAATTTAAAAACACTTTGACTAACTGACAATCATAGCACAGTTATGATCATAGGTACCTATGTTAAATGTGAACAAAGAAAGTACGGTTTACATCTCTCATTATTATTTATATGTACCATAAATTGTGTACTCACCTTTCTTGTTGAGTTGGTATTGAGAAGAACGATAATTCTGGATTTGAGGAATTATTATTGAGGCATCCGAAGACAGAACAATATGTACGACAGCGTGCTGTCGACATATTTGAAGTGATCGGTGCCGCGCTTGTTCGAAAGACTTGACTGAGCGCGACCGCGGCGTAACCCCGACTAGCACCGGCCTTGCATACCGAGATATTGCTGTTGTGTGCGTACTGTAGTTCGTGCGTACTAGCTCGCACACATATTAGCCGCGCGATGTACCTTTGGTTGAAGATAAACTACTGTTCTGGTTTTACTATGCCTGTGTGCATGGAATGAGGTACTTCACTCTACTACAACAACACTCTCAGGCACGTAGTCGCAGGTGCTACTCTCATTCTCGGTGTTGACGAACGGGCACACCATCCTCATCACGCAGCGGCCTACAGACGGAGCACTCGCCTGAGTGACGGAATGAGGTACTTAACTGTACTATACTACATCAACATTCTCAGGTGCGTGGTCGGAGGTGCTGCTCTGCTGCTCTCATTCTCGGTGCTGACGAACGGACGCACATGCAAAAATTTAATCTCAATTTCAAGGCTTCTCCAGAAGGGTTTCTTTTTCCAGCGGAACCCTAAAACAGTACAAATTAAGAATAATGTAGCCATTCACAAAACTTTTCGATCGTAGTTTTAACAAAAAGTTTGGATTAAGTCGACAAGGCGCAGCCGAGAATAACTTTAGGGGTAGGGGATTTTTCCATAACCTAACACAAGCGCAACAAGCCTTACACACGAGCGCAGGAGTATAATTTATAATTTATAGGAAGGGCATAATTTTCTATAAAAATTGTATCGAATAAGAGGGCAACGCCATAAGGACTTGTGCCAATAATATAATGCACATGCACACTCCTAACGTGACAGAAGTGAAAAAAAAAATGTTCACGTCGAGTAACAGAATTTGATGCAAATGCGTCCTTTCCTCTTACTTAAAAAACACTAATTTAAAAGAATCTGACAAAATCAACCTCTTCTTTTGTACTTCCACAGATGCTCCACCCTCCCCTAAATTAAATTAAAGCTAGACCCGCCTGTTAGTTAATTTACTTAATTACTACGTGTCTCGGACTGTATTGCACACTGCAGTACAGATACAGACTGCAATCAGTTGCATAGTCTTTAGTTTTTAGACTTACTGTGATTTTGCAATGAACTCTTCTCTGCAATGCACTCTTCTGGACTTAACGGCTTTTGTATTGTTGGCCACGTATATACGTTCATATACTCACGCTTATTTTCCAAAGGGGTAGTCAGAAACTAAAGATTTCCTTCTGCTACGACCCTGACACACCCCTTTCACATCTTCCACGTGTTGGCCACATCAAATAAATACTTAGGTAGGTCTATCTAACAATGTATCTTATTATTTTGCAATAAAGAAATAATTATGTTATTCTAGAAGTATGTCCGCGACGTCATTTGGAAATGTCTGATGGCGCTATTATTTTGCAGGCAGCTGCTAAATTTTACGACGGTCCGAAGATCTTCGGCTATCGCTTTATTACAGCGTTTAATCAGCTTACGAGAACTCTACATAAAACCCACGCACACTATTAGAGTTTTTCATACGACTTCTAATACTTAGAGTTAACGTGTTGATCTTTGTTTATCACACGGCCCACCTCAAGTTGAGGCTTACCGACTCAAGTTCTAAACAATCTGTTAATTAAATTATGTTTACTTGATAATTACGCATGATTTCTTAAACAACATATAATGTCTAGGTAATTATTTAATTTACCTCTGTAGTCTAGTGGTTCTTCCACTCTCTGTAGTCTAGTGGTTCTTCTTATTCTTCTTCTAAATTCTTTATTGCACAAAACACAGTGTGGACTTAATGCTAGAATCATTTTCTCCCAGTCAACCCCACAGAAAGTACAAGAAAGTTACAGAGGCAGGTGTTCAAAAAAGCTTTACAATTTTAAATTTTAAACAAGAAATAAAAAATACATGTATGTATTTTTAGATAAGTTTTGTAATTAAATACTACTCGTAATATTATAAAAATTAAGCTTCAGAAAAAAATAATATATGTATATATATTTATATATCGAGGGCATCAAGCTGAAAGGTCGTATCTACAGATTTTTCGTATCTACACTTATCACAGGTTCATATCTCGTTGGGACATTTATTATTGGTCTGCGTCATAGAAATATATTTATGTGGTCTGCGTGTTTACTTCAAGCTGTAAGTCAAAAAAAAAACAAATAAATTAACGTTTTTATTGTGGGTCCATCTTTGTGCCCAAAGTAATAATACTAATAATAATTAAAGTCTTTATTGTACAAAATAAAATCATCGTACAAAGGCGAGCTTAATATCTACTAATTAGTATTTTGTACCAACTCACCTTTGGCAATGAGGAAATTGTTGAGGCAAGGGCTCACGACGAATCACGCTGATACATAATAATGTTCGGTGAAATCTAGGTGCGTGATTGTGGCCTGTAACTAGAACCTCGCAGCACAAAATAGATACTACCAGGTCCTCTAAAAAGGCCGTTTTGCATGAATCACAATACGATTCTGTTCTAATGCCATCTCTTTTGCATACGTGAAAAAACTCTGACTCTGTCCTACTTTCAAATCATTTTATGATTCACCCAAGTTGGCTTTTTTAGATCCCCAGAAAGCCGACTCCATCCAACGAGCGAAAACAGACGCACATATGCATAGACGCGTACGTATGATGATCTTAGTATTATTTCGTATTGGCATTCGACCGACTTCGACCGAGATCGTCGTACGTACGCGTCTATGTGTGCGTGTTTTCGCTTGTTATGCGAAGTGAACCTTCTGTAAGTGGTTATTTTGTGCTCGCAGTCCATACCAGAAACATCTCTGACGCCCCATCAGCGCCGCGTTCATAAATTAGTGGTCGCGACACGGGTTTGCCATCTCTGTCGCACGCATTGAAAATTGTATGTGCTATCCTGCTGTCAGTATTGGAACCTGACGAAAGTTTTCATTTATGATCAGGAATATATAATCTTGACGATGTATTCTTTGATATTTTTTATTTTGGAATGTCACCAGTTTAATTCGAGCAGTGGTTTTAACCCGTTGCAGATCTGCAACACTCGTTGACGTTCCATAAAATATAAATAAATTTTTTATTATGTGAGCTAAAAAAAAAATGTGGCAACAGCTTTTAATAATTTTTTTGTTGAAAATACATTCAATTCTTTTCTATGATTATTTTTTTGTTTCTTTGCATTTTGGTGGGAAAATTGTTAAATAGAGCTTTTAAAAATTTCCTGCTCGCATATTTTTTTGTAGAGGTAGTTTTTTCATATGAAACTGAAAAAGAGTTCAGCTTTATAAATGAATGAAAAAAAATAAAAGCCCTCATTTAATATATTTTTTTTATTTTCATAACTTTTCCTATATTTTTCGAGTATATTTCTATCATTTATTTCATTAATTTCATTCAAAAAGTAAAAGGCGCATTTAAGACTTAAGTGAAGTTGTATTGTAGAGTATAAGCATTTCTTTCAAGAGGACCGCCAAGAGTGGCGAAATCATGAAAATTTCTATGTTCAGCAGTGGACGACCCAGGCTGATGGATGGATGGTACTTCAGCGAGACGGTTACCGATCGATCTATGATACCCTAACCGGACGAATCCCTCCATTCGTACACATTTTGTACACAGGGACGAATGTCAATGTGTGGTGGGGTTGAAGAATTGTAATTCATATAATAATGTTAAATCTTAGGTTCTTTTGACGAAATCAAGACCCTCGATTTGGCGTTAGAAGTTGCCTTAATTCAACTCGAATATTGTGAAACGTATACAGCTCTCCGTATGATTCTGCATCTTAATAACTCAATCAATCAATCGATCTTGTAGTAAGTAATTATTTGTAGATAAACAATACGTTAAAAGAAACTAAACAAACAAACCAACAGTAGAGTTTCTTTTCCTTAACGGAATAATATTTATTGAATTACTAGTGGGGATATTATTTATTTAACAATATAAAACTTAAATAACATTAAGACTACCTATAAATTAATAGAAATATAAAAGATAAAATTATACCTAACTAAAAAATAAATTAAGAAAAACTTACCTATAAATTAAACAATATAAAATATTTTTTCCAAATCACCGCCGTCGATCGGTAGGGTCCCCAAAAGGCTGGAAGCATTTCCTCATTGGATAGCTAAACTTAGTCGCTGTCCGAGGTATGCCCCAGCCCTCCGGTCCCCTGAAACGTCGACCAGTCGCGAAGATATTTCCTTGAACATCTGCTTCGCGGCTGGACCCCACGGCCCTAAAGTTTCTACTCCAAAAGGCGCAAATATATAGTCTGAACTTAGACCTACATACTTGCGCCTTTTGGAGTCCTCTGCTGAGGCTGCCGCAGCACCAGCTTTAGCGGCAGTCGCTTGGATGTAGGACGCCGCCAATGTGTCGACACAAGTGGCGTCCCACACCAGCGACCTGCCGTTTTTCCACGGAATGAGTGTCATTCCATCGGGCCTCTTACCGTCGCTGCGTATAACGCCTTTCGGCTCCAAAATAGCCGGCACACCAATGGTGGCAAGGGCCCGACGGATGACATCATTCAGACTGGCATGCCGCGACAGACGTCCAGCGCTCCTTTTGCAGGATAGGCCATGGTGTCCAAGCTGGTCGACGTTGACACCACATCGACAGCGGTGAGGTTCATTTGTCCTGGCGCCGATCCGGAGACTCACGGCTAAAGAAAACGTTGTTTTGTCCAAACGGAATAATTGTATATGTATGATGTAAGGTTTTGGTTGAAGTAATATAAGCGATACAATTCTCTCTCTAAACAACTTTCATATATAAAAGTTCAAACAGGACAAGTTTGGTCCAGTTGGCCCCGAGGCAAACGTTTTCCGTATTTGCAATATTTTCTACAATAAACTCGTGCAGGTATTTCTTTTTCAGGCGGGTAGCTTTTTATATTTTTTGTTCTAAATCTTTTTCCATGCCTGGGTGCAGGTTGAGTTGTTTTATTTTATTCATTGAAATTATTCATGTTATATGCGATATTGTTGTATGCGATATTGAAGACACTTGCTTGACACTAGTTGACACAACTTTGCGGTTGTACCAAAGATTTCAAAAGTAAATATTAGCCCTTACCGTACTATGACAGCATCAAAATGTTTTCACCTTTAAATGGGTGACGCTCACCCGTTTGGAATTAGTGCTCATCTAAACAAAGTGATAGTTGGACGCCTTAATGATTGTTTACGAGAAGAGGGTCTCAATATGCCGTCGTGTGCATTTTTTAAGGTGCACTCACATTTCAAGAAATACGAATAAAGCCTAAAGTGTGACATTTCACATTCAAAACACATTCAAAAACAATGCAATAGATTTTAGGTGCCAGGGCTCATCTAAACTTTTGTAATCTTTGGGTTGTACTCGTAGATAGACAAGAGTGGTCTTACAAACTAAAACTGATAAAAAAATAATACCCAAAAATAAAAAAGGGTTTGACTGTTATAATACCATGTTGCTAATTAAAATTTTACTTCGTGTCTGCAGTTTTTACTTTAGGATTTAAAAACCCTTAACACTCATGCAAAGCATTTAATTATCGCTAGAGGTTTAGGAGGGTAGGTAAATATAAAAGCAAGCCATTCATACTCTTCCACTTCTCCTCTACTTATCCTTTTTTAAATTTTCCCGAACGAATATGAGGCTGAAGTGATAATATGCCCAGCCAGCCATTTTTTGCACAATTTCATGTCCTACTTATTTTCACCTAAAGCTGTGGCTATACTAATGTAAAGCGCATAAATAATATTATAAATATAAAAGGCTATTATTTAAACTGTAGTCACATTTCATCTGACTAGTTTCACTGTTATCATAATCGTAATCGTAATGTCGCGTAATTATGTTTGCCTTGGAAGAAACTGTACGATTACAACAGCACAGAAATTTTATTGATGATTTCAAGGTTCTAAAATCATACACCTACATGAAATGAAATGAAATTAAATATATTTATTTATGTAATAAAGGTATACCATACACTTATTACAGGTCAGCTTTAATGTAATATCAGTAATTAAATAATCTATGTGTATAGGTAACAGTTTTATGTAATAAATAATAATATGGGGAAATACGAAAGGAAATAATAAAGGTTGGGTTTACTAAAATTTATTAAAAAGAAATACACTTGAATAAAATCTATGCTTACAATATTTGCTTATGCTCAGTTAGCCCAACCGTTCCTTAGTTGTGCAGTTGTGTGTGTTACAAAATGGCAAAGTGAAGTTTTCGTCTTTTTTGACGTAAATGCATCATACAACCTGGTTATGATAACTTGAGACACCGCTTTCCTTATCCTGCTCATACAGATATTCTATCTTACAAAGTCCATTTAGCTGTAGTTGTAGTAGTGCATGAACATGCACTTTTTTCTCATGTGCGTAACCTCGGGAGTGCTATAAAACGCGCGCAACAAACACAAAATGCGTTTATCTGTGCACGTCACACAACTATTATTAACCCCTCAGTCACCAGAAGTTTTGGACTCGATACATGTTAGCGACTGCGTAAAACATTTTGTATTAGAAGTTCTGGTTCGTCTCGTAAACCGCTAGGCGTTGCACAATTTCTCATATATATTTTACGCAGTCGCTATATAACCTGTATCGAGTCCAAAACTCATGGTAGGCCCACAGGTCTCTTATAGTAATCACAATATCATATGATTATTGGAAAACGGCTCACCTCAATAAGTATTTTTGATCGGGGTAGCTGACCAGTTTCAGCAGATTCAGACTGCCTTCTTCTGGGCGAGTGAAGACGCTTCCGCGACGACGATGTGTCTCGCACGGATAATAATCCCAAAGTGTTTTAAATACTCTTAATGAATAAACAAACGTTCTGATTCTATGTTATTTGTCTACAGGTTCCTATCAGTGGCTTGGGTGATCATGGTGCACACGTACTTGGCCGTGTTCTATATAGCCGACAACAAAACTATGAGGACGGTCACGGAGAGGAACTTCATGTACCAGAGTGTTGGAAACGCGTCCTATTGTGTTGATACTTTCTTCTTTATAAGGTAAGCGTGAAATGTGTAAAATAAGGCGAGTTCGAGAGACCCGCTTTATCTCAGCCAGTTTTAGGGCTTCTTGATCAAATTACTAAGAAATACAGTAATTAAAGCTGGGATTGCCCAAAGTTACATCATTTTGATTTTCACCACACTATAAAAAATTTAAGTGCGTGGACCTCGCATTGCATCGCGCTCGTCCCATTTTAATACCATAGACACAAGAAAAACATTATTTATATACGCAACCTTATAAATGCGACATGGCCTTTATTGAAACAAAAAATATCGTTCGTAATAGAAAACATTACCCTGAATCCATCAAAAAGTAATGCGAGCAGATATAGGCAGTTTATATCGTGTCAAAACATCCGCCCGCCGTCCCTCGTAGATTTTTATCTTATAACCGAAATTCCCAATATTTTTTCCTATCGACATTTGAAGTGCTATTTATAGAAATACGCTTAGAAGTTGTAGCTTGCAAAGATATTCAATATATTTTATCCATTGTACTTTGTTCGAAGAAAAAATTTGGGACGTAGAAGCGGGATTTCGAAGAAATTATATGTATGTATTGTGTGGATCTGATAAAAAAGTGTAGGAAAACACCAAAAGGTGTTTTGTGCGTTTGTGGATTTAGAAAAGGCTTTCAATTGGTGAGGGATGACAACACTTTCCGTGTATAGAGTTAGTAGCTACCTGGTGCGGGCTCTGACATCTCTATATTGCTTTTCTACACAGAATTCTAGTGTTTAACATCTCTAGAGGAATTAGACAAGGATTTGTAGCGTCACCGTGAGCTATTCAATCTATTTATGGACAGTTGTTTTGATTTAAAAGAACGTAAATATGGTCTGAAGTTAGGGGAGTTACTTATCAAATGCCTCTTATACGGAGATGGTAATAATTGTGGATGATACCTTTAAAAAAAAGGAATGAAAATTAATGTGGGAAAAACAAAGGTTATGGTGTTAGAGAGGGATGAAGCGGTAACTGAATGCAAGTTTAGTAGAGCAGGTCAACGAGTTCTATCTGTCTATCTGTGTTGTTTGTTTACGTGCGATGGAAAGTGTGACGGTGATATTGAAAGAAAAGCCAAAATGTGACTGCAAAGGCACGATTGGTGGTTCATAATGGAGAGTTAGCTCCTACACTTATGTATGGTAGCGAATGTTGGTTATGGTAAGATAAAGATCAAAGTAAAGTGAATGCAGTGAAAATGCATTCCTTACGGAGTATGTGTGGAGTATTATTTAAACATTGAATGATAGAGTCGACATACGGGATCGTTGCGGCCTGAAAGAAGATGTAGTGACTAGAATAGAAAAAGGAATTCTTCGGTGGTTTGGACATGTAGAGAGGATGAACGACAGTTGAGTGACGAAAGAAATTTATGGTGCGCCAGTCTAAAGTAGAGATCAACCAGGCTGCCCCAGAAGGACGTGTATGCTGACCAAATTGGTGACATACTGAAGCGAAGGGAAATCTCAAATGTACCCGGAATAGAAGAGCTTGTATGACTAGATTTATAGATGTGGAAGATGCGAAAGAGTTGTGTCAGGATCGTAGCAGATGAAAATTGTAGTCTCTGCCTACCCCTCTGGGAGACAGGCGTGAGTATATGTATGTATTATTTTTTCCTTATCATAACTTCTGCAGTGTGTGCCAATTTTGTTAAGGATGTGCAATCGGCGCAAGCATCAGGGCTATATCCCTGAAAAGTGGGTCTAGGAAATTTTCCCCGACGGTAAATATTACATTAATGTTTCTTTTGTTACAGTGGTCTCCTAGTAACAGTCTTGTTTCTAAGAACAGAAGACAAGAAGACGGAAAACAAAATCCAGAAAGAGAAGAAATCACATCAAAATGGAGGATTCACAAACTCGTCCCTGTCCGTCTCCGTCGTTAGCCAGAACTCATTCTCGCAAGACTTTCTCGAGAAACCTAAAGAGAGCGTCTATTCCAAGAAGGAGTTGGTTAGCATGATCCGGTCATTTTTCGTGCTATTCTTCTATAGAGTTCTAAGGCTGACTCCGGCGTATGCCTTCGTCATTGGCATCAATGAGGTCTCTCTGAGACATGCCATCAACTTATCAGTCTTCGAACCGGCCATATTTGACCACGTGACTTGTGATTTATACTGGTGGCGAAATCTCCTCTACATCAACAACTTATATCCTCAAAGAGAAATGTGCATGGTCTGGTCATGGTACATGGCCAATGACACACAATTCTACGTGGTCGGCGTCATACTGCTGCTGTTTTCAGTGAAGTACGTAAACGTTGTATATCCTTTAGAAGTTATCAGTTTCCATTTCATGACGTTTTCGAGGCCCTAATGGCTGAACTCGTTGGCAACTCATCACGAAACTTTGAATCTATGAAATGTATAAAGTTGTCTCAAACTTGGACTGGCCATTGGGTTGGTTATCTAGCTGATTCTAGTTTGCTAGATTTTATGATCCAAATTCCAATATTAAGAGTTTATCGATCTTTACTACTTTAATTCTCTTCTTGCTCTACTTGTACTTACGGGGAAACGATTCGTGTCCGCTACGAAACGCACAAATTAAGATGGTTCTTCTTATTTTTTAATTAAATATACAAAATAAACGTGATTTATGGCATTTCGCGAACATATTAATGTTAGTTAGGGTTTTTTGGCTAAATTTTGTTACTTTATGCATTACGTTGTAAATGAATGAAACACAAACCTAAAACCGTAACTGACATATGTACGCGACTATGTACAATGTACGCGAAATGCCATAAATCATAAATCACATTTATTTAATTCAAAAATAAGAAGAACCATCTTAAGTTGTCCGTTTCGTAACGGACATGAAGTAGGTACTTTAATTATTTACAATTTACTACGACGCGTTTTGCAGTTTCGTAGGCCTACTAAGCGCTCCGCTACGCCCACAGAAGTGAAAATATTTTAATGTTCTCTGGCTACGCCGTGCCACGCCGTTTGTAAGAACACTACGCTCTCCGATACGTCCACAGAAATAAAAATTATTGAATGCTCTTTTGCTACGCCGCGCCATGCCTTTCGTGGGCCCAGTACGCTCTCCGATATGTCCATAGATAATAAAATATTTTAATGTTCCGTGGCTACGCCGCGCCATGCCTTGCGTTCCACCACCACGCCTATAAATACCTTTTGAAGGCATAGTGCGGCGTAGCCACAGAACATTAAAATATTTTAATTTCTGTAGGCTAAGTGGAGCGTGGAGTGGGCCTACGAGAGGCACGGTGCGGCGTAGCAAAAGAACATTAAAATATTTTAATTTCTGTGGCTACGCTACGCCATGCCATTCGTAGGCCCACTACACGTTCCATTTCACCTACAGAAATTAAAATACTTTCATGTTCTGTGGATACGCCGTGCCATGTCTTTCGTAGGCTCCTTTCGTAGGCCCATTATGCGTACTGCTACACCCACAGAAATTCAAGTATTTTAATATTCTGTGGCTACGCCGCGCTATGTCTTTCGTAGGACCACTACGCGCTCTACTACACTGACAGAAATTAAAATTGTTTTGTCGCTACGCTGCACAGTGCCTTTCGTAGACCCACTACGCGCTCCACTACACCTACAGAAGTTAAAATATTTCTTATGTTCTGTGGCTACGCCACACCATGCCTTTAGTAGGTCACAACGCGCTCTGCTACACTCAAAGAAATTAAAATATTTTAATGTTCTTTTGCTACGCCGCAACGTGCCTCTCTTAGACCCACTCCACGCTCCACTTAGCCTACAGAAATTAAAATATTTTTCAATGCATGTGCTCGTAAAGGCCCACTTTTTATGCATCAAAACCGATCAAAAAGTCGATTATTTTGCCCTAGGGCTTTTTTTTTTTTTTATAATAGTAGTTTATGCTACAAGGGCGAAAAGGAATAAATTACGAGGACGATTTAAAACACGAGCATAGCGAGTGTTTTAAACGTAACCAAGTAATTTATTGCTTTTACGCCCGTGTATCATACTACGTTTTTCAATGCATAGCGTGAGGAAATGAAAACAAATATAATCTTGTCAACTTTAAATTATAATTGGCTCAAAAGGACTGTATCCAGAGCCGTTAAACAGTGGAAAAAAAGTATAACATCTATGGTACATAGGAAAGGCTGCAGGTTAGCCAACCATTGTAAATAAATTAAAAAAAATAATAATAATAAAGCCCTAGGGCAAAATAATCGACTTTTTGTTCGGTTTTGATGCATAAAAAGTGGGCCTTTACGAGCACATGCATTGAAAATTTATTTACAATGCTTGGCTAACCTGAAAACTTTCCTGTGTACCATAGATGTTATACTTTTTTTCCACTGTTTAATGGCTCTGGATACAGTCCTTTTGAGCCATTATAATTTAAAGTTCACAAGATTATATTTGTTTTCATTTCCTCACAATATGCATTGAAAAACGTAGTATGATACACGGGCGTAAAAGCAATAAATTACTCGGTTACGTTTAAAACACTCGCTACGCTCGTGTTTTAAATCGTCCTCGTAATTTATTCCTTTGCGCCCTTGTAGCATAAACTACTATTAATGTTACGCTACGCCGCACTATGCCTTCGAAAGGTCACTATAAAATAATCTTGAAACTCTTTTTCTAGATGCCCCAAATTCTCAATGATTTCCCTGGGAACCGTGATGGTGACGTCATGGATAACCACCATCTACATATCGGTGTGGCATCAGTACAAAGCCAGGATTCAAGAACCTTTCGAGATGTTCGACCCTTTGTATGACAAGCCCTGGTCGAGAATTGGACCTTATTTAATAGGTAAGAGAAGTTATTTTACCACGATTTGGTCTGCGATCTGTCATTTTACCATTGTTGTAGCGATAATGAGAATCAAGAGGATGAACTGGTCAATTATCACGTAAATGATATTAAGTATAACATTATTTATTGTTCAAAACTTAACCAAGTAAACTAAGTAATCTACTGTTGGAAATTCCGATGTTAGATATTTATTAAAAAATTCCAAGCCTCCAGGCTATTTATAGTAATTTTGTTAATGTATATAAAAATTACTTGAAAATTTCTCATCTCGAGAAAATAAACATTCTTTAAAAAGCAATTTATTTCTAAAGCACTTTACGTTCTCTCTAAAGGTCGAAACAAAGAAGGATCCTTTTATTTAGAAATGTACCTATATATATATAGAATGTTTCAAGGAATTTGGCTGAAAGGCTACATTCACATATCAAGAAAGGATAACCTTAGATAACCAATCTAGTGTACAAAGTGGATGAACAAATTCGATAAGTCCTCTGGTCCCTAAGTAGCTCACTCGAGATATCTCCACAGCAGGGGTGGCCAACAACCGGTCGATCGCGATCGACTCGATCGTAGCTAGTCGATCGTGGCAAGGCAAAAAATATATAATTTTACTGTAATATAGGTGTAATATGAATATTCTATTCTACACAAGAAGAGCAGTAATAGCAGTAATTAAATAATATCAAAAGTAATCAACACCCTCTCTAGAAAAACCATTTTTTTATTTTTTTAGAAAAAATTAACTAAAATTGTTAACAAGTGTCACTTTTACTTTTTTATTAACATAACTAACTTAACTGTCATTTTTTTTTGCATTCGACTGATGACGGGCCCATACCGAGGATCGAAATTTATCAGATAATATTTTTTTATTGTTTTAATTTAATAAATAAATTAAAAAAAAGAAATAATATGAATAGTGTTGCATTTAAAAATTCAAGAAGAATGTAAGTAATTGGTAGATCGCACAGGGTTTTGTCAGCAAACATCTTGGGGCTAATTAAGTTGGCCACCCCTACTCTACAGACTCTACAGAACCCACAACGTAGCGTTGGTCCGTTTGTACAACTGTTAGCTTTAGTCGAATAGTTTTTTTATCTCACTGAATCTTTAGCTACTTTTTAGTAGGGTCGTCGTTTATGTAGAAGGATAACGAACGCTAAAAGCGGCGTTAGCTCGGGGGAAGAACGCTGGCCTTTTAATCTTGAGATCCAGTTTCGATTCCCGGTCGGGCATCCACCGATGAGTTTTTCGGAAATTACGTGCATAGTATTCGTAAGTATTACCTAATACTATTATGCATCCTCCGTCAGCCTCTTAACGTGTATACGGAACCGAGCCAAACTTGCAATTGACCTGTTTTGCATGTTTCTTACCGCCGTTTTGTGACCGTTTCTGTGGTCTAGGAGTTCGCACGGTTGCACCACTAATCCGGAGGAAGCAGGTTCTAATCACCTAGCGGCACATTTTTTTGTTCGATCGACGTCCTTCGGAAAGCATTAGCAGTTGGTCCACATTTGGGCCCGAAATACGGCGATAGGACCCGGCACCCACCCCTCGGCTATAAAAATCGTCGGTTAAACTTGGACTGTGTCCTGGTCCCCTAAAAAGGCCGCTTTGGATGAATCATGTTATGATTCTGTTCTAATGCCGTCTCTTTTGCACGCGTGAAAAATCTCTGACTCTATCCTACTTTCAAATCATTTTATGATTTACCCAAGTCGGCCTTTTTAGATCCCCTGTACTTCACAGTGCATACTCGAAAAACACCTCTAGCACTCCCTAGGGGATTCATGTCGTAATGACATATTTATAATTATGTTTGTTAATCAGGCAATTAATAAAATTATTTTATTTATACTTGCAATTGTCGGCACTTGACGAAATTTGGAAAGCACCTTGAAGAAAACACTTCAGAGTTTCACTATTATTCTTACTTTATTAACACTACACCCAACCGGTTTTGAATATTAAATCATTTTCACGGGCTTTTTAGGTCTTAAAAACACAAAGCTACGAATGTTGTTTACGGAGTGATAATAGTGAAACTGTGCACAAAAGTGTTTTCTTGGTTGGTTTGATTGGTTTCAATATTCAATTGATATTCCAGTTAAATGATAAATGGATGCTTTACATCATGGTATAAGAAGACAGGTATGCTCGAGAATTATTCGTAAATATAAACTTCGAGAAGATTTAAAATAAGGGAACATCTCTCTAAAGCAAAATAGATAGACACTCCAAATTAAATATTAATTACTTTTTTATTTCGTAATAATGATGGAATTTATTTTCAGAAGTTTTAGCACGCTAATATTTTTCTGAAATTATAAAATGAAATAAATAGTAGAATCATCTCTAAGAAGAGATTTATTCCAGTCTACCTCTGGGGATGATAGAATATAAATACAAAAGTAGACGTTAGTAAGGAACACGAAAAAAATAATCTATGAATTTCACAAAAAGTGTCATCGAACCTTGATGAGCAATTACCGGATCTTCAGTGTGAATTATGTGGCTACATAAACAAAAGTCTCTTTATATATAACAATTATATCAATTTATATCAATAGATGTCAGCGGTTTTCTAACTAATTTCAAATAAGTATATGTCATTTACAGACAGACAAAGATAAATAATCATCTACCCATCTCTACACTTCAATTTAAAAACCTACCTACTTAGTACATTATACATATACTTTTTTTTTCTTTTATCTTTCATTTGTCTGTCAATCATCCACTTCATTTTATGACATTTTAACATATTATATTAATTTTACTTAATTCCACTGACGCCGACTTTACAAGTCGAAATATATCTGGAAATGATTATAATAAAGTATTTTTATAGAAATATATAGTATAAACTAAATAAAATTAAAAAAAAGTTCTCTTTAATATCAAATTCAAATAGTTTATTTTGTAAAGTATATGTCATATAATATTCTTCTATTCGCCTGATGACGACCCCACTGAGGAGTCGAAATATAGCGTTTTTAAAAATATTTATTAATAATTAATTGGTTATTAATTGGTTATCATACACGCAGAAGTCGTACAACGCTCTTCGCGTTCAATACAATAATGCGATGAGGGCACTGTTGCGGCTGCCCCGCTTCTGCAGCGCGTCGGGGATGTTCGCCGCAGTGCACGTTGACTGCTTTTATACCACCATGCGCAGGCGAGCAACTGCGATGGCGGGCAGGGTGCGGGACAGCGGTAACAGTCTCCTCAGTGTCGCCAGCAGGTCGGACGGGCCCTTTATGAAACATTGGCAGGCGCTACACACTCCGTCGTACCAAGTATGGAGCAGATAGCGTCAGCATCAACACTTTGTATTATTGTTTCTGTGTATTTCTTTTTTTGTATTCTTTTTAAATTTTAGTATTTTAGCAATTTATTTATAAATATGGATTAATTTATCTGAAATAAATGAATATTATTATTATTATTATTATTATTATTATTATTATTAATAAATATTAAGTAATTATATCTATACAAAGTACAGAATAAAAAAAATAAAAAGCCCATATACGGTTTTTTGTAAAAAATATTTTATTAACATATTGCATTCTTATATATAACAAATAAAGTAGTAAATAAAGTATTGTCTGTAGGTACATTGAATATTTTGCAAAATTTAAAATGAAATGGGTTATTTAATTAGTAATGTACTAAGACCAAAACCAAAATTTAGAATTTTTGTATTTTATTTAACTGTTAAAAATAAAATAAAAATGTGACACATCGAGCATACCAGTCTTTATATTGTATAACAATACTCGCGTGGCAGGCGAGGGTACAGCTGCTTCATTTTATCCAAGTAAATTACTTTTCTTGGAAACGGTATTGGAAACTAATCCTGCGTTCACTCTTTCTTTATAATTGCCTTGAACCACGGAAACAATAAGGTACAAACAGGGTACAAATAGATACAATGGAAATTAAATCACAGCAATTATAGCTGAAATGGGTTTAGCTAAAGTCGGCTTGTGAATCAGTACACCCTTTTAGAATAAGAATAAGAATAAGAAGGCATTTATTCGCTGTAATAACAAGTAAAAAATAAAATAAAGTAGATTAAAAAATTAACAAACACAACACTAATATACACAATGATCAGTAAGACAATAACAATAAAAACAAGAGATGTTGTGTTGAGGCAGCGAAAAAGGTCTGACTCAGGACAATGCGATTTAAAAAAATCTCAGTGCCCTGGTATTATGTCAGGCCTGTTATCACACAGAAGGCTTTAAAGAACCGATGCAATACTCTTATTTATTATGTTAACATTACAACATGAATATTAAATTAATATTGTTGTGTATAAAGATCACATATAAACATACTATATACATAGAAAAAGAAAAAAAGAAGAAACAGCTAACGAATTAAAATGGCAAGAATATAACTTGAATGAATACAAATAAATTGATGGCAAGGGACAACTAAAAACAATTAACATTACGGCAACGATTTTTGGATTGTCAAGAGATGTTGAAACAGTTTTCTTTTAAATGAGGTCTTAGTTTTACTATTTCTCACAGGCGGTGGTAAATTATTCCAACATTTCGTTGCCGCGTATTTAAAACTCCCACGAAAAGCTTCACTTTTGAAATGTTGAAGAGTGAGCTTGAAAGCCGACCCCCTAGTGTTATGCTTATTACTTGACCAACGTATCTTATCGAACAAATATTGTGGTGTTTTAGTTCTAACTACCTCGAAAAGCAAAGTAGCTAGGTGAAGATGTCTTCTCTCGTTCATCTTTAATTTGTTGGCGTTGTTTAGATACAGTGTTACATGTGTTCGAGCTGGTATATTGTAAGAAAAACGAGCGCATGCATTTTGTATACGTTGCACTAACTTTTGTGTCTTTTTGAATAAGCAAGGACCATAGACTGTATCGCAGTAATTCAGTTTGGACAATTCCCCGGGCCTTTTCTATAACTCGAGTATTCTTAGGTATGTAATGTAAATAAACTATGAAATATATGGTTATGTTTATTTTGTGAAATCCATCACTATGAATACTCTAAATATTATTAGAGTGCAATACAAACTAGAAAGTAGCGACGACAGCGCTATCTGTTTCTTAAGAACAAGGCGTGAAATCACATACCGCCCTCGTGAGCGTTCTATATGTGCAGTACAAGCTAGTATATCAGGCAGAAGCAAAATAACAGAGGACAAGTATGATGGAAGAATTCACCGGTCTGGGTAGGAACCTCGGTGGCGCAATTGGTAGCGCGCTTGTCTTGATAACAAGAGGTCGCAGGTTCGAATCCTGGCCGGGGGAATTTTTTCATATTCTTGTCTTTGGGTTTGTTTCTGATTGATCTTTTCTTGTTTGGATTGCACTCTAATAATATTTATGAAATATATATTTATATTTTACTTTTCATTTAGTTTAATAGTTATTAACACAACAAAAATAACAATTTAAATATTTTCGAGATATACATATAATTTTCGTCCCACTTTGGGGCCGGCATCAGTCGAATAGTTTTATAGTTTATTTACTATTGTACAGTAAATTAAATAAATGTTTTTGTACCCGAAATCAGTCATATTTAAAATCCCGAAATCTCACATTTATTAATTTCATGTCGTTTACACATAAATAAAAGACAAAGTATATACCATATCATATTTATTTATAAAGGTATAGGTATAATACGCTTTATAGGTAAATAAATATTACTTATACACGGTGTCATTAATTTTTACAGAAAAAGTGCTAAGAAACTAGGTTTAATAAGATAACACTATTGTGAAATTCGTAAATTTTTTTTTTCGTGTTCTTTCCAAACGCAAGTCCAGCCCCAAGTTAATTAATATATGGGAGGTTAACATTTTATTTTGCGAAATAATCAAAAATCTGATCACTTACTTTTTTGTATGAATGTGGCTGCATAAAATTAATGTCACCTTATATACAAGATAAAGTACAGTAATACCCCGCTTTACGCGAGGGATGCGTTCCGGATATAACCGCGTTAAGCGAAATTCGCGTATAACGGGGTACGATGAAATAACAACCCAAATAAAGAATTAAAATGCCTTTATTACTTATATTTTTATTATTAGAAAAGTTTCAACTTATTTAATCCTTAGAATCAATTACTGAGAAATAGTTACCTAATGTTTTTTGAGTAGTATTTTTTTTGCGTTCTTGCAAGTCTTTCATAGCAAACAACACTATTTTGTATTGCTTGCCGAACATTTATAATGCGATTAATATCACTGTCTGAGTTTTCTAAAATTTCGCTATTTTGATCTATGCATCCGCGTAAAGCGGGGCAAATTCGTGCTAATTTAAAAAATCGCGTTATAACGAATTCGCGCCGCGCGGGGTCGCGTAAATCGGGGAGCTTAGAGTATACACATGTATCCTCTAAGGCGGAGGTTACTGTACCTATGCAATTGGTGCTTTATTTTTAAAACTATTGCCAGTAAACTGAAATAAGGTCAGTGCTTAGACTTTATGAGAACTTTTATATTTCTAAATTGCTGTAGCTACGACTTTAGTCAAGTCTTTATTATAGTGTTTCTCATCTCAAACAATAACAGACAAGGACAATTTTTTTTAGATTATCTAAGTACATACGAAAAAATTGTTGTAATAAACTATACTATTGGAAGCTGGTTTTCGCTTTTATGAAGGATAACGATGCAGCCAATTTGAGTAAATGAATGTTTTATTCAACTTGTCCATAATGATTCTAAATTTCTAATACTCACACTTAGTAAGGATTTCTTTATTTATAATTATTCAAATATAAGTTTCTAAGACTTTGTGACTTCTTTACTTTACATAAATATTATAATATTTATATATATTTAGGTTTTATATATTTAATTTCATTTCATATATTTCATTCTATTTCATAACTTACCTTCATTACTTATTCTCATTTTTCAGTAAAAATGCGGAACATGAAAATCCTCCTCGTGTAAAATATATCAGGAATAAAATACCTTAACTTGTGACATATGAAATAACATTATTATTATCTGGATTCGGTATAAAATATTATTTCGATGAGGGAAAATACACAGACAAATGAAAATAAACGATATTATTTCAATGAGATCTTTGTATATCTTTTGAAATCTATGGACGCAGATTTATATTCAATAGAAACGACTCTTTTCATACTGTTTGAGTTACATAAGTACATGTTTTAAAAGTGCTGGGCAAAGAGTTTTGAATTTCAAAATCCAAAATTGTTATCGATTGACAATTTCGAAGGCTTTTACAGGCTAGCTTTTGTTGTCGCTCAAAAACCTAAAACTGGTGACAGTACTCAGCTACATACAAACAACTTTTACTGTGGAGATAAACCTGAATTGAAAAAAAAGACAGTGGCTACACTTAGCACTCTAGCATTTATCGTGTCCAGTTATGTAATTTATGGGCGCATCATGCAATATCATAAATAACAAATGTTGTTTACTGCGACTTTCAGTGAAATATTGTAGACAAAGCCACAGCAGTTCACAAACAACTTTTACTGTGGAGACAAACCTGTATTCGAAAAAAAAGACAGTGGCTACACTTAGCACTCTAGCAATGAACGTGTCCAGTTATGTAATTTATGGGTGCATCATGCAATATCATAAATAACAAATGTTGTTTACTACGACTTTCAGTGAAATATTGTAGACAAAGCCACAGCAGTTCTGTGGCCACAGCGGACGAATAGAACCATAAAACTCACAGACCTGTATAGTTCTGTGATAAAACTCACATAAAGTTCTGTGATAAAACTACTGAAAACTTTGCACGAAGTTTTTTTTAAACTACCTCTCTATTCGCCTGACAACGACGACCCCCTTGAAGGGGTCGAAATATAGCATAAAATTGTTTGTTTTCGTATATTTATTAAAATAAAATTACCTAAAAATAAAAGTCTTATATTATTTCAATATTTTGGGTACGGTATTTGTTTTCTGCGGCCATACGCAATTGTAATAAGGTGACGCCTAACATGACGAATCACATGTACACAGAAAACCACATAGTTCCAATGCATATTTTATTGACTGTAACCATATACTAAGTATTACGTATATATATATTATTTTATACATACGAGTATACAATATAACACAATATTCTTTATTCAATATTTTGCACACCAAAAACAAAGTAAATAGACAATTTCAAAGTAGGGTACAATCGGCGGTCTTATCACTAATAAGCGATCTCTTATATCTTATATATATATATATATTTATCGCTTATAAGATATAAGAAATCTATGGGAGCTCAGTTCGCAATATTAAGGCCTATTGATGATAAGCAGTATCAAATCATGGAAAGAATTGTTGTTGGCAGTGCGAAGAAATCTTTCAAGTAAACACAGTTACAAATAGAAAAGAGTTTTATAAGATATAAGAGATATATATTTATATATATATATATATTTATATAAAAGGATATATGGGCTCTAGATTCCTTGTATGGCGTAGACATCTGCTAAGAATCCTGTTGCCCCCATTCATGTGGGAAATTCCTACGGGATTTAGAGAAACGGGATTCACGCGAAACATGCTTCAATTGTGTAAAATTTTTAACTTTATCATTTCTATCATAAGGTATGATGGTGGGATGGTACCTCCACAAGACGAAGTGCCAAGTCAAGATGCCATACTGGCTGGTGGCCATAGGCTGGCCGTGTTCCATCGCCATCATGGGGAGCCTCATCTTTGGTATGGTCGATGGCTACTTCGAAGTTTGGCCCACTGCGTTCTATGTCAGCATTGGACATACAGGTAAGATACCAGATTTTATAGCTATGTCGATGAATATAAAGATTCTCTAGAATTTGTACAACCATTATGTCAATTGCAATTGCGTTAGAACAATCAAAACCGTGGTTATTTCTTGAAAACGAGTAGAGATGTGTTATGAAAACCCAAATTTGTTGAAATAAGCTAATGTTAGCCTATTAATAGTTAAGTTAACTAAGTATCACTAGCAAACCCAAATAAATTAAGCTAGGCAGTTAAATTTCATTGTGAATTTAATATGGAAACATTACAATAAAATATCAATTTTTGATATGTAAAGAATACAGAATTGCACACTAAAAAACCTTTTTGCATAACAAGGGTTACGTTAGCTCAAAACAATAGTTTTACTGTGCAATTCAGTATTTTTTAGGTATACAATAATATACCATCCTTTTTTTATCAACAAAAGTACCTAAAATTAACCTAAAAATTTAAATTGTATATAATAAAAAATAAAGCAAATATTTCAAATATAATACCTATGTACAGGGTGTTAATTTGATAACCTTTTTCCTTTAAACGGGTTGTTCTGCCCATTAATATGAACAACTTTAACTATGAGGCCAACTTTGAAATCGCAAAATATAAATTAGCTGTTTTATACATTTCGGTCTTGGTCGAGGTATTTAGCTTTTCTATGAAACAGCTGATTATTTCTGCGATTACAACATAGTAATAGTTGTTCATATTCATGGGTATAACAACCTTTATAAAAGAAAAATGGCTATCAAATTAACATCCAGTACAATAATATCTATAGAATATAGAATAGAATAGAATAGAATAGAATATTAATTTATTTCGCAAGAAGGGAGTACAGTACAAGTTACAAGAATTTAAGCTTAAAATCTAAGATACACATAAAGTACAAATAACAAATGTACGCTGTTATCCTAGATAGGATTTTACGCCTGTAGAAAGGAATAACAGCCCCGTTTCCTTGGAGGACAGAATGGGGTAAAAAAACACAAGTACTTAGTTAATAGGCTTAACAACATTAACTAGTTATAGGTAAAAGAGAGAGAAAAAGCTATCTACATCGCGCATTGACTCCATTCTTACCTGAACTTACGCATATGTGTGCCCGAGCTGCGATTATTGTAAAAAGGTTATATACTCGTAAATACAATGCTCAACCTATGTAACCAAATGAAATGGGGTTTCGACCTGCATTTGAACAATTCAAAGCCTAAACCACAATATTTCACACAACCTCGTAGAATCCGACCGTTTCAAACAGTAGAGGCAATAAAACCAGATATGATTATCACGCCAAGTTACGATGCGGTTCGAGTGTCTGCATCCGCACATGAAATCTGATATTAAAATTCAGTGGAAAACAGCAGTTTTGAAATGTCAACCCATATTTTTCCAGTAACTTTTGTGATCTTTTTACGATCGAATCTTGCTGAATTGCTTGCAATCTTCAAAGACGTCGTTTGTTCAACAAGATCTTCGTCGTATGATCAGACTCTGAACTTTACAGGTAGAAAGAGAAAAAATGGGTTTTAAAGTTTACCTAAATATAACTATATCGTTATATATAAACCCCTATTCAAAACGGTGTGTTAGCGTGACTTTATCCGCACGACCTGTTTTCGTCATTCATCAGGATTATATGACAAAGGCGATAAAATCACGCACGATCAGAGACAATGTAGGTGTAGCTTATATTTTATGTGTTTATTTACGTTGGAAGGCATCAGTGGTGCGATTTACAGCCTTAGACATACGCCTAACAAAATGAAATAAAATAAATAGTAGCCCGATACTACCTTTTTATGGAAATATCGGCTTCAATGTTGTCACTAACAAAATCTCAAGGTTAAACATCTGCCACTTAGGTAAAAGTGCATAACTTAACTTTGTTTTTCTTGCTTGGAAGTTAAAAATTTAAAAACTTTTTGGTATGTGGCAATTGACGCCAATAGTTAGTTCAGTATTAGTGAGTTTTATAAAGCATGAGTTTTAAATTTAATGCACAATTAGTCATGATCTTGTCCAAACAAGGTTAAAACAGCATTTTAAGTTGGTTTTGAAAAATCATGACTAATTGTGTATATGTTACTGTTAAAGCCCGAACTGCAGTAAATCTTAGGATTCACCGGTAAATCCTACGATTTACTGCAGCTCGGGCTTTTACAGTAACATATACAATTTCAAACTCTTGCTTTATAAACCTCACTAATACTGAACGATTGGCGTCAAATGCCACAGACCGAAATGCTTTTCAATTTTAGAAAAACAAAGTTAAGTTATTCACTTTGCGCTAAGCTACTGACATTAACCTTAAAGGTTGTTTTGTACGTTATCAGTAGATTTTAAGACCGAGCTAAAACACATGTTTTCTAAGGTTTTGCGTGTGTTTTATAAGATCTTAATGTGATAATAAATATTTTTACTTAATAAAAGCTTTTTTTTACTGTTTTATTATATATATATACAGATTTTTATGAATGTTATAGTTGAAATTAAATAAAAAATAAAACTTTCGATATATATTTCGACCCACTTGGGGCCGTCGTCTTTTTTAATTTTTTTCTTTTTTAATTTTATTGTTAACTCTATTTTATCTATTTATTCCATATTCGACTGACGACGGCCCCAAGTGGGTCGAAATATATATCGAAAGTTTTATTTTTTATTTAATTTCAACTATAACATTCATAAAAATCTGTATATATATATATAATAAGATCTTAATGAGTATACAATATATACATACTCATATGTCTATGCCAGACATTACCTCTGTGCCATTTTTAACAGGTACGACTGGTACCGTCTGACACGAAAGCCCACATTATACATTACATTTATATTTTACTTGGTAGTTTACCTCTATGGTCGAGAATAACTTGCCACAAATAAATAAGCTACAGACAAACGCTCGACACATATATGTCACAATACTATTATTTTAATTACATATCAATTCAATGCCATTTTATCTGGCTTCTGATAATGTGACCCGCACATTAGTTCCACCAATGTCGAGTTTTTAAAGTAAAAAGACGCACAGTGGTTTTAAATAATAATTAGGTACCCACAACTAAACGAAAATTATAATCTCATCGATCTTCCGCGATTGATTACATATCAGTGTTTAGACAGCATATTGTTACCTATGAGCATAGACAAATTATTATTCTCTATGTTAATTAATTCACCGTGTATCAAAAGAAGCCAAGCTACAATTAAGAGCAGTTTCGCAGCCGGATTTTGAAAAACCCGCCTTTTCCTAATAAATCGAAAAAGATCACTTAAATTCAAAATTCATTCAATAGTTATTCAACAAAACTTTATTACATATGTATGTGTATGTTGCCATCGCAAAGTTTTCATTGGTTTTTGTAAATTAGAATGTGAAAATTTTTGAAAGTCTAATTTACAGAAACCAATGGAAACTTTGCAAATGCAGTATATACAATACATAGATAATAAGGTTTTCTTGAAAAACTCTTGAGTGAATTTTGAGTTTAAGTGTTCTTTTTCGATTAACTAGAAAAAGGCGGGTTTTCACAAACCGGCTGCGATACCGCTCTTAAACCAAATGGTCTAATACTCACCACAGATAAAGTTTCGATTTCACAAAAAGTAATGTTTTTTTTGTTTTCAGCTTGGGGTGTAGCCCTAGCATGGGTAGCCATATCCTGCTGCTGTGGCTACGGAGGGCTCATCAACTCCGGCCTCTCATACCGCGGACTGCTGCCACTCAGTCGGCTCACCTACTGCGCCTACCTCATACATCCCACCATCATGATGTACACCACATTTCTCATGGATGGACCCTTCCATCTGCAGAACTCTATGGTTGTAAGTATTTCAAATTCAATTTCACGTTTGTTTAGTTTGACTCGTATGTAATTTTATGTGAATTATTCGGTAAAATTAATTTGCCTGTGAATATTTCATGGTTTTATACGTCATCTTCGCGTCGGCAGATAAAGGTTTTTTTTTTATTCCTACCATCCGGTTGTAAGATTTTAATGTTCATATAATATGTATGTACGGCTAAGGTGGTGGAGCTGATGCCGGGCTCGACTGTAGAGGTACCACCATCTTACTTCGAGACCCCCTCGAAGTTATTCGGGGAGAGTAAGAGGACGGCTCACAGGTAAAAAACCAGGAGGCCCACCCACCATGCCTGGGACCGATGGATGGCGGTATATCCATCCCTAATAGCCGGGCCTTATATGGAACAGACTCGTGACGGGCAGTGGCGTCACTGGTGCGAAGGTTCTGGCACCGCACTCACCAACCCGCCTGCCCAGCGTGTGTGAGTATGGGCAATTCTTCCAGGATGACCGCCGGGAGTGGCGAAGTCCTGGAAAGGCTTATGTTCAACAGTGGACGAACTAGGCTCATGGATGGATGGATGGATGGATGTACGTGTCAACCATAAGTTCAGCTAGAATAATGGATGCACGCAGCGTAACATTTACATATAGAAAAGGATAGGTTGTGTCAACATAACATAGGTCACAGTCAACATAGAATTTGAGCTAAAATACTGACAGCCAAACAGTTTTTTGCGTGTAGATGTAATCTGAAAATAGTCGTCGACCGAGAATAGTCGAATCTTTTCCATATTTGCTGGGGTGATATATTAATATTTTACCTACTTGCCAAATCAGCCTCGCTAGACAGACTTTAAATCAGGGTTCTCGTGAAAATTATCGTAAGTTGTTTCCATAGATTTTGAATGTAAACAAAATACAAAAACAAAATATTTTTATGTTTCTTTGAGAAAGTTGTACAGTTTCATCAGTAGATTATGTTGTAACAAATCACGATACATTTGAAAGCGATAGCGACAGATATTGAAGTTAGAAAATAAGGGGGCTGGTAATTATTGCCATAGACTAAATATTAAATACTTAGTCTATGTTATTGCTCAAAAGTCACTTTATATTGCATTTTTTTAATTTAAAGGTGGTTTCAATCACCTGTCTTTTTACTCGCAATTTCTTAATAAAAATCCATCTCGCTTGGCCCAAAAATGTTTCTTAGAATAATTGTATATGAGATCAAATCAAGTTACGTACAGTAAAAAGTCTAGTAAAAATCTCGCAATGGACAATAAAAGTCAGCGCACGTAACTACTACACAAAATAAACCTGGCACAAGTCTGAGATATAGGTTAGCTACAAGGAATTAAAGTACAAAACCTACAGCTAGCATGTGGCGTCGTGCCAGTTTCCTGCTTCTGTCTTCCCCAATTTGCCCTGTCTTGTAGATTTGTTATACATGTGTATGTATGTGTACCTAATGATATTAGGTTCTTGTCTCCACTTCTCCCCCTCTGCGACGGAATGTGTTCTATATATAGACCATGCCGTTCAGAAGTTAAACATTGATCTTGACTTTATTAGTGTCTGGACAGAGCATGAATTTTAGTTAATCCTGCTAAAACGCAGGTCAAAGGTTGGGGAAATCAAACAAAATAATAAACTTTTAAATCTTGTGTGACATGATACATTTTAGTGCAGTGATTATAGTTCACTACCCTTCCATCCCCTCCACCTGACATTTCACCCCCCCTACCGTGAAATGTGTCCCCGTCAGTGGCGTGCACAGAACTTTTTGCTGGAAAAGCAAGCAATTGGTCAAGAATAACAATAAAAAAAATATGAATAAATTTAAATAACACTTTGAAAAAAGAAAATAGTATGACGCCAGGGTAGACAATGTCTACCCTAGAGTGAAAATTTCCGATACAAACTTTTTTTTCAAAGTGATATTTAAATTTTTTCATATTTTTTTTTATTGTTATTCTTGACCAATTGCTTGCTTTTCCAGCAAAAAGTTCTGTGCACGCCACTAGCCCCGTTAACGGTTTTTTACTTTTTTTGGGAAAACTATAATAGATAGGTATATATATATAAAAGTAGAGCTCTAGTAGACAAATTTGACTTAAGTACCTTACCCCAAGTTTGCTTTAACAATATACCACTACCTTACTGAGGTAAAACATCTGGGTTTGCACATCAAAAATAACATGTCCTGGTATTTAAATGTGCCTGAAAGCAGTAAGAAAATATTTGCGTCTATGCATGCTCGTTTCTGCCATACTCTGCTAAAGTTACTCTTGTTAATTCGTTATTGCTCACCATCTTAGATTATGCGGATGTATGGTATCCCGACCTCACTGAGGAACTCCTTAAGGGTCGGTTGCGTCAAACATGCTCTCGCGTTTGGACAATTTAGCATATTAAAACAAAATATTTTTAACAAATAAAATTTGTGTAGGTAGTTAAGGAGTTGCACTACATTATTATTTTTCAGATTTGACACGAGTATCACAATCATCGAGAAAAAAAATCGGAAAGATCAGTAAAATCACGGAAAACGTAATTTGGCTTTGGAACCAGTATGATCATTCTACTGATCTAACTATAAAATAAAATATTTTTTTATAGAGCAAAGAAATGAAAGTAGCCTTTATAGATTTTTATTATTTTTTATTTCCTTTCGTTATTTTAAAAGAAATACTCAAACATTCTACATTATTACTGTACAGAAAAATTACGCAAAAAGAATTTGGAAGTTTGTGTATTTCCTTTTAAATAACGAAAGGAAAAAGTATTAATATATTATATGAATAAGGTACTTTGAACTCTTTACGCAAAAAAATATACATATTTCGATTTGGAACAAAAATTTTTTTCTTCTCTTTGCAACGCCTAATTACGTTTTTGTTTAACCCATTGAATGCCGAAGCTGGTTTTGTAGGGTTCCGTAGTACCTAAAATGTACAAAAGGAACCTATATGGTGAGATGCCGTTGTCCGTCCGTATGTCACAGCTCATAACTTTAGCACCGTTAAAGATAAAGACATGAAATTTGGCACAAAAATAGCATTAATTTGCCCACATATTCCGGTGTAATAAAAATATAAAAAATTTGAAATTATTTAAAATATTTCATAAACAAAAGTAAAAAAAAAAAATATTATCCTAAAAATAAAATATGGGTATCAAATTGTAGGTATTAAAAAGCTGATTGTAAAATATATAGTTTAGTTATATTTAATTGCATCTATTTCGAGAAATCTTTGAAAAACCATAAAAAATTTATGTCCTTATCTCTAAAATTGGTGAACTGAAAAATATGAAAAAAATAACAGTAATATGTGTTTACGTAAAGATTACAGGAAAAATAAAGAGGTTTGCCAGTTTTCTTGAGTGTTTTTTGGAACAACTGAATTTGAGTTTGTTCCAGGACCGGTGTACAAAGTCAAGCGAAAATTTGTTTAATTTTAAACTTCCTTGTGTACAAACATTGATAAAGGTCGACGCAAACTGACTATAAAAGTAAGAAAAAAAGTAAAATGCAAATGTTCAGTGTCCCATAGGCGAGTTTCCTTTAAAAACTGACGTGAACTGAAGTGAGTAAAACTGTTGTTATTGAGAGTCCGTGGCCCGTGAAATAGGAGCTTTTGTACAAAAAAGCGCTGATACCTACGTTATGAACTTATCGTTGGAATTATTTACAGTGAATAATACATTTTCTCAAAATTCCTTCTCAAACTTAATATATTTATTATATTTTCATTAGAATAGCTTATGAGGTACTGGTAAATATACGTTTTATAAGCGTGCGAAATTTGAGGGCACCGGAAGTTCCCCAAAGCCGCAGCGGGCGCCGCTTAAAAAAAATAATATGATAAAATTTAAAAAGTTACGAAAATTTACCTAAAACAAAAAATTTACCACAAAACCAAGAAAATATTCCAACTAGTTTACATCCTGTACAACACAAATATCATAATTTAAATTTGAATGTACTAACTCATGGGGTTAAGCCGCGAAGGTTCATATGTTCATAATAATTACACCATTACACCCTCATACACTAAAGAAATTACTCGGTTAAAATATGTTGAACATTTTCGGCCACGTGGTCAATGGTCAACTTGACACAAAGAACTTGCCACTACGGTCAGCAAGATGGCCGCTACGGCGAAGTCAAATCAAGTTAAAACTTTCTACATACTTGAATGAGTGAATTTCATTGCGAGGTTCAAAGGATCCACCCGAGGACTGAAGCCGGCTTAAATATTCCGGGCACCCCTGGCACGGACCGGACGCCACAGGCCGATATAAATTCAATATACGACCCTGTAAAGAGAAGAGAAGAAAAAAAAATTTTATTATCCGAAATACAAGAAAAAAACCCTATTAAACCAGACCCCCAACGTGGCCTTCAGATAGACAAAAGACTCAACTATATTTCCGAATTTGAAAATATATCTCCCTCCAACCCGCTTTACATATTGGCAATGACTCCGTCTCCTTTTTCTAGATTTTAGAACTATAGATTCCACAGTAACTTTGATAAAACTCACCAAAGAAAATTACAAAAATTACAAGCTACACGTTTTATTTGCAATTCGACTCATAATGTTGGTAACAGGTGGTCATAGATTTGAATCATCCTATTATCTTATGAAAGTTTAGTAAATATTATTTTATAATTATTAGGTCTTTACATTTGAAGTTTCTATAGAGAATTTGGAGAAAACTAAATTTTCAGTACTAACATTTTTGCATTTTCTAGGAATGACAAATCCAAATTATGTAATTTCTTCAGCTAACAGCAACATTAATTTAATTTTTGAAAAGTGTCAGCTGTAAAAAATTATTACGAATCATATCATGGAAATGGATGGCATTTAGGACGAACTGTTTTTGAAGATTTAATTATGGTTATCAAACTGACAATAAAAGCAAAATTTAATATGTAGATGTAAAACCTTGAAATGAACTTTCAAACAAAAAACAAATAATGGAAATAGCTATTGAATTACAGGGATTATAAACTCATGTACGAAAATTTGGGCAATTTTATAGGTAAAGATAAGTATATATATGTGTATATAAGTATAATAGTAAACCCGCTTCTGAAGGCATTAATTTAAGTTTAAGTGCTTTTAAAACTTAAACTTATCCAAAGTAATTTAGCTTCTGTTTCTAAAACTTAAGAACTATATTGCAATCAAGAAAATTTAGTTTTGACTGCACTAAAACTAAAATTAAAGCCTTTAGAATCAACTTTATTCTATGGTTAACCTTACTTACTCTCCTACTGAAATTCAGAACTGACGGAGTGATTCGATTCCCCTAAGTCCCCCATTATATGCCCACTGCTTCACAAGACATTCTAAAATTTAGATAAGGTTATTGGTGCAAGTACCACACACCATGAAACAACTCAAGATTGGACAAACAAAAAAAACAAAAATTCGTTATTTGAAAAGAAAATAACGTACCTTGCTAGGTTATTGTTCATACGAGGTTTATAAGTCTGTTATTGAAATAAAAGCTTGCTAAAACTAGCACGTTATGCCAGGCGAAACAATTTCATAACATAACTTACTCGTAGTTGTCATTTTTATTTGTGCTAGTATTGAGATTTCATTACTATTGATTGATATTCCTTTATTCCCTGCACTAAAGTGGAGGAAGGTAAAAAGTTATGTGAAAGTTATGTCGTTGTGGCTAATGGAAGCTGAATGGTGAAGAAATCGAAAAGAGCAGTTGTAAAGGTCCGTATAATGTCAAATACACAACTTCAAATGACCATTTGACATTTTGTGGTTGTATATAAATATATAGATACAAGACTATATTTCTGATAGGTTCATCTTGGAAAAAACGCAAAAGCGTTGAGTTCGTTCGATAGAAAAAAATTACGAAGCTACCTCTAGAAAGTGGGGAATCTATGTAGATAGTCACGTATGTTTAGAAAGGCTTAAATTGCATTTTTAAGGTGCAAAAAATAGCTACATAAAACGAACGGGACGGCAATTCTGCTTATGCACAAATTTGCGATGGCGGAAAGCGAGTGATTTTTAGAACGTATAAAGCTTTTAAAATAAAGCCTTTACCCCGGATTCATAACAAGTTTTACATGTCTTTCAAGGAGTTATATTTAGTAGAATTGTCATCACACACCATTAATCACGCGATTAACAAAGTCGTTTGAAAAATAAAGCGAGTGAAAATTTTTGCCAGAATAGCCAATAGCCTGGCTTTGTCCGCTTGACCTCTGGACAAGTCTGACTGAAGGTTTGTTTTATGTAACGCGATCTACATGTATCCGCTTGACGAACCCTTTTGTGACGAATCTGTGTAGCTTTAAGATAAGTCCACATACTGGGGTACTTTGAGACGTATCCATCCCCTACCTTATGTTTATTACACCTAAAAAATTTCCAAATGTCTGGCGTAAAAGCAAAAAATCGAGAAGGAGAAAAAATACGGTGATTAGAGTTGAAAATAGTATATTTCGTGACGAGTATAAAAAGGCGGATTTTCTTGTCCGAGGAATGAAGCTATTTTCGACGTGAGCCGAGGGTAAGAAAACCCATTGTTACTCGTTGCGAACGATACTTTTTGTACTACCTGATTTATGTATTTAAATATTTAATTTTTCCTTTCAAATTTAATGTATTTTATGACATTGCAAAGCGCGGCGTGGTTTTTACCTTTTTTTGTTCAGGGTTCGACCGGCGGCTTTTATTTGTGGCCAGTATCATTTTGCAAAAAAAAATGTCAGACGCGATATAATCGATAATAATAATCGAATAATCGTCGTGAATCGGAACGCAGAGAATTTCCATTGTAAAGACAAACTAAGGACGTCAAAAAGAACCTAATTTAGCATGAAATGAAGACAAACGTCAAAAAAAAACCTAATTTTGCAATAAATGAAATTTGAATACGATATTTCAAACTGACTGATTGATAGTCATTCCGCAACGGGGCCCGGAAAGTTCGATTTTCAAAACTAATTTCGAGTACTAAATGGAACTTTTTCATAAAGGTAGAAGAAAAAGGAAATAAACGTTTTATATGGAGGAAGATCAATGAATAAAACGAAATAAAGAAGAACTGGATCGAGCCTCCTAAGAAAGACATGTATCAACCAAAAAATACTGAAGAAGAGCCACAAATACACATTACATACATACATATATACTCAGATACTCACTCACGCCTATCTCCCAGAGGGGTAGGCAGAGACTACACATTTCCATCTGCTACGATCCAGACACCAATTTCGCCTCTTCCGGTATTCGCAAAAGAGTTGAGACTAGGGTTGCTAGGTGTTCGGTTTTTTATCAAACTGCTCGGTATTTCAGCCCCAGGTGTTCGGTATGAACAAAATACCGAAGTATGGGTGGTTCGGTATTTGCGAAAGTGCATTCATATCATCATATCACACATTTATTTACCTACTGTTTCGCAAAATCAAATCCATACAGATTTGGTGCGCTGTTGCCAGCCGGCGCGGCGCGTGCTGTATCCGTGACCTTGATTGATCGTTCCCTTCGTCAGTTTTAGGTAATTTTCTCAGTTTGATCTGGCCAAAATCAAATAGGTCCCTTCTTTGATTTTTTAACGAATTGTAAAAAAATCATAGGGGACACCTTTTGATAGAAATTGTTCGGTTTTTTTATCTGGACCACCTGGCAACCCTGGTTGAGACTGAAAGAGGTGTATTATTACAACTATGACAGAAATAAATTTCTATGTTTGAACACTTGGCGATTTATCCATCGCAAGGAGATATAAATTAACATTATATCATTGCAGTATAGAAACGCAGAAATAAAAGTAAATCTGGATGTGAGGAGCTCTGAACCGGGAAACGAACCCGGGACCTCTCGCTTGCCGGGCGATTGCTCTAACCTCTGAGCTATCCAGGTCTCAACACAACTCGTGAATTTACCGATGTGCTTTCCCATACTGCAATGTTATTTATAGATACCCACTTTATAGTGAGCCACTTGGCGCCTAGAGGACGCTAGTGTATTCAAAGCTAGTCAAAGACCATTATGCCCTACCGTCACTTGTTACCGTTTCCCGGTTCAGAGCTCCTCACATCCAGATTTACTTTTATTTCTGCGTTTCTATACTGCAATGATATAATGTTAATTTATATCTCCTTGCGATGGATAAATCGCCAAGTGTTCAAACATAGAAATTTATTTCTGTCATAGTTTCGATAAGAGAAATGTGTATTCTTCACTACCCGATACTGTAACAAGTGACGGTAGGGCATAATGGTCTTTGACTAGCTTTGAATACACTAGCGTCCTCTAGGCGCCAAGTGGCTCACTATAAAGTGGGTATCTATAAATAACATTGCAGTATGGGAAAGCACATCGGTAAATTCACGAGTTGTGTTGAGACCTGGATAGCTCAGAGGTTAGAGCAATCGCCCGGCAAGCGAGAGGTCCCGGGTTCGTTTCCCGGTTCAGAGCTCCTCACATCCAGATTTACTTTTATTTCTGCGTTTCTATACTGCAATGATATAATGTTAGTGTATTATTACCCCTAGTTTCTGATTTGGGAAAATTTAGTTAAGCGTATCTTCCACAACGAGCCAATCACAGCACTGCATTTTATTACCTTGAATTTCTCAGATGGTTGAAATTCACAAATGAGTTAACGTCGTAGCAGGTGCCCTTAAAAGAGAAGCGGGTGTGCAATTCTCCATATGGAGGTAGTTACGGACGATAATAAAATTAGTCAAATTAGACTTAATTCAACAGCACGATCGGAGTATAGGAGTCACAATGTTTCCTATGAACAAATTTTTTCAAAAATATATAAAATATACATAATGGGACTGTCAAAATTACGTCATTTGAAATTAGCGGGGGGGGGGGGGTCTGGTCTGCAGATGATGGTAATATCATGCATGAGCATAGATGGCAATAATGGAACAATATTCATTTTGTAATACGAATAACGAAAATAACATCAGTTTATGAGAGGGTGGGTTCATTGGATAGTGACGATAGGATGATTGTAGGGGGGGGGGGGGATCGAATGACGTAGTATTTGGACAGCCCCTATGCAATCTTAATCAAATTCAAATTCAAATTTATTTATTAACAGGACAAAAACAAAGATTGTCGTTCTCTAGTCCCCACAGTAGGATTCCCTGGGTGGTGGGGACTAGCTTCCTTTACTCGTCTCTTACATAACTTTGGTGTTCCATGCTGCTAGTTTGCTGATTATACAACATTATAAACACAGATCTTAGCTACAATAAATTATTCAGTTACAATTAATTACATTGAATTTAAAATTATAATAAATTGATTGAAATGTGAATTTACATCGAATATGAATGTCAATCAAATTAAAATTAATGACAAAATTAAGATACAAAATTAGGATTACAAAATAAAAATAAAATAATAAATAAAATAAAATTACAGTTTAAGAATTTAAAATTAAGAATTTGAAGCTCACACTGATACAATTTATTTGGAATAGGGTAGGTGATGAAAGAGGGTGTATGTGTGTGTGTGTAAGGGTGTATGCGGATGTGTCAGTCATATTGTAAATCGTAAAGACTTGAAGTTGGTTTGTTTCTTTAAAGTCTTCAAATTTCATTTATTAAATCGAGTTTAAAACTTAAATTACAAAAAAGTTATTTAATTTAAAACTAAATAATCCTAAAATAAAATAATATAAAAGAAAAAGCCCTAAAACATTGTACCAAATAAAAAATTATACTAAATGAAAAATATACTCTAAGCCGTTGCCGTCGGGTGCGGTGCCCAAGAGGCTGGCAGCATTACCCCGCTGGATTGCCAGACTGATCATCTGGCCGAGGTATGCCCCAGCCCTTGGGTCGATCAAACGTGTCGATAGTTCTTTGAAAAACGACGTGTGCTCGGACTCCACGGCCCCGGACCCCACGGCCCCGGACCCCACAGCCCCAGGGTTTCGACACCAAACGACGCAAATTTAAAGCCCTCTCCGAGGAAAGCATATTTACGCCGCTTTAGGTATTCTGCTGACTCCGCAGCCACACCAGCCCAGTTTGTTTCTTATGTTATAAAATTATAAATCACGAATTGATGAATTGTTGAATCACGATGAATTTGCTTTCAGCGGAATAGTAGCAATACAAAGGTGACGTAAATTAGCCATTGCCCTGGGGACTATAAAAACAAAATATCTATTTTTTGATTAACCAAAAGGTACTTAATCAAAGTATCTATAATAAGATTAATAAGCGTTTTTCTCATTGTTTTTTTTTTCTTGGTTTTTAGCTTTCCTCTAGATGTCGCTGTTCATGTCACCATAGATAAAATATGTTTCGTAGCAATCAATGTCAAAGTAGTTTTTAGTTTGTTTAGAATCCGTGTAAATTTTGTCATTACATTTTTGAAATATTTTTCGTGTCTAAAACCAATGATATCATATAATAATAATAATAACCTCATTGTCTATAGAACTCATTGTACGAAAACATTGTTGGAAATTTTCGACGGTTTTAGGAAATTTTTATTGTTTTGAAATTATTTATTATAATTGGTTTTTAACCCTCGGTACATAATCCGATTATGCTGAAAAAATTAACGCTAACCAAACATGAAGGGTGTATCAATGTGTTTATTTTAACCCGATATTTCTAAAATAATTGAAGATGGCGTTGAGTCTAGGGTTACCGGGCTTGAAATTGAAAAGCCGGTCACGAGCAATAAAAAATCCTTAATTCTGTAAATAAGTCCTGTCTTTTGCTGAAAATAAAACTCAGTAGATTATAATTAAACTGCATGAACTGAAATTACATTTTTTGCACTTTATTCTTTTGTCACTGACGTCTTACAAAAAGTTTATTTTTGAAAAAATTTTACTGTGAGATTGCGCACATGTCATTGTTCTTTAAATTATATTGAGTGAGTAATATTGATTTTATTGACTCAGCTACCAATCTATTTCTTTCTTTCGTCCACTGCGAATTCATTAGTGAAAAAATTCGTTCCACATTTGAATTATATGGCTTGATACAAAAATAATAATGACCAATCTTCAAAAATCCGGTCTTGATTAAAATCCTGTAGGAGTCCGGTCTTAACTCTAAAAAGCCGGTCATGACTGGCTTTATCCAGTCAAATGGTAACCCTAGTTGTGTCTACTTTTATAAGTATTGTAATAAAGCCGATTCTGAAGGCTTTAATTTTAGTTTTAGTCGTGTCAAAATAAAATTTTCTTCATTGCAAAATAGTTTATAAGTGTAAAGAACCGAAGTTGAATTACTTTGAGAAAATTTAAGATTTGACAACATTAAAACTAATATTCAAAGCCTTCAGAATTGGCTTTATTATGTTGTGCCATCAACTAGCATAAAATAGTAACTTTCCAAAAATCTTCTACTGTACGGAATTGACAGAAACAAGCGAATTCAGTCGTTATCTATTGCTTAATCAATAGAATCCAGTATAGGGATTAGAAACACTAAATCGAAGAAATACGGAAAATATATATGTTTTTTTTTCTTTCAGCTCATCGTGTATGCTGGCTACGCAGTCCTTGCATTCCTGGCGTCCTTCGTGATATCTCTGGCCTTCGAGGCCCCCGTCGTGAGACTCCTCAAGATCATCAACGGAGGCATCAAGAAGGACCAATGACAGCAAAACACAACTTTAAGGCAGGGCAAGAAAAACCCCTTGGATCGACTAGTCGAATCAACTGATAATCCTTTCGTGAGGTCGAGCTTTTAGAAGATTTCACCTATTAAAAAGAGTTATCTTGGATAAGCCTTTAAATTAAGTGACCAATGATCCTTGGTAAACTATTTAAATTTATGATTTGTCTATCAATGAAGGTTAAAAGGGTTTCTAAGGTTTTTATGGTAGGTAAATTTTATGATTAGCATAAATTGTGAGAATGACTAGATTGTAAAGTATTTTTGTTATTTGGGCCGTGCGGTAGCGGCGGCGCGGCGGCGCACCCCTGATGTCTCCTACCAACCGCTTTCATTTTATAAGTACTAATTTGAATATGATTACTGTAATGTACTGAGCGTAGAGATCAAAATACTACTTATATGAACCCTTTTCCCCTTCAAATTAAAGTAATCTCTTCAATTTGACTTATTAGGGTTATTCTTTCTGGATGTTGTTTTAAAAATATTTTGAAGGGATAACTCCAATGAAAGCTTTTCAAAACAAACCCGTTCAAAAACCCATAAAAAAGTCGGTCAAGGCTTACAGGTCCTGAATAGGGATATTTATCAGCTAAGGCTTTTCCTAATTATCATTGTAAAACGTGACCATTTTACTGGTAATTTGGACAAAGGCTTATTAGTATTTGTGTATAAGATAAGAGGTTTAGTTAGGACAATAGGCAGAGTTACAGGCGACGTGCGGTCAAAGTTGTTTAAGCCGAAATTATAATTAAAGTTGGATAAAACCAATGACTCTGCGTGGCTTGTCAGAGCACTGAGGCGTAACTAGGTAGAGGTCAGGGAGGCACTGCCCTCCCAATGTACCGTCCAGCCTACCCCAAATATATGAGTGTCAAAATGATGCTTTATCCAATTTAAGGCGTTATTTGTTTTGTTTTTTGGTTTGTATGCTCTCATTGTACGGAGGGTTATCTCTTATAACGATCACATAATCGCCCCCCCCCCCTACAGCTACAAATTCTAGTTACGCCACTGTAAGAGCATCAGCCTGCGTATAAAACAGGGCTGAAATGTTTTCTCATTTGTCGGGAAACTTTAACCACACATACAAAACTTCTAGAAACTCGTGCTAATGAGAATTTGATTGATTGGCACTCACTGTTTGGAACACTGTCTCCATACAAGGTGACACATGTTTATTAAGGCGATATGTAATAGTTTTAGCGTCCCTGTTACTCCATATGCGAAAAAACCCTCAGTGCGAGAGGAACGGATTCGTGGAAAAGTGGAAAAAGTCGGTTTTTTATTAATATAAAATGTACTAAAAACGCTATCAAAATTTTGTTTAACCAGGTCCTAGATAATGTTAAAACCCATCTAATAAAATATAATTACAGTCCATATGTCATTCTAAATTGTCAAACCAGGAGAATTGGTGTCGATAAAGACCTCATTTCAATAAATATTTCTATCAAGCCGAAATTCTCTAATCGCGTTTCTGTTTTAACAGATCCCTAGAGAAAAATTCTAAAAATAATATACTATTTTATCAAAATTATACATTATTCACCGAAGTAGATATAGAAGTTCTAAAAGTGTCGTTTTTTTTCCGTAGCACCTTAAAGAAACGATCCTCTATCAAAAACTTGAAAAAAGTTGCCGCCCAAGCTAATTGTAGATTTGCGAATTTTGCAAAAAAACGAATTGGTCCTTTTTCCCGACCAACATTTTAAGGTTTATTCGCATTATGTAGAAAAAAAATCTTATTCTGTACCAACATAAAACAAAAACAAACCAAAAATTAAATTGCTCAGCCAGTTTGAACTGTGAAGTGGAAATCTAGAGCTAGAAATGTAAATAAACCCTGAAAATGAAGTACATAATAAAGATTTCACCTTATATTATACCTAAATGCTTTAAGCTTGCATGTTTATTCATAGTTATGTATTCTGCAACACGCTGCACGTTGCCTAAATTCAAACACAAACTAAGGCAGTGGCACGGCTGCAGTCGTAGTCCGTGGTCACAGTGTTTACATACTAATAGACACAGGGACTGAGGCACAAAATAACCACTTACAGAAGGATCACTCCGAATAACTAGCGAAAACAGGCGCACGCACACATAGACGCGTACGTACAACAATCTTGGAGATACTCGGGTGAATTCCGATACGAAATTCTGCCGAGATGATCATACGTACGTGTCTGTTTTCGCTCCGTCGTCGAGTCGGCCTTCTGGTTGTATCTATTTTGTGACTGAGGTATCCATAATCAGAAGTATACAAATCGGTATGGAAGCACAGAAGGTGAAACATGTCATATCTTGAGCGGTTTTGACAGTATCACGGACTTGGGGATGGAAGTTGGTTTGATTATTATCATTTTATGAAATGCCATTTAGAAAATTGGTATGCCATTTTAAAATTTAAGAAACAATCTATAACAATTTGCAAATCTTTAAATATAAAGTGTAGTCTTTCTGTGCCTCCGTTATACCGCAGTTTTAAATTTGAGAATTTGCCTCAAAATTCTTTGGATTTCCATTTGATGTCATATTTTGTGCTTTACTTCAGGAAAATTAATATGAAGCACAGGGTTGCCAGATAATTTTGAAAAAAAAAAGACCGCACTCCTAAAAACGACTGATTCCCTTATAGCAATTCTAGAATTATTTTTTACTTACTGTTTTTGCCACTCGTTTTTCGTATTTACACTTAAATAAATACAGGGAGGGAACCCACAAAAAATCCTTTCTGCTGCTGTTTATATACCATATATTACGTTCATTCGTGACATAGAAGAAAAGAGTTGGATATCGAAGTAAAAATTAATCGACAAATGTTATTATTATTATATAGTATTTAATTTTTTTAATCGATTATTTTTAATTTGGACTCGTACGTTCAGAAATTGCGCAGAAAAACAAAATGTCAGTTGTTGATATTTACACCCCCCTGGGACTGTACTACGTGCTTATTTATTATACTTAATTTCTAAACTACCGGAAACTTTATACAAGGTGTAACAGAAAGGTGTTACCATATTTGAAGAGCTTATTCAGTTAATGGTATAGAACAACTTTTACTATGGATCAAAAAATGCATCTCGAAAAAAAATGTTTACTGTTTCATAGAAAAATGCAATGTCGCTCGGCCGAAATGTATAGAAAGACAGATTTTTTTTTGAGATTTTTGGGTTGGCTCCATAGTAAAAGTCAAAAAATTCAAAATTCAAAAAGTTTATTTTGCAAAGTAGGTATATATAATACACGTTTCACAAGTCAAATTTTAATCTTATAAAAATATATGTAATAAAATAATAAATGTACATGAACTACTTAGATTAAATGTTTTTTTTAATTTATGTAGCAATATATATACGATTAAAATTATAGGTAAAATATTATTATACAAGGTGAAATCCAATCAACCGCCCGAACCCATACCGGAGACCCGGCCAGGGACCAGGAACAGGTTCAATGATCACCAACCGAGCCCCCAGCACGAATCCAGGCAGCCGACCAAATCCCATCCTATATACTACATAGTAATAGGTTACATTCGATTAGTCTTGCTAAGAAGAACGGGCAAGAAACTTGGCAAGATCATGTCTTTTTTTTTAACATAAACTATACTATACATCAAATTACTTATATCTACTTTAACCAAGGGATAAGAAAATACAAGACAGTTGTTGTTCTATATCTTTGACTGAATAAGCCCTTCAAATATGGTTACACCTTTCTGTTACACGTTGTATGGAGTCTGGTATTCTTTTACGTTTTTACCTTAATAAATCGGTGAAAAACGGAGAACGGCAATCCTGATGGATATTAATATTAAAAGGCCAACTTGCAGCAAAAAGCTTAATTAAGGTTAACTAACTTTTAATGCTATATGTGTCACACACATCAAACCATACAGAGATAAGGGTAGCATGAAAAGTTAGTTAACCTATTGTTATTGATTAAGTAAGTGTGCTTTAAGTAGACTTTGTAAATGAGCATACAAGGTGCCATTTGTATGGGTTTTGCTCAATAGTTGTCAATAAATATCTAAGGTTTTAAGTCCTTAAGTACCTAAGTATAGTACGCGACACGCGAGAGTGCGGACGATTTCTTACTGACATGTATGTACTCACCCGCACTCCCGCCATGTCGCGAACTATACATAATAAAGACAACCCTAAGGACTTTGAAATAGGCAGATAAGGTTAGTTTAAGCTGAAAGTACCTTATAAATAGATATTATTTACACATTACCATAGACATTTCTATCAGTTTGTTTCATAAAAAAAAATGTTTAATTATCCAAACCATGTGATATAGCCGTAAAATAATACTTTCCTAAGAAATATGTAATTATAAAAAAATATATCAAACGTTTTATTGTAAATACTCTCTCTAGGATATTTTTTTATTAAAGACCACTTTATGTAAGTTATATCAAAAATACTGAAAGCAGTATTTGAACCATGGTCAATTGCTCACTTTTGTAAATACTTACAATAAAAATATATAAGAAATATTATTGGTGTCCTTTCCTCGATCATCTCCGACCGCAATGAAATCAGTATCAATACAAAAGATCAAATGTAATAATATCGTTCGGAACCGAACGGGCGTTTATAGACGTCACCCAATTTACCCTGGGTCGACGAGTCCAATAAAATCTGGTACAGATGTTCTATCGCTCGAAGTCTGGCTATGGTTCTAGTCATAGATTTAGTATACACTACATCTATGGGTCTAGTAGTGCGTGCACACGCACTGTTTTCTAGTGTGCGTGACCTCGGGCACAGTTGAGAAAAGTAACAGTCTTCATATAAAACGGCTGAAACGCGCGCTTCTAAATCTCGGCATACACCTCATAGTAGGGGTGCGTACGGGCGTGGAGCAGTGGCGTGCACAGAACACATAACAATAAAAAAAATATGAAAAATTTAAATATCACTTTGAAAAAAAAAAGTTTGTATAGGAAATTTTCACTCTAGGGTAGACATTGTCTACCCTGGCGTCATACATTTTTTTTTTCAAAGTGATGTTGAAATTTTTTCATATTTTTTTTTATTGTTTTTCTTGACCAATTGCTTGCTTTTCCAGCAAAAAGTTCTTTGCACGCCACTGGCGTGGAGAATGTGAGATGCCACCCGCTTCCCGCGCCTTTATATGGGCAACCCTAATCCGTGCGCCTGCCGAGCGTTGTTTCAAGGACACTGCTTAGATGTAATAATGTTGCTTTTCTCTACTGTGCCTCGGGAGCAGTACAAAACGCGCTTATCTGTACACGTCTTTACTACAACCATAGCTGAACAGACTTCGTGAAATGGAACATCTGTACTGGGTGGGGCTATAGAGTGAAAATCTTGTTGAATTCATTGGAAACACATTGGGAATTGTCTTTTGTTGGCAAGCAATTTTGTGGGACCTGTCAGAGGATCTTGTCTAACTTCAAAATCAATCGCTGTCGCTTTCAAATGTATCGAGATTGGCTAAAAATTATGTGTGATGTAATAACTTCTAGCCCATCACGATACATTTTAAAGCATTAGCGATTAGATATTGCAGTTAGACGATATGGGGGCTGGGCTATTTGGGCTATACGGGCTATTCGTAGAGGCTATTTTTGATATTTCCAAGGGTGTAGTATGACGGCATGCAAATTCTGTGCACACACACATTCATAAAGCACCACGAAAGCGAAATAAGTATTTTAAAGAAAAATAAAAGGATAAATTTGCTATTCCTAAGAACGAAGTCATAAATTAGTGCCTGGACTACGGGTGGGTCGGTTGTCAATAATTATTTTTTGTTCACATACGCATAGGCAGCGTTTAAATGAGATATGCAACACAGATGTGGATCACGGAAATGGGCGAAGAGTAGTAGACAACGTTTTTTGATTATTGTGTGAATTTGAGCTTTAACAACTCAAATTCTAGGGATAAATTTGTTCAAGGACAAATGATATTGTACTGGGAATTTATCTTCTAATTACAGCCAAAGGAGAGATCGAGGTGGATTATTGCGCAAAGGCAAGGGTTTGGGATTGAAACCTAGATTTGTGCTGACTACAGTTGGAGAAGGCCTAGCTGTTTGGTGGGAAGTCCTGGATCGGGAGAAAGCGTGCGAAAAATGGTGACGATTGCGTCATCGTTTGACCAGCCAATCACAAATCAAGAGAACGTGACGTCATGGGCATGGGCGTGCGTCGAAGTCGATAATAGCGGATCTGGGCTTAAGTGAAATTAGACATTATAAGTGCAGTGATAAGAGTGAAAGTAGATTAATTAGTTGTTAAGATATATTTGGGAAGCTTTGTTGTAAAATGAGAAAAGGAGAGAGAGGGAGTCGAGGTTTTGACACGTAAAGGAGAGGACACTGATTTGTCCAAGAGATAAACAAATATAATTGTTTGTCTAATTTTATTTATTGTGAAATCTTAAATCAAAATTGTAGACAAGCTGTAAATGTTGTGACGAGAGCGAAGCGGGGATCACAAAATAAAAAGCTAAGTACATACATAAAACCTTCGGTTAAAAATCGATATTGTGATTGAATTTTTCTAACTATTAAAATTATCTATGGAATATTGGCTCCATTTTCGAGCAAAGTAGTTAAAAGCGAGGGGTTGAAACTATATTCCACAATATTGTATATTTACCGATATAAACCTTGTATTTGTTAGAGAACGCAATGTTATTTAACATTTAGCGAAATGTACAGAGATTACGATACATGTCTAATATAATCGGACATTTAAGCAACATAAAAATTGCATGCTCTGACAAATTATTTATGTGTTCTTTATTGCTCTAAAAATTCTTTTGAGACAAAGCTGACAGAGGCGACTCGTTAGTAGATATTTACGTTCATATTGTCTCTGATGATATAAACAAGTGAGGATTGTCTATACATATTTGTTATACAAGGGAGAGAGCTCAGTTTAATAGACCTGTGCCAATCTGTCGTTCGAACCGACGGATTATTTATTTATAAAGAAAGACACAGTGATCATGTCCCAGTTATGCGATATGTTCTATACTGGTGATGTAAACAAGTAATATTGTTATACAAAGAGAGTTCAGTTCGATTCTGAATCATGAAATCGTTTAAAGAAATAAATGTATTGTTGTGTGTTGGTAGCGTAAATATTGTCTCACTGGTGATGTAAACAAGTAGGCTTGTTTAATACATATATTGTTATACAAAGAATAATTCAGTTCGATTCTGAATCTTGAAGTCGTTCAAAGAAATAAATGTATAGTTGTCTTAAAAATGTAATTCTTATGTACTAGATAAACTATAGATAATAAGGCCAAAGGGGTTTTTTGTAGTCGTTGTCTTTCCCCTTTATTAAATTCATTTTGGGCCATTTTGAGATCAACGATAAAAGATTTATTAAATTAGTAGAGTCTTTAAAGCATATGCCGGTGTTTATTTCTTCTTACCCTTTCTTTTTATGGCTTAGATATCTTGAATCAAGTAAATAATAGTATATTAACTTAATCGATTAATATATATCCGAAATCAATAACATGGTATCAGTTCAGACACAATGGGAAAAGTAATTCAATAGTCAAGTCCGAGTCTAGACTTTCATGGTTAGAACCTGCACGGGTGTGGATGTGTATGTATGTATAGGTGCCAATACATATATATATATAGCTATATGCGTGTGTAGAGGCAGGTGGGGCGGGCGAGGGCCCGGCGAGCCATCTCAGTAGCCAGAGTTTTGGTTAGGTGGGGGCAAGCAAGGTTGTTATAATAATAAGCATGCTTCAAACGCGCGAATCGTTAAATGAATGAACAGAAGAGTAGCTGAATAAAATTATTTTATATTAGGAATTATAAAATATGCGTTCCTTACGGAGTTTGTGTGGTTTAACATGGAATGATAGAGTGAAAAATATCGACATACGGGATCGTTGCGGCCTGAAAGAAGATGTAGGATAGAAAATGGAATGCTTCGGTGGTTTGGACATGTAGAGAGGATGAATGAAAGTAGGGTGATGAAAAATATATATGGTGCGCAAGTGGAAGGTAGAGCTAGACCAGGCCGCCCTAGAAGGACGTATGCTGACCAAACTGCTGAGCTTGTATGACTAGATTGATGGATGTGGGAGAGGTGAAAGAGGTGTGTCAGGATCGTAGCAGATGGAAATCTGTAATCTCTGCCTACCTCTACGGGAGACAGGAATGAGTATAATGTATAGAATAGAATAGAATAAGTCTTTATTTGCATTGATCAGGGTACAAAATAGTGGTGTTATAAATTATACAGAAAAATGAGCGCCTTAATCAGCTAATATTAATTTAGCATACAAATGTTGGTTAATAAATTAAAACCTTAATAAATTTAATTAATTAAGCATGCATGTCAAATCTCAAATAAGGTCATAAAAAAAAGAAAAAAAATTAAACAGATTACATTCACACAATGTCACATCCTACAAATTATCGAAATGTTTTAATTAAAGTCTTAATTATAATTTCTTATTATTCTAAGTAAGCTTTCAGACTATAATAACATTTCTCTAATAGCCATTGTTTTAATTTATATTTAAACATATTTAGAGGAAGCTCAACCATTTCTTTTGGCAATTTATTATATATTTTAATGCACATAACATAACAGTTTCTTTTATACCATTCAGTCCTAGGCTTACAGTCAAGAACTAATCTGTTGGAGTTTCTTGTATTTCTGGGATACAGATCACTTGCTTTTTTAAACATATAAATATTTTTTTTCACAAATAATGCTACTTCAAAGATGTAGAGGCTGGGAAATGTTAAAATTTTAAATTTTTTAAACAGTGGTTGACATGATTCTGTTTGTGTTACTCTGCATATTGCCCTAATACACTTCTTTTGTTCTATAAAAGCCCGCGTACAGTCTACACCGTTGCCCCAAATGCCCTAAATGATAAGTTGCCCCAATGTATGTATGTATAAAATTATTTTATTTACTTTTTTTGTTTGAATGCCCAAGCTCTTGCTAGGGGAGGACAGTTGCCCCACGCTGCCCCAACCTAGCTACGCCCATGGGTATTTCTGGTGCTGCAGACCAGAAAGTTTTTCGGAAATCATGTGCATAGTATTTGTTTGCTAAACATTTCCTAAAAGTTATAGCGTATAAAACGTATTTGTGTCGATTGGCCCAACTCCTATCCGTTGGGACCAAAGTTTGGGATGACAAAGACACAGTATAGATATCTATACTATGGCAAAGACATCGACGGTGTAAAGTTTCTTTTCTCATTTGCCATTCCGAACACCTTTGAGATCCCCTATGGGGTACATTTCGTGACGATTTAAGTAATATCTGGAAAGTATATCAAGCATAATAAATACGGATGTTTCTTTTCTGTGTATTTCATAAAATAACACGGAAAATTATAATCAGTTTCTGGTATATGCATTTTGACTATATAATCTAGGGTTTTGAAATTGGAAAACATGTTCGGATAAATTTTCCTCGATAGAAATAATTGTTGAAATGAGGTCTTCTAACACACTTTTTCTCCTCGTTTAACGAGTCGCAGCCATGTACAGAACTCAAACATATTTTACGAGTATTAGATGGGTTTCAACAATATCTGATTTTGGAAATTTAGCTAGCTGGTTTAGTTATTTTAATAAAAATATAAAACCAACTTTTTTCCCTTTTGCCCTGAATCCGCCCCTCTGGCACTGCGTGATTTTTCCCTTGGAGTGACAGTGACAAAAAAAAAATTCGCATAGCCTCTTAAGCACGGGCTTCGTCAAAATATGTCAATTAAAAGTACGCCTCATTTTGTATATCTTATAACTGATCAATATTTTTTCAAAATAAATCACGGTCATCATATTTTCTCGAGCCTTCAATTCTACCACCACAGACCAACTACCTATATGTACCTATACAGTGCGACAAGGCTCTTCTGGTGCGTGGGTAAAAAATTCAACACTCTGTATCTTAATGAAATGAAATAAAATAATATTTATTTATGTAATGTAGATATAACATACACTTATTACAGGTCGATTTTTATGTCCTTACCTTTATAATTTGAATTTCACAAAATCCTTTTTGAACAGATGCGTGTGTGGTATAAATAACCTACCTGCCAAATTTCAAGTTTGTTGGTTGTATAATACTGTGCAAAACGTGGACAAAAGAAATTTGAAACCATGCACCAAAAGAGCTTAGTCGCTCGTATGGTCTGAATGTAAGTTATGCTATGGACACAATACATTGAAATATTCTTTATTGCACACTAAAAAAACAGAAATAAGGAAACAACTTTATATTAAGTAGTAGGGTGCAATTGGCGGTCTTATCACTAAAAGGGATCTCTTCCAGACAACCTTTGGATGGAAGAACTCCTAAAAAGAAATGTATATAGGCGGCGCACAGAATAAATTACACAATTTAAAACATATTGATAAATTAAATAAATAAACTATACACATAGTATACATAAATGATAAAAATTACGTATATAAATTAAATACACAAATTATACACTTAATATAAATGAATATGTATTATAATCAAAATACCCACAAATGCAAACGTATTAATATAGAAACAAATAGAAATACATACAACTTCAAGATCAAAGAGAAACATAATGCTGCTTGATTAATGTTTTAAATGAGTGTAATGATGGAGCTCGTCTTATTGTGAGAGAAAGGGCATTAAACAGATTTACAGCTTCAACAGTAAAGGAGTTCCCATAAAAACGAACTGGCACTGCTAAGCGAAGATTTTCAGATGACCTCAGATTATGGCTGTTCTTAGTATGAAGAAACACAAAGCGGTCTTTTAAATAAGAGGGATATAAAGGGTTAAATAGAAACAGTGTGTAGAAGAAAAATAATATGAGAATTGCGACGAAGATGGATAGGAGCCACTCAGCTGAGAACGAAATTGTGAGATATGATCATATTTGCGTAATCCAAATATGAACCTTATAGAAAAGTTTTGAAGACGCTCAAGTTTATTAAGGTTTCTCTGAGTATCTTTATAACCATTTTATACGGTAACTGTAGCATTTTTAAAAGAAGAAAAATACATAGTAACTAAAAAACACATAATAAAAATACATCTACATGATACAAATAGTGATGTGGTTTTTCCTGAATTTTATTTTAATATACAGAAGTGAAGCAAGAAAATTCTAAGTTTAACCTTATTCCTCGATTTTTTGTCCACTTGTAACAACATAACTGCTACAGTTTTTATCGAAACAGTATAAAAATGTATAAACTTCTAGACAAAATAATATTAAATGATATGGTTTTCTCAGTTCTTGAAAATTCATTTTATTTTAGATAAAATAAATTAAAAACACACTATTTTCGCACTTATCACCCGCAGCGGCTGACGTAACAGCCATGTTGCAGTGCGAGCTGATAAGAACTTTATTTTAATATGATTTTGTTCGAAATTTCAACCACCTCGAATCGAGTTGCTAATTTTTCCGACGGAGCCACCTTAAGTTGTTCCTTGGTGTCTAGGTAACAACATGCCATGGATGGATATCACATCGAAGACGGAACCTGAAAAAGTGATTAACTTTAATCATCCACCGCCACCGCTACCCCACACTCTAAGCACAATGTCAATTCAAATGGGTTTCTGATCCCAAAAATGTCTTTCCATTAGATAATCAGTATTGATTTTAGATTAGGAGCTATCCGTTTCAGAATGTTTAATAAGGAAAAATTATTCATGTGATCCTATTGCATCTATACTATGTTCTTATTTAGAGACTGGCAGGGGGATATTGGCAATTATGATTACGTGGGTAAGAGGGTGGGGTGTTAGGTACAGTGGAGACCACATCAAGCTATACACTTGCAGTACGACATTAGCCCCTACAGAGAAGAATATAATATAGGTACAAAGTCCAATGATGCGGTCTCCACTGTACGTACAAAGGCCAGAATACAGTAAGTGTTTTTGTGTGAGATTTTAAAGTTTGCAATTAAAAGATATAAATTATGTAAGATTATGGCCAGTTGTCCTTAAATCCGACCTACAATCTTAATACACTTTTGTCAATATTAATATTAAACACAGTAAGCAGATTTATATCATAGTATTTTACTAAGGGACCTCCAGGTCTGCTCGAGTTTCATGTATGTGCTAACGTAATATCTATGACTGTTTGTGCCCTAAATGAAAAAAAAAAACCGTGGCCCCCTTTATGGAGATTGTGTAGTTATAAGGCGCGTTTTTATTTATTATTTTGGAATTGGACGGATGTGCTTTTAATATGACGGCTGTTTTATATCAGATTTTGTACGACGTTTATTTTGGTACAAGTTTTATTGTCTAAAACCTAATATAACTCAAATGAAACGATATTATTAGATCATAGTTTACGCCTATCTTTGCGATTTTATTGGACGCAGGAAAATGCAAGTAATCGTGTATCGAACGGTCGAAATCGAAAAGCGACAAAATGGGGAGAACCCCCCCGCCTTAAGAACTAATATTATTGTTTCAGTACGATCGGCGATCAGAGGGAAAATAAATCTCAGCTTATAAACCTCCAGCTTACTTTATCTTGGAAGTGAATGTTCAAAGCTTGGACATCCTAAGCTAACAGGATCTGCTGATTTCCTCTCGCAGTGTACAATCTCAAACACAAAAGATACTGTTCAGTATGGGGAAACTATTCAGTGAGTAGTATTTAATAGAGTCAGCTGTACACTACCCACAGAAATTAATTTGAGATCTTGCTCGAGTAATGTAGCAGTGTGCAAATGAGATATAAATTTATCAAACCGCCAAAAATCCTAAAATAACTTAAAACTTAACACTAAAAGTAATTAGTTACACTAATACTAAAATATTCAATGCGCAGAACAACTTGTTCGTGATTTTGTGTAGGAGAATATTAAGAGTTGAATTATTTGTTATTATAAGGCCCGAAATGAACTATCAATTATCCTAAAACGCCATTTTTAGTGTGACATATTTAGTTTTTCCATCCCTGATCGGCTCTTTCAACCTATCGTGATTAGGTATATAGGTACTCGTATATCTAAGAACCTGATATATTTGTCGTATGACTTCTTTGTAATTAGTGTCTTGGTATAAGAGATATACAGGGTATCGTACAAATATACAATAGTTATTTAAGATACATGTGCGGAAAGTAAGGTTTTATACGAATAAGTGCCAAATTGAAAACACGAGCGCAGCGAGTGTTTTCATTGGCACGCATTCGGATAAAAACCTTTTACGCTCAAGTATCTTACAACATTTTTCAATGCATTTTGCGAGGAAATACAACAAAAAAATAAGTATAATAAAGAAAGTAATTTTATTTCACCAAAGCCTATTTACAACAAAATGGCGTGCTTTCTTTGCAGAGCGCGCGTTTCATACATATTTTTCTTTCTTGAGGCAAAGGTACAGTATACATACAGCCAATAATGTGAAAAATATTTTTGTTTGCGGAAACAAAACACGTATTTTTAAATGAGATAATCAAGAATCGTATGTGTTATGGTGTTTATCATCATTCAATTATTGCTAGAGCGCGCATACTTATAAATAATTGTTTTTTTTGGATAGCAAAACCTCCTTGCATCTTTGTAATTTTTTAAATTTTATGACTTGCACCATGCACCACAGAGTCAAAAATTTTAAAAATATACTTTATTTCACGCGTGAAATAAAGGATTTCAGTACTGTTTTATTTCACGCGTGAAATAAAGAGCCGGTTTCCGCATAATTTTGTTACACAAAAAAGAAAACTTTACGAGCAACTGCATTGAAAACAAATGTACGCGTGAACTCTCATTTGATTGGAGATTGAAAATGTGCATTATTCCGTAGAAACTGTCACGTGGTATGTGTGGGAATATGATATGATCGTTAGAGAGACCATGTGATTAAAGAATTATATCACGTCCCTAATACACCCTACTCGTAAATAAGTAACTGTTTTCGTTTACGACTATTTCGCTAAAAGCTTTGGTTTGTATCTGATGCTGTAAAGGGAACCAAATAAAAATACCGGCTTTATTGATATTGTTAACCTACATAAGTTAATTTACGAGAGAGTTCTATGGCAGCAACGAACTATTAATCAGGTTTGTAAAAAAAAAAACATCCTGCCCGGTGGTGGATGTAGAGAAATCTCCTTTTACAAATACTTCATTTGGAGCCGGTGTTTAGCATCTCTCTAGGATGCTGCTAATTGCTTCCTTCAGCGAAAAAAGATAAAACACCCTCCAGGTTTTAATTAAAGACATTTTTGTTCAGTTAATGGTGCTAGTGGCGTTTCATTACTGGAGGTGTCTGACTTGGCGCTGCTGAGCTCGTTTTAATTATGAATACTGGCTGCAAATACTCGTAAACCATCGAGGATCTCATCTTGATACTTTGTAGCTTGCCATTTTAACCTCTTCTTTCTTTGAATTATCTTGTAGGAATAAAACGGCGGCTAAGTACCAAATACTGCTATCTTACATTTAGTTGATTATGAGGTTTTAGTGGGAACCGATTTAGCAGGAATCGTTTCATAAGTTGGCATCATACATATTTAATAGCATTTAAATTGCTATATATTTTTGAATAATATTACTATTATAGCTCATTTGATTTTATCCAATTAATAACACCAATAACTTTTTCCTCTCCTGCAAAATTTACTTTTTGTAGATAGCTGTATTTTGTACTTAACACTCGAAAGTGCTCCTTTGTTTGAAAAAGGGTTTCTTTACCACTAAGTACTGACTTGAGTTTTTTTTAGGAGCTACTCTAATTTATGACTAAGCATATTTTTTAATTAGACATTTCTTGATCGCATTTTTTTTGTGCAACTTTTGACTGGGGCAGAGTTTTACGTATCTCAAAGTGTTTAAAAGTAAATAAATAGCAAATAATATAAAAAATTTACCGTTTTTATACTGAGTACATTTTGAAAATTTTCTAATAAGTACATCAATAAATTAAAAGTGCCATAATTGTTTAAATATGTACACAATACTTAGGTAATAAGGTTTTGATGATAGAAAAAGGCGGGTTTTTACACAATACGGCTACGAAACCGCTCTTAATAGCTGAAATGTTATAAGGCGGTTAAATACGCCGCAAACACCGACCGAAATGGTTTGTAATTTTTCTGTAAGGAAAAGCAAATAATAAAAAAATAAATTTGTGTACACACATTAACATAATAAAGACAAAACCTACGAATATAAGGTTTTATTCAGTTTAAAATTCAGACATTAGTAGACTGACAATGTCAAGATGAAGGAAAGTCTATGACATTCTCCGGAGCCATAAAACTCACGTATCTACATAATCGTTTAAATAAGGAGGAGCTTTTCTAATTCTGGTAGAGCGACGAGGTTGTTGGGCAACTGGTTCCTCTTCTTGTGATTCGCAGTTGGTAGAGCCATCATCATTTGCTTCCGGATCCGGATCTTGAGTCACTTGGGGTTTATCTAGGGTGTAATTATCGTTGTTGGCAGCAGGTGCTAAATGTCTATTAGATACCGTAGTCTCTCTCCCATCCGGTAGTCTTACATATGAGTAGTCAGGATTTGATTCTAGTAAATCTACTTCCTCGACAATGGGCTGATACTTGTTGCTTCTATTGTGTGTCTTCAATAGAACGGGCCCAGGTGTGGACAACCACGTTGGTTTCGACTCACCATACGTAGTCCTTCGGTTATGATTGAACATTCTCTCATGAGGTGTGGTATTCGTTGCTGTGCATAACAATGATCTTATTGAATGAAGGGCCAAGTCTAAAACACTTTCCCAGTTGTTAACACTCTTGTTTTTGTCATGCAATGCTAACTCTATTGTTTTCCATAATGTGCCATTTAGGCGTTCAACTTGCCCGTTTCCTTGTGGGTTGTATGCCGTCGTGCGACTAGTTGCTATATTTCGATCATGAAGAAAATCTTTTAATTCTTTTGACATAAATGCTGTGCCTCTGTCTGAGTGAATATAAGCCGGTGTGCCAAACATGTAGAATAAGCTGAGTAGGTGTTTGATGACAGTGGCAGCTGATAAATCACTACAAGGAAACGCAAAGGGAAATCTGGAGTACTCATCAATAACGGTTAAAATGTATCGGTTGTTACTAACCGTGGGTAGTGGTCCCTTAAAGTCAATGTTCAAGCGTTCAAATGGAGAAGTCGCTTTGATTAAGGTGCTTTGATTTTTGTGAAAATTGGGTTTGATGTGAGCGCATGTTGGACAAGCACTTATCATTTTCTTAATATCATCGACAGAGTAGGGTAGGTTTTTAGATCTCACCCAATGAATCATTCTGCTTATACCAGGGTGACAAAGAGAGTTGTGTAATTTGTGTAGATTTGTTTGAGATCCATTTATAGAGGAACAGACTCTTGAAAAAGCATCAGCTGCAGTGTTTTCTTTTCCGGGTCTATACACTATATCATATTTGAAACATGATAGTTCAAGACGCCAACGTTCTATTTTCTCATTCTTAATCTTGCTGGAATGCTTCTGGTCGAACATGAATGATACTGATCTTTGGTCAGTTATTAGTCGGAAAGGTCGACCTGTTAGGTAATGTCGCCATTTCCTTAATGCTTCTACTATGGCGTAAGCCTCTTTCTCGACAGCTGAGTGACGCATTTCTGGGGCAGATAATGTTCTCGAAAAGAAGGCTACCGGTCGACCTTCCTGGGCTAAGGTAGCCGCGATGGAGTGTTCTGAAGCGTCAGTTTCAACAGTGAAAGTGATTCCGTTTTGTATCGCTTGGACAGTAGATTTAGCTATATCTTTTTTAATGTTTTCGAACACTGTGATCTGTTCTCTGTTCAGCGGGAATGTATTTTTGTTCGTGAAACAGTGTATTTTCTCAGAGAAGTTTGGCAACCACTTCGCATAATGTGAAAACATGCCAAGAGCTCGGCGAAGAGAGGCCGTATCTGAAGGCACTGGAAGTTGTAAAAGTGGTTTAAGTCGTTCTTCATCAGGTTTGATAGTATTATTATGTATGGTATATCCAAGGAGACTTATAGTGTCAGTCGAAAAAATCGATTTCTTGGTGTTAATAGTCAGGTTGTACTTTGAGACTGCATCCATGAATTTTTTTAAATTGTCGTCATGTTCTTTTTGATCTTTACCACAGATAGTGACGTCATCTAAATAGGCGTAAGTATTCTGTAGTTGCTCCTGTTTAATCACCCAGTCTATTGTTCTTTGAAAGCTGCTAACACCGTTCGTCACACCAAACGGGATTCGACAAAATTGGTAAAGCTTGCCGCAAGCTTCAAATGCAGTAAATGGTTTTTCAGTCTCAATTATGCAGGCTTGATGATATGCGCTCTTGAGGTCAATTTTGCTAAATATGACATATTGGGCGACATTATTTACCATAACTTCAATATTTGGTAACGGATAAGCATCAAGTTCAGTAAACTTGTTGATAGTCTGAGAGTAGTCGACGCAAAGTCGTTTTCTATGGTTTTCGTTTTGGGTGATGAGCAACTGAGCTCGCCACGGTGATTTGCTTTCTTCAATTACGCCATCCTTCAGTAGTTGATTGATTTCGTTTTCAATGAATTTATGATCATCATTAGAGAATCTTCTGGATTTTATAGCGATGGGTTTGCATTCTGGAGATAGATTTGAAAACAGTGATACAGGTGGAACATCAGAGGCAAGTACGCTGCATACTTTTAAAGAGTTTCTGTGGCCACCAAAAGACATTTCTAGTTTACTATGTTCAGAGAGGATATCGTGACCGATTATAACGTCTGAGCATAGTTGATCTACTATAAGCAGTGGTAAGTTTCTGTAGACATCGCTATTCATAGCTATTTCAACATAACAGCGACCATGGACATTAGTCGTCTTGTTAAGAGAGGCCATGGTAATAGTTTCGTTACAAACTTCTCTGTTTATTTGATATTTGTCAGTAAAATTTTTGTTTATATAGCTCTTGGAACTTCCCGAATCAATAAGTGCATCCGCTTCATGACCATTCACGAGTATTTTAATAGTTGCTTTTTTTAAACAGGCTGGCGATGCAGCTAATACGGGATCATCTATGGTAGCGTTCATGCTCGCTCCTGAGCTACGACAAACATTAGCTAAATGTCCTTTTTTTGAACAAAGTTGGCATGTCTCATTTTGTGCTGGGCAGTTTATGCGAGGATGTACTTGACCTCCGCAAAAAAAGCACTTGCGTTTTGGGGACGTTTGGCCTCTTTTGTTCTTTGTAATAGCGTTGACAGTTTCTGAAAAGTTTGGACTGATTTTGGCAGGCATAGATTTAGATTCATTTGACACGCTAGCTGAAGGGTTTGTTAGGTCATATACTGTTTTTGATGTGAATGTTAGGTTGTTATTTTCTGCCATTTCCAATGCAATTGCTTGATTGAATGCTTCTTCTAGGGTCATTGATAATTTTTCCAGAAGTCTTTTTATATAGTCATTCCGATATTGTTCTGCGTTAGTGTTTTTGAATTCACAGTTTTTACTCAAGCTTTTCAAGGCTTGTAGGTACTTGTGTATGTCTTCTTGGCCTTGTTGTTTTCTCGAAACTAAAACGTATCTAGCATAGATTTCATTTTTCGGTTTGACGTAAGTCTTTTCTAGGACACTAATAGCAGTCTGATAGGTGGGGCAATCGCTAATATACTCATACACCTCGGTAGAAACATGGTTTGTAAGGAGTTGTAGTTTTACCTTGTCTTCAGATTTGTTAGACTCTAGGAAGCTTTCGAAGCTTTTAAGCCAGTGTCGCCATTCCTTAGAAGCATTGTTGGATGATGGGTCAACATCGAAACGGTCAGGCCGCAGATATTTTTCCATTTTATTGTTTGACACGATAATTGCAATAATGATACTTTTAAACTGAATAAATTAACATAATAAAGACAAAACCTACGAATATAAGGTTTTATTCAGTTTAAAATTCAGACATTAGTAGACTGACAATGTCAAGATGAAGGAAAGTCTATGACACACATTTTTGCGGGGCCCAATTTGGAAGTGTGTACAGAACTCGATGACGTCATACATAAGGGCTCGTTACTTAGAGAAGGGCATAATATTATGTATTTAGTATGACGTACGCACGTAGCTCGAGGGCTCTGAATATACTGATAACGAGCTCCTTGAGTTTGTACTACCATAATTATTAGCCCAGGAGATAGCGTTGCATTTCAGCTGGTGATTTTACGCCGATCGAGTTTTATCTTTTTCGATAGACCTGGCCTGGTAGACGCAACTTAGTTGAATCACAAATGCGAGAAGCGTGACACGATGGTATTGCGATTAAACAGTACGTTACGCTCCTTGCACTTGTGATTCAACTAGTGGCGTCGCGCGCGATTAAACACTATGCTACCAGTGCTGGTATGACTAATATATATATATATATATATATAATAAAATATAATGATTGTTTATTTTTTGTATTCTCGTTTATTTTATATTACTTTCAATTTTTAGTGTAATACTCTGTAAGTGAAGAGCTTGGCGCCTATAGCACCGGTACATACACCCTTGTAGGCGTCAAGGTAATCCTATTCTGTTATTGTGTAATTTTTAGATGAATAAAATCATATTCTATTCTATTCATTATTCATTCTATTCAAGCGTCAGCTAAATTAGTAAAAAATTAATAATAGTACGCTGGCTGAAACTTGTTTTTATGTACAGCTAACATCATAGTGCGTTGGAAAAAATTTGTCAGCTGCATTGTGGAGAGTGAATTACACGGCAGCTGCTCGCATGAACTTATTTAAAAAAAAGTCATAGTAAGCCGGCTGATTTTGATATCGATAGTTGATCTCTTACTACTTACGACTAATTTTAATACGTATTTTTTACAAATTAATGCGAGCAGGTGACGCATATTCCACCCTCCACGATGCAACTGTCTTTTTTTTTAACTCACTATGATATCAACTGTTTATAAAAAAGGTTTCAGCCGGCGTACTACAACTTTTTTTTACTGCTTTCACTGTCTCTCACAACCACACCTACCGCTACTTGAGCAGCTGACGGTCGGTTCAGCCATTAGTTGTACGAGATCAACTATCAATACAATATCAAAATCAGCCTACTATGACGTTTTCATTTGCAACGCTACCTCCCGGACTAATGTAATAATAGAGCCAACAAGCCTTGGTAACAGTATTTGAACTTTGCATTAGGAGAGAACTCCTTTATTATTCTTGTTTATCTATAACTTTTTGCATGTGACTTCGCCTGCGTGGATTTTGATTTTGAGTAATTTTTAGGAAACTGCCAGATATCCAGAAATTAAATGCCGCCTAATAATTGTTGGCCCATGTGTCTATCATAGTGTAAAAACTTCCATTTAGATCCACTGATTGGATTCAGAAGAATAAACTAACAAACAAACCTTTGATTATGTTGTCCATATAACCATATGAATAAAGAAAATTGAGTATCTGTCTGTGATTTCGAAATATCGCTCATATATTATTTGCACGTTACCTAAACTAAATCACACGTTTTTAAATTTTTTGCCAGTCCGTCTGTTTGTCCGATTTAATCTCCAAAACGGCTGAACTGATTTTAACAGCACTTCCATTGGCAGGTAAAGTCTATTTCTATAATAGGGCTTTGCACATTTTGTACTGGACCCCGTACTACGAAACGCAGTAATTGGCATAGATTAAATTATTTTAAGGTGTGTTAATTCGAAAATCATTTCGAGAATTAGGTTTAAAAAGCCGTATTTTCGAAGTTTTGGTCTAAAAAACCTCATGATGATGAATATTTTTACGAAAAAGCTGCAACTTCCATTTGCCCTTGTGTGACGTCACCTGATTAATGGCTGTTTAGAAATGTGTCCTTTGCTATCAATATAAATTTATAATAATTTGCTTCAGACTAATTTGACAGCTAGATGACAGATGAGTAGACAGACAGAGACAGACCACTTTTTTTATAAGCATTCGAAATGATTTTGGAATTAACACACCTTAATATAATTTAATCTATGCCAATTTAAAAATTAAAATGTCAAATGTTTTTATTTTAATTTTAATTTAAATACATAATATAATTTAAATACATAATAAATAATATTATTACATGTTAATCATTGGGCTTACAAATATGACTGTAGAATTCTTGAAGGCTATAGGGACACATTTCGACCAAATATCGCTCTAATTTTGATTGTAATTTTGTACCAGCGTTAGTTCCGATTTTGGACACAACCAATCCACGTGCCATAAGATCCTTGTAAACCCCGGCGGTACCCAACTGAAGCAATATTACCTGACGTGCGGGACTTGAGTTTGAAACAACTAAACCTAAAGTTCACAGAATAATTCATTTTCTACCTGTACAAACATGCAAGTTGAATACTATTTCAAACCCGCCCCGTTCAAAAGATTCATACTATTCAAGAGTAGGTAGCCCACAGCGCCATACGAATAGAAATTTTGATAACTCATCTGAACTGAAGCATTTCTAGCAGCGAAACAAAATTTAAACCAGTATTCAAGGATAGCGGCCAAAAACCGTTGCGCGACCTGTAACCCCTCGGCCACAGCTTCAGGCTTCGAGAGGCGCGCCAAGCGGTTCTTCTTGCGACGGCGCACACTGGTTCCATATCACGAAATCGTGGACTTAGGGTGAAGTCAATTTGAAGGTCAAGGAATCGAACTGATTTTTTTTTGGTAGACTGCTGAAACTATTACAAACACCTTTTACTGATGTAGTTTTTCTGAAATATGCATTAATTTAAGAGAAAAAAATCATTGAATTATTTTTTGTATGGAGAAAATTATGTTTTTGTCAATTACTTGCGTGCTTCATGTTTATTTAAAATGAAACTTACTACAGGTCATTGAGGAAGTTACGGCCAACATTTTTTTTCCTTACACTTATCTGCGTAAATCTGCGGTTTGGAAGCTACAGGCACTTGAAAATATTTAATGAAAAGGTCAAGAAATTGAACTGATTTTTTATTTTTGGTAGACAGCTTACTCTATTACAAACATCTTTTACTGATGTAGTTTTGCAAAAATATGCATCACTTTCAGAGAAAAAAAAATATTGAATTATTTTTGTATGGAGAAAATTATGTTTTTGTCAATTACTTGCGTGCTTCATGTTTATTTAAAATGAAACTTACTACAGGTCATTGAGGAAGTTACGGCCAACATTTTTTTTCCTTACACTTATCTGAGTAAATCTGCGCTTTGGAAGCTACAGGCACTTGAAAATATTTAATGAAAAGGTCAAGGAATTGAACTGATTTTTTATTTTCGGTAGACAGCTTACTCATATGTTTGTAATAGAGTCAGCAGTCTACCAAAAATAAAAAATCAGTTCAATTCCTTGACCTTTACATAAAATATTTTCAAGTGCCTATAGCTTCCAAAGCGTAGATTTTCGCAGTTAAGTGTAAGGAAATAAAATGTTGGCCTTGACTTCCTCAATGACCTTAACTAAGTTTGATTTTAAATAAACATGAAGCACGCAAGTAATTGACAAAAACATAATTTTCTCCATACAAAAATAATTCAATATTTTTTTTTCTCTGAAAGTGATGCATATTTTTGCAAAACTACATCAGTAAAAGATGTTTGTAATAGAGTAAGCTGTCTACCAAAAATAAAAAATCAGTTCAATTTCTTGACCTTTTCATTAAATATTTTCAAGTGCCTGTAGCTTCCAAAGCGCAGATTTACGCAGATAAGTGTAAGGAAAGAAAATGTTAGCCGTGACTTCCTCAATGACCTGTAGTAAGTTTCATTTTAAATAAACATGAAGCTCGCAAGTAATTGACAAAAACATAATTTTCTCCATACAAAAAATAATTCAATGATTTTTTTTCTCTTAAATTAATGCATATTTCAGAAAAACTACATCAGTAAAAAGTGTTTGTAATAGTTTTAGCAGTCTACCAAAAAAAAATCAGTTCGATTCCTTGACCTTCAAATTGACTTCACCCTAAGTCCACGATTTCGTGATATGGAACCAGTGTGCGGCGCCGGCGCGGCGGAGAGAACAAATGTATGAAGTTGTATAGAGCCGGCCATGGGTTGCCGCTCACGCGTCTTGTCCGGCTTCGAGTGACTTGCGCTCTCGGGACGGCGGTATTTGAAACAGTGATCGAGCGCACAGGACGAACCAACAGCTTTGAGCGAGCGAGCGCGCTATACATCCGATGCGATTGAAAGCGCCGACGGGTGTCGTGGCAAGGCAAAGCCCGTCGCAAAAACTGCCTGAAAGCGCAGCAAGAAGCGCCGCCAGAAGCCTGAAGCTGGGGCCCTGGCGTAAGTGATTTAATTTCATCGGGTAAGCTTTTATACTTTTATAGCAATGAATTTAGTTGACAGTCGATATGTGACGGCGGCTCTGGATGATCGAATTTCCAAGTTGCTTACTCCCTTTTTAGATGGAAACATTTCAGTATATCGTGTGACCAAATTACACATCTCAATAACATAGTATTAAAGCCGATTATGAAGGCTTTAATTTTAGTAATAGTGCTGTCAAAACTAAATTTTTGTCATTGCAAAATAGTCCTTTAAGTTTGAGGAATAGAAGCTAAATGACTTTGGAAAAAATTTAGTTTTACAGAATTAAAATCTTCAGAATCGACTACAATATTATAAATTATGTATGTTACAAATTATGATTGGGGTTTTGTGTAATGAAATCATATTTGACAGCTTAAAAAGTTTGACAAGAAATCGTACCGTTGAGCTGTCAAATTAATACGATTTCTTACACAATTGCTTCATGAAATGGCAAATTGTATAATAGGCCACAACACATACATGAACAAACAATTGTCTATACGAGATAAAGAAACCAGCGTACCTACCGAACGGCGAACACCTGAACCAAGTAATATTTATGTATATCCCTGACCTGATAGCTTTATTTTTTCCGGAGAAAACATTCTGTGACAGACTCTACGGGGTGTAGCAACATTATCATCTAAAAAAAAATAGTCCCTCTGTCTTTTCGTGGATGTCGTGTCGTAAAAGGCGCCTAAGAGATTATAAAAAGGAACTATGCCAATAAAAATCTATGTCTCATGTAGTATTGAGGGTTGTAAGGTAATCGGCGCGTGGCCCCGTCTGCTAAGACGATGCACCTATTTACTGGTTCGGACGAACGGTTTCTTCCGTGATTTACGGACGAAACCATGTCGCCAAGTGACTCATCGTATTGCCATAGAAGCTGAACCGATTAGTGGTTATACCTAGTTTACACAGGTAGAGTAGAAAGTCTAGTGCGAAGGGTGAACGGTTGCAAGGTGTACTGAAATTGTAGTTGATGATGCCTCGTTTAGAGGCGAAACACGTGTCGATAAGATTTCTTGCTTGTTATTTAGGATTGCGGGAAGGCGGGCGGCGCTTGAGTGTGAATTTTGATTAGCATAGTAATAGCTTTAAGCGAAATATTGCAAATGAATAATCTGTACATACAAAATTTAAAGTCCTGACTGAGTGATATATCAACGCACAGCCTAAACCACTAGTCCCAGAGACTTAAAATTTGCAGGGTGTGTTCTTTGTGAAGTGTAAATATTCACTAAGAAAGGGTTTTTCGAAATTCTACCCCTAAAGGGGTAAAATAGGGGATGAAAGTTTGTATGAAAGTCCGTCAGTTTTGAAGTTAGGATCATCAAATTTTGTGTTTAGGCTGATAATTGAAAATTCATTTACACGTGTTTTACCGTTTTTGATAATTCTACCCCAGAAGAGGTGAAAAGGGGGATAAAATTGTGTATGGAAAGTCCTTCATTTTCAAAGTAAAAATCACCAAAATAATTATTTATTTATTGTAATGGTTGGAAACTAACGCAACATATATCGGTGTTGTTGGAATTTCAACCCTTAAGGGGCTGTAAAGGGGGATGACGTTTTGTGTTTAAGTTGTGCATTCACTAAATTTTGTAGTGAAGTAAAAATAATTTACACGTGTATCGTGTTATCACTCAGCCTCTACTGCCGCCCGTTTATGCGTTTGTCTGTCTGTGTACCACGAGCAAATCTCAGCTGTCTGGAAATGGTTGAGGAACTTGTAAATAGGTCTCATGGCATAATTACGCCATTTATTCCCGGAGATTAGTTAAGTTTTACGGAGAATTTCGTCCTTATTGCTTTGTTTGGGATATTGTCAGTTGTATATTCAACTGAGAGGGAGTGAGAGCACTTATAATGTTTGTTACTGAAAAAAATGTAATTTGTTTCCTGTAGGCCACGCGGGCGAAGCCGCGGGCAGAAGCTAGTATATCCATAAGTTCGTGATGGGCTTAGTATAGTAATTTATTCACCTACCGAAGGTTGGCTGGAAGAAACTGCTTTTAGTAATAAGCCCGTCTTTGTACAATATTGAGTATTCCTAACTTGGTATTCTTTATGTTTATTTAGTGTGTGTACAATATTCATTCATTCATTCACATAAATGGTTAAAAGTCGAAAGCGATAAAAGAAGACTAGTTGAACAAGCAATTGCGTAGTATCAGTCATTCGTTAGTTACTGACTTCCGTAGATTTTTGCGGAAGTCCCTGGTAAGACTGAGTAACACCTCGCCTGCTGTCACTTTCGCAGTTTCTGAGTGAGCGCTCTTCATCCTGCGATAATGGCCAAGCGTAAGCCCATAAGACGGATCAAAAGGCGGACGCACAAGATAATATATTTGAAGTTTTTCAGAGAACATAAAATTAAATTAAAATGTAGAGCTAAAGTCTAAACAGGCATTAGAACATAATGAAAATGGCTTGTCCAAAGCTCCTAAAGTAGGACAAACGACTGTTTGTTCTTCCACGAAATTCGTAGACAGTTTCAGCACAAAATAACCACTTACAGAAGGTTCACTCCGCATAACTACCGAAAAAAGGCGCACGCATATATAGACGTGTACGTACAATTCGTACGATTCGTACAATTCGTTGGATACGATCTCGGAGATAGTCTAGTGAATACCAATACGAAATTCTGCCGAGATCATCATACGTACAGTGCGCGCCAATCTTTTAGTCGCCTCTGAATGAGTTACGAGTGCAAGCTTGCGCAGGTACAGTCAAGGAAACGATAACATCAACGGTTGATTATTCATTGTTTATTATAAGTGGGAAGGTGTATTTGTTGTACCTACCTATTTAATGATTTATTTATTATGTTAGTGCAGTCTTAACTATATAAATAAAACGCATTAATATAAACACTATTTTCCTACATGCAACAGCCTTAAAACGCTATAACGTCCGCGAGGCATAACTACAACAATAAACTTTAACAAACTAAATCAACAAAACAACAAATAAACAAAAACAATAAACTATAACAAACAGATTCAATGATAAACTTAACAAATCATAGAATTTTTTCCTCGAAGTTACTTTTCATGCAACGCGCGCGTGTGTAGTGTACGGACGTAGCACTAACACTAACGCATAGTGTTGACACCTGCTAAATGGCGAGCGGGGGGTGTGGTGCGGCACGCAGGCGGGTGTGCTCCACGCCCTCGCTCCTGTAACGTCCCCCTGACACCGTTAAACGGCTATTGCGTCGCCTCTTGTGGCTAACTTCAGAGGCGACTAAAAGATTGGCGCGCACTGTACGCGTCTATGCATGTGTGCGTCTGTTTTCGCTCCGTCGTGGAGTCGGCCTTCTGGTTGTATCTATTTTGTGATTTCAGGTTGTTATAAATGCTAGTATTGTTTATTTTCCAAGATTATTTTTGTTGGTTTGGCACACCAACTTCAAAGACGCTTTTTATTTGGTGTGCCTATTCATTTATGTACGTACAACTTTATGCATAAAATGACAAAATTTCGCCGGAAAAGCCTAATTGACATTAAACTTTGCTCGCAAAAATAAAAAAGAAGAACCCGTTTTAGAATTGTTTTCAGTATGTCTGTCTGTCTGTTTATATGTTCGCGCACATCTTCGAAACTACGGAACTGATTTTTATGTAGTTTTCACAGGTGGACAAAACTTAATTTGGATTATAATATAGGCTTTGTTTTATTAAAATCAGATGTTTGGATTTTTTTCTACTGTTAGAAGTAGAAGTTATATAGCAAATAATAATTACTGGCGATAAACACCTATAAACGTCATGAACGATTATATAAAAGAAAACTTTGGTTAGAATTATGTAGCGTATAAAATTTTAGTACATAAATACCTCAACAGTTGACGCTATTCATTAAATACACATACACAATTAGTCATGATCTTCTCAAAACCAACTTAAGGCGCTCTTATCCCAGAAGAGTGACTCTCTGTCTTTTTCTTTACGTGTAAGGAGTAAAGAAAATAACCACACTTTTGTACTTTTTCGTTGTTTTTATCGGTTTTTAAATTGTTTAAAAATAAGGGACATGTTTATTAAAACCCACTTACGTGGTCGACCTAGAAAATTTAAAGAGCAATATTACCAGATATGTTTCGTAAATAAAAGAGTGGAATTATGGAAATGGCATGATTTGAAAGGTCTTATTACATGCTGTGTTCGTGAATTATTTCTATCAAGCAAAGTTTATCTGATCGTGTAACACATGCGTGGAAGACTTAGATAAAGGTTTGAACTATATTGTGTATTTTTTTTGGAAGTTTTAGACTATATTTGAAAGTTATATTTGACTTTGAAATTACTGATTTTGGGATTAGAGCGCCTTAAAACGCTGTTTTAATTTTGTTTAGACAAGATCATGACTAACTGTGCATTAAATTTCAAACTCATGCTTTATAAGCCTCACTAATACTGAACTATTGGCGTCAAATGCCACAAAACAAAACGCTTTTCAATTTTATTTTTCTAACCAAGAAAAACAAAGTTAAGTTATGCACGTTGCCCTATCGCGTCAATTGTCACATACCAAATTTTTTTCAACTAGAAAAACAAATTTAAGTTATGCACTTTGCGCTAAGCGATTGACGTTTAACCTTAAGTTGTGCATTTCGCACCAGCTATGCGAGCACGTACGCATCGATTAGATAAATTTGTCAGATAGAATCGATAAATTCTAAACGATAACCCTTATTGCAATGAAATAAGAGTTACATTTTTATTTATCGAATCGATGTCGAGTCGATACCAAGTTCATGCTAGTACCCCGGACACGAATCGATTCCCCTAAATACTTACTTAAAGGTTAATTAAATACCCGTCAGAATTATCAATAGGCTATTTATACCGAGCATTAACACAAGACACGAGCAAACAATTTGCCCTGTCAGCGAGGTAACAACGTGTGAAATAATAAATTGTGAACGCAGAGGCTCACACGAACATCACAAAATTAGGCCAATAGCAAAGACTTTATTAGCTTTTGATAAAGGCGATTATTGGGTGGCTAAATGGCCGGGTAGTATAAGGGTAAAAAGAAATCAAGGATCTGGCGTGGATCCAGTTTAAGATTTGGCCCTCCCTAAATGGTCATGAGCTTTTAGAACAACAAATTTAATGATTTTTTTAAATTTAGTCTTTATCAATTGGTAACTTTTTTCATTTTATTAACTTAAAATCGGTAAACGACACCCCTTTAAATTTATACGAAAAGTGTTTTTTTACTGATCTCCATTTTACCCGATTTGGCGATTGTTTTGTTACCCTCTAGACCTTGGGCCCGCGCATTGTCTGTCAGCTTCGATAGATTTGTTTATTGAAAGGCGCGAAATAAGATTCACGTTCTTTCTTTGAAATTCCGAAACAAAACTAAAACAGGGAAATCAAATGAAACGATCGAGGAAGTAATGACTACGTTTGAAGTTATACCCCTTCGGAAATATGTAGGCATCCGAAACTCCCTCCCTCGCAAGAGCTCACCAACCTTTGCGTGTAAACGGAACTGAGTTGCCGAGATATTTCCGGCGGGTAGTAGCGCGGGAGCCTGGGGGCGCATTTCATGAGATAGGCAGACATTCAATTTTGTCCTGTAATAGCCTCTTAAGAAATTATATTTTGTAACAACGTTAGATAAGTTTTTTTAGAACGGAATACAAAGTCTCAAAACATTTTATAATAATTGTTCTACAAAAATTTGTAATAAAAGCAAGTTTAAAATTACCTATGAATATTGCCCCACCCGGGGGTAGCTTTGAACAAAATTGAGGGTTTGAAAAATTTTAATTATGAGCATAAAATATGGTCAAATCTGTCCTCGTAGCTCAAAGACTATAGAAGCAGTACAAAATGAAAAGCAGCAATACAACGTGAAATTTAAGTCATTTTGCTAACGAAAACTGGTGATAGTACTCGTCCGTATGAACAACTTTTACTATGAAGCCAACCCTGAAATCGTGAAAAAAAATCTGCTGTTTCATACATTTGGGTCGAGTAGGTATTTAACTTTTTTATAGAACAGCTTTTTTTTTTACGATTTCAGGGTTGGCTCCATAGTAAAAGTTGTTTATATGGACAAGTACTATCACCAGTTTTTGTTAACAAAATGACTTAAATTTCACGTTGTATAAGACCTTAAAATGAAAGCTATGGGGCTATATAATAGTAGTTTATGCTACAAGGGCGCAAAGGAATAAATTACGAGGACGATTTAAAACACGAGCGTAGCGAGTGTTTTAAACGTAACCGAGTAATTTATTGCTCTTACGCCCGTGTATCATACTACGTTTTTCAATGCATAGTGTGAGGAAATAAAACAAATATAATTTTGTGAACTTAAAATTGTAATTGGCTCAAAAGGACTGTATCTAGAGCCGTTAAACAGTGGAAAAAAAATTATGACATTTATGGTACACAGGAAAGGCTGCAGGTTAGCCAACCATTGTGAATAAATTAAAAAAAATAATAATAATAAAGCCCTAGGGCAAAATAATCGACTTTCTGTTCGGTTTTGATGCATAAAAAGTGGGCCTTTACGAGCACATGCATTGAAAAAAAATTTAAAGCTGCTACCCTCTCCCGGCTCTCCCCTACTTACCTTTTCTGAAATCTTTTTCGATTAATCAAACTGAATAACGTAAGAAATATGTCCACGAAAACTTGTCATAAGTCTCTTTTAGAAATATATATATATATTAGAATATAGCGTGCAGGAAAATTTTTCGTGCATATCTATGTTTCCAAAAGCAAATTAATCTTCCTTAGAAGTTAAATATTTACAATTTAATTCCAAAACTCATAGTTACACACAGTAAAGAATGACTAGTGAAACATTTGTTTTCTAAGTGAAAACTGAACAATAATAATGTAAATAAATAATTATAATTATAATAGCTAAAATTCTTTAAAAATAATACGGGAGCTCATTTGTTTTTTATTTTGGCTAAGTTTAATTTTCTGTGTACACTTAATTAATTAAGTCCGATCTTGGTCATAATTTGGACCTTGTTTTGGTATTTATTGATAACATTCAAAATACTAACTCAGCCATCATATTCCAGATATTCTGTACCTTATTTTATCCTTATCACATATTTTAATTTTTTAAACCAAAGGGTAACCAACGGGACCCCTAAGACTCCGCTGTCCGTCTGTCTGTCCGTCTGTCCGTCTGTCACCAGGCTGTATCTCATGAACCGTCACAGTTAGACTGTTGAAATTTTCACAGATGATGTATTTCTGTTGCCACTATAACAACAAATACTAAAACACAGAATAAAATAAATATTTAAGGGGGCTCCCATACAACAGACATGTTTTTTTGCCGTTTTTATAGATAATGGTACGGAACCCTCCGTGCGCGAGTCCGACTCACACTTGGCCGATTTTTACCAACATCACACCTGAATTAAGCTATTGGCGTGTATTTTTTTTCGTATATAACGTATCTTACGAGGTACGAGTACATACCGTTTGAAAGAACCACTTCTAAGGATTCAAAAAATAAATATCTACGTATAGTTTTTTATTTACTAGAAATTACTGTTCCTTTCTATATCCTAAGTAGATATGGACTGATAGATTACTGGAAAACTGCTGGTATTTTGCTGAAAAAATATATTAGTAATAGTTGCTGAAAAAATATATTTTGATCTGTGGCAGGTAAATTATTCGGCATTCTACAAACAGCGTCGTCAGTTTCTATGCTCGCGGTTTTGCAATTTGCCATTCGGCAAATTTTGAAATGCCCGCTGTTTGTAAAATGACTTCGTAATTTTCTAAAAAGCCGAAATAGAAAGCCTTTCACCAAAAAGTGAAAAATAGGTGCAACGATAAGTGGAGTGCGGTAGGAGCGTGTTAGGTCTAGATGTGTACGACACATATTGGGAGCAGAGCGAGGCAATTCTCAATATTTCTAACAGAATAACTATATGCTGAAACAAATTATACAATTTCGAATTCAACTATATGACGAAAATTCGTCAAATAGCAAAATAGCGAGCGTTTAAAAACTGACGACGCCATTTGTAAAATGCCGAATTTTACTATTTGCCTCCGACATATCGACTGCTCACTGTAGTATTGGCAGAGAATATAAAGTATTGGTATTGGTATCCCATCAAAAACATAAATGTGAAATGAGAGCCAAGTTCAAAATTATGTTAATATATGCCTTAGTTGTTGTCGTTGACTTCAACGACAAAATAATTGAGATCTAAATGGGTGCCAAGTTCAATGGTCAGTCCTGAAATTTATTTATAACAACATAAAATATTATATAAAAGCTTAAAATATCATTTCTATTTATAACTTGGGATAAATATTGAAGCCTAAAGTCGCCGTCAATAGAAATTGTGGACTATGTAAACAAACCGTTTTCTCAATTTTTCTCAAGGTTCTGTCACGGAGTCTCATTTAACATTATTCCAAATCATGAAGCATCAAGTCTTACCAGTCATTCACTGTATTTCATCATGAAATATTCAATAATCACCAGTTAATTACAGAAAATCATAGAATCAATAATCAATTCTGTACTGCGTCGAGATTGCTGTCATATTTTTTTCTCATCGAATCTGTATTGTCTTTGAAAATTGGTGATGTACCAATCTATTTGAATATAAACCTATTTTATTCGTGATGTTATTTTATTCCGTCATTCTTTTTTAACAGCATTACTTCATAATCTTTGACATAAACGTGTGTGTGATTCTATTGAGAGCTGTGTGATCTTCCAGCGTTGCTCTAAAATGTGTAGCTCATGTCCTAAAAGTAGAAGAAAAAATGAAAGAACTGGATGGGATAATAGATACGGCCAACGACGCTGTGACGGAACCATTTTTAATTAACGTGGGCGATTTGACTAGCGATTCATCAGAATATTTTAGCGATGAATCAAATAAAGAAAACTAATTAAGCACCTAACATATTTTAATCACATACTTACCCATCTCTAGATAGTTCACCTATTCATAGACAAAGACAACATGGCGCTTTGTTTACATTGTCCACAATTTCTATTGACGGCTACTGTAAGGTCTGACTTGGCTAGTTTTCATATACGAAGCATTTTTTATAGCCTTCGCAAGTTCTAAAGCTGTAAGGTCTTTTTTTTTTGCCGAAATTGAATTCTGCCGAAAATTTGGCTTGCTGGTAGAAACTAGCTATCGAACATAGGGCTCTTCCATGACTGCTGTTTTAGTAGGTACTTAATAATAATTCGTATATTCGAACTAGCCAAGTCAGACCTTAGGCTTCAATATATTATCCAAATGGTTCGTGTAATATTACACACGGTACCGCTCGTCATTCTATTAGCTTGAACTTGACTTGACACGCTACCGCGTGTCTAGATAGAACGAAACCCTGATTGTGCGAGTCCGACTCAGTCTTGGCCAGTTTTTTTATTTTGGATTCCTTTGAGGCACTTTTCTCAGGTAAAATTAAAAGGTTTAAATTTTTGTGTTGAAAGGGTAAGTACAGTTAGTGGCAAGATTCCATCGCCCTAATTGCTAATCAAAGCATCTATTCAGCAATTTTATTTAGTTACCTTTCAAAGCGGCAACCTCAGTTTCAAAGCAAATGGAACGACAAAAGGGGTGAATGTGAAAATAAAATTTTATATCAACAACCTCCCTCTCATTTCTTCTCGTTAAGAATTCTCTCTTTGCGGTTGTTTTCTTTGTTTTTCCTCACTGAATCCTTTTTATTCTAGTTAAAAATCAGTCTTGTAAACAATTAAGGCGCTACTTAAAAAAATCGACACTTTTAGAACTTGCATACCTTCGTTCAAGAACCAATACCGCGAATGTCATTTTTATTATTCTTTTACTCTCTGACTTTAAAATTCTGTATAAAATATAAAACGGCTACTATTTCGACATACGCGGAGTTACACATAAAAAAAACTAACAAACTTGCGTGCTAACACCGCGTAAGTCAAAATTTTAACCGTTTTCTATTTTGTTCAGAATTTTAAAGTCACAGGGTAAAAAATTACATTCGCGGTGTTCGTTCTTGTACGACGATATGTACTTTAGTAAAGAAGGTATTATTTTGATAAAATAGTGTATTATTTTTGGATTCTAAGGATCTGTTAAACATAAACGTGATTGGTGAAATTCGGCTCGATAAAAATATTTATTGAAATGAGGTCTTTTTCCTCACCATGTCTCCTGGTTTAACAATTTGAAATGACATATGGATTGCGATTATATTTAATTAGATGGGTTTTAACAGTATCTAGTACCTGGTTAAACGAAATTGTGATAGCAACTTTAATACATTTTATATTAATAAAAAACCGACTTTTTGCTACTTTTCCACGAATCCGTCCCTCTCGCACTGAGGGTATTTTCGCATATGGAGTAACAGGGACGCAAAGACTTTTACATATCACCTTAATGTTTATATGTTATAAAATAACGGCGCAAATTGGTATACAAATTCTATTTATTTTATTTTTATTTGAAAGTTCGCGAATGTAATTGGACAACAAAAGGAGATCCGCTGTTCAACAATAAGACTTATTGCCGAATCTTGCCCTTCGAGACTCCTCCCATGTAGCCCGGGGCTATTATCTCGAAGTTTGAAACATAAATGTTGCCCGGCAACAGCCTCGTTTATTTATCGTGCGGCTATATTAATTCTACTCGTATATTGTAAGGACTCCGAAAAACATACTTATACGCCAGGGTTCTGTGCTTTTACCACTGTATGTTATAAACTGTTGTTAGATAAATTGAAACAGGGGCCCATCAGCTGTCCCTAATCTACGTCCGTGTAAATATAATTTGCTTATATACTAAAATAGGTAAGTACAAAATTGTCCTACCAGGAGTAGTTGCAATTAACCGCAATCGAGTCCCTCTCGAAGACGGAGTTGAAACAGCAGTCCAAGTGCGTGCCGGTGTTGTGCCACGTTGCTCACCTCCACGGAGAACCCTAAACACAACCATCTATCCCCTGGATGCATCCAAAACCCAGAAGATACTTGACTTGATCTTGACTCACAAATGTTTATATGATATTCACGTCCGTTTTATCCCGGTTTTAATCTAGTTATATTCCAATATATTACAAAATCGACCTCGATTTTTCCAAGGATGACATCCAAGTCTTTCAGTGACAGATCAGAGTGTCCACAGATAAAAAACTATAGACCACTGTCGGATACGTTCCAAAATACACATTTTATCCGAAACAGCCACCATCCTAAGGATACATGCAAGGATAGGGGTAATCTAACAGCTTGTGGACGCAAGCAAAAACCGTCCCCTCTTAATCAACGAATATAATAACTATAATATAATAACTTCCATTAACTTGATTTAGGAATGTGGAGGAGGCGAAAGAGGTGTGTCAGGATCGTAGCAGATTGAAATCTGTAGTCTCTGTCTACCCCTCTGGGAGACAGGCGTGAGTGTATGTATACAGGGTGCTTGGTGATCCGACCTATTCCTTGAAAGGGGTTATACTAGAGATCATTTCCAACGAATTAAGTCCTATCAACTAGGTGTCGAAAATGAATGGTCTCCTAGTTACGAAGGTTTTTATATTATTTCAGACTAAAAAAAATAATTTAAAAATAACTATTCCTCTCTCAGCACTTATTTATTATATTTCTGATCAATGATAGATGAGTGATCATTTATAAAATAATACGTGCCCTGAATTCCCTTAATCTCAGAATTAAAAGGTCTTAAGTGGAAAGAAAACCTTTTTTATTTTGTAATTTTTGGAATATCGATGTGTTTTACTTGAAAAAAAATTATCATTGTTGATAGGCATTATTTGTTATAAATGATCCCTAGTATAACCCCTTTAAAGGAATAGGTTGAATTACCAAGCAACCTGTATAAGTATGTAATGTCCAATAGTATCGGGACTAATGGCATAATGCCTGAATCCGTAATTCCCGAATGAGAAAGCTAAAACTTGACTAATACACTGCCAAATAATAGTGTCATAATTAGATCGAAAAGTTTGGCGTCATCTGAGTATTTTATAAAAACATTTTGATCCAAACTGAATAAACAGTCAAGATAGGTAAGTCAATGTCTGACCTTAGCCCATGCCACCAAAGAAGTCTCGTGATTTAAGATATTTTAGTTAATATTCCAACGTATATAAGAAATTGGCCGCGAGACTTGTTTAGTGGTGCAACAAAATGAAAATCATTTTCACCAAAAAATCTCGACGTCTCCAACATAACGTTTAGGAACGCCCATTTCTCGTCACGAAGGGAGATACTGTAGCGTAGGTTTTATATGGCCCTTATCTTCAGGTTTTTGTGTCTATAAAGTAGGCTACCTAATAACATTTTACAAAATTGCGCTAGGTACTTAGCAAGGAAACATGATTTTTAGGGTTCCGTACCTTAAAAGGAAAAACTAAACCCTTTAATGATCACTCTCGAGTTGGTCTGTCTGTCTGTCTGTCACAGAGGTTTTTCGAAAACTATGTAATTTAAAATTTGGCATAACGAAGCGCACATTTGAATAATTAGGAAAAAAAATACTTTGGGTTTTGGTAAAAAGAAAACAAAGTTTTAATTAATACGAGGGGCATGCCAAAAGAAATTAGATACTCGAAAATTATAAAATTTATTCTTTATTACAAGTATCGATCTTTTCGAAGTATTCACCCTGAGCACGTATACACTTTTCCATACGTCTGAACTAATTGGAAAATACCAATGACCCATTGACCTAAAGGTAAGGACCAGGCCAACGAAGCGAGTAAATGACCCCAGTGCGTAAGTGCTAAAATGCCAATTTAGCACAAGTGCGACTCAGTGTTCCGCGGGAGATTGTGCAGTGTGTTTGTGTATGAACTTCTTTTAAAAATGCCTTGTTGCACAGTAAAAAGCTGCAAAAACTATGAAAAAAAATTTAAAAAGCCAGATGGGATATCGTATCATCAATAAGTAACAGTACATCAAGTTTTTTGCTTGTTTAACAACTAAATAAACCATTTTCGAAGCGATAATTATATTATCGAAGTCCATAATGGCGGCCATGATGTTCGCTACCACCTCACGCGAGTTTTAATAAAAGCAACTTTGTACGGGCGTCATTTTTATCAACCTGTATTTTATTTTTGTCTTAAAACTTATGTAGGAAATATACTTTAAACTTATGTAGGAAATTTAAAATTTTGCTAAGGGGAACTTAATATACGATACTAGGAAAATATAATAATAATAGGAAACTAAAAATTGGATGAAAAAAATAATGAAATGAAATAATTAACTTTATTTTCAGAAGTAAAATACCACGAAAACATTTTTCTGATGTCAATAAATCTAATAATAACTTCGGCCTGGATTTGATTAAGATTTGCTTAGCAGACTAATGGAATAAACTTAGTTTCATTTGTCCAGCTTTTTACCCGACTACGGCGAAGCCAAAAGTAGGGTTACCAGTTGGGGTGAGATAAGATGGCACTATGGTATCGTGCCCCCTTATCGACACTCTGACCGGGTTACCTATAATTAGGACTACGGCAAAGCTAAAGGGAGGGTTATGAGTTTGACCTGTATGTATGTATGTATGTATGTATGTATGTACGTATGTATGTTCATCTGTTCTCTTATAACTTCTAAACTACTTATCATAATTTGATAAATTAGGTATCGTTGAAAGCGTCTTGACCGTCCGTTAGTTATAAGTTATGTGTCGTCACAATAAATTGAACGTGGCGCCCTCTAGAGGATAAAAAGTCAAGAACTAAAAAAAAAAACCTATGGTGCCGTGTTTGATATCATATGAAAGGATTTAATAAGCATATTTCAAAAATATATATATTGTTAGCTTTTGCTCGCGGCTTTGCTTGCATGGACCCGATAATTTGACAATTTGGAATAATTTATTAAAAACAAACAATATATTATCACGAAATAATAACCCCAAAATAATTTAGATAAAATTAAGTTTAAAAACTAAAACTCGATTACTCACGATCACGCTCTAAAAAGTATGAAACAAGAAAATAAACGTTCATAGTGATATTCACAGGATAGCCATGGTTGTATGCACACTGCCTTAAATAAAAAAAATAATGCATTCTAACAGTATTAAGCTTTAGGGCAAAGTGGCATACGACCACGGCTATCCCCTGAACATCACTATGAATATTTGTGATTTTCTTGTTTCATACTTTTTAGAGCGTGATCGTGAGTAGTCGGGTTTTAGTTTTTGAACTTAATTTTTATATACTTTGAATTACATTAATACCTACAACACGTCGAATTTATCACTGATTCACTCACTACCATAAAAAAGAAATTAAGGATTCATATACGCACGTACAAGGTTACATCGCACACCTACGCAACGCGGCATTCATGTTCGCGCCAAACCCGAGTGAAGTTAGTACCAGCGAGACAGAGAGAAAAATATGAAAGAAATATATGATGTATGAAAGAGAGAGATATACTAACGTGCGAGGCGTCATAAAGTGTGGCGCCAGTTGTAGTTTGGGCAAATGTTTAGATGGGCATCTCCTTCCTTTTGAACTCATTGCAATGACCACTCTTCTTTAGACACCTCAGAAATCTCGAAAATATAGGCAGCCAGTGCATCTTCTTTGCTTTCAAACTTCTTCCCCTTTAGTTTTTCTTTGATTTTTGGAAACAGGCAAAATCACAAGGTGCTAGGTCAGGGGAATATGGTGAGGGAGGGAGGATTGACGCATTTTTTGAGTCGAAAAAGTCAAGTGTTTTGGCAGACGTGTGCGACGCCGCATTGTCGTGGTGCCTGAGAAGGCGTCGGATTCCTGACTTCGGTCGCTTGTCACACCAAGCTGATATTACTGTTGGAGCACAAACTGTCACATACCATTCGGAGTTCATCGTTCTTTGATTCTCTAGCACTACAGTAGCAATATGATCCGTTTTGCTGAAAAACGAGACGACCATTTGTTTCTGTGTGCTTCGTGCACGGCGACATTTCGTTGGAGTTGGCTCATCTTCAAAGCACCATACAGTTGAATGTCACTTTGTTTCGGGATCATAGTTATAAAGCCATGTTTCATCACCAGTCAGTATATCATACACATTTTTTTTCTCGCCACCGTCGAATTTATCTATCATGAATAGGCACCAATCCAACCGACGGTCTTTCTGCTCATCGGTAAGTTTGTGCGGCACCCATCTCAAACAACATTTACGGAGAGAAAGGTGGTCGTGAATTATGGTTTGCATTGCTGCTGATCCAATTCCCTGTTCTCGCTCCAGCTCTACATACATAATTCGTTGGTTTTCGCGAATAAGTTTTTCGACTGCACGAACGTTTTCTTCTGTGACCGCGGTTGGCAGCCGATCTGTCTTCGCTTCATCTTTGAGACATCCCCGTCCTCTTTTAAATTCAGCAAACCAATTAAATACTGTTGTTCGTGAGCAACCAGACTCACCAAAAGTAGTAGCCAAAAGTTCAAAACATTCTTGAGGCTTAAAACTTTTTTATAGTCATAATAAATCATAGCGCGACAATCACTTCGACTGAGCTCCATTGCTGCAAGCGAATTCCCGCCAGATTCTCGGAAAAATGATGCTCATCCAAATAAAAAAAAAGAAATGATGTGCGTTCTATTTTCAGATATATCAACAAACAACCAGCCTATAAGGTGATGTATAACTTGCCAGTGTCAACCAAAGGAGTAAAGAGTATCTAACTTCTTATGGCATGCCCCTCGTATACCGCGTGAGGTATCATTTGAAAGAGATTGAAAGAGATTTTTTTTATAACTCATTCTAAAATATTTATTTGTTCGTGAATTCTAAGTCAGAATCATGAGCGTGGTGAGAAATTCAAAGGCACAAGAAACAAAATAAATTTGCTCTCGTGTGACACATACAACTTTTCACCACACTAGCGAGAAAACACAAGATGTAAAGACACTATATTTTCCAACGAATTTATAAGAATTCAATAGGTTTTTCTCAAAATAATACTGTATGTAAAAACATTGCATATTAGTCTTTGGTACAGATTCCATACACGCTGGGAGGCTATACACAGAATTACGAGAAGTTTACCTTGTCTATGGTATCCGACAAGCTGCAGGGCTGTGTATAGCCTCCCAATGTGTATGAAATCCTCATAGAGTGAAAGAGATAGCCACCGTGCTGATGTTTGCTATCCCTTTTTCCCTTGAGTAGTTAAATTATGGAGTTGCTGGACGTTTCGTGAGCCAATGAAAAAATGACAATTCACAGGTTCTTAATTCAAAACATTTTTCTTCACGCAATGAGCAAAATTTACTTTTGCATTTTGCACTGATTTTAAGCAACAAAGGCGCGCTTTTCGGGCTAGTGAGGTGAAAATATAATATTTTTTTTGTAGTCCAGTGTGCTTGACGATATAGCTCAAGAAGTGACCGCTCCTCCACCCTGATCTTTGAAGTTCCTAAAGCTAAAGTTACGGTACGGAGTGAGCTCGACTCGCCCTTGGCCGGTTTTATTTAAAAAGGACAAGTAGTCTTTCTAAGGGGGGAGTAGACATCTTTGGATTGATTTATGGTAGATATTATTCCAGGAATATGTAATAAATCTTCATTTATGTCCATATCTTCGAGTTATAAATTCCCTAGAGACAATACTTTCTTTTGTGGGACATCTTTGGTAGTAATAAATCAGACAATGCCGGTCTGGGATATTAAGTTGAGGACTACTTTACAGTTTCATAGTTTATGTAAGTAGAACTGTGTGTAGAGTATATAACACTCAGAGAGAAAGTACATAGTACTAGTTACGAATGCGAAAGGAAATAATGAAAAAATGTATACAACGTGTAACAGAAAGTTGTAACCATATTTGAAGAGCTTATTCAATCAATGGTATAGAACAACTTTTACTATGGCAAAACCCTGTATCTCGAAAAAAAAAAAACGACAATATCATAGAAAAATGCAATGCCGCTCGGCCGAAATGTATGGAAGGACATATTTTTTTTTTGAGATTTCAGAGTTTTCTCCATAGTAAAAGTTGTTCTATACCATTGACTGAATAAGCTCTTCAAATATGGTTACACCTTTCTGTTACACGTTATACATAAAAAATTCACTGCAGTACCTATGTACACCTTTTACATTTTTCTAACACGTTTTGTAACGAGAATGTATTAATACAAGAAGAGGACATAAGTTAGAGTAGCATAGTAGATATGAGGAGAGTAGGGTTAAGTTAGTTCATATTCGTCATAATTCATGTGAAACTCTAAAGTAGTCTTTAATGTCATAATCATGTACATACATAATTATAACGTGTATAAACCAACTTAACCCTACTGTACTTGTATCAACAAATTTTTGTTATAAATTTAAAAGTGTAATTTAATGAATTTATTAGGTTATTATCAAATTAAACAATGGTATCGATTCGGCATAACACGTGTTAACTTATTTGACAGGACTAACCTTATTTTAAGCGTCCTGTCTTTTTCTTTCTTTATCGAAAAGACAAGAACAGAACTCTTAAATTAAGTTTATTCCTATCAAATAAGTTAAGATGTGCTTCACCGAATCGGTACCTGTATCTCTCATTTCACAATGTACACCATAAAAAATACATACAGAATTTCTTGAAACTACTTTTATTTCACAAATATTTATTTTCAATATTTCCGGTTTTGTATTACACATCATCGAGCTAGCAAACTATTCATTAATTTAAGCAAAAAAAAAACACACAACAAGTAGTAACATAATTTTTCCGAGCATAATAAACTATAGTCTAAGAGCTAGCGACCAAATCGGTCATGTGGCTTCAGCTGAATTGAAACTCCGTTAGCTACTTCCCTGAACAACCTTTTCCGATAATCTTCGTGCTGGCAGGCCACGGGCGGTGGGTGCTGTAGTGCGGTGGGGAAAAAAATGAAAAAAAATGTGGGCTCAGCTACTTTATTTTTTTTTTTCAAACAGTTGCTCTGTACTCCCTGTGCACCCAAAAAAAAAATTAAATCGATCAGGTGGTGGGAAGGGGTTGCCAGCGTTAATTAAAAGTACCAAGCCACCGTGAGCCGTGAGCGCGCTGACGCGTTCGCCGGCTGATATCTGAGCCCACATGAAAATTATTATGATTTTGGTACTTTTAATTACCGCTGGCAACCCCTTCCCACCACCCAATCGATTAAATTTTTTTTTTTGGGTGCACAGGGAGTACAGAGCAACTGTTTGAAAAAAAATTAAGTCGCTGAGCCCACATTTTTTTTTTTAATTTTTTTCCCCTCCCCACTACACCCGCACTCACCGTCCGCGGCCTGCCAGCACGAAGATTATCGGAAAAGGTTGTTCAGGGAAGTAGCTAACGGAGTTTCAATACAGCTGAAGCCACATGACCGATTTGGTCGCTAGCTCTCAGTCTACTACGATAGCAAAGACTTTCGCAGTTTTACTAGTCTGCCTGACTGATAGCCACAATTTTGTCCAATATCGAAAAGTCCACAGTATCATTATGTCCACAGTATCAATATTTCCATTCTTCATAAGGTCCACTTTATCAAAATGTCCACTGTATCAAAACGTACACAGTATCGAAATGTCCACAGTATCATTATGTCCACAGTATCAATATGTCCATTCTTCATAAGGTCCACTTTATCAAAATGTCCACTGTATAAAAACGTCCACAGTATCGAAATGTCCACAGTATCATTATGTCCACAGTATCAATATGTCCATTCTTCATAAGGTCCACTTTATCAAAATCTCCACTGTATCAAAACGTACACAGTATCGAAATGTCCACAGTATCATTATGTCCACAGTATCAATATGTCCATTCTTCATAAGGTCCACTTTATCAAAATGTCCACTGTATAAAAACGTCCACAGTATCGAAATGTCCACAGTATCATTATGTCCACAGTATCATTATGTCCACAGTATCAATATGTCCATTCTTCATAAGGTCCACTTTATCAAAATGTCCACTTTATAAAAACGTCCACAGTATCGAAATGTCCACAGTATCATTATGTCCACAGTATCAATATGTCCATTCTTCATAAGGTCCACTTTATCAAAATGTCCACTGTATCAAAACGTCCACAGCATCGAAATGTCCACAGTATCATTATGTCCACAATATCAATATGTCCATTCTTCATAAGGTCCACTTTATCAAAATGTCCACTGTATAAAAACGTCCACAGTATCGAAATGTCCACAGTATCATTATGTCCACAGTATCAATATGTCCATTCTTCATAAGGTCCACTTTATCAAAATGTCCACTGTATAAAAACGTCCACAGCATCGAAATGTCCACAGTATCATTATGTCCACAGTATCAATATACAAGGTGACTTTTTGATCATCGTCCAAATTCATACTGGTAACTTGGCAAGTGATCAGTAGCATGGATCAATAACAATTTTTGTAAAATTCGTGAAATTAAATTTCGACTCCCCATAGTGATTCACTCGGAACTGGAAGTGAATTTCTATGGGAAGCCGAAATTTCATTTTACAAATTTCGCAAAAATTATTATTGATCCAAGATACTGATCACTTATCAAGCCTCCAGTATAAATTTGGACGATGATCAAAAAGTCACCTTGTATATATTCTTCATAAGGTCCACTTTATCAAAATGTCCACTGTATCAAAACGTCCACAGCATCGAAATGTCCACAGTATCATTATGTCCACAGTATCAATATGTCCATTAGTTATTTATGCGACCAAAGAACCTGACTAGACAAACTTGAAATAAGAGTTCCAACAAAGTTTTAAGAGGATAGCGAAAAGAACCGCAGTGCGAGAGGGACAGATTATGAAGAAAAATAAAGATGACTTTTTCACTAATTTTACTTTTTACAAAAGAAAACTAAATGTTGTATGAAATATATGTTCCAATCAAAGTTTAAAAAAGTTTAAACATATTTTAATCCATAAATAATATGTACGGGTTTTTCCTCAAATAATCATAAACCTTGAAATGAAAACGTTTTTTAGAGCCATCATTGGTTTTTATTTCTCAATATACTCGTATATATAAGGTCTTTAAATTTAAATGACTTCTGGAAATTCTTGGCAGAAGTACTATGTTTTTTTATATGTAGTACATTATACAAACAAGGAAGAGTAAATTATGGTTTTGCGGGGACTATCCTCTTAAGTAATTCGCCACTCCAGGCAGCCTGTACCAGGCTTGAGAAGCGAGTCTGTTAAGTTCAGGGTTGCCAACTCGATACCACGGTTGGGTGCTAAATGTCATCCCCAAAAGTGCTTGATGGCAATGAATTTCCAAGGACAGTGCTAAATTAGTAATTAAATTAAATATTATATCAAATAAAAATATTGTAATACAATTAATAGCGAAATCCATCAAATTGGATACTCTAAACATTATTTAGAGTGCATTACAAACTAGAAAACATTAATTAGAAACAAAATTTTCAACCAAGACAAATATTTTGATGAAGTTTTCCTATTTTTAAGAATATCTTGTGGAATTTCGTATGTGAGGCAGGTCTTGCATGACTTTTAAGGCGATATGTAAAAGTTTTAGCGTCCCTTTTACTCCATATGCGAAAAAATCCTCAGTGCGGGAGGGAAGGATTCGAGGAAAAGTAGCAAAAGTCGGTTTGTTATTAATATAAAATGTACAAAAGTTGCTATCAAAATTTTGTTTAACCAGCCCCCTTATTCTGTATCTAAGGTTGCCAACTGGACAGGGTGCCTATCGTCAAAAACATATATAAAAACTGAACTTTCAAAATTGCCTTTAGAAGATATTGAACTAATTACGAACTGTGACGTCATTTCAAATGCGAACATATCCTTAGACAATCGAAATTCGATAGTATATTTATGTTTTTGATGATAGGCACCTAGTCCAGTTGGCAACTAGAGATACATAATAGGCCCGCAGGTTATATCATCCTCTTAAGTTGGCAACACTGGGTAAGTTTCCTCAAACTAATGGCTTCCACATTCTAAGTGGCAGTCCGTGGTCTAAGACGTTGATTGCGTGCTTCAGATGCTAAAACTTTCTTACACCTTTACTATTTCCGCAAAACGCGGTCTGATCGATTTTGTGTAAGAGCTAAATGTATTCACTGGGCAATATGTATTTTTAGGATTCCGTACCTCAAAATGAAAAAACGGAACCGTTTTAGGATCACTTTGTTGTCCGACTGTTCGTCTGTCTGTCAAGACCCTTTTGCTCCGCCCCAATATGATATCAAGTTGAAAGTGATACCTCTTACAAAAATTTACGGCCTCATGGTGCTGTAAAAAAATCAGGCTTCTAACTGGACGCAAAAAAAAGTTATTACACTTTACATTATAAATTTTATACAAATTGTTGACACTCGCAAGGACATCAAAACCTATAGGCCACTTCCAGTTAACTTAGAAACTTAAAACTTCAAAAAACCTAAAAATTACAAATATTTTTAGAATTACCAATTTAATTAGACCCTTTAGATGCATAGAGTTAAATATATCGTTAGTGTCACCAAGTCATATACAACTGCAAGTGGAATTATTTACCATGTTTTTAGGGTATGTACTCATATTGTGTGGTGGTACGGAACCGTTTGTGCGCGAGTCCGACTCGCACTTGGCCATTTATTTTTATTTTTAGTGTTACTCAAAGGGTAATCAAGGAAACATCCGAATGTACTAACTTTTGATCCAATTAAGCTAGAGACTTGAAAATTGGTATAAAAATTGCATTTGTTTGCCCACACAATGTGGTAGGGTAGGTACGTTAAGTTTGGAATAACTTCGCTCAAAAGGGAAATTCAAATTGCTCAAAGCTTTGTTATTAAAACTGACCAAGAAAAAAATTTAAATTATAATAAATATAAATACAGAAACACCTGCTGGAAACTGCTACCGACTCTGTAGATCGAGCTCGTCTCCTTGCTTCTGGCGAGCAGGAATCAGGTTATTGGCTACACGCGTTACCATCTGTGAAAATCGGCACCCAGCTGGACAGAGTAACATTTACTCTGGCCGTCAGCTTGCGGCTCGGCGCAAGGACAAACGAGCCACATCGCTGTCGGTGTGGCACCAACGTCAACCAGCTTGGGCACCACGGCCTATCTTGCCAACGTAGTGCTGGTCGCTTGTCGCGGCATGCCAGCCTTAATGATGTCATCCGGAGGGCCTTTGTCACCGTCGGCGTGCCAGCTGTCCTAGAGCCGAAAGGCCTTGCACGCAGCGATGGCAAGAGGCCCGACGGTATGACAATCATTCCTTGGAAATACGGCAAGTCACTGGTGTGGGACGCAACATGCGTTGGTACTCTTGCTGCGTCCCACATCCAAGTCACGGCTGCCAGGGCTGGCGCAGCAGCGGCAGCGGCCGAGGGATCCAAAAGGCGCAAATATGCAGAGCTCAGTTCGGAGTACGCGTTTGCGCCTTTTGGAGTCGAAACCCTTGGGCCGTGGGGTCAAGAGGCTAAATGTCTTTTCAAAGAAATTTCCTCTCGGCTGGTTGACGTTTCGGGGGCCCAAAAGCTGGCGCATACTTTGGACAACGCCTTAGTTTGGCAATCCAAAGAGGAAATGCTGCCAGCATTCTGGGAACCCTGCCACAAGACGGCGGCGATCTGGCCAACATTTTTTACTTAGTTTAATTTTACTTATATATATTAATAATAATTAATAAATAATTATTATTTTAGAGGTATCAAATACTAGATTAAGATAAATTTGACTTTTGTTATTTGATTTGATTAAACTTGGTTGATTTATGATTTTCGTTTGTAAAATCGTTGAAACTGTAGTTTTCCTTCTACACCTTCATAATTTCTGAAAACGTGTCAATAAAATCTGATATTGAATTGATATCGCTATATTTATGTTTATGCAAAATTCAAAATCCATTTTTAATCAATCAACGGATCATGATTAAACTTCAGCAGAATAGCAGCAGAGTAGATTGTGACCATTATGTTTACCTATTGAAAATGGGCGATTATGTTGAAATTTTCGGAATTTTCGAGAAGGGCTACTTGCAATAAATATTTTTTTATAACAAAAGGAGTACCCAAGCTCACAAAAATTCCTCACAGATTGAAATTCTTATCTTACCCTTTTGTAACGCTGCCATTAAACTAACCAGTTAGCATCTGCGGACAAATTATTCAGATATCGGCTTCGGAATAGAGGACGGCCCTAACAATCGAGATATCTCATTTTATCTGTCACCTATCCAGGTTGCAACACTAACCCTTTCAAAAATGTCGACTTTTTCAACATCATCTCTGAGCAGGGTTCTCAATGTTTTTTTCTGATGGTATGAAAAAGAAAAATGTTGCATATGTTGTTTTAATGGTTAATATATATTAATTTTTATATATTAATATTTAAGATAATTTTCACATGCATTTTTTTTTATATTTTTGGTTCTGCCATAAACTTGGAGTAGGCTTTAGAAAGTACCCATTTGGCGATACCAAGCCCGATAATGAACGCATTTCACTTCACTGGGGACAAATTACACAACTTCACAACTTCTTGGGAGTCCCCCATTGTAAGATTGTTACCGTGGTAGCGTCAGTTTCCGTTTCCAAACACACAACTTATTATGTTTTCATTTCTTTTTTATAAAATGTATAAAAATAAATGTGATTTATATAATTACGCGACAATATTTTAATGTTAGTTTAGCTTTTCTGGCAAAGTTGTATTACTTTATATATTAATTTGTTAAAAATCCTACGCCCGATCAAACTCTAGAGACAAGCCAATTTTCTGCACAAAATGAAGTACAAAAACACCCTATTTGGACAAATTTATTCTTATCGACTAATCTTTAACCTGAACATTCAGCGCCCAGTTTCTGGTTTAATCTTCAGAAGAATCACAGTATTTTCGGCGGGAACGATCTCGACAATTGCGATAATTCAGCACAAATACCGACCGTGCCGCCAACACACAACAAGTTATAGGACGCGAGGGATGCAAGGGGCGGGGTTGGGGTATAGAGAGGGGGGGTCTCTCGAAGTGGGCTCGTTTTCAGCCAAATTTTAGTGTAATTAGCGAGATTAATGACTGTCCTTAGAGTTGGTGACTTTTCTGATAGATATATTTCCTGTGGTTTCCTCTGTTTATGCTTTAAGTTTTGGGTCAATTGATGAATATTCTTTTTAGTGAATACATATTAGCGCTGGACCTGAGCCTAGAACATGAACAACGCCAGGTTTTTGAGGCTTCGGTTGAAGAAGTTAGGACTCACTTTATATGAAAAAAACGGTCAAGTGGGAGTCAGACCCGAATATCTATTCCGTATTTCATAAAAATTTCATGTTGTCATTTGTTGTAATTTAATATTTATTACAATTATTAATATTTTAATATTTATTGTAAATTAATAATCTTTACATATTGCTATTATTTTTTCCATATTTTTCCACCAGTTTTCGAGATAAGGCATTCATTTTTTTGTGGTTTTTCGAAGATTTCTCGAAATAGATGTAAGTAAATATAGTCAAGCTGTATATTTTTACACTCAACTTTTTAATACCTACAATTTTATTCCCATATTGTACTTTTATAAAACAAAAAAACTTTAAATTTATTTTATTTTATTTATTTGTGTTTATCTTTTTTTTAATCGCTATATTCTTCCTGTAATTGGCCTGTTATGACCTATAATCGACATTGTTTAATATTTTTCGGCCTGCCAGTTTCGGAGATAAGGAGAGGAGACATACATTTTTTGTGGTTTTTCAAAGATTTCTAGCGCTTTAATATCTACAATTTGATAACCATATTTTTAGGATTTTGTATATTTTTTCTCTCTTTTGTATTGGAAATATTTTGAACAATTTAATTATTTTTTTTCACTCCCTTTTATGTGGACAAATTAATGCTATTTTGTGCCAAATTTGAAGTCCTTATCATTAAGGTGATATGTAAAAGTTTTAGCGTCCCTGTTACTCCATATGCGAAAAAACCCTCAGTGCGAGAGGGACAGATTCGTAGAAAAGTAGCAAAAAGTCGGTTTTTTATTGATATAAAATGTAGATACTAAATTTTCTTTCAAAATTTCGTTTAACCAGGTCCTAGATATCGTTAAAATCCATCTAATAAAATATAATTGCAATCCATATGTCATTCTAAATTGTCAAACCAGGAGAATTGGTGCCGAAAAAGACCTCACTTCAATAAATATTTCTATCGAGCCGAATTTCTCCAATCGCGTTTTTGTTTTAACAGATCCCTAGAAAAAGAATACAAAAATAATATAATTGTTTTTCAAAATAATACATCATTTACTGAAGTAGACATGCACGTTCTTAAAGTGTCGATTTTTTTTCGTAGCGCCTTAACGGTGCTAAAGTTATGAGGCTGTTACATACGATTTTTTTTTAATATGAAAGATATCTACTAAAATCCAAATATTTTTGTCCATAAAATGTTTTAGTATAAGCTAAAAACCCTCCATTCTGTTGTTTCACTGCGTGATTATAAGTATTACCCGTCGAAGACAAAAATGAGCCAATCAGTAGTCGCTTCTATTAAACGCTATTACGTCTTTCTTTGCCAATGGCCTTTTTTGTTGGATGGCTTGGTAGTCTCATTTTTTGCTAGCCTATGCCATACTCTTAATTGTGAAATAGAGCAAATATTTGTAACACGTGTTCCCAATGAGGAAGAGCAAGTGTTTTCATATTAAGGCGATTAGTGTCGCCAAATTGGCAGCTCGATGTGTGTCGGTACGAATATCGACCTTCTGTGAGCTGATTTTATGAAAACCTTTTTGCCCTAGTGAAACCAAACTTGAAAAAACCGGCCAAGTGCGTGTCAGACTCGCGTACCTAGGGTTCCGTATCATGTATGATAAAATATTTTTTTTCGTGAATTTCTTAACCGCTGGTATATTTTTCCTGTAATGTTTACGTAAACACATATTACCATGATTTTTTTCATATTTTTCGATCCAGCAGTTTTGGAAATAAGATGTAGATTTCGAAATAGATGCAACTAAATATAGCCAAACTATATATTTTTACAAGCTCTTTAATATCTATACAATTTGATACCCATGTTGTATTTTTATAAAATATATTTTTTATTTATTTTCTTTTTTATATTTCTCAATTGCGATCAACTTTTTTTAAATCGCTATAGTTTTCCTGTAATTTACCAGTTATGACCTATAATAGACATTTTGTTAGTATTTTTCAGTTCACCCGTTTCGGAGATAAGAGGGAGAACATACATATTTTCGTGGTTTTTAGGGTTCCGTACCCAAAGGGTAACCAACGGGACCCTTTTACTAAGACTCCGCTGTCCGTCTGTCTGTCCATTAATCTATCCGTCTGTCCGTCTGTCACCAGGCTTTATTTCATGAACCGTGATAGTTAGACAGTTGAAATTTTCACATATGATGCATTTCTGTTGCCGCTATAACAACAAATACTAAAAAACAGAATAAAATAAGGGAGCTTCCATACAATAAACATGATTTTTTTGCCGTTTTTATAGATAATGGTCCCTACCAATGGTAGTGTGATGCGCACCGTGTACTCGGGATCTTATGGGGATATTTTTTAATCACACCACTTTATTTTTCAGTTTATCTTTTTATATTATTCTCTTTTTTTCACTTCACATATCCTATTTATCATGCATATATTAAGGGAGGGGAGCTCCAAATTTGGTAGAGCACTCGCTTCTTATATTCCTTCGATAATTTACGGATGGAGAAGCATATCCGCACTAATCGGACTCTTTGAGGAATCTTCCTATATGGAGAACTACGTCCGCACTAATCGGACTCTCTGAGGTATCTTGCTCGTGTTTTGTCTGAAAGATCTTTTATACTCGATCTGTATTTATTTTTGGAAAACATCAAATAATTCAGTCAATGCGACGTATGTCGATCCATAAAGGTTATCGATTGCCAACTAAACACGAACAAATAGTCCTTTAACCTACCTATAAAACCTAGCCTTACCTAAACCTAACATATTGCCTAGCTATATGTTACAGTAGAGAACCCTTCGTGCGCGAGTCCGCCTCGCACTTGGCCGGTTTTTTAAATATTTCTCAAAACCAGTGCCAGTAAATATAGTAAAAGTATATATTTTTACAAATTGATATCAATATTGTTTTTGTAGGATAACATATTTTTATTTTTCTCACTTTTGTGTTGGAAATATTTTGAACAATTTCAAATTATTCATATTTTTTTTACAACGTGATGTGGGCAAATTAATACTATTTTTGTGCCAAATTTCAAATCTTTATCTTTAACGTTGCTAAAGTTATGAGGCTGTGACATACGGGCGGACAACGGAGTCTCACCATAAAGGTTTCTTTTGTACCTTTTAGGTACTACGAAACCCTAACAAGCACAGACGAATTAGATTAAATCGTTAAACGTGATTGCTACTTGCAACCGGATTATGAGGTCAATCCAATTTTCGCCTAATTTACTACATAATAAAAAATAATCTATAACACCGTAATAAGGATGCTAGTCTGGTATCTAGGCTATACAGAATTTCATGATGCTAGTGAGTATGTTAGCAAGTCCTGCTTATCAGCTCGCTGCAGCAACAAGCAGTGAAGTTTACTGGAAAATTGGGCGCAGAGTTTGAACTGCTTTGGAAACATGGCTGCATTTCCTTTGGATCATAGGAAATTTTAAATAAACGGAAAGAACTCGCTCAATATTGTATGTATTTTCTGAGATATTGTGAATTTAGAGACCAAAAGTGTCTTAATTTTATCTATGGTTCTGTGTATTTGGTCACTTTATTTATTTGCTTTTAAACTTTTAAACTTATTTTCTTATTAACGGAAGAGCATACTGCATGCTGTGGGAATTTTGAAAATATTGAGGTTTTATATATTTTTTTTACTTTTTTTTCGCTTTCATTACGTTAGATGTGAGAATATCAGGCCCAAACTTTGTGTGTGTTAAAAAAGCTTTTTTGGTTTTTGAAAAACAAAAACCTTTTTTAAAACACACCAATCAGCTCATAAAACCCTTTCATTTAATAACCCACAAGATACGTTTCAGGAAAAAGAAGATACAAAAAATTTATGACGCCATAAAAACCTAACCGCGCAATTCGCTTAGATTAAATTATGTTAAGGTGTTAATTCGAAAACCATTTCGAGATTTTGGTTTAATAAGCCGTATTTTAGGACTTGTGTTCTAAAAAACTTCATGATTATGAATATTTTTACGAAAAAGCTGCAACTTCTGTTTGACTTCGTGTGACGTCACTTGGAAAAAGGCTGTTTAGATATGTGTCCTTTGCTCCCAAGATAATGCTTCCGACTAATTTGTCAGATGGATGACAGAATAGAAGACAGACAGTGACAGACCACTTTTTTATAAGCAATACTATTTTATAAGCATCACAATCGGTATTATATTTTATCTGTGGTATAACGCTTTAAATGCCCCAAGTGACGTCATATCTGAAAATTCTTTAAAAAATAATAATCGAAAAGATATTACTTAAAATTAAGCAACTATAACAAGTATTTTTTTAAAGTAATTTAAGCAATATAATCGAATCATAATGAAAACTACGGTCCAAAATGGCATATATTCTCTGAAAAAAAAATAAAGATTATTTTAGGAATTAAGCTATAGGAATTTGAAGTTAAACACCCGGTACTAGGGTATTATGTAGCAATTCCCCTTCACAAAATCCCACTAAGGGAAAATATGTGTATATATGCACCTTAACTATGTGGTTTAGTTAGAGCATGCAGTTAAATAATAATGGGAATAATATTTTCTGTCACCGTAGTTTACATATGTCACTAATCTGCAATACCCTAATTATATAATATCTATTCCCAAGAAATACATTAGAAACCATATTATAATTTGTTCCATTTTTTTTTTAATTGCCGCACCTAACTTATCTATATCACAGAATACAATACTACCTATATATCTGAAATTCATTATTTCATCTATTTCACTTGCACCACGCACTTACATTTATGAGCCGCCATTCATTAAATTATTCTTTTATTGGACGTATTTTATACAGTTAAATCCATTTTCGCGAAGTGTTTACACTTGTCTGTAGGTATTTTATGGGTAATAAAACACGGGCAAACAAAAGTAAATTATGCGACGGCTTGTAAACGGAAAGACGGACGTGAGTAGGTATATTCGAGATGGAGATAATTTGTTGCAAAAACTCCTCGTAATAAAACGCAGGGTGCCGCCAAAAAAAGACAGACAGAAGCATTATGTTGTCAATAAACGCGTGACACAGCAGTCACGTAGCTTCGTGCCGCCCACCCCGCGCCCGCCCGCCCGCCCAACCGGAAAATGAGCTCGCTCCTGCCACCGAAACTCTATATTTCATTGTCTACGAGCTGCTTTGAATCCCAACTCGCTTGTAATCATCCCAAATTCCTTTAAGGGTCCCTATAAGGTCACATGCACAACTTCAAACGACCTTTCACATTGTGTAACTTGGTCAATCGGTTTAATAAAAATATTGGACTATTACAAAAATATTTAGTTGACTATAGGGCTGATCTAAATATTTTAGAACAAACTAAAAAGCTTTAAATTCGCTCGATAGAAAAAAATTACGAAATTACCTTTAAATTTCATGTTTTTCCGCTTCCTTAAATTATACCTTGAAATTTGTATAAAAAATAAGACCAATAACCCCGTCCAAACATTTTAGAATATTTTAAGAACTTCATCTAGAAGCCGAGTTATTAGATAAAAACGCAATTTTTCGTTAGCGCCTGTTTCTTGGAGGTCGTAACAGCCACGGCTGAGAGAGCCCTGTTTCAAACTTAAAGAAAACGTCATAGAGTTCAGTTCTGATTGATGCAAAATGATATGCTCAATCTGACCTTTTATGAACCCTTAAGGTGCCGACCACACAGCGCGCGTTCCGCGTCCACACGCGTTCTACACGAACCAAAAGGCTATACTTGTAACATCTGAAAAGACTATAGTTTCCTTCGCAAGAATCGTTCAAATGTTTCTAAGGATTTAAGGATACACGAATTGGATTTACTTAACGTGCTCGTACTCATTCAATAACCTACATGACGTTATGTGTAACTGAATCGTCTACCCTCTTATTTATAGGCAATTTTCAGGAATAACGTCCTTGCCCGAGGGAAACTCTATCAAACTATAATCAAATACTTTCTCGGGAGACCCTATATTTGCTAAACGAAATATCGACAACTCCGTCTATTTTTGGGCAAGCTACAGCGTGGTGCCATATTGAGTCTTGATCCAATATCCGTTGTGACATCATCAGTGATATCCAGTGACATCCAGTTGTCAATACATCTCCTGTGTGGGTATCATGGAAGGCTTAATTTCCTGTCTTGGTAAAACCCTTTATGCTACTACTCCACCTGCGCTATAAGCCGTTAGGCACTACGTAGATGTGGCGAAGGTTTATGATGTCATCAAAAATATGTTTATGCATATAGAAAACTATTGTTAAAAGTTGTCTCAGACGAAGGTTGTATTTTGGTCGTTATAATTATTTCTTCATATTTTGTTACAAATCCGGAGAAATTACCCTTAAAGCGATAAGTGTTGTCAAATTATCAGGTACGAATATCAAATGAAACGACATTGAAATATTGTTCATATCAGCGCGTACTAAATAGTGGCTGTTACGACGCTCACTGCGTCCTTGACAGGGCAAAATAGGAGAAAATAATACTTTTCACATGGACGTAATTGTTCGATTGCATTTATGTTTATAGCTTTCATGTTTATCTATGACTCAAAACATAAATGAATTATGTCGACTATGTCGCATAGGGGGAGTAGGGATTTTAAGCCGAAAAACAACATTCGATTGAATTTTTTTTTCGTATAGGAGTGTTGGTGGTATGAAAAAGAAAAATGTTGCATACGTTGTGTTAGAGTTGATGATTCATATACATTTCTTAAATATTTTTGGTTCAGCCATAAACGAGGAGAAGGCTTTAGAAAGTACCCATTTGGCGATAGCAAGCCCCTTAAAACTACACAAAATAAACTTATAAAGGTTCTTCTACAGTTTGAATACTTAACACCTACACGTACATTATATAAAAAGACCAAATTATTCAATCTTAAACAAATATACACATATAATACTTGTATCCTTATACGAAAAATTCTAAAAAAACAAATTCATACAGAAATTAACCTGGAGAAAAGAACATTTAAACATAATCTCAGAAGAAAAAATATATTAAAATCACATTGTCCAAGGACTGAGTATGGAAAAAGAAATTTACTGTATGGTGGAGTGCAACTTTATAACAAATTACCAAATAACATAAAAGAATGTGAATTGATATCTACTTTTAAAACTAAGCTGAAAACTTACATTGCAACAAACGTGTTTTAAAGTAAAATATTACCTACCCACATATGTACACTGTCGACAAATCATAGAATAAACTAAATGTTATCTAAGCAAAATCTCATTTTAAGTGAACTATGTTCTTATGAGAATAAAGATCATCATTAACCATTAAGAAGTGTCGGTTTTTTACACACATCAAAGGGTTTTAGCGCGTCGTTTCACGCATTAAGCGATTTTGGCCACATTAACGGCTTCTCTCTCATTCTATGCGACGCACACGCGGAGCAAGGACGTGCATGATTTGTTTCGGCGGGAACTACATTGTTTTCTACGATAGTGAAAAAGTTGGAATTTTTGGAGTTAATTCAAATGGAACCGTGCCTATGTGATCTAAAACTACAATCTCATAAGAACCACTAACCCTTCTTTTAATTTTTCGCTTTTTTATATTATAACGCATGTAATATTTGGGCACGTTGCTACCACCAATGCAGCTGCTTCAACCTCCATTGTGCTCGTGCGCAGTTCTCCGAGGTCAAATGAGTATGTGCAATGTACAGTTAACGCGTTATCTAAGGAGAAATAGTTTTTAAAGGCGCAGTCCCCTCATATAGCCACACGTTTTTTTTTTTTTCAATAATTAACGTATAATTTGCCCCTTAACATTAATATCAACGTTAACGTTCTAGTTTCTGTCGATATTTCTGTTCAACTCAAGGTCGTTGGCGACTACCTACCCCTTGAGGGTAATTGATCTAGGATGTGGGTACATATTTTAATAACAGTAATTATGACCGCAACTACACCTATAATGATATTCGGAAGCAGGAATAAGGTCAGAAACATGTACATAATATACGTTATATAATGCGCTGCTTCCGCCTGATGATAAATGTAATACAGGTTGAGTTTGAACCTAAGCCCAATAATTTCAGGATTTATTCAAAAACATTTGTAGAACACGTCTTTTTCAAGTATTGGAAAAATATTACTTGCAATTATTACTTACGGTTGTCCGAACCATTCATGTACGGGCCAACGGCCCTGTTTCACCCTATTTGCTGTTAAGAGGCGTCGTTACGCGCAAACCTCCATACAAACGCTGTCACCACACTGTGGAGGAGTCCATTAAAATTATCTAGATCTATGTTTAAGACGAACTAAAAATCGTGAAATTTGATTAATATTTTAAAAACAAGCCTCTTAAATACGTAAATTTAACGGTTTTTTAACAAACCCGAATGTTCTTTTATTGTTTTAGATAAAACCAAAAAATGTATACTGGTCAAACATCGAAAATATTATCTTGATTAATAATAACCAAAAATAATATTTGAAAAATCCAAAATCATGGTTTTTTATTAATCATTCTTGCCAAAATCATGTTTCAGCTAAAACAAGTTTTCAATTATGCGACTGCGACTAAATCGGCACCATTGTATTGTCCTCGCAAGTTTCATGGAGCTTGCATTATATAGCGAAATGAAACAGCATGACATTGAGTTGGTCGCGTCATGACGACCATCCTTAAAGTGCATAAATGTTCATGCGTCACATAACGCATATAAAATACGTTCCATTTTTAGATTTATATTCTGAATATCGATTATCAGAAAAAAACTAAACGTAGGCTCAAAGATCATCCTGTACCTGCCGCAAAGCCTAGCCCCTTTTTGGGCAACCATGATTGCTGGGACTGTTACGGAAACACTTAAGAAGAAAAAAACGTTGAGTGGTTCTAATGTTTAATGAAATTTTAATTATTATCATGAACTCAGCTATTATTATTTTATAATGTATTAAATTATTGGGGTTTGGTTTAAAATCATCCTGTATATGTTAAGTTACGACCTCTGTTATAAATCCATGGTTACGACCATAGCTTCTCTTATCTCTAGAATATTTCATGACAATATAAATTACGTATTTCTGTGTCTTTGTGTTATGAGGTTGGGATTAAATAGTTTGGTTCAAGGATGTGAGGTTCCGTAATGTTCTGTTCATTTTGAACTTTGCCGTCTAATGGTTAGGTTAGGACTACCTAATGGTAATAAAATAACCATATTAGTATTATAAACCAATATAATACTTAAAATTATTTTTGCTTTTACAGTCCATGTTCCAGAAGAAACGGATACTGAAACATATTTTGGGGGGTTGAGGGTAGGTTTTAAAGGGCTTTTTCAGGAAATCATAGTAAATACCATATCCACTACTATTAAAATACGTAGTACAACTTAAGTAGGAAATTGTCATAATATAGCAGCATAAAACAAATGTGCGAGTCCTATAATGTATATTGGGGGGGGGGGGGGTTTCAGCCCCCTAGCCCACCCAGGATTCGCCGCTGTGTTCCAGCATTGTATACGCTAAAGTGCAAGTCTAACTCCATCCATGAGCCCGTGTTCGTCCACTGCTGGACATATTGTTGGCCTCTCCAATATTTTGCCAATCTTGGCGGTCTTGCGTCATCCTCATCCAGCCGCTACCCGCAACATCCTTCAGGTCGTCCGTCCAGCAGGCACGAGGTTGGCCTACGCTACGCTTTGCTGTACGTGGTCTCCATTCCAACGTCTTTCGGCCCCAACTAGTATAGTATATTTATTAAAATTTAGCCTCTTACACTTATCCCAGGTCAGCAAAGATAAAAGCTGACAAGAATGCCAGGAATAGAAATGGCTCAAAACAGCGCGCGGGTCGGTCACAATTTGAATCATTGACATGGGTTCAACTTTGGGAATTCTCGCGTATGTAATTCGATTTTATCGTGACCACAACGATAAAAGCCTCGTTTTAATCTAAAGTCAATTTTAACGCAATACGGACATTGTACATGTACATGTCCTATCGGGGAAAATTGCGCAGATCAGGAACAGCGGAACTTGGTACACGTAATTATGCATCTATATAACCTGTAATATACAACATGTATTTAAAACTAAGCCGCCAACATAGGCGTAGCAAGGGGGATCAGGTGGTCCCGGCCCACCCCAGAAACCTTCTGGCCCACCCCAGAATAAAAGTAAAATATTAAGTAAAACCAAAATACATCAGCAATATACGTAAAACAATGTTAATGTTTTTAATAATACCTACACCACCTTCCTATGTGTATACTAACATCAACTAACATGTCTAACATTCATAAATAAAAATGAAAAGTTTTGTATTCGTTGTCTTTAACATATATTTGTCAGTGGTCGGTCAGCTGGGTTAATAATTAAATCTGGCCCGCCCCAGAAAAAAAACATTGCTACGCCCTTGGCCGGCAGACCGGGAGCTAGTTTGCTTTATGGTTGATAAAATGCTAGCTTGAATAGATCCGTTGTTCTGTTGCGCTCTTAGTTTGACTGATAATTTACGAAGTCCCAAATTTTTTTTTGGAAAATTGGGAAATGGTTATATATTTGGTTAGAAAATTCGAGATGAGAGAGCATTTTTCAACAACTTTCGGTCACGGTCGGCCAGTGCAGCATGTGATAAGTCGCCAAATGGGTAATCTTGGAAAATTTTTGGATAATTTTTCATACAATTTTCATCTTTGCCCTGGGCGGGGCCCTCTCGGTGGCTAGGCCCTTACCCCTTAACTGGGAGTCTGGAATTTTTTGAGCCTGAGCAACATGTGATAAGTTGAATATTTTTGTTTCCATTGAAAATTTATAACGAATTTTAAATGGAACCTACACATTTTCTTGCCAAGGATCACTCTAGAAGTGAACAATAACAATGTAAAATATACCTAGCATTTACATAAGGAAAATTTTATGCTAATAAAAAGGTAGCTTTTTTGCATGATAGCTCTCGCGCTTTAAGTTTTCTTTGAAGAAAGAAATACTTTCTCGGTTGGAACAAAGATTTTAAAAGTAAAGATAAGCCCTTACCGTAGTATGACAGCACCAAAATGTTTCCACCTTTAAATGGGTGTCGCTCACACGTTTGAAATCAGTGCTCATCTAAACACAGTGATAGTTGGACGCATTAAGTGCACTTAAAGTTTTTAATTTTTACGACTTTAGTAATCTAATCAATTTGCTGACCGTAGGTAGACAGATTGCGCAGTCATATTGTGTGCGCGTCGGCATTATGTTAACGTACACATTCAAAAACAATGCAATACATTTTAGGTGACAGGGCTCATCTAAACTTTTGAAATCTTTGGGTTGGAAACTTTATCTACGCAAATGTCCCATCTTGCATCTTATTTCATTTTCAACGTAACGTCATTTAACCTTTAAATGCAAAATTTGATATTATCTACTGTTGCCAAATGGCATCGTACATTTTTTTTTATATTTGTAAGAGGAAGTAGGTAACTAGTAGTTTTGTTACTGGCAACTTTCAGCATGAAACGGAATAATGCAACGCATAGACTTAAGATATACGCCAGTTTATCCTAAGTCTAAGTCTATGATGGAACAGGGGACGAAAAATTATAAAATTTAATTTTAATTTATTTTTATTTATATATTCTTGGTTGAGCTACCCAAAGTATCCACCGTGCGGTCAGTTGGTTGGTTCTTGGTTTAGTAGTGGTCTGAAGTTAGCTATGTATATGTTTGGAATTTTATATCAGATTAGAGTTGCAATTAGTAAAGAACGCGTTGATATGCATATATTATCATTAGGGAGGTAATAAAACCGCTGGAATCCAAGGAAAGCTCTCAACGTTTTACGGCTTTGTAATTTTCGTGCCAAATAAAGTTTCATGTGTTTTAAATAACATTTTAACGTTTTAATGTCATTCCATGAAATGTTTTAAATTTTTATTATCTTCTTACGTGTAACACCCCTAAATCATACTATTTAATCAGTAAATGTAATTAATAATAATAATCAATTATCTAATAAGCAACTGGTCCTCTAAAAAGGCCGCTTTGGATGAATCATATTATGATTCCGTTCTAATGCTGTCTCTTTTGCACGCGTGAAAAAACTCTGACTCCATCCTACTTTCAAATCATTTTCTGATTCACCCAAGTCGGCCTTTTTCGATCCCCTGTTCATTTTATAAAAGCATACAAGAGGCGGGAGTTTAACTTAACATATATATTTTTAATAGGTATTGATTGATATTGATAACAAAAAAAATTAATTTAACACTCACATAATATTTAACATGCTCCAATATTTGAAATTTTGTGCTAACTCGACATTTTAAAATCGTTATTCTGACTATGTTCCAAACTTTTTAATAAATAACGGCTGATGTTGTATATTGTACTATAGATAAATAACATAGGTATATTTTAAATATAATTTGGTGCGATGAATGAAAAATACAAAAGACGGCTTATCTATTGGTCAAAACAAACCTCCTGATATTTCAAAATATGTAAATAGAGTAAACGGTCTTGATACATTCTAATGAGTTGAGTTGTTTTTCACAAGTAAACCTGGATTTATTGAATGTTTTTAAATTTTAATATTGTTTTGCTATATCGTAAATAACACTGTGTGGGTAGTTGTAAATAAAAATGTTGGCTATATAAAGGAACACTTTTTCTTACAGTTCTCGTAGTTGCTTCTAAAAGAATTTCAAGTATCAATACTATCTCTTCACAGTTTATGAATGGCACGTGCCTTACCAAGCTCACATACCCTTTTGTTATATTTTTATCTGTTCAAGTAATGTTTTCTGAACTATAAACCACCCATCCATCCATCCATCAGCCTAGTTTGTCCACTGCTGGACATAAGCCTTTCCAGGACTTTGCCACTCCCGGCGGTCATCCTGGAAGAATTGCACATAAACCAACTGAATGAAAACTCAAATCAAGACAGACGAAGTGAAAAATAACCCAACAGGATTCAGCTCACCTACTCTAGATAGTCATTAATCTCGCTAATTATACTAAAATTTCGTAGAAAACAAGTTTCTACCTCGAGAGATCCTCCCCCCTCTACCTCCCGTCCCCACCCGCACTCTTGCTTCTTATAACCGCCATTGTCTGATTGTCATGAAATTTGGTCTAGTTATACACGCGTCAAAACCAAGGCACAACTTATCAAGGATTCGATGTTCTTCTTCTACTTCTTCTTGGATGTGGAAGAGGTGAAAGAGGTGTGTCAGGATCGTAGCAGATGGAAATCTGTATTCTCTGCCTGGCCCTCTGGGAGACAGGCGAGAGTATATGTATGTATGTATGTCTTTCGATATCAGCCGGGACCATAAGCTTTACGTGCTTTCCGAGGCAGAGAGGGACAGATGTAATGAGTGGCGCAAAAGTAATGTCTAATTTGATTTGGCTGCCATTTCGTTATAAATTAAAAATAAAGAGTTCTGTTTTCATAAAAAGTTTATTTGAAAGTGTGAAATTGATGACATGAATTGGAAAAAATTATATCGCTCAAATGGCCACCTCCCGAGTTGATGCATAATTGCGCTCGTTTTACGGCATTTAGAATTGTTGCTCGCAAAATATCTGGCTTTCTGGCTCCAAATTAGCGATTTTTGCTTCAATGTTATCTTGCAAGACTTGCAAGGTTTGTGGTTTGTTGTGGTAAACGCGATATTTTAAAAAGGCCCAAAGGAAGAAGTCTGGTGCAGTGCAGACGGCCAGTTCAGGTCTCCAAAACGAGAGATCAAAATCTGTCAAATAAGCAGTAATTCCACGTTCTTGAGGTGTGTATCACTCCATGGCATGGCTTATTGACAACTAATTCTCTAGATATCTACATTATAATTTTCAAAGCACTGTGACATTTGGCGCCATCTGCAAAAATAGCAGCCAATTCCAATTATGACATTACTTTTGCGCCACCTTATATATACCTCTAATGCATGGTCACCCATCCAAGGACTGACAATGCCAAGCGTTGCTTAGCCGCGGATCGAAACACGACCGCACGCTGCTACAGGCTCCTCAGGATTCAAGATCCAGGATTCGATGTTTAGACAAACTATTAAACCGATTTCGTTTTTTTTTCTGCGTTTGATTGCGTCACGGTATAAAATGGATGGACCTGACCCTATAGAACATGAACAACGCCAGACTTTCGAGGGTTCTTTGGAAGGAATTAGGTGTCTCCTTACGTTAATGCACTAGTGGTTCACCCTTAACTGTGAACTCGCGGACTCGCTCTTACATCCCCATCATAGGTGTAGCCAGCCATGGGCTCAGGGTGGGGCACACCTACCTACAACACGAAATCTACCATCCAAAAAAGTGTCTCTAACTTCAGTATTGCGTTTCTGTACGCATGACCGACCGCTGCACGCGTGCGGTAAATCGCGCGCCCACTTTTGGTTTTGATCGCATTTTTTTTGTGTCGACTGAGGACTGACGAGTGTGAACTTTCTTACGGATATTTAGTATTGTAGTTAGTACCTAGATATTTTAGTTTTTTAGGTTTGGCTAGGTACCTTGTAGGTCAGAGCCAGGGTGGGGCAAGCGCCTCACCCTGCTCCACCGTGGCTACGCCCATGATCCCCATATCACGGTAACCCCTTGACCGATTTGGCTCATGTTCGAAATTAAAAATTATTTTTTGTCTTTTAAAAAAATAATTTACTCGCCAACCAAATTTGATGACGTTCCGATCAACGATACCCGAGTTCGAGTTATCGTCGGACAAACATTCATACTTACTACATATATACATACAAACGCCGGATTGTTCAAGTAGACTCGAAGAACTTAGTTCGCTCGTTCAATAAAACACTTGTGCGGAAACGCCACAAATGTTTTCTACGAAACTAACATCATAACAACGACTTCTAGAGAACAAAAAGGAAAAAAAATTCAGCCAAAGGGTTATTGTATCCCTCTTAGGACTTGAAAGCGGTGTAGTTTTTCACAAGACTATTTCTTACTGTTTGTACCGTGGGGGAATGATCCGATGATAAATTTTTAGTCTTAACCGTTAGTGCAAATTAGAACGAAAAGTGTGCCGGAACCATTCTCCCAAACAGTACCTACATAAATGAGGCGAAGTGGTCGCTGGGCGGTATTTGTGGAGAGTTATCGCGATTGTCGAGATCGTTCTCGCTGACAACGCTGAGATTCCTAAAACCAAGAATTGAGCGTTGAATGCTTCACTTGAATCGATTAGAAGACACATACCCACCAGTGGCGTGCACAGAACTTTTTTCCGGAAAAGCAATCAGAAGGTCAAGTACGACAATAAAAAAAATATGAAAAAATTTAAATAACACTTTGAAAAAAAAAAGTTTGTATGAAAATATTCACTCAGGGAAAGGCAGTGCCTACCCTGGTGTCATACAAACTTTTTTTTTTCAAAGTGTTATTAAAAATTTTTCATATTTTTTTTATTGCCTTACTTGACCTTCTGATTGCTTTTCCGCAAAAAAGTTCTGTGCACGCCACTGATACCCACAGATATAGGGTATACAAGTATATTTACAAAATTTGTGCTGAAAACTGTTGAAAGGGTCCCTCGTTGGAATTTGGCATTTCATGGCAAATCCCTGAACAAGAAAATGTTTGTCGGCTTAGCAGCATACCTAGTTAAAGATTATACGACGAGTTTGCAGGTCCTCTAAAATTGCCGCTTTGGATGAATCATATTATGATTCTGTTGTAATGCCGTCTCTTTTGCACGCATGAAGAAACTCTTTCTCTATCCCACTTTCAAATTATTTCATGATTCACCCAAGTTGGCCTTTTTAGGTCCCCTGGACTGACCCGATTACTTAGTACTCCCAAACTGCTTTTTCATTTTTATTTTACTTCTTTCTCCTTTTTTTTTATTTTGTTATTATTTTTTATGAACCTATAATTTTAAATGATTTTGAACCTATAATTTATTATTAATATAATTATTAATAATAAATATTATTTTATCATATAATATAAAAGTTATTAATATTATTATTATCAAATCTGGTGACATATCTCTCATACCAAAACAATCAGATCCCCTGTTGTCTCAATGACTCCCGTGGACACTAGGTATCCTTCAAAGGGCACTGACAAGGGTCCGTCAGATAAGGGCTCCTTTATTCAGGTCGACGGTCACTGAACTTCAACTATTCTGTTACTATTAAGGCGATTACCATCGCCAAATTAGCAGCTCGATGTTTGTCGGTACGAATATCAACGGAAACGACATTGAAATAACGTTCATATCAGCGCGCAATGCATAGTGGCGGTTACGACGCTCGCTGCGTCCTTGATAGAGCGAAATAGGGGAAAATTATACTTTTCACTTGGACGTAATTATTCGATTGAATAAAAAGTTTATCTATTTATCAAAGCATAGATGAATTCAATCGGCCAAGCCACTCAGGAGCAGTAGGGAATTTGAGGTCAAAAAACACCATTCAGTAAAAAAAAAAAATCATGGAGAAGTTTTGGTGGTATGAAAAAGAAAACTGTTGCATATGTTGTCTAAGAGTTGATTATTCATAATACATTTTTTCATTATTTTTGGTTTGGCCATAAACGAGGAGTAGGCTTTAGAAAGTACCCATTTGGCAATAGTAAGGCCCTTAAGGCTGTTGTAGCCGCCATCAACCTTGAGTCGACCTGTGTTGGTACAAACATCGACAGAAACTATATTGAAATAGCGTTCATATCAGCGCGCATTACGTCGCTGGGTCTATCTGCGGATAGCGCTAAATAGGCGCTTAAAAATACCAAATTTATAAAAAGATTGTACTAAAATTCTTCAAAAATAATCAAATAATCAATTGATTATGATATGATAATATCGTCAATTCGACTAAGTTTCAATTTGTTTCTTTCCGTACTTAATTAATTAAATCGGACCTTAGTATTAAATTGGACCCTGATTTGGTTTTAATTTGTTAAATTATAGATAAAAAAATTAAATTCTAATCAATGCACACAATTTCACATATTCTGTATAATATATTGATTTAATTTTTTTTACGAAATTTGGCTTTCTCGGTCACCAGTTGTAAGAACCACCTTAACTTACCTTTTTAGAGCTTTTTATCCTTACTCACTGAAAATAAAAGCGAAAATGGGAAAGTTTTATCTCATTTCTCTCTCTCTCTCTCTTGGCCAGAATAATTTATAAGAGAGAGACGGTTGTCTTGCGTACCTTACACAGTGATAGCGATGACTTCAATAAAGATTAGTATAAGTATATTTTTATTTTGGTTTAGTTTGCAATATTTTTATTTTTATATATAAATAATTTTAAGGTTTTTAGGTTTTTAATATTTTGTAGGATTATTTAGTTTTAAATTAAAATTAGGTACTTCTTTGTTATTTAAGTTGTAAAACAAAAGAGTATGATAAAATAATTTTTAAATAAAAAAATAATAAGGTTTAATTTTAGTTTTATTTCATGTTATTTAAGTTTTTATGTTTCTGTTAATAAACCAAATAATGTTATTTAAAAAATAGATTAGTTTTCTTTTCCCAATTTTATCAAACATTTTGTACAAATCAAGTACAAGAACGATCTTTAGGCGGACCTTTGAGTAAACAAAAAGCGCTATTATGGTGTCTCTGAGTATATTTAAGTTCGCCAGAACTCCTAATAAGCACTCTTCGCTGATTATATTATTCCAACTGTGACAGAAATAAATTTCTATGTTTTAACACTTGCCGATTTATCCACCGCAAGGAGATATAAATTAACATTATATCATTGCAGTATAGAAACGCAGAAAGAAAAGTAAATCTGGATGTGAGGGGCTCTGATCCGGGTTCAGAGCTTCTCACATCCAGATTTACTTTTCTTTCTGCGTTTCTATACTATATAATGTTAATGATTATATTATTATTTAATTATATTTTCCCAAATTTTGAATTTTGCAGTGCAAATTGCGATTTAGGGCGGGCACAGTGCTCTTAAGAGAATGTTGCGAGTTTCCAGACCTAAGAAAGTTTTGCTTTCAGCAACATGTAATCTCAGTGAGTCAACATGCCTCGGGGTTCCTACACAATACGTTTAATAATTAATTCATTATTGGACAAGCTGAAGCAAGTTCTCAGAGTAGGTTGTGTTTGTTGACATGTTTAGAAAATACAGAGTGGAAAACTGAAAATTTAATAAACCGGTCAAGTGCGAGTTGGGCTCAGACCCTGAGGGTTCCGTACCATTTAAATAAGTTAATATAGACTTTGATAAATTAAACAAAAATTACAAACATAACACTACTTAAAAAATGTATGACACAAAACTGCAAAATTAAGGCGATACGTAAAAGTTTTAGCGTCCTTGTTACTCCATATGCGAAAAAACCCTCAGTGTGAGTGGGATGGATTCGTGGAATAGTAGCAAAAGTCGGTTTTGTATTAATATAAAATGTACTAAGCTATTTTGCACATCCTACCATTGGTAGCTGCTATTTTATACAAATGCGTAAAGTTAAGTTATCTTCGCAATACTGAAAAAGAGTTTAAGTTTTGTTGCACATCCTACAATTGGTAGCTGCTATTTTATACAAATGCCTAAAGTTAAGTTATCTTCGCAATACCGAAAAAGAGTTTAAGTTTTTTTGCACATCCTTCCATTGGTAGCTGCTAATTTATACAAATACGTGAAGTTAAGTTATCTTCGCAATACTGAAAAAGAGTTTAAGTTTTTTTGCACATCCTACCATTGGTAGCTGCTATTTTATACAAATACGCAAAGTTAAGTTATCTCCACAATACTGAAAAAGAGTTTAAGTTTTTTTGCACATCCTACCATTGGTAGCTGCTATTTTATACAAATGCTCCATTCCTGTTCCAATAGCAGAACAATATTTATTAGGCTTCCGTAATCATGGGGTGCCGAAGTGTATGCCAGGCGCTACCATTTTAGCGGCTTGTTTTTGTCGCCTTAATGTTGCTGTGGCATTTATATTGTTGATATATATCACCATATATTTTTCAGTTTCTGTACCCGTATGTGTGGTGGTACGGAACCCTTTGTGCGCAAGTCCGACTCGCACTTGCCCAAGTAAAGAGCAAATTTCAGCCCTTATTACATTGTTACGTAAATTAATTTATTTGAAAGGTTGAAGGGAGCTACGCAACATTAATCAAGTTTGGAAAAAACCTTTTACTTAGTCGACAAAGAAAATTCTTTTCTTAAAATGGCCTCTTACAAATACTTCATCTAGCCCGTGTTTAGTTGCTCTTTAGGATGCTGCTAATTGGTTTAGAAAAAATACTGTGTAAAAGCATCAAGTATTTATTAAATTATTTTTTCTTTTCAGTTATTTATTTTGATGCTGGAGCTTTTTTATTATGACAAAAGGTGTTAGGTTGAGCTTTCATAAACACTTCCGTAGACCGGGGAATCCGGAGATGTTACACAATAAAATATCATCGTGAAATATTTCAAAGGATATTTTACCATCTTATTCCTCTAATAATCGCAGGGGACGAAAACAAAGCGCAGTCAGTGAAGGATCACTAAAAGGAATTTCACAAACGTTATGCACTATCTGTGTACAGGAATATTCTATTTAGAATCCAATATGTAAATATGCTTTTATTGTTTAAGACAAAATAAAAATGAATACGGGTCGAACATCGAAAATTTTATCTAGATTAATAATAACCAAAAAATAAAACTTAAATAACATTAAAAATTAGGCTAAACCTATTAATATAAATACAGGAAATTACAAGCTCTATACCTAAATGCATAATCTTAAAATTATTAAAATAAATGAAAAATGCTGGCCAGATCACCACCGTCGTTCGGTAGTGTACCCAGAAGGCTGGCAGCATTGTCTCGCTGAATAGCGAGGCTAATTCTTTGACCGAAATAGGCTCCAGCCCTCGGGTCACTGGAAGCGTCGATCAAGCGCGATGATATGTCTCTGTAGAGACGTCGCGCATCCGGTCCCCACGGTCCGAGTGTCTCCACTCCAAAGGGCACAAACATGTAGCCCTCATCTAGGGCTGCATATTTGCGCCGTTTGTCTGACTCCGCCGACGTTGCCGCCGCGCCCGCTCTGGAAGCGGTCGCTGAAAGGTGGGATGGCGCCATCGTATCGACGCAAGTTGCATCCCACACCAGCGGCCGCCCATTCTTCCATGGGATGAGCGTCATACCATCCGGCCTCTTGCCATCGTCACGTGCTAAACCATATGTAAATTGTTTGTGTGGACTATGACGTAACGTTGAAAGAGAGCAAAATTGTTTGCTTCTAGTTTGAAAGGATAAACACTAAAACTTTCAATTACTGAGCCTCCAGCATGAGTTTGGATGTGTTTATGTAACAAAAGTTACTATATAACAAAAAGTAAGATTTCAATAAAAAAAAAAAAAAAGCTTATTGTGTTAAAACCATAGATATCCGAGAGATATGCCTTCATCACTACTCACTACGTATTTGTCGCTCCCACATAATTTGCTCACACCAAAGTAAAAACAATATGCATAGCACTCTTACGAACACTTGCTTACGCACACCATGAAGCACACACTAACACTAATATATTAATTATTGCACACTTACAGAAAGTAGGCAGAACTTGAACTTGTCTTACTTACTTGTTATATAAAATAATTCGTCAGTTAAAATAATTAACCTTACACAAGCTTTTGGTTACGAAACTACTTGATGTCGTAAAAATGTAAAGTAACAGAAGACGTGAATATAGGCATTATAAATAAACAAAAATTTCAAGTTTCACATTATCGATATAGATAATATCGGAGCATATGCAACGCTTCAACAGCCACGTCGCGTGGAAAAGATAAAGCAAAATTAATTTAAAAAATCGTTTAAAAATAGATCTAGTAAAATAATTTCTTATTTACCGGTGGTAGAACATGCCACTTGTCTTGAGGTTTGTTGTGATGTCTTATTTTTGAAGATTTTCACTGAACAATTAGGCATTTTGAAAAGATTCTAAAACACCTTACGCATCTGTTTAGCAACTAAACAGAGCGCATAGCCGCCGCTCGTACATAAGGTCAGTTTGACCGCAAGTTAGTGCCATGCGCCACACTCCCGCACCCAGCTATATCCCCCGATATCTGTGGTTAAAACATAGATTTGTTGGCTTACGACGCGACCAACTCAGTTGTGGGCGTGACCAAATGTCATGCTGTTTCATTTCGCTATAAGGTGCACGCTCCATTAAACTTGCGAGGACAATATAATCGTGCCGATTTCGTCGTCAGCGCAAAATTGAAAACTTGTTTCAGGAGAAACCACATTTTGGTAAGACTGGACGTTTTCAAACACTATTTTTGGTTATGTTTATTTTGCGAAATCCATCGCTATGAATACTCTAAATATTATTGGATTGCATTACAAACTAGAAAATATCAATCAGAAACAAATTCTTGTCTTTGGAATTGTTTCTGATTGATATTTTCTAGTTTGTAATGCACTTTAATAATATTATTTTTGGCTATTATTAATCTAGATAACCATTAAATTTACGTATTTTATGGGTTTTTGTTTAAAGTTGTAGTTGCAAGGGGGCGAATTTCATGCACTTGATAATGACTAGGCTAATTCTTTTATATTTAGCTGTACACTCACCAAATACATTACTTTTGAAATGACAGACCGGTTAGTTGTTGCTTTCATGCCGCCAGACGACATCCAACTTAGACTGGACCCGTTCTAGGTAAACGCAACATCTGTCGCAACTTACAAACGTTGACGTACATAAGTAACTAAAACTAGATTTAAAGTACCACAACATTTCCATGACAAATTCTTTTTTTTAACGCCTCCTAAACCTACGTAGTGCTTTTGTCACATTAGATAATATGTAAATCACAGAGTTCACAACGGTCTACATATTTCAGACCAAGCAACTTTGCCTTGTCAGCGAACTAACAACTTGTGAAACCCAGCCAAACTAAGCCAATAAATCGTGAACGCAAAGGGTTACGTACGAAGACATACGGACCCCAAGGGCTCGTGGATTGAGGCCCTATGTGCAGCACATTTTAATATAATACATTATACAGGTAAGATATTTTTTCGTATCTATCTAGCGTAGGTACATATAAAAGCGAAATGTCATTTACTTATTATTATAGTCGAAATTAAGCAGGTATCTTTTCTTATAGCTTTATATTTACAACGCATCAGGCAGCCGCTAAGAAAGGATTTTGTAACCAGAATTTTCAAGTTTTTACTCCGATAAGCAGGGTTTACATTTTGGCTAGTTAGTAATCAGCGACTACTTTACCACATGCGTTACCTACTTTACTCTCCCAGCTACTATTTTTCGTACTATTTTGTAACTGTTTACATTAAGCTAAAGTAGCGCCATCGAATGTTTTTATAAAAAAAATATATAAGGTCTTTCAATTTAAATGGAAAGTAATTTAGGAGGTGATTCGGTATCGTTAATACATCACATTCCACTGCAAAGTACATTTTTGCGCGAACTTTTTTTTCACTTCTCAGTACAAAGTGGTCCGATTAGCTGACTGTTTGTATGGACAAGTGAAGAAAAAGATCATGCAAAAGAAAGTACTTTGCAGTGGAATGTGATGTATTAACGATACTGAATCACCCCCTAAATTACTTTCCATTTAAATTGAAAGAACTTATATAATATATAAAAAATTATGTTTTTATCCCTGGTACTCTACCACTGACTTTACCCGTGTGAACTAGCCTTTAGCGTGGTCCGAGTCGTGGGTAAATGGCTAGTCAGTATCTTTTAGATCTGAAATTCATAAAATACTTGTGGGCCGAATCAAACGAACGAAATATCCACGTAGAGTAATATCCACGGAAAATTGACCCTCTTCTTGCCCTTATTACGATTGTAATAAGAGCGAAAATTTCGTCAGGTAAACATCTCTCGATGGTACGTTTGATGTAGCTGTGGAAGTCTGAAGGCGCGCTTCTGGAGATTGGGTATACACTTTTTACTACAACACGGTTTGATTTCGTTTTAGATTATTGCTTACCTACCTATAAATTGCCAAGATACGAGTGCAGACAAATTGAAAAACATACAATTTTACCAAGCGTAGTTCGAAAATAGGTACGTTGGGGAGTTCGCTTTGTTTCTACTATTTGTATAGCGTTGATTGAAATTTTAAAGATCGGTTGCAAATGTTGGTTGTCAAACGAGTAACAAGTGAATCATAAATAAAAGCTGGGAAGTTAACCCTTATAATTATTGGCCTTTTTTGTATTCCCGCCAATTTTCGCGCGGTTTCAGTATTTTCACTACTCACTTTCTTTCTTTACTTTCACACTCTCAAAATAGTTATCAGAATCTATGCGGTTTTCTTTTTCTAAAACAAGATTAAATATTCTATTAGTAAAAAAAAATTTTTTTTTTGTTTGTTCGGCCTAAAGTGCGCAGAAAAAAAAATATATTATTATATATATATATACCATTTATATAATAATATATATGTCTATAAAATATAATATTATTTTAAAAATAAATAAACAATGGCTTGGATGGCATCAGCACTAAAGTTATCAAATGTCTGAAAACTTTGATAGTCCCTCTACTAACTAAATGCATAAATAAAGCTCTTTTGAGAGGTCACTTCCCCGACTCACTTAAAATCGCAAAAGTTACCCCTATCTACAAATCTAGCTTAAAAACTGACCCAGGAAATTATAGGCCGATTTCAGTTCTTCCGGTTCTATCAAAGATTTTTGAGAAAATTTTATATAAACGCTTAGAATCCTACTTAATTTCCATCAATTACATTACAGAACGGCAATTTGGATTTAGGCCTAAAAGTAATACCCTAGCTGCAACCGTAGATTTAATCACTAAGATCAGACAAAATATTGATGGCAAAAAAATTACAGTAGGAATTTTCATCGATCTGAAAAAAGCTTTCGATACGGTGAGTCATGACCTACTAATACGTAAACTCAACTCAATTGGAGTAAGCGGTACCGCACTCAGTATGTTTAGATCGTACCTGATAAATAGGGAGCAGATAGTAAAAATCAACGAATATCAAAGTGAACCCAAACCTATATCCTTTGGTGTCCCACAGGGATCAATTTTGGGCCCTTTATTATTCTTGATTTATATAAACAGCATCACTGACTTAGGATTACATGGCCATATAACCCTATATGCAGATGACACATGCCTATTCTACTTTGGCTCCTCCATACGTGATATTTTTGCTTCAGCACAGGAAGACTTGAAGGTTCTAAACTTCTGGTTGCAATCAAACTTGTTAACAATCAACGTCTCTAAAACATCTTATGTTATATTTAAAGCAAAAAACAAACCTATTCCTACATACCCGCTTTTAACGATCAACAACGTGCCAATACAAGAGAAATACGAAGAAAAGTATCTAGGACTACGAATTGACAACCGATTAACGTGGAAGCCGCATATTGATTATCTAAAGAAAAAACTGTCTTCACTAATGGGTTCTTTACGCGGCATTGTTCGCTCCCTCCCTCGAAAAGTGCGAATGACAATATATAATTCATTGATAAAATCACATCTTATATATCTTATCGAAATATGGGGCAGTGCATGTAAAACCAGTTTATCTGGCCTGCAGATCATACAAAATAAACTAATAAAAATGTCATTTCACTATCCCTACTTAACACCAACAACTACAATATACAGACAAACCAACATCATGAACCTAAAACAATTATAAACTTACTGCACCTGCATCCTCGTTAGGAAAATATTAAGAAAATCAATACACACATCAATCTCATTTATCCAACACAGGCAAGTGTCTAAACGCTCCACGAGACGGCCGAGCTACATCATGCTACCAAAGATCCGAACAAATTATGGCAAACGAATGTTTACTTACGAAGGAGCGCAACTTTTTAACAACTTACCTTCAGAAATTAAAAATATCGAACTTTTTAATAATTTCAAGCGTAAATTAGCCCAACATATTTTAAACAACTAATATATTAATTTATGTTAGAGAGGTGGTTATAATTAAGATTTAATAGTGAACTGTGGACTTTATTAAAGAATCCTACATATCTCTGTGTATTAGAATAATATTACTATGATATCTATGAGTACCTACCTCATGATATTTTAATTTATGGTCTGTGCGGATGGACGACACTCTAACTTTAATTGTAAATAATTAAGATTTCTTCTTATGTAAGTGACATATTGTCTTTAATAAGAATAAAGTATCTTTAAACCTTAATAATAATGAAAAATATACATTATTATAGCATTAAAAAAATATATTTATTTTAGTATAGGCGTAAATATAGGATCAAGGAAATCATTTTTATTAATTAAAAACTTTTTTATTATTATTATTTTTTTCATATTGTAGCTTGTCTTTCTATCTTACCAACGACACCCATAATGTATATAATATTATATAATATACCACTCATACTTTGCATTTGCCACGATCTTGTCTTAGGAGGTCCGATCGGACCACTCACAATTCTACGAGCTTGCCACCATTATGGTGGCATAGAAAGGGGGCTTATACCCAGCAATGGGCGGAAACGAGCTGTCAATGATGAAGTTAAACTTAGGTCACCGTAATTACTTTTGTAAATACTTTCGAATCTTCTTGTTTTAAGGCGCCTCTTCTCAGCGTAATCCGAAAATGACTCTATTGAAGGTAATCTGAAGGTTAAAGGTAATCTTAAATAGTATGTTTAAAAATATGAAGAAAATATATATTGTTAGTCTTACTATAAAAAACAACTTCATTTTAGGAAATTACTTTCGCGTATAACAGCAAGAAAATATTGTTCAAAGTCAAGTTGTTTTTAGACTAAAATAAAGTAAAATTGGTTATCTTTGAAATTACTGACGGTATTTGTATGGTTCTTGCACTAAATAAAAATAAATAATAAAAAATATTAAAAAAACACGACTGCCATTATTAAATTTCAAAAAGAACTCAGTAACCACACCCAGTGCAGTCAGGGGACAGCTCTACTTTGGATACGTGTTGTTTTGTATGTCTTTATACTTTTATACCCAGTGCCAATCCGGATGGTATAGAGATTCTAATGACACCTCATTCATCTAAATTGGTTAAAGCGTTCAGAAGATATGATGGAATAAAGAAAAATACAAACATGAACCCTGAAAATAATACACTCCGTTTTTTGGCGGCAGTCGTGTAATAATATTAAGAAAATATTGGTTAGAAAATTATTAATGGAATCTTTTTTCCGTCCATCGCGTCGCGATGAAACTCGTTCTTGCGTACTGTACACATAAGCTTTCCTGAATTTCAAGTTAGTAACTTATTACCTGTTGCCGAGAAAAATGGCGTGATTTAAGATGGCGAGTAGACAAAGAATTCGCTGATATTAATAGTAGTTTATGCTACTAGGGCGAAAAGGAATAAATTACGAGGACGATTTAAAACACTCGCTAGTGTATCATACTACGTTTTTCAACGCATAGTGTGAGGAAATGAAAACAAATATAATCTTGTGAACTTTCAATTATGATTGGCTCAAAAGGATTGTATCCAGAGCCGTTAAACAGTGGAAAAAAAAGTATAACATCTATGGTACCTCAGAATAAGGAATACAAATAGAAGCCTGACTAAAATAAGAACTGGGCATTAGCCATTGTACTCATCTAACGTAAATTACTCCTGTGTACGAGTGAATGAAACAGCGGACCGCACTTACTTTATATTTTTTCCTGGTGTGTCACTAGATTGAACCAAACAAATGTCAGATGGATGTAATTTGGATGTATTTTAAATATTATAATACCATCAAATTAAATATGTCTCATCATTGTATCGTTGTGTTGTAATATCGTTCGTTGCGTGCATCACATCTTAATTTGGTGGCATCGAAATGTCTATTGCATTTTGCGAAAGTTTACAGCTTCACCGAGAGAAATTAAATATTTTGGTGCTCTTCCTCTCAAAATTCGTGAAAGTGTGATTTATTATTGTTTGTGTTGATTGTTTTTTTAACATTGTTGAAAACTACCAGAATAAATATGGATTTTAAAAGGAAACTAATCCAATTTCAGAGAAAAGACATATAATAATATTAACTTCAAAATTTGACAAATCATAGATATAAAAGAAACTATTTAAGTATAAAAAGGTTGCATGCAGGTTCCCAACATCCTCGACCCCTGTACAAAGTACTATTCAGCTGACTTGCTGCAACCGTTGTTGGGAATTTTATTTAGGTTCCGAGAAGGACGTATTGCCATGACAGCGGATATACGAGAAATGTTTCCACAAATAAAAATTATTGAAGAAGACAGGGATGCCCAGCGTTTCTTATGGCGATTCAATAAAGATGAAACAATAAAAGAATACAGAATGTCATCAATGATTTTTGGCGCTGCTTCAAGTCCATGTACTGCAATTTACATTAAAAATAAAAACGCTTCAGAACTTGAAGAAAAATATCCCGCTGCAGTACACGCTATTATAAACGATCATTATATGGATGACTACATCGGAAGTGTAGACAATGTTACCGAGGCCGCAGAACTTGCAAAAGACATAATTGCAGTCCATCAAAACTGTCTTTTTGAAATGAGAGGATGGGTGTCTAATGACAGTAACGCCTTGTCCCTTATACCTAAAAACCTTAAAGCTGAGCCTGACTCACTTATAGGAGTAGAATTGCCATCTATTGTGGGTGCTTTGGGCATGCAATGGTATCCAAAATTAGATAAATTCGGTTTTCGTACCGGTTTAGATGGCAGTGAAGTACCTGACCACCTTACCAAGCGAATAGCACTATCTCACGTTATGAGAGTTTACGACCCTTTAGGTTTACTTACACCAATTATAATTCAGGGCCGGATTTTGATTCAACAACTTTGGCGGGATGGAATTGGTTGGGATGATGAATTAAAACCAAAGCACGTGTCGGTTTGGTCAGCTTGGTTCCGTAATCTAGCCACCATAACAAACCTTCAAGTGCCACGTTGGTACCAAACTCATGTTGATCCAACAGACCAACAACTACATATTTTTGCGGACTCCAGTGAACAAGCCTTCGCTTGCGTGGCTTTTTGGCGGTTCACCTTTCCCGACGGTCATGTTGAACTAACCTTGATAGCAAGTAAAGCTCGCGTCTCCCCACTCAAACCAGTTTCAATTCCTCGATTAGAATTACAAGCCGCTTTAATTGCTTCACGACTTGCAAAAACAATATGTGACAGTCATAAGCATAAACCATCGCGTCGAGTATTTTGGTCAGATTCTATGACCGTGTTAAAATGGCTCCGAAGCGATGGTCGATCGTACAAGCCATTTGTAGCTAATAGAATAGGTGAAATTTCTGAAATTACAGATATATCTGAATGGCGATGGGTCCCTACCGATCTTAACGTGGCAGATGACGCAACTAAATTGAAGTCAATAACGCTAAACGATCGTCATAGATGGTTCACTGGACCCTCGTTTTTAATCAAGGACCCCGATTTTTGGCCTTCGGAACCATCCTCAGAACCGCCACTGATTTTGGAAGAGCTAAAACGCCCTCCAGAATTAGTAGCTGCTATTCGCGACACAAACGCCCCTACTCCAGTTTCAGCAAATCCTAAAAATATAAGTAAATGGACAATTTTAATTAGAGCCACAGCACGCGCGCACCGCTGTTTTCGAAAAATTTTAGACAAAATTCGAAATTTAAATTCCCCTTCTACTAATGCCTCTATTTCAGAACTGACAGTAGATGATTTAAAAACCGCTGAAAGGCACGTTCTAATGAAAGCCCAACTTGAGTGTTTCGAAGAAGAGCTGGACTGCCTCACCAACTCCCTTCCACTTTCTAAGAAAAGCCGCCTTATGCAACTGCACCCTTTTTTAGGAGAGGATGGTTTACTTCGACTCGGTGGTCGCATCGCATCAGTACAAGGAATAAATGATAGTGCAAAGTCACCTATAATTTTAGATGGACATCACTTATCTGTTAAACTTCTTGTGCACTACTACCATAAGAAAGCCGGGCACGCTCATAATGAAATGGTTTTGAACGAACTACGTCAACGATATTGGATCTTGAAAGCACGAAGCACAATTAGATTCATTGCAGCTAACTGCCAAATTTGCCGCATTCAAAAGAGTCATATTGTTACACCACCAATTGGAGACCTACCTGAGGTTCGTCTGGACTACAACAAAAGACCATTTACTAACGTCGGTCTAGACTATTTTGGACCGCTACTTGTAACAATAGGTCGAAGACATGAAAAACGTTACATAGCACTTTTTACTTGCTTAACTTGCCGAGCTGTTCATCTTGAAATAGTTGCAAGCCTTTCCGCAGCTTCAGCTATTATGGCACTGCGACGTTTTATTGCACGAAGATCAACACCATCCAAAATCTTTTCAGATAATGGTACAGCATTTGTTGCAGCAAATAGGATACTTAAAGATTTCTACGATTCAAGTGTCAAAGATTATGCCACGAATCAAGGCATAGAGTGGCACTTCATTCCACCAGCAGCACCATTCATGGGAGGATGCTGGGAGCGACTAGTTCGAACCGTAAAGAACGCCTTGTTCACAACATTGAAAGAGAAGGCACCAAAACCTGAAATTCTGGAAACCCTTATTGTTGAGGCAGAAGCTTTAGTGAATTCAAGACCCTTAACTTATGTTCCAGTCAATCCCGATGATCCGGAAGCTCTAACGCCATTTCATTTTTTAATTGGATCTTCCTCCAATCAAGGCTTGCCCCGTCATTTAGATGATAAAGATCTACAAAGAGAAGATTGGAAAAGAGCTCTACGTCTGTCGGAACACTTTTGGCAGCGTTGGTTGAAAGAATACCTGCCAACACTTGCACCAAGAGGCAAACCTTTACCAGTCTCAAACCATGAAAACATACGAGTTGGAGATATAGTTTTAATTGCTGATCCAGCACTACCCCGAGGAGTTTGGCCATTGGGTCGAGTGAGAAACCTCTATCCAGGCAAAGACGGTATAGTCAGGGTGGTTGATGTTGATACTAAAGGCGGGACACTGAGGCGGGCAGTCCGGCGTGTGGTGAGGTTACCAGTCGAACCGACAAACTGAATAGTACTTTGTACAGGGGTCGAGGATGTTGGGAACCTGCATGCAACCTTTTTATACTTAAATAGTTTCTTTTATATCTATGATTTGTCAAATTTTGAAGTTAATATTATTATATGTCTTTTCTCTGAAATTGGATTAGTTTCCTTTTAAAATCCATATTTATTCTGGTAGTTTTCATTGGTCAATGAAAACTACCAGAATAAATATGGATTTTAAAAGGAAACTAATCCAATTTCAGAGAAAAGACATATAATAATATTAACTTCAAAATTTGACAAATCATAGATATAAAAGAAACTATTTAAGTATAAAAAGGTTGCATGCAGGTTCCCAACATCCTCGACCCCTGTACAAAGTACTATTCAGTTTGTCGGTTCGACTGGTAACCTCACCACACGCCGGACTGCCCGCCTCAGTGTCCCGCCTTTAGTATCAACATCAACCACCCTGACTATACCGTCTTTGCCTGGATAGAGGTTTCTCACTCGACCCAATGGCCAAACTCCTCGGGGTAGTGCTGGATCAGCAATTAAAACTATATCTCCAACTCGTATGTTTTCATGGTTTGAGACTGGTAAAGGTTTGCCTCTTGGTGCAAGTGTTGGCAGGTATTCTTTCAACCAACGCTGCCAAAAGTGTTCCGACAGACGTAGAGCTCTTTTCCAATCTTCTCTTTGTAGATCTTTATCATCTAAATGACGGGGCAAGCCTTGATTGGAGGAAGATCCAATTAAAAAATGAAATGGCGTTAGAGCTTCCGGATCATCGGGATTGACTGGAACATAAGTTAAGGGTCTTGAATTCACTAAAGCTTCTGCCTCAACAATAAGGGTTTCCAGAATTTCAGGTTTTGGTGCCTTCTCTTTCAATGTTGTGAACAAGGCGTTCTTTACGGTTCGAACTAGTCGCTCCCAGCATCCTCCCATGAATGGTGCTGCTGGTGGAATGACGTGCCACTCTATGCCTTGATTCGTGGCATAATCTTTGACACTTGAATCGTAGAAATCTTTAAGTATCCTATTTGCTGCAACAAATGCTGTACCATTATCTGAAAAGATTTTGGATGGTGTTGATCTTCGTGCAATAAAACGTCGCAGTGCCATAATAGCTGAAGCTGCGGAAAGGCTTGCAACTATTTCAAGATGAACAGCTCGGCAAGTTAAGCAAGTAAAAAGTGCTATGTAACGTTTTTCATGTCTTCGACCTATTGTTACAAGTAGCGGTCCAAAATAGTCTAGACCGACGTTAGTAAATGGTCTTTTGTTGTAGTCCAGACGAACCTCAGGTAGGTCTCCAATTGGTGGTGTAACAATATGACTCTTTTGAATGCGGCAAATTTGGCAGTTAGCTGCAATGAATCTAATTGTGCTTCGTGCTTTCAAGATCCAATATCGTTGACGTAGTTCGTTCAAAACCATTTCATTATGAGCGTGCCCGGCTTTCTTATGGTAGTAGTGCACAAGAAGTTTAACAGATAAGTGATGTCCATCTAAAATTATAGGTGACTTTGCACTATCATTTATTCCTTGTACTGATGCGATGCGACCACCGAGTCGAAGTAAACCATCCTCTCCTAAAAAAGGGTGCAGTTGCATAAGGCGGCTTTTCTTAGAAAGTGGAAGGGAGTTGGTGAGGCAGTCCAGCTCTTCTTCGAAACACTCAAGTTGGGCTTTCATTAGAACGTGCCTTTCAGCGGTTTTTAAATCATCTACTGTCAGTTCTGAAATAGAGGCATTAGTAGAAGGGGAATTTAAATTTCGAATTTTGTCTAAAATTTTTCGAAAACAGCGGTGCGCGCGTGCTGTGGCTCTAATTAAAATTGTCCATTTACTTATATTTTTAGGATTTGCTGAAACTGGAGTAGGGGCGTTTGTGTCGCGAATAGCAGCTACTAATTCTGGAGGGCGTTTTAGCTCTTCCAAAATCAGTGGCGGTTCTGAGGATGGTTCCGAAGGCCAAAAATCGGGGTCCTTGATTAAAAACGAGGGTCCAGTGAACCATCTATGACGATCGTTTAGCGTTATTGACTTCAATTTAGTTGCGTCATCTGCCACGTTAAGATCGGTAGGGACCCATCGCCATTCAGATATATCTGTAATTTCAGAAATTTCACCTATTCTATTAGCTACAAATGGCTTGTACGATCGACCATCGCTTCGGAGCCATTTTAACACGGTCATAGAATCTGACCAAAATACTCGACGCGATGGTTTATGCTTATGACTGTCACATATTGTTTTTGCAAGTCGTGAAGCAATTAAAGCGGCTTGTAATTCTAATCGAGGAATTGAAACTGGTTTGAGTGGGGAGACGCGAGCTTTACTTGCTATCAAGGTTAGTTCAACATGACCGTCGGGAAAGGTGAACCGCCAAAAAGCCACGCAAGCGAAGGCTTGTTCACTGGAGTCCGCAAAAATATGTAGTTGTTGGTCTGTTGGATCAACATGAGTTTGGTACCAACGTGGCACTTGAAGGTTTGTTATGGTGGCTAGATTACGGAACCAAGCTGACCAAACCGACACGTGCTTTGGTTTTAATTCATCATCCCAACCAATTCCATCCCGCCAAAGTTGTTGAATCAAAATCCGGCCCTGAATTATAATTGGTGTAAGTAAACCTAAAGGGTCGTAAACTCTCATAACGTGAGATAGTGCTATTCGCTTGGTAAGGTGGTCAGGTACTTCACTGCCATCTAAACCGGTACGAAAACCGAATTTATCTAATTTTGGATACCATTGCATGCCCAAAGCACCCACAATAGATGGCAATTCTACTCCTATAAGTGAGTCAGGCTCAGCTTTAAGGTTTTTAGGTATAAGGGACAAGGCGTTACTGTCATTAGACACCCATCCTCTCATTTCAAAAAGACAGTTTTGATGGACTGCAATTATGTCTTTTGCAAGTTCTGCGGCCTCGGTAACATTGTCTACACTTCCGATGTAGTCATCCATATAATGATCGTTTATAATAGCGTGTACTGCAGCGGGATATTTTTCTTCAAGTTCTGAAGCGTTTTTATTTTTAATGTAAATTGCAGTACATGGACTTGAAGCAGCGCCAAAAATCATTGATGACATTCTGTATTCTTTTATTGTTTCATCTTTATTGAATCGCCATAAGAAACGCTGGGCATCCCTGTCTTCTTCAATAATTTTTATTTGTGGAAACATTTCTCGTATATCCGCTGTCATGGCAATACGTCCTTCTCGGAACCTAAATAAAATTCCCAACAACGGTTGCAGCAAGTCAGGTCCTGTTAGTAACAAGCTGTTCAGATTGACGCCTAAATTTATAGCTGCTGCATCGTGAACAACACGTAGCTTTTTCTTTTGGGGGTGATACACTCCGAAGTGAGGAAGATACCAACGCGGATGTCCATCAACAGAAGAGTTTTTCTGGTCATGGTAAGTCTCTGATGGGCATTCCTCGGCGTATCCTTTGTCTAACATATTTTTTATAAACACTCGGTAAGCAGCGGCAAATTTTGGGTCTTTATCCATACGTCTTTCTAGGCTTTTTAAACGAGATAAAGCCTGAGGGTAGCTGTCTGGTACCTTGAAGTTGTCTTTGCGCCATGGTAGACCTACTTCGAAGCGACCTGAAGGTAATCGTTGACTAGTGGTTTCTAAAATTTGTAGGGCGCGTTCCTCATCCTGGCTATATAAAGTTTCTATTTTCGATATTCCTACCAAATCTAACTTATATTGTTCTTTTAAGATTTCATCTAATGAATTGTCTTGGTTACAAACATCACTAATAAAGTGTACGCAATCTGAACGGGACTGCGCCTCTACTGGACCATATAAAACCCAACCGAGAAGGGTGCGTGCTGCAATAGGTTCAACACGTTTTCCTTCGCGAATTTCACGTGATACTGTCAATTGCCAATCAATTGTACCGATGAGCACGGTAGGGGTGGCGATTTCATACGATACTTCGTCTAAAAGATCTGTCAAGTGCGTATATTCCAACAAGTCATCTTTTCGCACGTTTTGTGAAGATAGACGAAGTGATGGCATGGCACGAGCTCTCTGAATTAAATATGGTTCGCTGTGACGCCCTCTGATATAAAAATTAACGTTACTCACATTTGTGGTTTTTGTCATACCACCGACTCCATCGATACGAATTTGCTCTCCCGGGCCTTCTGCTCCGATGCGTGTGGCTACATCAGCGTCGATTAACGTGGCGGTGCTGCCATCATCAAGAAGGGCATATGTATCGTACTCGCCAGCTGGTCCACTCACTGTCACTGCAATGATCTTGAGAAGGGCGCGACGACGTTGAGGCGCTTGACCTGGGATATGTGTGTGAGAAAGGTTTGGTACAGTTACATTTGAACTTTCATTAGTGGACACTTGTTGTGCGCTAGATGTATTGGGGGTAGCAGTATTTATTGTTACTGGGTTACTAATAGCCAATGGGGATAGCTGTGACTCTGATGGGCTGTCATTGTGCAACAATGGGTGGTGTTTGCCACTGCAGCCGTTTTTACCACAAGCTTTTGCTCTGTTGCACGTTTTCCAATTATGCTTTTTGTTTCGCAAGCATTTTGAGCAAACCTTGTTCTCTCGAAGCCAGTCCCATCTGTCCCTAATGCTAAGAGATTTAAACGAGTCGCAAAATTTAATACTGTGTTCTTCCTTACAGTATACACACACGAGATCTAAATCAGTTTTATCGGCAAAGAGATGTATGTTTTCACGTTTGCTCGATTTGGAAAAAGAGTGTTCATATAAATAAGTTGCATCTTCGACAGACCCAAATGCCATCTGTTTATCAGCCTCTCCCACCAAAAAATTTGATAGAAGTTCAAGTTTGGTAACTGTTGGTTGTTTTTGATCTTCTCCACCACAACCCAATGTCGCTAACTGGGCGTAGTCAACCCACCTTAATTTGAAGAGTGGATTTAGCTTTTGATACACAGCCTCAAAAAGTTCAGGAGACACTAAATATTCAGTGTAATTTAAAACTTTGATAGTACATATACAGTTTCGGAGTTTATTTGCAAAAGTATTTAAGTCTTTGAGGTCCATACTCAACTTAGGCAAGCTCCGTAGAACGGCGACCTCACGCTGTACAATATTCCTAGGCCGTGCGAAGTTGCTCTCGAGTGCAGTCATAATTTTGTCAGGATCATCAACGCTAAATAGCATTGAAGCCACGGCTTCGCGTGCAATGCCTCGTACGGCGTGTCGCAGTCTCGTCAGGTTTTCTGTATGTGAAAAATCAGATTTAGTATCTTCGTACGTCCTTTTAAAGGTTAACCAATCTGAAATTTGTCCTGAATAGAAAGGAAGATCAATTTTATGATTTTTCGAGTGTTTTGATGCTAGAGAATCTATAGCTATGGCAAGTTTTGTCATTTCTGTTGTCATGTTTGTATCTGCGCTGATATTATGTTGTGGAAGTTGTGTGTATTCAATACACGGGGCTACCACTGTCTGCAGTGGTAGGGTGTTAGTATGACCATCGCCAGACAGCGTGACAGTATCACGGTGACGTGCAGCGTCTGGAAGTTGTGGGTATTTAACACGCGGGGTTACTATTACCTGCGGTGGTAAAGTGTTAGCATGAGCGTCGACAGACATATTACAGTAACGTGTAGCGTCTGACTTTATGGAGCACTCCTCCACCCATGACTGACATCGTTCTTCAGCTACATTACTAAAACTGACAACTGACAACTTAGCTGATAGATTCTCGGCATCGAGCGCGGCCAGTTCTGCCTGCAGTTCACACTCTTCAACTTCTGCTTCCCGGCGTGCGAGCTCCTGCGCCCGCTCGAGCTGTCGTCGACGGAGGAGAGCCTCCGCAGCCAGCCTACGAGCTACTAAGGTAGCGGCTGATTGAGACGACGGTGCTCCCGAGGGGCTACTATGGCTCGTCTTACGCTCTGGAACAAAGATTTTTTGAGTAGCATCTGACTGCTGTGTTGTCGATGTCGACGGACCGTGGGCGAAATTGGAAGTACGTGGTACGGGAATGGAACTGCTAGATTTATGAGAGGCAAGCCTCGGCAGGCACCCATTTTCTGCAGCACGTACGTCACCACACGATTTCGTGACATCGACACCTGATATGCCTTTTCCCTTCGACTGGCTGCGTGTATTCACCATAGCGAAGGACCAATGAAAACTACCAGAATAAATATGGATTTTAAAAGGAAACTAATCCAATTTCAGAGAAAAGACATATAATAATATTAACTTCAAAATTTGACAAATCATAGATATAAAAGAAACTATTTAAGTATAAAAAGGTTGCATGCAGGTTCCCAACAATTGTAATAAAATGTCTTGTGCGATTGAAGGCTGTAAATCGCATACAGGAAGAAAAGAAAACAACAATGAAGCAATATCATTTCATCGGTGAGTTCTGATAGTTTTTATGTTAATAAGTTGCAGGATCATACCTAAAACTCAGTAACAATAATAGTAGTTCTTGTAAATCATACTCGTGTTCAATTCTACACCGATATTTGCCTGTTTTATATAGATTTTCTGCCGACTACGAGAGGTTATGTTTTTTCGTATAGTGATGTACTAAAGTCCGTGTGGCAAACTATCGAACATTGGTTCCCGCGGCAGCCGTGCATAAAGGATAATAGATTAATGAGAGGTTTTCTTTTTGAGTATTAAAAAAAAAACATAGTTTCCCAGAACTCTGTAGATGGTGTTGAACTGACTACGTAGCTAGGTGCCAAAGCCAAAACGATTGAAAAAAAAAAACATTGCGTCACGTCACGTCACGTCACATACGCTCGTTGATTGATGACATGTGTGTCCAGGTTTAAAATGTACCATGGCTTGTACTCATTGCGCTTTACGACTTTCATCTTTAGGAAAAAGATTTATGCCTCCATTTTTATACAAATCCACAAGGCACAGACTTCTCTTCTTTTTCTCATGGGAGATTTTCTTTCTGGCTTAGAAAACTCATAAAAAGACTGCTAATTATTTTTTTCTTTTTCTTTGTTGTTATTATTTATTTATTTTCAAAATGTCATTGTGATGTGATGTGACAATGACATTAATTACTTTTTTATGTACGTTTCGTTTTACGATCTCAAAATTACATCCAAGTGTAATAATCAAAAAATTATGTGACGTTCCGTTCCTTGCAGTAACTTACCAAGTTCAGCGCCATCTATCCAGCGACTAGGGAAGAGTAAAAAAAAAAGAAAAGAAAATCCCTCATTGCAGCGCGAGTTAAAAGAAAAATAATGCCGAATAAATATCGCTATATTTTTTTGTTACAGATTTCCAAAAAGGGAAGAATTAAAAAGTGAATGGCTTAGACGAATAATTAGACCACATTGGGCAATTAAAAAAGCAGTCATATTTGTTCGAAACACTTTACGCCGGATTCTTTTGGACCAAACGAAAATTTGAAATGGAGACGGTTAAAAGCAGATGCTTTACCGACGTTATATTTACCAGATACAGACACATTGGTAACCTTTAAATAATTATGTATAATTGCATTATCAATCTTGTTTGTAGGTACGTGCTTGTACTATACTATAGTATATTAACTCGATAATTTTTCAAATTTAGGCAAGATAACCAGTACCTATGGATGACTGTGGTGTTGAAAAGTGCATACTTCTATGTTCGCAAATCGTTCTGAAAGGCCTGTTCAGAACTTGTACGTTACTTCCGTGATCGACTTCACGAAAAAATTCCGCAGATCAAGACATTTTCGTACTTAGTGGTTGACAATAAAAGTACTTTGACAGGGTAGTTCTATTGTGAAATGAGTTTTGGGAATGCTTATTGACTTCAACTGCGCATAATTTGATTTCTTATTACAGGTGATTAGGTATTTTAATCGTTCATTATTTGTTATTATTCAAGATAAGTTGATGTTTATTTGATAGAAATAATAAAAAAAATTAAATTACCTCTGTAGTAATTGCGCTGTTATCGCTCATCATTGACATAATATTATTATTAGGAATCCTATAAGTCTATGATTATTATGATTTCTATTGTTGCGATTAATTTCTTCCTCATTGATTGAACAAAGACGCGACATCAACGAACATCTATTTGATTGCGTTAAGAGGCGACTTAAAAAGTATCCACTAAATAGTTTACGGTTGTATCTCTGATACAAGCTACAGCATTTTTTGTACTAGAAACAAGCACAATTTTGGACTTAACTTATGTACCTACCTGCCTACTATATAGTAATTTGTACTTAATAAAAAATATTATGCTAAACGAAAGATATCCTTTTATTAATTCCTTATTTACACAATATAACATGTGTCCCACTGGCGTAGACAGAGACCACTTTGCTATTAATTCTCTTGGCCTCCTTCCAAAGCAAGAGGATGTCACCAGAAAGGTCGGTGCCTCCTGCATTCTCTTTTTTTTCACATTTGATACGATATGATGTGTGGTAAGGAGATTGGTCGCGGTTCATTTCGATTTGGTTTATTTATCGTAGTCAAAAATCGACATTGTTACATCACTAGCAAAGCAACGAACTAGTGACAACCTACCTAATTAAGAAAAAACTAATACATATCCATCTCTCTCTAACGCACTAAAATGTCGTAAGAAAATCAAGAATAGGTGTCTTTCTCCGCGTATTATTTTAGCCAGGTTTCTATTTGTATTCCTTATTCTGAGTATGGTACACAGGAAAGGCTGCAGGTTAGCCAACCATAGCAAACAAATAAAAAAAAAAAATAATAATAAAGCCCTAGGGCAAAATAATCGACTTTCTGTTCGGTTTTGATGCATAAAAAGTGGGCCTTTACGAGCATTGAAAATTATGTTAAGGTGTGTTAATGAAATGAAATGAAAACCATTTCGATTTAGGTTTAACAAGCTGTATTTTCGAACTTGTGGTCTAAAAAAACCTCATGATGATGAATATTTTTACGAAAAAGCTACCACTTCCATTTGCCTTCGTGTGACGTCACTTAAGAAATGGCTGTTTAGAAATGTGTCCTTTGCTATCAAGATAAATTTATAAAAATTTGCTGCCGACTGATTTGACAGATAGATGACAGATGAGTAGACAGACAGAGACAGACCACTTTTTTTATAAGCCACATCACAATCAGTATAATGTCTAAAATTCTCAAGTGACATCATAAACGACAATTCTTATGACTAAAAAATCATGAAAAATAATCGTTAATTTATATACCCAAAATAATTAAAACTATGTTCTGAAATGTAGTATATTCTCTTATAAAATATTAAAAACATCTTTTTGAAATAAAGCTATGAGAATTGGGTCATTTTTTATTTATATTATATTTTTAGTTAATGGTTAAAGAAGTTAACCAAAGCACTAAAGGCAGAAATATAATTCGTATACAACCAATCCCCTTCATTTATATTCGCAGAGCGTTCTATTTTTGTGGTCATTTTCTTGTTTCATTAATGTAGAATAGACTTCCAAAGCTTTTAAAAAGAAAAAATAGGCAAGCTTTGTATAGAATTCATTATGGTAATAACACGACTTGCTGAACAAACCACAGCGACCTTTTATATAAGGAGTTGCGAGTGTAATTGAGCGACAAAACGAGACCCGTGTGTTCACCGTTATTACCCTTTGAGACCACCCTCGTGTCCGCGCACTGGCCTAACACGGCCCACATTTCCCAATCGTCCAAATAGCGGCCCGGCACTCGCTTCGTTAATCAGATCGGAAACCGGCCGCGCCTGAAGGGTTTTATGAAAACATTTTACTCCTAGTAGCCGATGAAGAAGCTACCCTAAGCCTTTATTGCCAAAAGAAACATTGTCACTAAATTTGTCGGCTTCAAGATTGCAGCTGGGAACGCCTATTGGTCATTGAGGATTTCGTATCGGTTTTATGTGCCCTATTTATATAGTAGCTTTTTAAGAGTATGTCCCACGAAGCACCTAGTAACCCTATAAAAATGAGTAACTATATTCTACGAAGCACCTAGTAACACTATGAAAACCGGACAAGTGCGTGTCGGGCCACGCGCAGTGTAGGGTTCCGTAGTTGCCCTGCACAATATGCGGACTTCTTCTCCAAGTACATTTTATAAGTTTGTTGACTAATACCGATCGCGCCAAACTTCTAGTACGCTCGGAAGTTGCTCTTCCCAAGAACGGCCCATACATTTTGTTCCTGCTGATTTAGAGGGGACCAAAAGTTTGGCTTTCTCTACTCGTTAACTTGTAAAGCCTACTTAGCTCTGACAGTTTTCCTTTTAATTTTGTTATGTATACTACTGCCGTGACTTTGCGTCTCCAAATACAACCGTTTCGCTGGCAGGGTGGGGGGGACACTTGATTCTAACAAAAATTAACACTTTTAACTTTTAACACTTTTCTCACACCCCCAATATTTTTAAATTACCTCTCCAACGACACCCCACACTAAAGGATAGACGAGAAAAAAAATCATCTCCACTTTACGTGTAGGGAAGGTACCCTAAGATAAAATCTTTTTCAAAATTTTACTATTGCACTTTATGGGCGTGCTAAATATGTATATTCATGCCAAATAACAGCTTTCTAGTACTAATAGTCTCTAAACAAAGCCGCGGACAGATATACAGACAGACGGATATGGCGAATCTATAAGGGTTCCTTGTTGTTGACTACGGAACGCTAAAAATGAGTATGTTCTACGAAGCATCTAGTAACACTACAAAACTGAGTATGTCTCACGAAGTCCTAGTAACACTATAAAAATGAGTATGTTATACGAAGCACCTAATAACACTATAAAAATTAATATGTCCCACGAAGCACCTAGTAACTATAAAAATGAGTATGTTCTACGAAGCACCTAGTAACATTTTAAAAATGAGTATGTTCTACGAAGCACCTAGTAACACTATAAAAATTAGTATGTCCCACGAAGCACCTAGTAACAATAAAAATGAGTATGTTCTACGAAGCACCCAGTAGCATTATAAAAATGAGTATGTTCTACGAAGCACCTAGTAACACTATAAAAATGAGTATGTCCCACGAAGCACCTAATAACACTATAACAATTAGTATGTCCCACAAAGCACCTAGTAACACTATAAAAATATAGTGTTACTATCATATCATAGTATTAGAGTCAGTTATTGACATAAAATAATAATTAGCAAGAAGTTTATATCCAGACCAATAAAAAGATAATATAACTTTTTAAGCTTCTTGCATATTATTTAAGAAGCTTAAAATTATACTAAAGCACTTACTTCCTACAAAAACAAGGCTCCGCCAAAAAATTTGGCCTTTAAATTCTTTACCTTCCAAAAGTAGGTAATAGAGATGGCGGTATTCTCAAAGAGAAAAATTTTTCATGAGCAATAGCGACAGAAGACAGGCAGGCATAGATATCTTAACTATTGTTAAGACAGGTCAATAGGCATGATGACCACAAAATTCTAATTAGTCCGTCAGTTAGATTTTATCAGAAAATATTGGACTCGTATTTTTCTTTTGTCAATTAAACAAAAAATTATGAAGATATAACCCGCTAAAGATCCGCGTGACGTCACGCCTAAGTACACTTTTTACCTAGGCGTGACGTCACCAGCCGCCACTCTTAACTTTGACGCGCTTTATCTCTGTCATTTTTTGTTTGATTGACAAAAGAAAAAATACGTGTCCAATATTTTTTGATAATCTAAATGACGAACTAAATGGAATAGTATTTTTTTTACCCTGTCATGTCCCCTATTATTTTCCCGTGCGGCTTTCAATATAACTTACAAAATACGATATACCAAATCCAATAGGTTTCATAAGAAAGAAAGAAAGAAAGAAAGAATTTATTTCAGAAAGAAAGAAAGTACATACTGTAGTATTTTTGTGCGTTACATTATTATATTACTTAGGGCTATCTTAACTTACTTATATGTATATACATTTAATTTACTAACCTAAATAATATACTTAAATATATTAGACATTAATGCACATAATTATTACGGGTAACAAGGGTCGAAAACTACACACCGTGCTAGTAAAAAACTGTTTGACGGTCGTGTAGTTCGCCGTTCATAACCTTCAATTGGTTTGCATTAAGTGTACATAGTATTTTAAATAAATAAATAAACCTAATAAATATGTAATTACCAAGTTTGTACATAATCATTTATTTATAAGGAAGAACATATAATAATATATAAGTACAGATATGCATATAAATATTGTGTGTGCTGAGGACATCTAAATACGTAAAATTAGTTGAGTGTTGTGTGAGTGTGTGTGTATTTTGTGTAGTTTGGAGAAAGTAAAGTGATTTGAGACTGTATTTGATCCTGGTATAGTAAGTACCCTTATTTAATTATTTCTAATAACTTTTCTGTATTTGCATAATCTAAGCGCCCTAGTATGTTATTCAGGGTTTGCTTTAGAGACCGTAGAGATAGCTTTCGCAATTCCGTAGATGCGCTTAGTCTGTTATATAGGAAGGGTCCCAAAAAACGACTAAAGGTTTGAGCAAAGGTGGTTTTGCAATGAGGTGTTTTAAAAACAATATCTAAACGTCTATCTTTGTCCGATAGCTTAGTTGGATTTTTGTGTAGGTTTGTTATGGCGTCTCTAATGAAAAGTTGTCTTACTGTTAGGACCGAATTTTCATCATAAAGGTCTTTAGTCGGATACTTATATGGTTTGTAATTCATTACTTTTAGAACGGCCCTCTGAGCTCTTTCAAGTTTCAACATCTTGGATTTGTGTGTGCCACCCCAAGCAGGCAAGCAGTACGTTATTATTGACTGACAAAAGGCGTAGTAAACGCCCTTTAGCACAGCAGAGTCGCCAATGTGCCTTAGGTTTTTAAATACATGGATAAGTTTGCGCACGCGTCCTGTTAGAGCCTCGATATGTTCTGACCAGGAGAGGTTTCTGTCAATGATGACGCCAAGATATTTAACTGAAGACGCATTGGATAGAACATAACAGTTACATGAAGAGGCATTTATACAACCGTGACAGTGAACTCTGACAGAAAAGTCATCAGAGGGCTGAGTATGTTCACGAATGCTAAAGGTTAGTACTTTAGTTTTGTCCAAATTAAGAGTCAGTAAATTTTCATTTAACCAGCTATAAACTTTTGCAAAACCATCTTCAGACACCTTATTTAGCCTACTCCACGTCTTACAAGTGAAGACAATAACGGTGTCATCTGCAAAGGTTATAATTTGCGCTTGTTTTAGTTGTTTGCTACACAGACCATCAATATAGATCAGAAACAATGTCGGCCCAAGGACGCTGCCCTGTGGCACTCCGTATGTGACACTTTCTTCGGAACTTAGGTACTTCTCGACCGTCACCATTTGTGACCTATCTGTCAGGTGGAGCTGACTCACTCTCGCGACCCTTCTCTATGAGTGCTTCCATTTGTTTGTTGTTGTACTTTTCTTTAAGTATTGGATCCAATGATATTAAAAGAAAGTGTAGATAGGTTACCTACACAAGAATCGAACTTCTAAAACGGCACACAACATAAAATGAACTTCAGTCAATTACGTAGTATTGCAATGTCACATTGACAAATGGAATTCATAATTATCGCGAGCGAAAAACTATATGTTGCTGTGCGTCGTCCCTTGCGACTTCCGTCGTGCGCTGACACCGACGCGATACTGAGTTCAGGTAGGCAAATTAGCCAAGGTTTAAGGTGCCACTCGCGGATCGCCTATTAACCTATCTTCACTTTCTTCTGATATCGTTGACTGGATCTCTACCTATTTTCTTTTCTATTGTTACCAAGCATTTCATTGTCATAGTTGTTCGGCATTTTGATGTTGTCTTGCTTCCACAATAATACAGCTTCATAGCGTCCATCTTTAACTTTACAATTTAACTGCTCCCAACACAAGAAGGGCGCTGTTACTCCTTACTTCAGGCTTAAAAACCTAGCTAGGAAACAGCAACACCTTTGTTATGGTACCACTTGTTCTAGACTAAGCATAAACATGTACATATTCTTCATCTTGTACCCACTTATGATAATTAATAAAATTGAATTTGAATTTGAATGTTCTTTTACAATTTTATTAGTGCATGGAGAATATGGGTATTAGGAGATCAGCGCAAACTAAGTCTCGGGCAAAAACTATGTAAAAAGGGCCACGATACCTCTGCTTTAAGCTGTTTTAGTAGGTAAAGTAGCAATTTGAAGAAAATTGGGTGACCCACAAAAAGCACGTTCAGACCCCAGAGATCTTTTTGTATTGATACTTGTAGATATCCAACAAATTTTATTAGGGTTAGGGGCGACCAAATGTGTGAAGGGCACATCGAAGTTTAGTAATTACAATCAATATTTATTGATTGTAATATTATTATAAATCAATATTTATTTACAATGATTATTATAAAAAAAAAGAACTGCTATACACATTTACGGAGTGTAGACCGGTTTCATTTATCTACCTAAACCCGGTTTTTACCCGGGATTTTGTATGGTTTAATCAGTGGCGTGCACAGAACTTTTTGCTGGAAAAGCAACCAATAAAAAAAATATGAAAAAATTTAAAAATCACTTTGAAAAAAAAAACGTTTGTATAGGAAATTTTCACTCTAGGGTAGACATTGTCTACCCTGGCGTCATAAATTTTTTTTTTTCAAAGTGATATTTAAATTTTTTCATATTTTTTTTATTGTTGTTCTTGGCCAATTGCTTGCTTTTCCAGCAAAAAGTTCTGTGCACGCCACTTAAGCATAAATAAAACAAACAATCATAATTTCACCTTTATCCTTAGTCCTACAGCTGGCACGAATTTTTTTAGGTTACATTAGAGCCATATGTGATGATATCCGGAAAAACAAATTATCTTTGTCTTGCGGCGATCTAGGAAGCATCTGGATGTGGAGTTTCTAAAAGTACCAGAAGTGACGTTTTTAAGGTCACTGCCCTATCCAACCAACCACTCATATATGTCATACATAACGTGTGGAAAATATCATTAATCATAGTATAGTTTAATTATCAGATAAACACTCCGACTTTCCAAGATATACCAATCACAGATCATCTCGTGCTGTTGGGTATGTATTTGTCTTCTAACTTTCTTTTCTTTACGGAGATATTAGTCCTACGGGTGTACCAGACTTTCTACAAATTTGATTATCGTATTTCGTTTAGTTTCAAAATAATTGAGGCAATCGACAATAAGTTATTTGTTATGCAAGTTTGCAAAGTTGTTATTTGGCGCGAATACTTGTATTGAAACCTGAGCAAGCGAAGGATTAAGCGAGTGGTTAAAAAATATAATCCTGAGCGTAGCGAGGGTTTCATACGTACGAGACGCAAAATAACTTTGCTCCCGAGCGAAATATACAATTTTCATTTTTATACAGCAAGGAAAATGCTAGGTGCAAGAAAAGTTCAAATAACATATTATTTTAGTGTTTATTCTTGTTGTATTTTTATGATTTAAGGAACTTAAATAATTTTGTCAAACCAAAACGGAGTTTATTGTTAATTCAATGTTATTTGAAATAACAATAAAATATCAACTTTCTAATATCTAACCCTTCTAACATATAAACTAACATTATAAATTAATAGATTTTCCATATTTTGGAAACCACTTCGCCCCTTAGAATCTGAATCTGATCCTTAAAGACGCCATGCCCCAGCTTTTAGACGAGCAGACTATAGACATAGAATACTTTTTAGGGTTCCGTAGTCCGTCCGCCCGTATGTTACAGCCTCATAACTTTGGCACCGTTAAAGATAAACACTTGAAATTTGGCATAAAAATAGAATTAATTTGCTCATTTGTTTAAAATATCTTTTGAAAAGGTTCAAAATGTTCAAAATAGTTCCAATACGAAAGAGAGAAAAAATAACCTAGAAATACAATATTGCTACCAAATTGTAGATATTAAAGAGTTGATTGTAAAAATATATACCTTAACTATAATTACCAATTCTGATTTCGAGAAATATTTGAAAAACCACAAAAAATGTAAGCCCTCCCCCCCTTATTTCCAAAACTGATAGACCTAAACATATGAAAAAAATGACGATTAATAAGTAATAGCGGGCCAATTACAGGAAAACTATAGTGATACAAAAAAGTTGAACACAAATGAGAAATATATAAAAACAAATAAAAAATGTATTTTATAAATAATACAGTTTGAATATATTTACTTGCATCTTTTTCGAGAAATCCTTGAAAACTCACAAAAAAATTGATGTCTCCTCTTATCTCCAAAACTGGTAGACCGAAAAATATGTACTTACCTAAAGATTGCAGGAAAAATATAGCGGTTGAGTAATTCATGTAAATAAAAATTGCTGTTCCCAAAACTGTCGAATTATAGAACTCTAGGTACGCGAGTCTGACTCGCACGTGACCGGTTTTGTTCTTTAACTAGACTGATAAAAGGCTCTTTGGCCTATGGATTTCTAAACATTAAAAGTTGCCGAGTTTTTCGCCATGGCTCAAACATGGCTCAGAGCAAAGAGCGGGCAATTGAACATTTTCTGAAAACAATAAATAAATTAGATGAAAACTGCAGATTTAAGCGTTCTATCAATAATCAATATGGTATCTCATTTTGAACTGATACATCCTAACAACCACTTGAAAAATGATATAAAACATCAGTTTCACAGGTGAATACGACAACCTACGTATTTTTCCATGTGAAACTGCGAAAATTGCCTAAATAGGGCATTTAGTTGTGAATTATATTTTTTTCTGTTATTAGAGTGCAAATTGTTTCATAAATATTTCATTTTAGAGATTTTCTTACGTACGAAAATGGAACAGTTCTTTGGAACAGCTGATTTTTTTTCGCGATTCGAGGCTTGGCTCCATAGTAAAAGTTATTCCTATGAACGAGTACTATCACCAGTTTCCGGCTTCCACAACTCCATCTTAACACCCAGTATATACTTATTATGGCGTAACTAATCAGGCGATGTTTGACTAAGTGTGTACACTGTGGGTAGCCGTTTACATTTAATTAGTTATAGTGTGTCGTAAACAAGAAATAGAGGAACGTGTAGACATCTCTCAATTATTTTCTGGTTAGGGCTCGGTGACCAGAATTTGAAATAATAATGGCTTTAACTACACACACACTCTAGGCCCTAATTCCCGTAGCCGTATTGGCTCCATGAAAACTAAAACTGTGTAAGATTCCAACCCACGTCATACCGATTAAGCTACGGCTACATAATAGTATATTGTATCACAAGGGAGCAAAATAATATTTTTACGTCGAGGGCGTTATTTTGAATCCAGAGTAGAGCGAAGGATTTTAGAGTAGAATCCCGAGCGTAACGAGGGATTCCAAAGTAAAATCCTGAGCGCAGCGAGGGATTCAAAATACGTCGCCTGAGGAAAAATCTACTTTTCACTCTACTTTTCATCCCATGTATGAGGAAAAGAAATAAAAGGCGCTATTAGATACAAATCTAGAACTTATTTATTAACACAATGATATTCGGAAAAGAATTATTTCTTTGAAATAGGCTAATTTTTGGAAATAGGCCAAGAAAACAGATTCCGAAAAAGTCTTCGCTCCGTTTGCATTTTTCCATATGAGGAAATTATCATACGGGTTTAAATATTTTTCTCGGAATTTACATGGTAATAGTTTCTCTATCACATTAAATGCGTCTCTTCTTATATTTTCAGGTGTTAATGTAACACTTTTACTATCTGACGAACCCATTTTTGTTTAATTATATTAAAATTAAAATTATGCTATGAGTGGTATTCGAACCGAGCACGTAGTTCGCGCGTTTATCATTTCATTCTTTTGTACGAGTAATACAGCCGGCCGCGCTACCCAGCCAGATAACCGGCCAGTAACGTTTTTATACAATATTTTCGTTCGAACGCTTTGGTCACGAAACACTATAAGGAACAAAATTCATGTTCCAAATTCAAAACTCATTATTGCCCTATGAAAGTCTCTTGCAGAAAAGACCTACTTTGTTCCCACTTATCGAAGAACTAATCATGGTTTTTCGAATAAATGGGATGAAAAATAATATTTCATCACTAATGCTCTGAAAACAAGTTGTCTTTAACTTGATAAAAAGGTAAATGCGATTTACAATCGTAGGGAGGCAAGTAAATTTGAAAATCGAACGAGGTTCCATTCTTTGTTTTTGGGACAAGACCTCATATTTTAGGCAAAACCCCGACAAGACGCTTAAAAGTTACACAATAGATGGGGTATATTCGCAATGGCCAGCAAGAAAATCGCAAGAAAAAAAAAAGAAAGATAGTTGGCGCCACGCAACGTTGTTGGAAATATACGAATTCAAGTGATAATGATGATTTTGATTTGCCGCCTGAATCGTTAAAGCTACAGGCAAAGGCAGTCGTAGAAAACCTGTTACCTCCGATTTCAAAAGAGAGATATTTGAGAACCTATGACGATTTTATCAAGTGGCAGACTGAAAAGAAATTAAAATCTTTGTCGGAAAGTTTTCTTTTGTAAATTGCACTAATATTAATAATTATTGTAATTTTTAATATTTCCTGCAATAAATTTCTTCTTATATATTACGTACTTGTTTTGTTATTTAAATACATAAATCGGGTAGTAGAAAAATAATCGTTGGCAACGAGTAAAAATGGGTTTTCTTACCCTCGGAATGTAAGCTTTCGACGTGAGCCCGAATCTAGCTTCATTCCTCGGGTAAGAAAATCCGCCATTTTATACTCGTCACGAAATAAACTATTATGGTTGCTAATGTTGTTAATCTAATTGTACATACATACATATAATCACGCCCACAGAACCATAAAATCCAAAAAAAATACTTAGCTCACGCCTGTCTTCCAGAGGGGTAGGCAGATTTCCATCTGCTACGATCAGGTAAGTATTGTTATTGTTACGTAATTGTCAAAGGTATTATATCAAAGTAAGGTTTAGTTTGCTGAATAGAATTCCAAGCACTCATGCAACAATGAAATATAGGAAACAGTATTTCAGTAGTGGCAAACCGAGCTCATTTTCCGGTTGGGCGGGCGAAGGGCGGGCGGCACACATGGTGCGTACGTGACGGTTTGGTTTCGCGCCTATATTTTTATCAACAACAGATGTATTATGAACTAAGAAGAAACAACTTGGTATTTTTACTAAGTGAATATACCTTAGTATATCCACTATACTAATGGAATTCTCTAATAATATACTATAAATAATACAGGTGGATAAGATATTTTGATATAGTTTTATTGGGCCCGCTATGACCTCTTACAATAATACTACGCGCGTGAATGCCAGATTGACAGATGTGTGTTGCCAGCTGTCTCACAATAAATATTCTTACTTGACTATGATTATTTAAGATAACAAAATATATGTAATAAAAATCTGTAATAGCTAACAATACTAAGGTATATTCACTTAGCAAAAATAAACCTCAATTTTCGCCTAAACCGCGCACAGTTGTAGATACTTTCTATACGCACCATTGCAGAACACACCTTTGTTCTATCACCTAGAACTGCTTTCAGGGGGTACTATAAAAATCACAGCCAGTCAAAAAATTTAAAATCAAAGTAACATTCGTACAATCAACGATTGAATTTTAGATTTGTATTTTTATGAGCACCACCGCGCGCCGTTGTGAATGCTTCGTCCCGTCTCTTTTTTCGTCCTCTTTTATTTGCCGCTTTTAAATGAAGTTTGTGATATAGGATGGGATTTGGTCGGCCGCCTGGATTCGTGCTGGGGGCTCGGTTGGTGATCATTGAACCTTGTTCCTGGTCCCTGGCCGGGTCTCCGGTATGGGTTCGGGCGGTTGATTGGATTTCACCTTGTATAATAATATTTTACCTATAATTTTAATTGTATATATATTGCTACATAAATTAAATAAACATTTAATCTAAGTAGTTCATGTACATTTATTATTTTATTACATATATTTTTATAAGATTAAAATTTGACTTGTGAAACGTGTATTATATATACCTACTTTGCAAAATAAACTTTTTGAATTTTGAATTTTGAATATAGAAATGTTAACAAAACTTTACTTTTCCTTTATTTATTTTGTACACCTCCTTTTATTTTCCTTTCCGGTTCCACACAAAGCATTTTCAATTTGAATAACTTTGGAGTATTGTAATTTCACGTGCCCGTCCTTCCATCAGCTGGATGCTGGACATGGTACCTAGGCCTTTCCAAGATTTTGTCACTCTTAGCGGTCCTCCTGGATGAAATACCCATACTCATACACGCTGGGCATAACCCAATGTTCCTGTTTCCAGGAACAACCACCATCCCATCCCCGTTTCCACCAATCTATTGGTATCAAAGGGGGAAGCTGGGGGAACATGCGCGGAGGGCGGGGCTTTTTCTTCTTTTGCCCGCCGCCGGCACTTCTTGAGTCCCCCTACACCGGATACTATTTTCTGGCCCAAGTCCCAGCCACCTCTCCCCCTTTAAGGGGGCGTGGCCTACTTTCTAGCCGTCATTAATATGACAAGACGTCACAAATAACGCTGGGCAGTCTGATTGGTGAGTGCGGTACCGAAACCCTTGCACCAGTGACGCCAATGCCACCAGTGCCAGAGTCAACAGTCTGTTTTATACAAGGGCCGATAATTGGAGATGGATATACCGCGATCAATCGGTCCCAGGCATGGTGGCAACCTTATTGTGCCTGCTAGAGAGCTGTCCTTTTACTCTCCCCCGAATAACTTCGGGGGGTCCGCGAATAAGATGGTGGTACCTCCACAGTTGAGCCCGGCATCAGCTTTACTACCACTACTACCTACTTTTTCACATGTGAGCCTCCCTAAACGTCAACCTACCCTACTTATGGTGTACCATACCAGCTAGCGCACGCCGAGGCTCCACGGCTCCACCGACTGATGGCGCTATTGGCATAACACGGACGCGATGTCACACATCGTCTACAGCCACCAGCGTCTTCAGTGCATAAAAAAAATCAAAAATCTCGCAATTCCCAAAGCTTAATTTTTAAAAGTTTTTTTTTTATTTTTTTTCAGACAGACATTTTAGGACATGGTTTTCATTATTTTGGTACATAAATTGACCATTATTTTTTTTATTATTTTTTAAAGAATTGTCCGATGACCTTGTCATTTGAGAATTTTAGACATTATACTGATAGTGATGTGTGATTGCTTATGAAAAAAAGGGTCTGTCTCTGTCTGTCTACTCATCTGTCATCTAGCTGTCAAATTAATCTGAAGCAAATTATTAAAAATTTAACTTGATAGCAAAGAACTCATTTCTAAACAGCCATTAGTCAAGTGACTTCACACGAGGGCAAATGGAAGTTGCAGCCTTTTCGTAAAAATATGCATCATCATGAGGTTTTTAGACCAAAAACTTCGAAAATAGGGCTTATTAAACCTAAATCTCGAAATGGTTTTCGAATTAACACACCTTAACAATCATAATTTAATCTATGCCAATTACGATCACCAACTTGCCTGCATCGGGGTGATGGAAGCAAATACTTCCCGCCTTTTTACATCACCATCACAGGACAATAATTTTGTGATCACCATACATCCACTCCGCACCTCTATTGATTGTACCTATAGACTGCACAACCGCTTAAATTTTTTTTGCCGCAGTTTCGTGTGACAATAGTTGCGGGTCGTATATAATAATACACATACATACATATATCACCTTCAAAGTAGTATACACGTGTAACAGAAAGGTGTAACCATATTTGAAGTCTCAAAAAAAAATCTGCCCTTCCATACATTTCGGCCGAGCGGCATTGCTTTTTTCTATGAAAAAGTTATTTTTTTTTTCGAGATACAGGATTTGTTCCATAGTAAAAGTTGTTCTAAACCATTAACTGAATATGCTCTTCAAATATGGTTACACCTTTCTGTTACACGTTGTATACGGTGACTTTTGTTTATCCAGCCAAATTCATACTGGAGACTCGGTAAGTGGTCAGGACCAAAGTTCAATGACCGCTTTTGTGAAAAACTCAAATTAAAATTTATGCTTTCTATACTAATTGGCTCGGAGTTGTTCGTAAATTGCAAAAAAGGTCATTGAACCTTGGTGCTGACTACTTACCAAGTCTACAGTATGAATTTGGTTTTATAAATGCAATGCATGGTGGACCGAGGCAAAAACCGTTAAAATACATTAATCATGTTTTGTTATGTACGAGTAAGTATCTATCTATAACAATTGTGGAAACTATAGGCTAATTTGCATTACCATGTTATGTTTAGATTCGATTTAAAGCTGTTTGTTTTCCTATCATAAATAAATAAATAACCAACATTTTCAGGTATCACAGAGGCACAAATACTGTGACAGCACCTCTGGCACTCTGGCACAGAGTTTCAGGTATTTCAGCACGTCGGAAATATCTCGGCACCTCGAAAGAATGCGCTACCACCGCCCCGAGTCGCAATTCACTCTAGTCTGTAAAATTTTAAAGAAATTTGTCTACTGAGATTAAAACAGGCGTGTATAAAATAACCCAAGTAAAGTGCTGGAGCTGGAGAAGTGGTTTATATAGATTTTTTACACTATTTGCATTGTGTATGACATGTAGTCATAACAAATTGGAAAAGTACTCGAAAAAGTAAGAAAAATCACGTGGGAAAACATAATCCCTTTGCCTTCTTCTTCTTCTTGGTGGGCTCGTTTTCCACACCTAGTCTCTTACTTGAACCTTTGTGCGTGGAAAGTGTGGAGTCGGCTATTCCAGCCAGCCCAGCTCTCGCCAGAATCCCAAGATTGGCGAAGCGTCCCCGGTTCACCGAGGATCTTAGCCCGTTGTGTGCTGACGCCTACGCAGTCTATCGTCACGTGGGTCGGCGTTTCTTCGGTCTCCATACAAGCTCTGCATAGAGGGCTGTCCGTCAGACCTATATTATAGAAATGTCTGTTGAGGTTACTATGTCCCGTAATTAGCCCTACCATCATGCGAAGGTTCAGTCTATTGAGACGAAGTAGTTTCTTTGACAGGCGACGGTCCACGGTGGGTAGAACCGCTTTCGTCTGTCTACAAGTTGTCATGCTTGCCCATCGCTCAGCATGTTGAGAGCTGGTTCTCTCACGCAGCCAGTTTCGTATCTGATTAAAGGGCAAGGGAACCAGTGGCTCACCACCTACCGGTTCCATTTTTGCACCTTCCTTTGCCAGTTCATCTGTCGCATCATTGCCCAGCGATCCGCTGTGTCCTTTTCCCTTTGCCTGGTAAGAGATAAAATCATGTGGAACGAATTATTCTATTACCTAATTTTCGCAAGGAATTAAAATGCCAATTAAATTAAAATGCCAATCCGTCATCGCCGATTTTTTTTTATTTTATCCTTCCTATTTAACTTACTGTAACAGGTTTAGCCGTTGTGATTAATTAGTTAAATCAATAAATAAAATCAATAAATACTTAAGAATCCACTTTCCCCGCTTACCTTTGTGAGAATTTTGAATTTTTAATCCCCAGAGGTAAATCCCTACGTTCTGGAACTCTGTCACTTCTTAAGAACAGACTTCATGACGCGCAACTCAGAGATTTGGGCAAGACTGGACGTTTTCAAACATCATTTTTGGTTATTATTAATCTAGATAACATTTAAACCGTTAAATTTACGTATTTTAGGGGTACGTTGTTAAGCTATTACTCAAATTTCACAATTTTTAGTTCGACTTAAACATAGATCTAGATCAGGGGTCGCAACCGAGGGCCCGCGGCCCGCATGCGGCCCGTGTACCACTTAGGCACACCCCCGACACTTCATAGTCAAGGCTCAAGTTATTTACCTACACTCTCCCGCGCGCATCTGGCTTGTCTGCACACGCTTGTGTGTGTGCGTGAGCTAGTCTAGGGCTGGCAGCAATCGTGTGAGCGTTGTCGCCCGAGAGGGACACAATATAAGTCAGCAAATTATGTGATTCTCTTCCTAAATTTTAGCGTAGTCCAATTTCTGGTTCCACGTGGATTAATCAGTATAAAAAAATATATGTATATATATATATATATATATACAAGGTTAAATTCAATTAGTTGGCGAAATTTGAAACATATGTAGAACATGTCCATATGAATAACTTTTTTTAATAGGATAGTGAAAAATTCTTAAAATTCGTTTTCACCTTTCCGTACTGGACGAGTCAGCTGATCGGAGCAATTTGTATAGGAGGAAGTGAAAAAAAAATTAAGAATTTCGCTTAGCTCCCATACAAATACAAACAGTTGTCCATATAGACTAGTACTACCTTTGTTTTGAGTTTCGCCAAATAATGTTATTTAACCTTATATATCGTTACGACCTGAATGCCCCGGGGGGTGTCGGATGTGTTCCGAGTGTGAACTTTGAAATGCAAGTCACAGTCCACCCACACTCGGTAAACCCGCGTTTCACCTGCAAATATTACGTCCCAACGTGATGGGTGGTGAGCCCTATCATCGTTCTTCGGGCACAAATACACTCTCTTTAGGGCATGCAGGTTTCCTTACTATGTTTTCCTTCACTGTTCACAAGTGGTAAGTACCTATTAGCAAATACTATGCACATTATGTAAATTCCGAAGAACTCAAGATTAAGAGGCCAGCGTTCTACCCCTGAGTTACCGCTGCTTTTTCGTTACTTTAAAAGTAAATATATATATATATATATAGTATGCCTAAGCTTAGTAGGTACCTATATAGTTTCGTATGCATAAATGATCATCATATAATTAACAACTACTCAAACATAAATTTTGGAAAAAAAATGAAAACTTGTCAAAACATGGAAAGTTATAAATACTGATTTTATTGTTCCAAATGCGTTACTGAACGAAATTGTAAGGTTTGATCACGCAATTCTAATTTTTGAAAAAAAGTTTTCCAGGCATCCATAAACACTGCAATAACGCACCATACTGATTAAAAATCAGTATCGTGATAAAACTTTGTAACAAAACACGCGCGCAGCAAACGAGTGGTAATCGAGCTCTGCCTGACTCCAGATTTCCACTAACTTGCGGGGGACCGCGGGGGCCGTTAAATTCGCGCGGGGAGGTGAGTGTCGCTTCTTTACGTAGTAATACTTTATATTCTCTGACTTAGGGTGTGGCCCGCAAGGTTCGCAACCACTGCATGATAACTATATTTGGTAGTACATATTTGTGTGAGCGACATTTTCCATTCTAAACTATCTAAAAAGCAAGCATTGTTCTCTGTTAAAAGTTGCACATTTAGACGCAATACTGCACAAAATGCGGCCCTCGCTGATCCCCTGGTACAGTGCGCGCCAATCTTTTAGTCGCCTCTGAATGAGTTACGAGTGCAAGCTTGCGCAGGTATAGTCAAGGAAACAATAATATCAACGGTTGATTATTAAATGTTTACTATAAGTGGGAAGGTGTACTTGTTGTACCTACCTATTTAACTATTTATTTATTAATTTAGTTCAATCTTAACTATATAAATAAAACGCATTAATATAAACACCATTTTCCTACATTGTCGCCTTAAAACGCTACAACGTCCGCGAGGCATAACTAAATCAACAAAACTTTAACAAACTAAATAAACAAATAAAGGCAACATAACAAAACTCAGAATAACTTCCAGCCAAGTAGACAAAGATAAAAACGTCTAAAAACACCTTTATTACACTGAAATACGGCGACCTAGGGCCATTCTATAACTTGGCAAATCTTAACTTTATTATTACCTTGTTGATCCCTGCAACTTTAACGTTTACTTTACCTATTTAGTCCATTCTTAAGCTAGTAATTTGCTAATAAGCTGAATTTAGTGATTGTTAGTTGACATTATGGTGTTTTAAATTATGTTGCTTTAATTGTTTAACTGTTTAGTCAATTTGTTGTCTTTACTAAATTTTGGACAGCATTTACTGTTTATATAAATTCAAAGTCTAGGTCACATACTTATACTTGAAAAACCATTTAATAAAAACGTAGATTATTTACAACAATATTGTGCATGTATCAATAACTCATAGCTTAAAATATTTTGTTGTACGAAATCAAACGAGATGTTTAGTTGCTTTCAACTGGAGATGTGGGTAGGCGCTTATAAAACAGAGTTAAGTGTTAATAACTCGCATGAATGACTAGGTACCTACCCGCACTAATATTGTTTGATCGGTGTTATTAATATATTATTGTTAATTAGTCTAATTTTAAGCTAGCCATAAGCATATGTAGCAAAACCTACTTACTGTACGAAAGAAGCCTGGCTACCCATTGGACAGAGAATTCTAGCTTGGGAGCCAGGAACCAATAATTGTAACATTTATTTTGCATTAAACATTTTTTCATTTTCATTTCATTCATAAACTATCACAAACAGATTCAACGATAAACTTAACGAATCATAGATTTTTTTTCCTCGAAGGTACTTTTCAGGCAACGCGCGCGTGTGTAGTACGGACGTAGCACTAACACTAACGCAGTGTTGATACCTGCCAAATGGCGAGCGGGGGGTGTGGTGCGTGCGGCACGCAGGCGAGTGTGCTCCGCGCCCTCGCTACTGTAACGTCCCCCTGACACCATAAAACGGCTTATTGCGTCGCCTCTTGCGGCTATCTTCAGAGGTGACTAAAAGATTGGCGCGCCCTGTAGCATGTGTGGCCCTCCTATATCATAAGGTTGCCAACCCCTGATCAAGATAATGTTAATGGACTTAGCCTAAAATATTGTAATAACATTCCATAGACACCTCATAACGTGGTGACAGCGTTTGTGTGGAGGTTTGCGTGGAATGACGCCTCTTAAAACTGTACACAATACTGGTGCTTTAGTAAATTCTTTGAATATCCAAGCAGTCCGACTTTGGAATGCTCTCTTCATTGTATTCGTGAGTAATCATGACTGTCGTACAATCAGTTCATTCAAGAAATTGCTGAAAGACCTTTCACTTTCGGAATAAGAAAATATTATATATACGTGTACTTTATTATATATATACTTATTGTATTTATTAAAGTGTAAGTTTAAAAACTAAACACATTCAAAATTAACATTAAGTACCTTGTATATTTATGGTATGTATTTTATTCATATAATAATATAAATACATTATTATTATATTATATTATTCTTTATAGAGCCAAACGTAAAATCTCAAAAAAAAATCTGGCCTTCCATACATTTCGGTCGAGCGGCATTGCACTTTTCTATGAAACAGTAAATTATTTTTTTCGAGATTTAAGGGTTTGTTCCATAGTAAAAGTTGTTCTATACCATTAACTGAATAAGGTCTTCAAATATGGTTTACACCTTTCTGTTATACGTTGTATAGGTTGCTCTTTGTAATACCGTAACCTGGCAAAAACAATGGAAATACGGTGTGGGAGCATAATGATGACCAAAGCCTGGTGAAGTTGTTTCGGTACCTTGCGCGATGACGTCACTACGGAGCTCCTACTGCATTCTAGCGAGGTGTCTATAGTTAGCTAGACCGTACAGTAAGAAACTAAAAACCGACCACCTGTGGCTATTGACTACAACTACGAGAATGGAACACTCAAATGTGGTATATGCGGACGAACATTTAAAGCCAAGATTGGATACGTCAGCCACATTCGGGCACACCAGCGAAGCCCATCACACCCTCACCAATAGTAGTCGCCGTAGCCGTGTCGGCTTGGAGACCATCATCATCATCACAGTAAGAAACATACATAATTATATGTGGGAGTCACTCACCGGCAGTGGCGTGCACAGAACTTTTTGCTGGAAAAGCAAACAATTGGTCAAGAACAACAATAAAAAAAATATAAAAAAATTTAAATATCTATTTGAAAAAAAAAATTTTGTATGACGCCAGGGTAGACAAAGTCTACCCTTGAGTGAAAATTTCCTATACAAACTTTTTTTTTTCAAAGTGATATTTAAATTTTTTTATATTTTTTTTATTGTTGTTCTTGACTAATTGTTTGCTTTTCCAGCAAAAAGTTCTGTGCACGCCACTGTGTGGGACTTATTATTGGAATAAAAAACTATAATCGAAAAAAGGAAAGTGTTTATTTGTATCGTAAACTCTGGACAAATAAAATATAAAGATTATGACATCGCCCATAGTAAAAAAACATAAACTCTGGTATTAGCTTCAAAGTAAAAAAACACAAAAACAATATCTATCAATGCCCCCTACCACGAACTTCCAAAACTTAACTAATGAAAAAAATATCAAACAATTCGCTTGCTCGGTACAAAGTGAACAACTTAACTTTGTTTTTCTTATGAACAAGTTAAAACTGAAAAATATATTCGTCTGTGGCAATTAACGCCAATAGTTCAGTATAAGATAGATGAATCAACAGCTTGAAATTTAATGCACAATTAGCCATGATTTTGTTGAAACAAACTTATAACAACATTTTAAGGATGTTTGGACAAAATCGTGACTAATTGTGCATTTTATTTCAAACTTGATTTATAAACCTAATTTATACTTGTCTATTGCCGTGAATTGCCACAAAGCAATATATTTTTCACTTTAACTTCTTAACAAGAAACACAAAGTTAAGTTATGCACTTTGTATCGAACGACTGACGTTTAATCTTAAGAATGAGGTCAGTGAACCTTAATTTATCTATTGCCTAGTATTAGATAACAATATGGAAAAAGTGTAAATACATAAAAGTCGAGCAAATCTTAATTAAACCTAGTTTTGCAAATCGGTGACCGAGTAATGAAAAAAATAATTAAATCTTTTTACGCTGTCGAAATGACATCTGTCAACAGTGGACTGAACTGATTACTGATGTGATGTACCTGTTGGTACATGCTCTAAGTGTACCTGTAACAAAAAAATAAACACAGGTTAACCAAAAAAATGTTATATAACGTATTCAGTCAATGGTATAAAACAACTTTTACTATGGAAAAAACTCTATCTCCAAAAAAAATTTACTGTTTCATAGAAAAATGCAATGCCGCCGCTTGGTTGAAATGTATGGAAGGGTAGATTTTTTTTTTGAGATTTCAGGTTTGTCTCAATAGTAAAAGTTGTTCTATACCATTGACTGAATAAGCTCTTCAAATATGGTTACACTTTTCTGTTACACCTTGTATAGTTCTGTAATATAGTTCTTTCTTAAATATGATAAATAATAAAGTTTAGATGTAGTTAAGGGGGAATGTAGGAAAGAAAACAATAATAAAAACTCTATCTCCAAAAAAAAATTTACTGTTTCATAGAAAAATGCAATGCCGCCGCTCGGCTGAAATGTATGGAAGGGCAGATTTTTTTTTTGAGATTTCAGGTATGTCTCCATAGTAAAAGTTGTTCTATACCATTGACTGAATAAGCTCTTCAAATATGGTTACACTTTTCTGTTACACCTTGTATAGTTCTCTAATATAGTTCTTTTTTAAATATGATAAATAATAAAGTTTAGATGTAGTTAAGGGGGAATATAGGAAAGAAAACAATAATAAATTTTAATTGAATTATTTCAAAGTGGCTTCTTGATATGACTTACAAAGACACGAAAGATTTGCTTAAATCCGTCACATAGTTAAGCATAATATTATTTATTATTCACATACCTACTTCCTAAATTCCAGTAAATTAATTCTCCCCAAATTCTAACCCAAACTTATTAATTTTATTACCACTTCCATTGTTATATTAACTACTTAAATAGGCATTTCTCTCTTTTTAATTTGTTTAGTTCCTAAGATTTCCAAATTTTTTATCCTTTTGAGCTATGTATGTTTTAAAATATAAGTGAATAAGTGCTACACACTAGCATAGATGCCAACGGCTATCCTTAATAGTTAAGTTTCACCTTTGTATTTATGTTTTTAAGTCTATATAAAGATAATTTGTTATATGCTTTATGTAATAAAGAAAATTTTTACTTTTACTTTTACTTTATAAATAGGCTACATTATATAACAGTTCAGTGGGACGTTTTTCTCAGAAATAATATTTTTGTTCTCGCCTTGTACATTTAGGATATTTTAGACGTATAGATTGTAAAACTAGGATGAAACTAGGATTGGCGTGAAACTGGGATTAATAGTAGACTAACATATTGGTACAGTCAAAGTCACAAGCACCTACAAACCGATACAAAATAACCATACACTACCTAGCTACACCCGCTTTTCTCAGATGTTTTAGTAATGAGGAGATTATTCAAGCGAAATTGTGTAAGCATAGATAACTTTGTAGTTTAATCACTTAACAAATACCTGAATGATGACTGATTACTTGGAATGCATCTGGGTGATGAGCTGCTTCGGCCGGAGTGGCGCTGAGTGACGTCAATCAAGGTCGAGTGACATCATTGCTGCAGATGACGTCAGGTGACGTTGCTTGACGCCGGCAGCGCGGGCATGGGGCGCGCCTTGGCCTGCTGCCGTTGGCAGAATCTTCTGATGCCTGCCTGCGAAATTGTTATTTGAGTGTTAAGTAACAAACAAAATTTAGAAGTAGGCAGGCGTTGGAATGGAGACCACTACAGCAAAGCGTAGTGTATGCCGACCTCGTGCCCGCTGGACCAACGACCTGAAGGACGTTGCAGGTGGCGGCTGGATGAGATGAAGGAGGACCGCCACGACTAACGAAATATTGGAGATGCCTATGTCCAGAAGTGGAGTAATACAGGCTGATCGATGAATGGATGAGAAGTGGGAGGGTTATTTCATCGCAAATTAGGTTTTTCTTTCAAAGCACATGGTTCACCATTTTTAACAATGGATGGATTCAAAAATTCACCTACTTCATTAAAGCAGTACGCACTTGGTCAATAAGATAATTATTATGTTGTTTGTACTCACCAAACCACATACAGCAACAGGCCGCGAATCTTCATCATCACGACACCCTCCGGCTCACTGAAACAAAATAAACAGCATTACGGTACTGAATATATCGGGTTAACACACGAGGTAGACTCCTAGTTCTGGAAAAACCTTTATGACACGTGGTTTCTAATATCACTTTCATGGATTTGTAATATTAAGATGTTTGAAGAATCTAGGGTATAAAGCAGCATTACGATACTGGATATATCAAGTTTACACACGAGGTCGACTACTAGTTCTGAAAAAACATTTTTGACACGTGGTTTCTAATATCTCTTTCATGGATTCTGTAATATGAAGATGTTTGAAGAATCTAAGGTATAAAACAGCATTACGAAACTGGATATATCAGGTTAACACACGAGATCGACTCCTAGTTCTGAAAAAAAATTCTGACAAGTGGTTTCCAATACCTCTTTCATGGATTTTGTAGTATAAAGATGTTTAAAGAATCTAGGGAATAAAGCCATTAGATTGACACAGAAAATCAACATATTCAGGAAACTTCTTAATCGCCACGCGATCACAACAAAATGGCGGTGACTCAAGTTAAGGCATAAGCCATGCAAAGGAAGCATTTAATAAGAGAAAATACTCACGTCCCGTGATGTCGCCCAAATGCGAGGTGCGTGGGCTCATCCTGGGTTTATATAGTGACGCCAAGCCGCGCCCGCGCAGCGCGCCCTCTGTTGCCAGCTAGGACAGAAAGTGTACATCTCGTTTTTTTTATTTTTTATATGATTATCGTTTTTAATCCTCTCAATTCTAAAGGGCTGAGCTGACCAATCTATGCGATGGCGTGTAGATTACGGGCGCACCCTATGTATCGAGTAACAAGATTGAACCAATTTGTAGTTGTATAGAAAACAAACCACACCAAAACAAATAGGGTTACGCCCAGCCAATCCTGTTTATTTTTGTGTAGAATTTGTTGCTACACAACTACGTAGTGGTCATATTTTGCTGAAAACGATGCTGAATCGATTTTTTCAGATAAATCGATCTTCGATAAAATCAGGCTGATTCACGTTAGTACCAACATAGGACGCGTAAGTGGTCAGAGGTTCAATGACCTCTGTTATGACCAATGTGTTATTGCAGAACACAAAAAAAAAATTGTGCACCTTTATAGATGAACTACTAAAAATATTTGTTTGCGCGATTATACCCAAGGGCTTGATATAACAGCGCGGGAAACAGACAAACCAATCACAACCGCGCGGCGCCTGCCCTCCCGTCGCGCCCCCCTCTTGTCCTCCAAACAGTCCCAATATAATTCTGCGCATTCCGCCATCTCTTTTTGCCCTTGCTGGTAGAACCGTGTCGATGCCTGTACGAAGTTTATATTTTTAGTAATTAGAAGATTTTGTTTAAGCCCCCATATTTGTTTAAGACCAACTTTTTTGGGATGCATGAAAGAAACCTCCCCTAAACTGACTGAAACCACTGATTACTCCAAATATCCGGCGCACCTTGCACAGTTAGACCAAGACTCAATTAACTGACAAATCCATTTACTTCAACTGGTGGCGGGCTTCGGCCACCCTTATGATGAAACTATGCCGCCAAGCAACTCTTCATGTTCCAGCGTGACGTCATGAGACGACGTAGTGAGGCAGTTGCGTGGTATCAATTATTCTACCGTTACCGACCTCTGTAGATGAAATTAAATGAAATATATGTATTTATGTAATGTAGGTTTACATCAGATACACTTATTATACGTCGGTTTTAATGTAAAATAAAAACAATACAACTAAAATATCTAATAGTTTTATACAACGAACTAATTTTAGTTCGTTGGTTTTATATAATAAATAATAACATGAGGAAATACGCAAAAACAGAAAAAAAGCTTGTTTACTAAAATTTTATGAAATAATACACTTGAACAAAATGAAAAATTTAGGAATAAATTAAATAACATTATATTTGTAGGTAAATATCTTTTTACGGAAGACTGGCTAAACAAACGATTAACGCCACGCTGACGTTCATTCTCCCGTTATTTGGGCAAACTTCATTTTATTTACGATTTTCTTCCAAGTGTGGTACTAGCCGAGCGTTAGCCAGTGTGTTGAAAAATAAATCGGTATGAAAAGTCAAAATTTATGAACGCCAATTTCGCAATAAAAGTATAAGGCCTCTTTTTGATGACTTGCAAAGTCTTCAGTGTAAATTTGGCTTTCCCAAAGCTTGTTTAGTAAGCCCAAGCCAAGGTTCAATCAGCATAGCAAGCCAAAATATGTTTTTGTATTATCATGAAAAGATTTCTCTTCACCACGCAATTAAACAAAGTTACCTAAATATCAAACTAGTTTAAATTGACGTAAAGTCTTGAAAATATCAAATCCCCAGTTATGAGCTTTTGCTTCTTGACGGAATCCAGACTAGAACGATCGGATGTTAAAATAATCAATTCTACCCTCTTAAATGCTCGAGCGACTTAATTATCTAAAATACATTGATACACTTTTGTATAACGTTTGTAAAACATCCAAATACAAAAGAAATGAACATTTACTGAAGACTTCATAGATATTTTTAAGAAAGTAAAGATATTAAAACTCTCTAAAAGGCGAGTCACGCCCGGTCGAAATTAATGTTTATCTACCCTCAAAAACTGTTTTTCTGCTTGTCCTCAGTAGAAAAAACATTTTCTTGCACTTTAGTAAACAAAAGTTTTAGCACAGTATGATTTTTACATTGTGGTTTTAGTAAAATAATGACCGCACACAATAGCGTCGATTTAACTTATTTGACAGAACTAAACTTAATTTAACCGTTCTGTCTTTTTCTTTCTTATCGAAAATACAAGGACAAGACGCTTAAAATAAGTTTAGTTCTGTTACACTGAATTGACACCACTATCCCGTAAATCTCCCATCATAATTTTGAAATATAGGCTTATTTGTTAAGGTTTCTCCCAACGCCAACGACCTTGAACTGAGTAACTTTACAACCACTTTATACGGTAACTATAGCATTTTTAATAGAAGAAAAATACGTAGTATGATGCAAATAGTGATGTGGTTTTTCCTGAATTTTATTTTTATGTACAGAAGTGAAGCAAGAAAATTCTAAGTTTACCCTTATTTCTCGATTTTTTGTCCACTTGTAAGAATAGATATAACTGCTACAGTTTTTATCGAAACAGTATAAACATTTATAAACTTCTATACAAAATAATATTAAATGATATGGTTTTCTCAGTTCTTGAAAATTCATTTTATTTTAGATAAAATTAATTAAAAACACACTATTTTCGCACTTGTCAGCCGCAGCGACTGACGTAACAGCCATGTTGCAGTGCGAGCTGATAAGAACCTTATTTTAATATGATTTTGTTCGAAATTTCAACCACCACGAATCGAGTTGCTAATTTTTCTGGCGGAGCCACCTTAACTCATGGCTAAAAAACTGTCACGTGTTCACATCGTTCCGTCTTTACAGGAATATAGAAATTCTCTGAAATTCGACCTCTTCTTTGAAAGGAGTTATACTAGAGATCATTTCCAACAGATTAAGCCCTATCAACTAGGGGTCGAAAATAAATGGTCTCCGAGTTACGAAGGTTTTGAAGATATTTTTCAAACTTTCAGACTGGTAACGAAAAACAAATTATTCAAAAATAATGGTTCCTCTTTCGGCACTTATTTGTTATTTCTCTGATGAATGATAAATGAGTGATCATTTATAAAAAATACACATGCCCAGAATTCCCATAATCTCAGAAATTTTTATTTTGTAATTTTTGAAATATTGACGTGTTTTACTTGAAAAAAACTTGTCATTCTCGACCCCTAGTTGATAGGCATTATTTGTTGGAAATGATCTCTAGTATAACCCCTTTCAAGGAATTTGATTGAATTTCAGAGCATTCTGTATATAAGGTGAACTTTGAGTCATCATCCAAATTCATACTGGCAGCTTGGTAAGTTATCAGTATCATGGATCAATCAACAACAATTTTGTAAAATTAAAAAAATATATATATTCGTGAATCACTATGGGAAGTCGAAGTTTTATTTTACGAGTTAAAAAAAGAATGTTATTGATCCATGATACTGATCAGTGATCGCTTACCAAGCCTACAGTATTAATTTGGACGATGACTCAAAATTCACCTTGATATTTTTATAAAATATATGAAAAAACATCCTTACGACATGAATTGTGGTGAGGCCAGGTGATGGTGATGGATGGTGAGTCCTATCGCCGTACTTTGGGCACAAATAGGGACCAGTGTTGCCAACTTAGCACTTTCGGTGCTAGATCTAGCACTATTTTCATATATTTAGCACTGAAAAATTACCCTATTTATAGTCATGCAAAACCTACCTCACATACGAAATTCTCCAAGATATTCCTAAAAAATAGGGAAACAGATACAAAATCTACATCAAAATACTTGTCTTACTTGAAATTTGTTTCTAATTGATGTTTTCTAGTTTGTGATGTACTCTAAATATGTTAAGAGTATCCAAAGCGATGGTTTTCACTATTTGAATATTAGAATATTTTATTTAATAACAATTTAGCACTATTTTTCGAAATTCATAGCAATCTAGCACTATTTGAGATGACATTCAGCACCCAACCGTGGTATCAACTTGGTAATCGTGGTATCAAGTCTTTTTTTAGTCGACCTCATAGGACCAACTTACCGATACACAGTCCGCCGACTTCCGCCGAATTCCTAAGCCCTATTGATTGCGGCGCTTAGTATCGCCAAATAGGTACTTTCTACAGCCTACTCCTCGTTTATGGCCAAACCAAAAATATCGAAAAAAATTATTATGTGTTAATTTTAAGACAACATATTCAACATTTTTCTTTTTTATACCACCAAGACTTCCATATGAAAAAAAATTTCAACCGAATAGTGTTTTTTGGCTTGAATTCGCTACTGCTCCTAAGCAGCTTAGTAGATTTAATTCATTCATGCTTTGATAAATAGATAAACTTCATATAAACATAATAAAGGATTATTCAATCGCACAATCACGTCCATGTACAAAGTATTATTTTCGGCTATTTCGCCCTGTCAAGGACGTAGCGAGCGTCGTAACAGCCACTTTGCATTGCGCGCTGATATGCATGTTATTTGAATATCGTTTCCGTTGTGAGGCTGTGACATATGGACGGATGAACGGACAACGGAGTCTCACTATAAAGGTAACTTTTAAAAAAAAAAAAAAAAAAAAAAAAAACCATTTAAATACTACGAAACCCTAAAAATGCAGATGTCCGATTTCGAGGGATTTTTACACACTGTGCGTGCGTTGGCAGAGGTCTATGACGAAAAATATTTAGATAGACTGAAACATGCATAATATATCTGTGACCTACTTCTACTGATCTCAATAAACAACTTTTATTCTACACCTTTTCCTTGTAACTTGCGACTCAGTATTGACTATGAAGAAGTACTTTTTTACATGATTTCCAAAGTCGTAAAATAATGTTCAGTAACATGTAGTTTGAAAGCTTGTCACAGATACACCTGGTACACGTAATTCTCCGTACACGTACTCGTAATATGCAACGCCTGCTCCATAGTCGTGTCGTGCACTCGTGCAGTGTCGAATGCAGGTAGGGTTGCCAGATGGTCGGGATTCGTCGGGAATTTTCCTATGACATTTCATATGATATCCAGAGTCCCGACAAAATACAAATTGTCCCAACAAATAACAAATAACAACGGTCGGCGGGCAATAAAGTATTTTGTTATAATTACTTTAATTTTAATAATAAAAAATAAAGTTTTGATTCGTAATATTTATTTGTCCCAACCATTATGCCAAAATACCGACTTTTTGAAATTATGCCCAGATATTTTGGTTTTCCCATCTGGCAACCCTAAATGCAGGTGTCGACGAAACGCTCTGTCCCACAATGTTCAAATGCACTATTCGTGCAGCGCTGCCGCAAGCTGATAAGTAGGGCTTAGTGACACGCTCTCCAGCATTCTGAAACTCTGCGGAATCCTCTTTGATCGCTACTGGGTTAATGTATGATCTTATGTGAAATAAATTAGGGGTACATTGTAACTTGTACTCGTACACAACTTTATTTTATCACAAAATATTATTTTTTTAAAGCGAACTTCATACTAGAGAGTCAGTTGATAAATGAGAAATGACAATTTACATTAACTCGCACGTCTTATCCGGGTATATGAAAAGTAAAATTTTCACCTCGAGTATTTCCCGAAAAGTACAATATATATATTTTGGTTTCCGTCAAAAAAAACATTATTTAGTGAAACCTCATTATCTGTTTGTCCGTTCACAGGATAGCTCATGAACAGTATAAAATTACAGGAAAACCGTGACGTCACAAAATATAGTAGATTGTTATACGAGTGCATAAAACGAGCTATATACCCGAGATTCGTGGTAATATGGCTCTTTTGTAGCCGAATTCAACTACTTTTCACTTCGATTGCGAGGAAATGAAACAGTATTATTTCATTATCACTGGATGACATATTTAACTTTCAGTAATATTTAATGCAAATTTAAATAATCAAACAACAAAATATATACTGCTGACTGAGAAAAAACATCTTTCCCGCCACTGTTTTTTTTTTCTCTTCCTCTAAGTGGGAAGGCAAAGGGAACTTACCCCTTACAGCCACATCTAAATAACCTAAATAAATAATCAAACATGTATATATATATATTTTTTACAATATCTCTATGTTTGTATCCTTATCATCTGAAGCTTCTGTCCTGTCAATTCGCGCTAATATGATAGAATTTTAGCGCGAACATTAGACGTTTCTATGAAGTTGTACTGTATATCTGGCTGTATGGCCTATTGCCATAGTCTTAGAAGAAGTAAACAGTGCTTGTAGCTTAGACCAGTGGTTACCATACTTAAGAGGCTCTGCTAATTTTATTTTTGTCACTGTCACTCCAAGCGAATAATCGCACAGTGCGAGAGGGGTGGATTCAGAGGAAAAGGGAAAAAAGTTGGTTTTATATTTTTATTAAAAAAACTAAAATAGCTAGCAAAATTTCAAAAATCAAATTTCTAGATATTGTTAAAATACACCTAATAAAATATGTTTGAGTTCTCTATATGGTTCCTATTCGTCAAACGAGGAAAAAAAGTGTGTTTGAAGACCTCATTTCAACAATTATTTCTATCGAGGAAAATTTATCCAAACATGTTTTCCAATTTCAAAACTCTAGATTATATAGTCAAAATGCATGTTCCAGAAACTGATTATAATTTTCCTTGTATTTCATGAAATACACAGAAAAGAAACACCCGTATTTTTTTCGCATATCGCCTTAAATGAACCCAGACCCACTCAAAAATCCACAGAGATTAAGGGCCCACTAAGACTTTGTGGCATAAGAAAGAGGTAAAGGATATTCATGTTTATATAAGCATAATTTATTAAACCTTGTAGCTAAACGTCTGCCAGCAGATTCACATTGTATGTTGCCTTGAATTTAAATTTCTTCACGACTTACTAGAAATTAACTTACGACCCACCAATGGGTCGCGATCCACACTTTGGGAAATGCTGGCTTAGACCATAGAAGACTCTAAGGCTTGTAGATGCTCTAAGCAAGCATAAACCGGTACTTTTTAGAGCATAAGAAGTGAAAAAAATATTTTATAAAATTTCGGGGGAGGTTTATTGAAACGTATTCAAGCAGATCATAAAATTAATAAAAACACTGACTGAGTCGCTAGTATGAATTTGTTTTTGTAAAGAAATTCACCTAATTATGTGCTTCAACGCATATAGGTTCAGAATGATCTCTTGGATCCCCGATGAAAATACTGAAAATTTACGATAACGTCACATTTTGTTTTTTATTAAGTAATAACTCGAGCGGATATCAAATGAAGCATCCTTTTTGTAGTCACAGAATCTATTTGATCTATTTTGAACGAAGTACATACACATCTATTTGCCACCTCGCGAAACAATTCGATTTGTTTTGTCAACCGTGTGCGTTCTGGTTCAGGAACTCGTTAAATTACAGAATTCATTCGTATTTGTAACACCAACAAACAGCCGTCCTTTGAGAGCGGACACAAAACTGAGGTGCGTTCATTAAAGAACTCTAGTCTGGGTAGGTAGGAACGTTGGGATTGTAACTCTGAGTTTTTAAACGGATTTCTTCGTGTAGTGAGCGACACTCCAAACGTCAGTTGTCATTTTTGCAATATATTTAGTATAAATAAATATAACGTTAAGAGGACCCCCTCTGAACGAAATTCAACGAAATATGTCAAGTGAAGTTTGGAGCCTATGCGAACCTTGCGAACCCTGCTCAGAGTTGATGTTGCAAAAGTCGACACCAGTGTAGCGAGACTGTCATTTTTGAACGGTCGGTGTTGAAACGCGAGTTGATTTTGAACGAATTACCCCTCGGCCATAGCTTCAGGCTTCGAGAGGCGCGCCAAGCGGTTCTTGCGACGGCGCCGGGGCGTAGAGAACAAAAGAGCTGGCCATGGGTCGCATCTCACGCGCCTTGTCCGGCTTCGAGTGACTTGCGCTCTCGCGACGGCGGTGTGCGGGGAGGCGGGGAGCCGCGCCAGTGATCGAGCGCACAGGACGAACCTAGTGTCGAGCGCTTTGAGCGAGCGAGTGCGCTATACATCCGATGCGGTGGAAGGCGCCGACGGATGTCGTGGCAGGGCAAAGCCCGTCGCAAAAACCGCCTGGAAGCGCAGCAAGAAGCGCCGCCAGAAGCCTAAAGCTGTGGCCCTGGCGTTAGTGTTGCGACTCGGGTAGGAAACTCAACTCGGTGTGTGTTTATGAACGAATATCTGGAGGGAAAGGTAAACAACTGGAACCGAGATAAACACAGATCTCGAGTGGGGATCGTACCCGGCACCCCTCACAAACGCACCCTCGCCGATCATTATCCCTACACACTGAGCAGCGAGGCTCCTTCGCGTCAAACAAGCAGGGAAAGGAGGGTTTTGTTTTATTATTTTATATCGGCTATTGGTTTTTTTTTTTCTGTGGCAACTCCGAAGAAACAGGTACACAAAGCCAAGTTCTGTGCTTTTTACCATCACCCTTGAGACGCGTGCTGAGAGGGACACAAAGAGGGTAATCTTCCGCATTGGGAAGAGAGAGATTTTGATGCCATATAAAAATTTTGTTTTTTGCTAATTTTACGACTAAGACACTTTACACAGTCTGATACCGACCCAAAAATTCGTCTTCTCATTTGTACGCTAATATATATAATATAAATAAAATTTCAAATAACTTTTTTCTCTTCGTCCAACCTACATATACTTTCTATTCGTCTCGAAATTTCGGATAATTAACATGTTTAAAAAATACCTTTTAATAACCCAGAAATCTTGTATTTTATGCCTCGAAACGTCCTATTTTCACATAACAACATTATTATCTAGAATTTGAAAACATATAAACCCCGTGGTACTTCATAAATATTTAAAAAATTCTGTAGTCCACCACCTTGCCAAACTGAACTACATCAGCATCTACTATGTGCACTGTACAATACCAGTGAGTGGCGAAATGGACATTTAAAAAACTGTACTACATCAGCATCTACTACGTGCACAGTACATTACCAGTGTGTGGCGAAATGCACATTTAAAAAACTGTACTACATCAGCATCTACTACGTGCACAGTACATTACCAGTGTGTGGCGAAATACACATTTAAAAAACTGTACTACATCAGCATCTACTACGTGCACAGTACATTACCATTTACCAGTGTGTGGCGAAATGGACATTTAAAAAACTGTACTACATCAGCACCTACTACGTGCACAGTAAATTACTAGTTTGTGGCGAAATGCACATTTAAAAAACTGTACTACATCAGCACCTACTACGTGCACAGTACATTACCAGTGTGTGGCGAAATGCACATTTAAAAAACTGTACTACATCAGCATCTACTACGTGCACAGTACATTACTAGTGTGTGGCGAAATGCACATTTAAAAACTGTACTACATCAGCATCTACTACGTGCCCAGTACATTACCAGTGTGTGGCGAAATGCACATTTAAAAAACTGTACTACATCCACACCTACTACGTGCACAGTACATTACCAGTGTGTGGCGAAATGCACATTTAAAAAACTGTACTACATCAGCATTTACTACGTGCACAGTACAATACCAGTGTGTGGCGAAATGGACATTTAAAAAACTGAACTACATCAGCATCTACTACGTGCACAGTACATTACCAGTGTGTGGCGAAATGCATATTCAAAAAACCCAACAACATTACACCTATGTGATTGTGGCTTGACAAATAATAATGGAAAACACGACTTTGTATGGTTTTCTGGACCACAGTTACCACCAATCTTGAGCGAAATTGTATTACAGATATACCTATGTAAAATGTGTTTATTATTTATAATCAGTATATACGGGTGTGTTACGGTTTCACAAGTTATTTTATTGTTTCAGAAAATGACGAAGATAAAGAAAATATGACAGAAAGCGACGACGATGATACTGACGTAGATGACGACGAGTGCAGTGATAAAAATGAATAAGTCCAAATAATAACTGATAAAATTTTACTACTGAAACTTTTGACTTCTATAAGATTATTATTATATTCCTAGCGATTTTTTGCTGTGGCTGTGACGCTTTAGTTGATTTTGTATTAATCTGAAAGCGAAACATACCATAGTCTGGCAATAATTGGTCTGGCGTTTTTATAAAAGTAAATCCGATAGTATAAGCTATTAAAATTAGTTTAATTCAACTTCAATAAAGTGACGCGAATTTCCTGTTGTTTTCAGCGAGCAGTATTAAAGTAGTCACAATGTAATAGGTCCGTTTTGACATATGTCATCGCAACGTATCTATGGATGTGAACCATGCAAATCGGTAACTATGTCAACCGATTCTCACGAGAAATCGATTCAAAATATTATGAGTTTGTTATCGTTTGAAATATTTTCAAGGTTATTGGTTATAATTTCCAGAATAAACATAATTGCCAAAGTCAACGTGAAAGAAAATATAAACAGTTCAAAAGTAAAGCCTAAAGTCACAAGAAAAAAACACTAAAAACAAACGGGAGCACAACGACTTCCAATATGGTGATAGAAAGATATTTCGGGTGCTAAAACCAGCTTTTAATTTTTTTTCTCTACGAAAAGAATCTGAAATGGAAATTCTTACGTGCCAGTAATATTTTGTAATGTTTTACCTCACTGACCTCAAATTAGATAGAGGTCTGAGCGTTGATAGATATAAAATACTGGCCAGTAAGAAAAATATGTAGGCTTCAAGATGAAAAAATTGCTCCTTGCCTTATAAAAAAATACTGCTATATTTCTTACCAGCCAATCTGTCTATTGATAGGATAATTTATGGAAAACTGCCTGTAAACCAATTCATTAATAAAAAAAATGGGACTTTAAGCAATAAATGCATGTTTTTTATGTTTATATTTTTTGTTTTTGTAAACTATAAGTTTAAAAGCTAAGTGGTATGTAACATTATTTAGCACAATTATTATATTATGTTTTTCGGTATGCGCGACACCGTTACAAATACATGCAAATGTTCAAATCTAAAAAGTTTATATTTGCAAAAAAAAAGGAAATTTAAACTTGGCTTTTTGTGTACTGGTCTCACAAAAGCTAATTACAGATCATTACAATTATTTTATCAATATTAAAACAAGTTTATTATTTTCACGTGGAATCGAATTGAGTCTGTGAAATTAGGCGATTATCTGGTTACAACACTATTATTAAGAAAAAATTTACTGAGAATGTAACTGTTTTTGAGACATTGTGTAGTAATTCAAAATGGCATTTTATTTTGGAATATGCGTGAAAATAGTACTTGAAATATGTTCCGTGATAATTAAAAAACGTTTATTTATTTTCTTTAAACACAATAAGTTAATAATTATTTGTTAACCGTTTCATTTATTACATGTAAAGTTATATTCTATGGTCGTTCTTATCTGTCAAAACGGGCCTCTTATTTTGTGGCAACTGTAGTAAGTCGAGTCTCAAACACTTGACCACAGAACTTTAGTACACGTCGTCGAGCAATAGAACCTGTTTCACAACCGCACATTGTTTTGCTCGCGTTCGATCGTTTATCGTTAAGGCGATATGCGAAAAAAACACGGGTGTTTCTTTTTTGTGTATTTCATGAAATACACGAAAAGTTATAATCAGTTTCTGGTATATGCATTTTGACTATATAATCTAGTGATTTGATTTTGGAAAACATGTTTGGATAAACTTTCCTCGATAGAAATAATTGTTGAAATGAGGTCTTCTTACACACTTTTTCTCCTCGTTTAACGAGTAGCAGCCATGTACAGAAATCAAACATATTTTATTATATGGGTTTCAACAATATCTAGATATTTGATTTTGAAAATTTTACTAGTGTAGTTTTTTTAATAAAAATATAAAACGACCTTTTTTCCCTTTTGCCCTGAATCCGCCCCTCTCGCACTGCGTGATTTTTCGCATGGAGTGACGGTGACAAAAATAAAATTTGCATAGCCTCTGTATTATTTAATTTTATAATTTTTACTGTTTCACTTGAGTACAATATTAGGCGAGAGGTGCCAAACAGAACTCAATTAATATACATATATGTTATTTTAGAATAAACTAGTTTGGCCTAGGTCAAAGTGGTTTTGGGTTGTCATGAAAAAAACACGAAGGTTATTTATGGCCGTCACGCCACTAAGTACATAGCGTGACTCGCCATATATAACCTTCTAACCTAGGGTTGCCATCCGTCCCGATACATTGGAACTGTCACCGTTATTGAGTCCTCTGTCCCGACGTCCCGACAAACAGTAAAATGTCCCGATATCTGCGCCAAGTGGAATGAAAGAAATTCTCTGCTGCCACAAACTGTGGAGTCGATATAGTCGACAGTGTCAGATGAACTATAATGGGTATAACTATGACTTGCACAGTTTTATTTGTATTTATTTCTATATTACTGAAAAAATTACGTACTCCGAAAATTATAATACTCGTAATACATTCGCTACAAATACGTAAATGTGAATTCTGGGGTAGTTGCGGAAGCCGGAAACCGGAGACAACCCTCGAATCGCGATAAAAACCATCTGTTCCATAGAAAAGTAATATAGTTACCCAATCAAAATGAATAAAACACTTGATTTTTTTTTTCGATTTCTCAATTTCTTTTCATGAAAAGTTGTTTGTATGTGTGGAGTACTATCGCCAGTTTCAGGCTTCCGCATCTTCATCTTAACAGCCTGTAAATCTAATAAATATAGCGAATAAGCGAATAAATATTTGTCTTGTCTTAAAATCGCGTATTAATTTACTCCCATTCCAGAGCGTCCCGAAGAGGCCATAGCAAAATATGGCAACCCTATTCTAACCTAACCTACCGGTTCTCTTCTGCGGTGCAGGACTTTCGGAAAACTAGTTTGGCCTTACTACATCTTCCAAATGTACGTTGCCTAAACTATAGAAACAGAACCTCTGTCCTCCTGGTAGTTCCGTTTTTGAAGCCCCGCTAAAGAGACGTAATTTCTAAGCTTGTTTATATAGCAAACATTATAATAAATTACTTTCATGTCGTTTTAGGAATGCTTTGAGGCCTCATGTTTTTGGGAGCGTTTTTACTCAACCGCAGACGAGAACTTTTCCTGAAAAGTAAAACAATTCTTTCTTAAAAATACTGTCTTATACAGGTTGTTTGGGGCATCTCGAAAACTATTGAACTTTGCACTGAAGTAAATTCAGTCAAAAATGTTTAAAATCATTTCGTATATCATCCCTGAAAAAATTTACATCGATGGGCCAAACACCTTATATATAGAATGCGCATTGAGCAATCTGTGTTTTAATAAATTCTGTATTGGGTTTGTAATCAATGAGTATAGATGAAAAAAAGAGTAAGCAGGATCTAAATTTTCGCAATTCGCAGTCATAAATTCAATTCAGAAAAGTCATGCGTTACCTGTCCATCACAATTAGGCCAATGGCAAAGACTTTATTACATTTGGATAGAGGTGATTTTGGCTTGTTGGCTTATAGTATGTTCGAGAACGGTATGTGAGTAATTGGATTTTTTCTCGAGGGTATTCAGGTATACACAGAGCGAATTTATTTTGGGGCAAAGTTTTTTCGTTTTAATATCTGTATCAGTTACGTTTATACTACAGGCCAAAAACTTTGCCACAGTTCTTTCATTCATTTTAGGCAGCTTTTCTTTTAATGCATAGCTTTAAAATTCGTTTACTAAACAACAAAGGCTGGGTCCGTAATGGTCCAATCACAAAACATTATAATATGGAAAAGAAGAGCCAAAGAAAGCCGCGACTGCGACGAGACGCCAGCAGGCGTAGCATGGTCACGTGCGACTTCGTTTATCACGCTTTTTAACTCACAATCTGTCAAAATTCGCGATATAACTCCCTCCCCAGTCGTTTGTCGCGTCAAGCGAGCATGACGAATACGCTGTTTATGTGAGATGCGCGTGCGCGGCTTCATTCTAGAGTCTAGAATCTAGACAATAGGGTTCGTTCGTGCACGACAAACATGCGCGCGGCTTTTTATCGCGAAATTTGACATTTCCTTGCCACATATTTGTCAACATCTCCCGAGGCCGTGACACAGATATTTTTCTTTAATAGGCTTTTAACTCACTTATTTTGAGGATAATAATATTCTCGCACCTTATTGGATAATAGACAGGATGATAATTTTTTAGTTCTTTCAAATAAAATTTAATAATAATGACAAATGGTCCAGCGTTAGTTTCTTCAATATGTGTGGTGAACTAAAAACGCTTTTTCGCAACTGGCTAGACAAAGAATATATGATATAGAATTCAGAATTATTTTTTCTGTGCTGCTGGTCAATTGGCTTCGTAAGAGGCTGAAATCGTAGCACAACCTGCTTGTTTGTTGGGATTCAATGGTAACTGCAAGGTTCTTACCACCGTTTTGGTTTCAATAAAGCTGATACTGCTCCAATAGATGTACTTACAGACACAGCATGCAGTGAGAGATACTTCAGTTCAACAACCCATCTTACTCTAAATATTACTTTCCACCCCTCTGAATAGCTTCGTTAACATCTTTGTACAATTTTTCCTGGAAAATATAGGGAAGGAAGTAATTATTTTGCAAGAAAACATATTTCACCTTTTGAGATTGGTACGCCAAGAAAACTCGTAATTTTCGTGTAATGGAAGCTTCATTTTGACTAGCTTTTGCCCTTGGCTCCGCTCGCACTGATTTCGTTTGCATTTTCCCGGGAATAAGTATATAAAAATATAAAATATAAACTACGGCTTATAAAATATCTCTATGCAAATAATCACGTCGATCCTTTGCTCCGTTGCTGCGTGAAAAAAGGACTAATAAAATGACGTAATAAAAATTAAACATGGATCTCTAATAAGCAATATCACCATCGATATTCTTATTCTACAAATTATAACGAAGACCACTCTCTTTTCACCAACGATTTTCACGTCAAATCCCGATATCCTTCTCCCAATTGGGGCTGAGCCTTATCGCTGTACCTCACCGTGTTTTCCTTCACATTCAGCAAGCAGTAAGGTTGCGTTCCTAAACGCCCGGGTGAACTCGTAAAATTTAACTGTCAAAGTGAGTTTTACATTTCTGACAAGGTTTATTGAACGACTTCGAGCTGTACGTTTTCACTCGGTTGGTTGTGGAACGGGTGAAAGTTCATTTTTACCTCGACGGCGTTTAGGAACGCTACCTTAGTTAGTGTGCAAATACTGCACACATAAGTTTCAAATAACTCATTAGTGCACTCTCAACTGGCAAGATTCTTACGCAGGTCTTAAGATTGAGAGGCCAGCGTTCTTGAGTATAGTACCTGGGTGGCCGTAGCTCCGTTAGATCAAAATACGGACGTAGTAAAATACAAGGAAAACCGTAAAAACTTCAGGAACATATGGAAAACGAAAAAAAGAGAACATGGTTTTTACTCCGGCGTGGTTCGAACTAGGGACCTATTGTGCGCCAGGTAAACAGTCTACCAACTGAGCTTGACGATTGAGCGTTTTTATCGTTGCCTTTTAAGATTCCGTAGTACCTAAAAGGTACAAAAGGAACCTTTATGGTGAGATTCCGTTGTCTGTCCGTCCGTTCGTATGTCCAAGCATTCACAGTCTCATAACTTTAGCACTGTTAAAGACAGACTTGAAGCCACGCCCCCTTTATCTGATTGCCCTTCAAGGCAGCTTTATCGGAACGACGCACCCGAGGTTCATGAACGAATTCATCGTGAAATTGTTAGTTAAAAATATTATAAATAAAGACGATATTTTTGATGGACGTAGATAAATATTTTGTGAAACTGAACAGAGTTAGACATTGGGACACTCGTGCAAAGTTATTACGAAACTCACTTCGTTCGTTTTGCAAGCAAGCACTCCTGTCCCAATGTCTCAAATTATGTTACAGATGCACAAAATAAATAACTCACAAATACCTTGCAAAAATCTTACCCTTGCATGCTGTAAGACTAAGGTCTTTAAGTAATCTCACAGATGCCTCTGTAAGTTTCTTATTTTATTTTCTTTGTAGTTAGTATTTATAATTTAGTACTATTTATGTTATTTAAGTTTCTTGTTTACCAATGACGTGAAGATCTTTAATTTCATTCACTAACACCAAAATAAAAAAAAATACCTAAACGATTTTTAAAAACTTACAGGAAACAAAACACTAGCACAGTTTTTACACTGTGACACCAGCATGAATGCCACAGATTAAGAAAAAAAAAACAGATCTCGAAATTTTTTTCGCTGTCCAGAATACCGATTTCCTTTCAGCATTCGGTTGAGTGTGTGTTGTGTACCTACACAACGTGTCTGTGGAAGTAGGAGGGTTAGTCAGATTCAAAACCAACAACTGTCTATTCATCATACTTAGTCATTCTTCGTTGTAAATCGAGCGTGAAAACCAAAGATAATTGTACTAGCCTTTCGCCCGCGGTTCCGCCCGCGTTTATTCAATCTTTGCCTTGTTTTCGGCTTGTGGTTATTAAATCAACACCCTGTTATTAATTAAAGCTGTATATGTTGAGCAGGGTCACTAGGATGATAATAAAGAAAACTGTATCAAAATCCGTTAAATGGTCCTCGAGTTAAAACGGGACATACATACAGAGAGATAGACAAAAATTCAAAAATGTTGGTTTTGGCCTCAGTACAATACCCATTCGAAAAAATATTCAATATACAGATATGACTTAATAAGTCTATGTAGTTTACTCTTATGTTTGATTTCGTGACATTTACACGCTCCTCTTTATTTATTTTTCCATGTTTTCTTTTTCACCCAAAGGTTGCCTGGAAGATATTGCTATTAGCAATAAGTGACGCCTTTGTACACTGTAAATTTTTTTTATGTTTTTTTTTTCATGTTTTTGTGTAAATGTACATTAACCCCCGGTTTCTGAAAGGCCAATCAATGTTAACAGTAGATTAAAAAATAATTATCTGCGGATTAAGCCAGAAAAAGTGGGAATTTTACATTGAAATCAAAAATTAACTAAGTTAATTATTGATTCATCACTATTCAGACTTCATATATGCTTTATTTTCACCGTTATTTGCGGTTAAAGTTTTTTTAATCTACTGTTAAGTTTTATTGGCCTTTCAGAAACCGGGGGTAAGTGTAATAAACAAAAATAAATAAGACTTTTGTACTACTTTATTATTAGTACAGTTACTCGTATAGATAGATGTCGATACTGAAAACACATGAAAGGGCTGTAATCTTCGCTAAGACAACAAGACAAGCGATTGTTCTGGTGGATACACAGAGAGGATTTCAGGATTTTCAGCTAAATAATTAAGTAGAAAGCAGCTGCTCCACTGTTCTCTACTAATGGATCTTTCTTTAGATATTTCCTCGGCATCTGTTCTCACGAAGATACGAACTATTTATTCTCTTTAATAAGGTTTCTCCATACTTTTGTACTGGATTGCGCATTAAGAAACTATTATTGCTAAGTACCAGAATGTAGTCCAGAATGCGTGTAAGCATTTCTGTTAGCCAAAGATTCCATATTATGCATCATTGTTATGATTTATTATATACTCAAAAACCACATTTCACTACATCTACTGAATTTGGGATTGCCAAATATTATTCATATTATTCAATATTATTATATATTAAGTTATTCTTATTTTTTTAAGCGGAAGTCCATGGTGTGTATGTAAAATATTTTTAGTAGTGTCCCCTCGACCACGAATAAATGTAACAGCGACGAAAAGACGAACCATATTTACCTGAAAAATAAAAGTCATCTTGATGTTTATTCTCTTTATTTGCCAGTTTCATAAACTAAGTACTATAAGATTATATGTTTATATAACCACATATTTCGCTTTAAATACTTATTCTTAATATTGTTCGAGTGCATTACAAACTAAAAAAGATATATCAGAAACAAATTTTAACAAAAAAATAAGTGCGCTACCGATTACGCCACCGAGGTACTCATCCTGGATCTTTTTTTGTTTTGCCATATCCGTCTGTCTGTCTGTCTGTCTGTCCGTGGCTTAGCTTAGCTTAGTACTAGAAAGCTGTAATTCGGCATGGGTATACATATTTATCCCGCCGATAAGGTGGTACAGTAAAATTTAAAAAAAGATTTTTTTAAGGTTACCCTACACGTAAAATGGAAATGTTTTTTTCTCGTCTGTCCCCTAGTATGGCGTGTCGTTGGATAGGTAATTTAAAAATATTGGGGGTGTGAGAAGACCATTTTTCGATCCAGGGTTTCGTTTGCGAAATATTAAGCTTAAAAGTGTTCATTTTTGTTAGAGTCAAGTGTCCCCCCTCAGAACAAAATGATCTGTGGTCCCCCCCCTGCCAGCGAAACAAATTTGGAGACGTGAAAAAAATCACGGCAATAGTATAACGAAATTAAAAGGAAAACTATCACAGCTAAGTAGCTTTACAGCTAGTAGGCTTTACAAGTTAACGAGTACAGATCGCGCCAAACTTTTAGTCCCCTCTAAACACGGGATGATTCGCATCAGCAGGAACAAAATGTATGGGCCGTTCTTAGGAAGAGCAACTTCCGAGCGTATTAGAAGTTTGGCGTGATCTGTATTAGTCGACAAACTTATAAAATATACTTGGAGAAGAAATCCGCATTTGTACAGGGCAACAACGGGACCCTATACTGCACGTGGCCCAACACGCACTTGGCCGGTTTTTTTGTCTTCAACATTGTTCTATATAGTTTGTGTTCTGTTTACGTAAATCGGTGGATTAAACTCCCCTTCTCTTGCTTAGTATTCACCCAAGTGCCAGAATATCTCCTCAAACTGTTCAACGGTCCGGAGACGAAATCTAGTTAACTAAGGAACCCAAAATGAATAATTGAACCAGTGCGCTCTAATTGGCAAGTGATCCCTGAAAATTAACTCTGACGTAATACCTATATAGACAGCCACCCATTCGGTTGTAGTACCACTGAAAAGAAAATGATTTCGAACAATTCGGGTAAAACAACAATATTTTGTTTAATTTTTCTTTATTTTATTTATTTAAGGAAAACTTACAGCTATAATATCTATATATATATATATATATATATCATATATGTCACCGGAAAATAATAAGAATCGTAAGTTGATCAATTCACTAGGTTAGGTTAGTTTATAAATGACCGTGAAAAAGCCTGCTGTTAAATTATAAACTACCTAGTGAATTGATCAACTTACGATTCTTATTATTTTCCGGTGACATATATATATATATATATATATATATATATATTTATAGTTATATATATAAAACATACAAACTTACTAACAGAAAAGCCAATTACAAGTTTTCACAGATGGGTTCAAATTTGGAAACATAAGGTACAAAAAATAAATCAGTTACGAGTACAATACAGATAGTCACAGTTTTGCAGTAATAAAGAGGTGAAGAAAGATGAACGTAAATAACAACGTAAAAATAACGTAAAAATTTAACCCAAAAAAAATGCAGCAAGACATATTTGAAATTTAAGACTAATATAATAGAATCTTACAATCTATTTGACAGAATAACAAAATTTTGTAGTTATACATTTATAAATACTATTAACACTATTATAAAATAACTCTATGTATTATGAACATATATTTGTACATACCTCTGTGTAGGATCAAGAAAATAGATAAGTAACCAGACCCAAACACTTTGATCGTAATACCCACTGACGTGTGTATGTGTAGGGTTATTATCCGCCCGGATTTGTTCGGGCATGTCCGGACCCTCGGCCTTCCTCCGTCCGGACTTTGTCCGGCTTTTAAATGTGTCCAGATTTTTGTTTTAGATAAAATTTTTTTTTTTCGCTTACCTTAAATAAAAGTAACACATACTAGTCCACGCAATATGTTTTGCGAAAAAAAGTTTTTATGTGGGACACTGCCCACTCTGGCCAGTTATAATTTATTTTAAAATACAATTATTTAAAAGTAAATGTACGAACGTTGCAACTTAAAAATTTCACTACAATTTTTTTACGAGCGAAATTGAACTATCGTGTCTCATTAAAAAATGGATCTGTCCATCCAGTCGGGAACATTTTCGCGCAACGATTTTGTATGCTTTCAAATGTCGCCAAAAGCCGGATGAATCGTATAATAGACTTCAAATGACATTTATGGATAAAATCCCTTCTAAGGTAACCGTGTAAGGTAACTGCGAATTTAATTATTAGTTAAACCATAAAAAACAATTTCATTTTAGGAAATTGTTCTCTCGTATAAGATACAGCATGAAAATATTGTTCCAAGTCAAGCTGTTTCAAGACAAAAATTTTGTAAAATTTTTAATTTAAAATTTTATTGGATATTTATTTGAAACCAAAATTGGTTATTTCTTGCACTAAAATACAAGGAAAATATTTAATTTATGGAAAATAGTTTATGGAGTTTTTAATCGTTCATCGCGTCCATGTGAAAAGTATTATTTTCCCCCATTTTGCGCTATCCGGAGACCTAGCGACGTCGTATGCATTGCGCGCTGATATGAACGTTATTTCAAAATAGTTTCAGTCGATATTTGTACCGACAGAGGTCGACTCAAGGTCGTTGGGGGCTAACACGAACTGCCAATTTCCTCCTTCGTGCAAAAAATATACTTTAGGTAAGTATAACGTCATTCATTATCGTTCATTATAATATATCTCTTTTCGCCGTATGTCTCGGTATTATGAAGTATGTAGGTGTGATGTGATATGTGTGATCTTCAAAGAAGATGGTTTGGTGTGGCGTTGTTCCTAAATTTATAGAAGTAGACTTCCGTTTGACTGTCTGTGCGATGCTCCAGTTTGTGTTGGGACTTGGGACAATCATCTTGACAAGTTCCAAATTCCCCAAAGCTTTTATTATTAACTAAAAGTTGTACGACTATATCATGACCGAAATCGTGAATGGTACAGTCACGGAATCAATGCTTACGTATGTTATTTGTTATTACGTGAGCACCTCCAACACACAACAAATTCTTCCCTTACACTACGTTTTTCCCTAGAACAACCTGCATACATTCCTGACTAATCCCCCTAATTATCCTGATTAGCAGGGCGAGGAGGGGCAAGCGCGGCGGCACTAGCTGCGGCGACACACGAAACCAGAGCTCGATAGACGGCTTACGGCGAAGTGTGTGTCATTCACATTACAAATACAATAAAACATTATATAGAAAACAATACTTTTTAGCTGTGTACTTTTTACATTTATCAAAAAAGGCCTTTACAATTATTTCTTAATATTTTGTTACAAATGCGGAGAATCCGCCAACGATCGTGAACTGCTGAACTTTGTAACCATTTTATACGCTAAATATAGCATTTTTAATAGAAGAAAAATACATACTAATATACATGACACGAAGTGTGATTTGATTTTTCCTGAATTTTATTCTAATATGTAGAAGTAAACCCTTATTTCTCGGTTTTTTGACCACATGTAAACGATATTACTGCTGAAGTTTTTTGAACACTTGTAAACAATATTACTGCAGAAGTTTTTTGACCACTTGTAAACAATATTACTGCTGAAGTTTTTTGACTTGTAAACAATATAATTACTGAAGTTTTTTGCCCACTTGTAAACAATATTACTGCTGAAGTTTTTATCTAAACAGTAAACTAAACAATATAAAGTTATATGACTATCCCACTTTTTGGAAATTCATTATATATTATTCATTATATATTCATTACACATGTTTTGACAGGTATTTTTGTTAAAACCACAACAATCACAAACACAACCACAACATTGGCAACCACACCACAGCAGCCTGCAGCACAATTTGTAAAAGGAATAGAATGACATGTTTGTAGATGTGGCTTACTGATTGCCTTGCGAAAATACATTGCGTCCATTGTTTACCTTACTTTATACAAATATACTTGATTGTACACAAAAGCTAGTTGTTATTGATTCTAAGTGCACACTCTGTATTGGGGCTTAACTAAGGCCCTGTAACCGCGAGGTTACAGAAATGCAGAGCTGATGGGATTTGAGGAAAATGGATGAGTTGACACGGGAGAATTGTGGAAGAAACGTGAGTGAACTAACCTTTGTTCTGGATGGTTGCCGGCGAATGCGCCGCGTGGCGTCCCTCCTTGTTGGGCTGATTGAGCTGGCGCCTTGGGCAGGGATGAGCAGGATGTCTTGGTTCGTGGAGTAATGTGAACACAACACTGGTATGAGCACAAGGTACGCGAGATTTGTTGTGTCGGCGGCGCGAGTGTGCACACGTGTGTTTCGGGAGACGTCGGCCGCGGAACAGCACGAACCAGCGCCGGCGCGCGAGTCGATTTGGCGCCAGGTGCTGCGGCGCGAGACTACGCATGCGCATGCGCATCCGTCACGCCTGTGGCGTGAACATCCTGGGGGGGCCGGGGCTGCGACTCCTCTTGAGCTGAATCCAACGGCAGCCTGGCTAGCTTGAACACAGGTCGTCGCAGATTTCCATGGGCTGTGTCCAGATCCACAACTCGGATCACTCCATCTTTGCCAGGTATCGTGCGGAGAATTCTCCCCAACTTCCATTGGAGCGGAGGCAGGTCATCCTCTTTGATGAGGACCAGTTCACCCACTTGAGGAGGGGAAGCAGGGGAGAGCCATTTGGAGCGGGTTTGCAGGGTATGGAGGTAGGATCTGGACCATAGAGTCCAAAAGCGCTGAGAGAGCGCTTGAATGAGTTGAAAGCGTTTAAGAGCAGATATGGGTCTGTCGTCAAAAAACTGCTCAGGTAGAGCGGTGAGCGGACGACCAATAATGAAATGTCCGGCCGTGAGAGGTTCAAAGTCCGTAGGGTCGGATGAAATTGGGCAGAGGGGTCTTGAGTTGAGTACAGCCTCAATTCGAGCCAAAAGGGTAGAGAATTCCTCAAAAGTGTGGTGCTGTTCACCTATCACGCGATAAAGTAGTTGCTTGGTGGATTTTACGTTTATTTCGTGCAGAGCGCCGAACCAAGGCCCTTTAGGCGGGTTCAGTAACCAAGTTATGTGCTGATTCGCGAGCTTGTGAGTGATTGCATCATTGTTTGACCTGAGGAAGTTCTGAACTTCAATGAGCTGATTCCTAGCACCTACATAGTTTGTGCCGCAGTCTGAGCGAATGAGAACTGGAGTACCGCGACGTGAGATAAAACGTTGCAATGCCGCAAAGAACGCTTCCGTTGAGAGTGCAGAGACTGGTTCCAAATGAACCGCCTTTGTTGCGAGGCAAACGAAAATACAAAAATACGCCTTTATGAGGTTCGCGTTCCGCAACGTGCTGGATTTAACGAAGAAGTGGCCAGCAAAGTCCGTCGTGACGTGACTAAAAACTGGCTGAGGAGTAACTCTGTCTACTGGGAGATCAGCCATGAGCGGAGCCTTAGGCTGAGCGCGGCACCGGAAACATCTAATACATTTAAACACGCGGTGTCTAATAATACGACGAGCGGACAGAATCCAGTACTGCTGGCGTAATATGGCGTGTAATGTGTCAGCTCCAGGGTGGCAGTGTATTTTGTGATAATGGTCTATGATGAGATCTACGAGCGGACTTGAGCTGGGTAGAATGAGTGGGTGTTGAGCGTCATACCTAATTGACGCGTGAGAGAGACGACCACCGACTCTCAAGAGGCCGTCCTTTATGAAGGGCGAGAGGCGCTGGAGCCGAACGGGACAAACCTTATCAGTCTGGATACGATTAATGTCTTCAGCAAACTCATTGTGCTGAACAGAGCGGACCCAGTGCAACAGAGCGTCCCTGCGTTCATTAGCTGTCAACGGACCAGAGCGCCGTGCATCTGGGCTGTGCCGACAATTGAATATGAACCTTTGAATACAAGCCGTCACTCCGACGAGCTTGTCAAGTGAGCTGTAGCGAGTGAGCAAGTCCAGATTGATATCTGGGACTGCTATGTGTGCTGGTACTTTTTTGGGCTTAAGGCCTGGGAGAGCATGATAGCCTAGAGCGGGTGGCATCTTGGGCCAAGTGCAGGTAGGTTCTTTGAGCCAACTGGGTGACCACCAAAGGTCATGAAGTGAGAGAGACTGGGCAGACATACCTCTGCTTGCACAGTCAGCAGGGTTGAGGTTTGTGGGCACATGCCTCCACGTATTGCTAGTTGAAGTAGCTGTGATCTTAGCCACTCGATTGGCCTCGAAAGTTTGTAATCGGTGAGGTGGGGTATTGAGCCATGCCAACACTATTGTGCTATCTGACCAGCATGTGTGTGTTTGAATGGCTATATGAGCTGACAGTTGGGCTGACACTCGAGTCATGAGCTGAGATAAAAGAGTCGCGGCTGACAACTCCAATTTTGGGATTGAGAGACGAGTCTTAATGGGTGCGACCTTGGACTTGCCAATGATTAGGTTACATTGACATGTCCAGTGGTATTGCGCTCATGAAAGTAGATAACGGCACCAAAGCCAGCCTCTGATGCGTCCGCGAACCCGTGAAGTGAGTAAGTAGACGTGGGCTTATACTTACAAATGTGTCGAGGTAAACGGAGGTTTGAGAGCTGAGGAAGATCCTCTGAAATGTGTTGCCACTCTGTGTGGACTTCTTCAGAGATAGGCTCATCCCATCCTATTTTCAGAAGCCAAAGCTTCTGCAGAAGAATCTTTGCGCGGAAGATGACTGGAGTAACCCAGCCATTGGGGTCATAGAGAGACGCTACTGTACTGAGAATGGAGCGCTTTGTGACTTGAGCATGAGTGGGCAGAGAAATGCGATAAGTGAACTCATCAGTTTGAGGAATCCACTGTATTCCCAGAACCTTAATGGAATTAGAGTCGGGACTGAAGTCAAAGTCCTTGGGCATGTCGCACTGGTCATCTGGGAACCGTTCAAGGAGCTGAGGCGAGTTGGAGGTCCATTTACTGAGCTGGAAGCCACCTAGAGCGAGTAACTCGATCAGATCGCTTTGGAGCGACTGAGCAGATTCCACAGAATCTGCACCTGAGAGAATGTCGTCCACAAATATTGATTTGCGGAGGACCTGAGCAGCGTGGGGGTAGCGATGACCTTCGTCATCAGCCAATTGGAGTAAAGTGCGGATGGCATGGTATGGGCTGGACCTTAATCCATATGTGACGGTATTAAGGGCATACGTGAGCAGGGGCTGGTCGGGTGAAGACCGCCAGAGAATGAGTTGAAAAGGTCTTTGCTCTGGGTGAATGAGGATATTTCTGAACATCATTCGGATGTCAGTGCTGAAAACTTGTGAGTGGATCCTGAAGGACATGATAATGTCAACAATATCTTGTTGAAGAGCTGGACCTGTATGAAGACAATCATTTAAATTGACGCCGTTTGAGCTTTTACAACTTCCGTCAAAGACGCAGCGTAACTTTTCTGATCCTGGCTTAAATATTCCATGATGCGGGATATAGAAATGGGATTTATGAGCAAAGCTATTGGGGTGACACGGCGACATATGTCCCAATTTTATGTAATCTGACATGAACTCTACGTATTTCGAGCGGAAGGGCGGGTTCGCTAGCAGCTTCTTCTCTAAATTGAGAAACCTGCGTAGCGCAATAGCATGAGTGGAACCTAATGTCGGCGCGTTGTGCAGAAAGGGCAGTGTAACCATATATTGACCTGATGGTTCACGAGTAGTTGTGGTGCGGAAAATGTCCTCACAATGGGCTGGTATGCTTGTAGGTTTGGGGTTCCTCGGATTCCCAAAACCTCTCAAGACTTTTGTGAATGTCATGAGTGGAACGCTCTGAGTCCGTGTGAGAGCCGACAATGTGAACTGAATTGACCTGATTCGTGGGTGAGGTATGTAAACTTTCGAAAGGTCCTATTAATGTAAAATCGAATATCGTGCCGAAGGCTATGGGCTTGCCAGGGCCGAGCGAAACCTTGGTTCCGTCTAACACTTGACCAAGAACGTCAGATCCTAGTATTAGATCAACCGGAGCTGGTGTGTGATATTCTCGATCAGCAAGAGGAATCGGTGGGTGACCTGTTAACTGAGCGAGATCTGGAACTTTTTCTAACGGTAGGTACCCAGTTACGTTCTTCAATATATGGGCTGTGGCCGTGATCGTAGGTGTGTCACGGTGTGTAGGTCGGCATACAATTGTGATTGATGCCTTTGAGTTTTGTGTGTGCTGATTTCCAACTCCTGCGATTCTTAGAGATGTATGTTTTAATGGTAAATTTAAAATTCTGGCCATGCGCTGAGAACAAAGAGTCAGCATACTTCCACAGTCTAACAGGGCTCGTGCTGAGTGAAATTGACCATGTACGTCTGCTATTTTAATTGAGACGGTTGGCAACAAAATTGGTGTGTTAGTGACGTTCACTACACGTAGTGCGGAGTTACAGGAATTCTCTGTTGGAGTTGAAGTCATTGAGTGAAAATGAGCTGAGTGTGTATGTGATGAGTGTGTGTGTGATGAGTGTGCTGAGTGCTGGTCGTCCTCGCCTTCATAGTGCTCTGTTATTGTAGGTAGTCATTGTTGCCTACCTACCCGCGACCTACTTGGCGATCGCGATTGAGTGGGCGGGTTGGGACGGGACGTATGTGCCTGTGTAGCATGTGCCGAATGGTGTTGAGGCTCATGCGCTGAGCGCTGTCTGGGCTGCTCACGTAGAGACGGAGTCGTAATACACATCCACCGTCCCGTAAAATCTTCGACACAGTACTTAGTTCTGTCGCCCGCCGCGACAGCTAAGCCTATTTCCTTCAAGTTGGCAATAGCCTTAACTGCTTCGCGAAATATGGCCGCTTGCTTCTTTGAAGGCATTTTAATGTTGAAAATGAGTTATTAAAACTTGAGCGTTACTAACTCTAACGTGCGGATAGCTTGTAACTTGCGCGGGCCGAAGTAACAAAGTTTATGTTCAAACGGAACACGGAACTCTTAAATAAACACGACAGAAAAAAAAAAAATTTTTTTTTTAAACAACCTGTATATGACCTGATAAACGAACGTGGAACACCCTATATGTGTACCATAAACAATAAGAGCAGAGACGAGAAGAAAAAAAAAATGTTTACTATATTTGTGCTATATGCACCCGGTTAAAGAGCAGGCAATAACACGAAAAAACTGTCCGGCAATCTATTACTGCGACACGAGATTACCGTAACACAAAATATCGAAAAGGGCTGCTGAACTTGTTCACTTTTATGTTATTTGCCTTGAAATCATGTGCCGACAATACGCGTTAGTTCTTGCTTACACGACAGTACATTTACAACAAAAACATCTACAACCGTTTTAGAGTAGTCGTGATAAGTTCTATTTATAGAACAAAATATCTACCTACTTCTTTGAGTGCGTAAACAAACAAAGAATGTATTTACCTGGCCGAAATCGGTTCTAAATGAGTGGACAATCTAATGATGCAAATCAAGCTTTGGTAATACGTAACGTAATAACGTATGTATACGTATATATGTAACGTAGATACGTAAGTGCACGAAACAAAGGCAAATTTATACTCGCACCAAAAAAATATCTCGCAAAATACGAAAACTATCTTAGACATTGGGTAGATTTACACCTCTCCGCGGGTAAAAATTGGGTAAAAATTGGTAAATTGGGTTGGGAGTTACATATAAACAATGGTACTTAACAGTGTTGAGCAAAAAGGTGACTATGAGTTTAATTAATTTTACGTATGGGGTTTATAAGGGCTGATAATTAATCCCTGGGAGTGACGGAGGTGGGTTTAATAAAGAAATATAGTGGACTGTAACAAACAATTGGGCTGAATGGACAACCAATTCCAGAACACAAGATAAGGTGTCAAATTAATACCCGGCACGGGGTCTATAAAATTTTGTTATTTGTTTAAACAGAATGGGTGATCCAAAAGGATATAATTATATAATCTGAGCTGAATAATAATAATAAACGGGATGAAAGTGAGTTTATTCTGTGCCGGGGGCGGGGGGGCCGGTTCTATACAGATAAATGGAATGTTCTAGGCGGCGCGGACGCAGTAATTACCTACCCGAAATAGGTATTCGAGACCACAAAATATTTTTTGCCGGAAAAAGGGCCGGGGAGGGGGCCAAAATATGTAACCGGGTGAAAATGGACTGTAGTAAATCGACGGGGGCTGGTTCAGTAACGGTACGAAGGATCAAAAATTTTCGAAATTTTCGATAACGGACTCGAAGGACCAAAAATTTTCCGCTCGAAGGACCAAAAATTATCCGGCTCGAAGGACCAAAAATGTTACCGCGAGGTTACATAAATGCAGAGCTGATGGGATTTGAGGAAAATGGATGAGTTGACACGGGAGAATTGTGGAAGAAACGTGAGTGAACTAACCTTTGTTCTGGATGGTTGCCGGCGAATGCGCCGCGTGGCGTCCCTCCTTGTTGGGCTGATTGAGCTGGCGCCTTGGGCAGGGATGAGCAGGATGTCTTGGTTCGTGGAGTAATGTGAACACAACACTGGTATGAGCACAAGGTACGCGAGATTTGTTGTGTCGGCGGCGCGAGTGTGCACACGTGTGTTTCGGGAGACGTCGGCCGCGGAACAGCACGAACCAGCGCCGGCGCGCGAGTCGATTTGGCGCCAGGTGCTGCGGCGCGAGACTACGCATGCGCATGCGCATCCGTCACGCCTGTGGCGTGAACAGGCCCCTTCATAATTTTTGACCCAAAGTGGGTTCAATTCAACTGTTCCCACTATTTAACCACCAACATTATTTAAGGTGATAATATATCATCCGTGCAAAGGTCCCCGTTTCTCCAGGCGGAAAGTACCGCAGTGCGAGATGGACGGAATTAGGAAAAATTTACAAAATGTCGGTTTTAAATTAATACAAAAATAACTAAACTAGCTATAAAAATTTCCTTTTTCAGTTATTTAGGTATTGTTAAAACCCATCTAAATAAATATTTTCAATGTCTGTATACTATCCCAATTTGTCAGAATATCAAAAAAGTGTAATTTTTTCAATAATTATTTCTATCGAGTGAAGTTCTTCCAATCACGTTTCTGATAGTCCAAGATCTAGAAAAAGGTCCCAAAATTGTTACATTAATTTATTTAACTTGGGACTACCTTTGAACAGCAGATAAATAACTTCAAAAAGTGTCGATATTGACGATATATCCCCTTAATTAAAAGTATATTAGATTCTCGTTGTCATCAGTTTCAAGCCAATATTGTTTATTTTCGACTCAAAGGTCTGGATCTACTGAAATGTAAACAACTCAGCTCAGCAGTCCTTCAAGTAAAGTGGTTTCAGTCAATAGTACCAAACAAACAGAGTACTAGTAGCATTCAGTTTCTAGGGAACACAGATAACAATTAATGTTTACACAAGAGGTTCCTTAAAAACCATTACTGATTAATCATTATAATAATGAAAAAACCGATCAAGTGCGAGTCAGACCGTATCGTGGATGAAAAATGTAATTTTGTCATTTTGTTTTCGTGAATTTCTCAACCGCTATATTTTTCCTGTAATTTTTACGTAAAATTAAAAATATTACAGTAAATATATTTAAGGTATATATTTTTACACATAGCTCTTTAATATCTATAATTTAATACAATGTGTAACAGAAAGGTGTAACCATATTTGAAGAGCTTATTCAGTCAATAGTAGAACAATTTTTACTAGGGAACAAACTCTGTATCCCGAAAAATAAAAATTACTGTTTCATAGAAAAATGCAATGCTGCTCGGCCGAAATATATGGAAGAGCAGATTTTTTTTTTTGAGATTTTAGGGTTGTCTCCATAGTAAAAGTTGTTCTATACCATTGACTGAATAAGCTCTTCAAATATGGTTACACCTTTCTGTTACACGTTGTATAATATGATAACCTATTATAATTATAACTTAAATGAAATGATATTTAGATCGTAGCTCAAGCCTATATTTGCGATTTTATTGGATGCAGCGAAATGCAAGTAATCGCGTATCGAACGGCCGAAATATCAAACAGCGAAATATGAGATTATTTTTTCAAAATTTTATCATCGCAATTTTATCTCCTGAAAAGAGACAGAAATTTAGAAAATCCCTTCTCAACATAGAAATTATCCTAGGAAACATTGTTATGTATATGTCGTGGCCATATCGTAGAATTGACCATATCATGATAGGTTGGCCATATCGTATTTCTATTAAAATTTGGAGGGTCGCCTCGCTCCGCTCCGCTTCGCTCAGCTCCTTATTTTATCGTACATGTAAACCTAACTCTCTCCTCCTCGCTCCCCTTCGCTTCGCTCGTCGTCGCACCTATTTTTTACTTTTGGTGAAAGATTTTTGATTTCATACTTTACGATCTGCCCAACCAGATCATGAAATGGTCAATTCTACGATATGGTCACGACATATACACCGTGAAATTAAAGTAGTTTTGAAAACGAAAACTGGTGGTCATACTCGTCGATTCGAACAACTTTTACTATGGAGTCAAACCTGAAATCGTGAAAAAGGAGTCAGCTGTTTACTACTATCACCAGTTTTCGTTTCAAAAACCACTTTAATTTCACGGTGTATTTGTTGTAGCTATCTAGCTCATTCAACTGATGACGGCCCCATGCCGACGATCGAAATATGTCGAATAATATTTTTTTATTGTTTTAATGTAGAAAAAAAAAGGAAATAAATAAAGCTTACAAAAGCAAAATATAATATATTTATTAATTAGTATAGTGTTATTAAAACAATTAAAAAAATTATTACTCGATATATTTCGGCCCTCGGTATGGGGCCGTCATCAGTCATCATACAAATATATTTATTAACGTATTTATGTCTGAAACATAACATGATGGAAATCATAATATGTTCTGTGATGGAAATTGTTCGTATCGTATATTTTTTCTCGCCGCAATAGAATGCAAAAAGAGATAAAACAAAAAATAACAAAAGGTCTGTCAAAAGTAATCGCACAGAATATACGGGTTTTGACAATGTATGCAGAGAGTTAATCTTCAATTTCAATTTATTTATTGAAAACACCAACAGCATAACAAAATTAATTAAACAGTCACTAATTACTCTACACAATGTTACAGTAATTGCTTAGATTATTAATTGTAGGAAAATTATATTTTACAGCAAGTTTCATGTTTACTTAAGATACTTCTTCAAAGATATTATATAGTACTAGAGCACGCCCGCGACTTCGTCTGCGTGGTTTTGGGATATAAACAGCCAGCTGTACCCGTTAGGAACACTTTTGCCACACAAATGTTTACACCCCGTTTCACCCTTCTATGGGGTGACTTTGGAAAAACCATTTCTTAGTGCACCTCTACACTACGGCATTTAAGGAATATATGTTCAAAATTTAATGTTTCTATCTTCAGCAATAAAAGTGCGTTGTCTGTTAGTCAGTCACGTAACTGTTTTATACATATATATATTACCGGCCAAACCCGATTTTAGGACAAACTAGTTTTGTCACAATCTTCTGCGCTGAAGGAATTCTTGGTTTTCTTGAAAAAAAACAGGCGGTCGCTCAATTACAATCCGCGACTCGCCATATACGTAAGGACCTGTCCACACGGCGCGTTGCGTCAGCGCAACGTAAAGATTTAGATTGATTCAACGCAATGCGCCGTGTGGACAAGCTCCACTGACTCGATTCTGCGCTGAAGGATTTTTGAAAATTCCGAAATCCCAGGTAAAAACAGTAATAATTATAAAATTAAATAATAAATTCAGAGGCTGTGCGAATTTTATTTTTTTCACTGTCACTCCAAGCGAAAAATCACGCAGTGCGAGAGGGGCGGATTCAGGGCAAAAGAGAAAAAAAGTTTGTTTTATATTTTTATTAAAAAATCTAAAATAGCTAGCAAAATTTCAAATATCAAATCTCTAGATATTGTTGAAACACACCTAATAAAATATGTTTGAGTTCTGTATATGGTTTCTATTCGTCAAACGAGGAGAAAAAGTGTGTTTGAAGACCTCATTTCAACAATTATTTCTATCGAGGAAAATTTATCCAAACATGTTTTACAATTTCAAAACCCTAGGTTATATAGTCAAAATGCACATTCCAGAAATTTATTAAAATTTTCCGTGTATTTCATGAAATACACAGAAAAGAAACACCCGTATTTTTTTCGTATATCGCCTTAAGCCGACAACATAATATTCAGGAGAAATTCTCCATCTACAACTCTAATTTCTAGACGCACGCACGGATGAACAACAGAGCCAGCGCTATATGGGTGTTCGATATTTGATAGAACCCAAAAAATTAAGAGAGAGAGAAAGAACAATCCTCCAGCGAAATTAGGTAAAATCAAGTAGCGGTACCGAAAAATATTTAATTTACTTAACAAATTTCCTTTATAGACCGTAAAGAAAGCCAAACTCAGTAAATAAAATACGAGAATAGCGATGCAATAAACCCGTGTACTTTGCTTTCCGGAGCAGCCCAGCAACAGATTCCACTTAATTTACGATTTAATTAATTTGAACTTGCAGCCAACAGTACCGACCTCATTCCTGGCGAGGGTCGTAGCCAGAAAGAAGGGCACGGCCATAATTACAAGTCACTTGATGTCGTCTATCAATTTTTGACCAATTTGTGTAAAAACGCGAAACAAGTGTAGCAGTTATTTTTTAACTCTTTTTGTATGTATATCGTCACGACATAAATCCCCAAGGGGGTGTCAGAAGTATTCCGAGTATGAACTGTGAAATATATGCGGCACACCCGCGTTTCACCGACGATTATTACGTCCCAACGTGATGGGTGGTGAACCCTATCGCCGTTCTCTGGGCACAAATACACGCTTTTTAGGGCATGCAGGTTTCCTTACGATGTTTTTTCCTTCACCGTTCAGCAAGTGGTAAGTAAGAAGAAATACTATAATACTACTAAATATATATATTTTTGAAAAAACTACATAACAAAATTGTTTATAATGATGGATACAAAAGCAGCCGGAATAGTAGACCTTATATAACTCGATTGTTGGATGTGGAAGAATCGAGAAAAGTTTATCAGCATCGTAGCAGATGAAGATCTGTGGTCTCTGTCTGCCCCTCTGAGAGAAAGTACTAAAATGTTCAAGTAGAACCTAAGATTTTTCCAAGTGATGATGGTAAAAGTCCGAATTGTTTTTCGTACTTTTGCCGCCAGTCCCTAAGATAAAGGTTTTACCACAGCAGCCATGGTAAATTCTGAAAAAAAAACACAGATAAGGAACACGTAGCTAGTTATTCTACAGAATTAAGTTTTATAATGATAAATTATAGTTCAACAAAAATAATTAACACGTTTTTGTACTAAAAAGTACAAAATAATGTAATTTACACTTGTCACTTCTTAGTCACTTTTTAGTCTAACAATAAAGCCAATTCTGAAGGGTTTAATTTTAGTTTTAGTGCTGTCAAAGTTTAAAATTTTCCAAATAAATTTAGCTTCTAATCCTGACTTTTAAGGACTATTTTATATAGGAGAAAATTTAGTTTTGACAGCACTAAAACCAAAATTAAAGCCTTCAGAATCGGCTTTATTTACTAACTTAATACTGACTGATGCTATGTCGAAATTTTTAAATTGGATTCATTAGTTGATAACCTGCGAGAATGTAATTAATGACTACGTCCCTAGGGAAGTGCTCGTTCCCAGGGAACAAAATAAAGCCTATTTCCAAGTGAAGAGTCTAAATTTTACAACATTGAAAAATTTTTCGAAATCAGTTAAGTAGTTATCAATGACCATGTACCTTGGATACAGCCCGTCCCTAGGGAACAAACTATGTCCAAGTGAAGAGTTACAACAGTGAATGAATTTTCAAAATCGATTCATTAGTTTCAAAGATTAATTTAATTAATTAAGGAATGAATGTTAGGAATTACATTCACCTGCAAAGTTTCAAATCGATACCACAATTTTAGAAGTAGGTTAAAATCGACTTCCTAGATTTGTTTACATACTAAGTTTGTTAGTTATAGTTAGTTACATACAAGTGAAGCTAATAAAATAATAAAAGCGTGTTAACGTGTTTATAAAAAAATACATTTTGGTATAATCAGTTTTTATTCCCATTAAGAGCGGTTTCGCAGCCGGATTGATCTTTGCTCACTGATTTTAAGAGTGATGTTTTAAATTCAAAATTCTATTTTACAGAAACAAATGAAAACATTGAGATGGCAACATGCACAATACATAGTTAATAGGGTTTTGTTGAATAACTATTAAATGAATTTTGAATTTAAGTGTTCTGTTTCGATGAATTAGAAAAAGATGGGTTTTTCACAATCCGGGTGCGAAACTGCTCTTAAACAATTAATTTTTCACCTCACTAGCTCGAAAAGCGCGCCTTTGCTGCTTAAAATCACAGTTTAATGTACTCTAATAATAATTAGAGTATTCAAAAAGTGGATTTCGCAATAAAACCATATAATCTTAATGATAACCGTGAATTTCTAACAGGTATTGTAGCGACGACAGCGCCTTCTGTTCAGAATGAGTAAGGCGTGAAATCACATAACGCCCTCGTGAGCGTTCAGTATGTGCATCACAAGCTGGTAGATCAAGTAGTTACAAAAATTCGGTGTACAGATATGGTGGAAAAATTCTTCGTTCCAAATACAAACCTTGGTAGCGCAGTCGGTAGCGCGCCTGTCATGTAGGCAAAATATTTGTGCTTTTAAATTTGTTTCTGATGGATTTCTAGTTTGTAATGCACTCTAATAATAATCAGTTACTACATCAGTTACTTACAGTTTCCATTGATTACTGAAAATTAGAATTTCAAAAATTTTCAATGTAATTTATTTTGATATTCTAATTTACAGAAAGCAATGGAAAATTTGCGATGGCATACACAATATATAGGTAATAAGGTTTTGTTGAATAACTATTAAATGAATTTTGAATTTAAGTGTTCTGTTTCGATTAATTAGAAACCTGCTGTGAAACCGCTCTTAAAACGACATCATAAAGACCCGGGAACAGTTTAGGTTGTTAAATATTTTTGTAAGGCTTCTCGTCCACAACTTTATGAATTACTGTTATATCAGTTAATTAATGTCAACTTGCTACGTGTACTTAGCAAGTTTATGTTAATGTTAATTTGTTACAAGAAAACGCTTTTATTCAAGACTCATTGGAGAACAGAAAATGTATTCATTGTTGCTTTGGATGTCCTTTCTAATTCTATGATGCTTTTGAGCTTTGCAGATTCATACTAGAGTAGCTAGCATGCGCTTGCGATACAGCGTCTATCTATCTTACTTGCGCTCTTGCTAATAACACGTTTGTCAATGTGCGAGAGAGCAAGTATGATGGAAAGACATTGTATCGACGGCGCATGCTAGGCCCGCAGTACAGAGTGCACTTAGAAAACGGAGTCCTAACCGTGCTCAATTTAAAAAACGTTGATATAGTTAAACCATAAACGTGAACAAGCTCTCAAATTACTGTTGTTGTCGCGGCTGTTTAAAAAAGTAAATAATACACTTCAGAGTTAATGATAACCGAGGCATAGTAATACATATATGTATATACTCACACCTGTCTCCCAGAGGGGTAGGCAGAGACTACAGATTTCAATCTGCTATGATCCTGATATACCTTTCTCTTCTTCCACATACATCCATCTAGTCATACACCCAAGCTCTTCTTTTCCGGGTACTTTTGATTTTGCCCTTCTATATGTAGTAATAATATAAAGTACCGTTTCACTAATTTCACCATAATTCACTTGAGTAAATTCATATATTTTAATTAACTACCTATAATATTTGTTCAAAAAAATTACGACATACGGACAGTACCCTCTTTGCAACAGGACAACTCAATTTTATTTAAATGAATTCAACGAAATCGTAGCAACTGGCAGTTAGAACGTTATGGGCCATAGAAAATGCAATAGAAGAGTTCTAGCTAGGGCCTTCTTTATAGGTTAACGATAAAAAAAACACTAAAGAAGCCCCTCGGTAAACTCGGAAATATTACTTCCTGTTAGCACGCGCCAGAGATACAGCGTCTATCTATCCTACTTGCGCTCTTACGCATACCGTGTTTGACAATCTGAGAGAGAGAGAGCAGTATGATAGGAAGACACTGTATCGACGGTGCATGCTAAACCCCAGGGCAGTAGAATGCCTATTCAAACAAATTGCTTACAACAATTGTAATAATTAATAAATTTTGTAGCAGAAATGATATTTTTTATTTTAAAATTAAATACTATAGCGAGCAGCTTGCTCGTTCCGGGATGTAGCAGGATTCTTCTTGAATAAGATGACGTATTATACTTTGAGTCCTTGTTTTATTCTCTTTTTTCGATCTTTCTCACTAATTAACATATATTATGTACACATTAAGGTAGGGGAGCACGTTTAATTCTTCAAGACTCTAGAAGGAATCTCGCTTGTGTCAGAGAATATAAAGTATAAAGTATTACTACGTAAAGAAGCGACACTCACCTCCCCGCGCGAATTTAACGTCCCGCGCGGTCTTCCGCAAGTTAGTGGCAAATCTGTGGCAAATCTGGAGGCAGGCAGAGCTCGAGTAGCACTCGTTCGCTGCGCGCGTATTTTGTTTTGTTTTGCTGATTTTGAACACAAACACTTGTACTATTTGTTTCATAACATTTATTTTATGTTATGAAACAAATAGTACAAGTGTTTGTGTTCAAAATCGAGATGCTTTTTATGTTTCATCAAGTGGCGACAATCGCAAGTATAAATATTGTTTTGTTTTATTACGATAGTGATTTTTAATATATGAATGCCTAGAAAACGGAGCAACCAATAAAGAACGGAGATTTTTCAAATTTCCTTCCTTCCGGTGAACTAAGCCATTTTTTTGTGTACGTAAAAAACACCTTTGACTCCTCTGAAAGGATTTGTGTCGTGACGTGACCAGTCTGGGGAACCAGAACTAGGACCTAGGGATTAACCACGCTAAAATTTAGGAAGAAAATCATATATGTTGCTGACTATAAATGTTGTCCCTCTCTATCGACGACGCTCACACGCTTGCTGCCAGCCCTAGACTAGCTCACGCACACACACAAGCGTGTGCGGACAAGCCAGATGCGCGCGAGAGAGTGTAGGTAAATAACTTGAGCCGTGACTATGAAGTGTCGGGGGTGTGCTTGTGTTTTGTTTGAAAGATCTTTATACTGGATCTGTATTTATTTTTGGATAACACGAAATAAATCAGTCAATACGACGTATGTCGATCCATAAAGGTTATCGATTGCCCATTAAACACGAACAAATAGTCCTTTAACTTAACAATAAGACCTAACCTTACCTAAACCTAACATATTGCCTAGCTATATGTTACAATACATACCTACGAGTATACGTACATACGAGAACTAGGAATCTTTATTGCCTACTTTGCACTCTTTGTACGGGTACAAATGTACAATAGGCAAAGTAAGTATGTAGATTCTAGATTACTATTGTACTACTATTGTAGGGCCATATCGGAGGGTCGGGGCAATAAAACATTCATAAGATAACAAACAATTTTTACTCCCAAATAAATCTATCGATAGCAAGAAAACGCCGCTACACGCATCACTGACGCCTCACCATAAGCCCCGCGAGTGCGGGCGAGAGGTCCGATAAAAATGATTTATTGCCCCAACGCTCAGTTGCTAATGGCCCTACAATAGCTAAATGTAAACGATTGCAAGATGATACCAAAAATTGTAGCTGGGTAATGGTATGTAGATAGCGATAAGAGAAGACTAGCTGAATAAATATCTACGCTACTATTAACAAGCCTTATGTGCTACAAACAAAACTTACAGCACATGTTCTAAGTTGGGTTTGGTTTAGGTTTAAGTTTTGTGATCTGTCTTCCAGATGGGCAGACGGTAAAGTGAACACAGATCTCGAAATATAAATTTACTAAAACCTGACGCCGGAGACAGAATATAAGTGATTTGGAAAGCTATACAAGGTGAAATTTAGGCAACCGCCCAAATTCATATCGGAGACTCGGTTAGTGATTAGGTACAATGTTTATTGACCATTCAGGTGAAATAAAAAAAAATATGTTCCAAACTGCCTGTACTAGGAATTGCATTTGAACTAGTCCGGTTCGTAGAGAACATTTATTTTTTTTATGATGTAGAAAAAAAGAATCATTTTACCATGTTCCTGATCACTGAGTGAATTTGGAAGGCTGATTAAATTTCATCTTGTAAATAGAAACGTGTCAAGTTATTCAAATAAACCCTTTTGTACGAATTCGTTACATGTTCTACATGTATTTTAAGAGCGGTTTATTAGCGTCGCCAAATTAGCAGCGGGTTTTTCACAGGCGGCTGTTAAACCGCTCTCAAGGGGCTTAGTATCGCCAAATGGGTGTACTTTTTAAAGCCTTCTCCTCGTTTGTGGCAAAACCAAAAATATTGAAAAAAATGTATTATGAATTTATCTACTCTAAGACGAAATATTGCCCATACTCACACACGCTGGGCAGGCGGGTTGGTGAGCGCGGTGCCGGAACCCTCGCACCAGTGACGCCACTGCCCGTCACCAGTCTATTCCATATAAAGCCCGGCTATGGATGACCGCCGGGAGTGGCAAAGTCCTGTAAAGGCTTATGTCCAGCAGTGGACGAACTAGGCTGAAGGAAGGAAGACAACATATGCAACATTTTTCTTTTTTAATACTACCAACACTTCTTTATGAAGAAAAATTTCAACCAAATGGTGTTTTTGACTTGAATTCCTTACTGCTTCTAAGCGGCTTGGTCGATTTATTTCATTTATGCTTTGATAAATAGATATACTTTTCGCCTTCGCAAATTGTCGCATATGTCAGAATTGTCATCCAACAGTTGCGGCTGAACTTCAGGAAAACAAAGATACTCGTATCTCATGAAATTTCATATACTTGTGTATTATTGCACCTCAATTTAAAGCAAAAAAAATACAAGAATACCGAAAATTTCGAATCCGAGATTTTCGTGCTTACGACACAATCTGAAGCTACCTGAATTACGAAGACTTTGATATTCTTTGACTTTGTATCGTTCACAAAAGGTAGCCTCCTTGATGTTGGACTTTCAAAGCGTATAATTTATACAGCAAGATGTAATTAGACAAAGTTTTGATAGAAGTTCTTGGCCAGATATACAAAAATTATATAACTTGTACCTATCTATGTAAAAAACAAAGTTTACATTTTGGATAGTTGGAAGTAGAGTAACTAGCGTACTATTTATTATTATAACCGACTACTTTACCACATGCGTTATCCACTCTACTCTCGCCAGCTAGGTTACTATCATTAGCCCGTGTTTGCTCCCAGTGGCGGATGTATATGGGAGGCGCGTTCACCCCCCCCCCCCCCCCCCTGGAGAGAATTCCCCCCCTTGGAGAGAGTACCCCCTTGGAGAGAGTACCCCCTTGGAGCGATTTATTTCTTTTAATTAAACATAGGTGACTTCCACTATGATAATAATAGAGATTAGTTCCTGATTTCTTTATAATATTTTTTATAAATTGCTGGTATTTTATTTACACGTCCATAGATATCTCAAGATGTTTTTAGCGCCCCCCTTTGATTTTTTTTCTGTATCTGCGACTGCTGGATCCTTGACTATCATGTCATGTTATTTGTCATGTGATAAACAATATGCGATCTACACAAACACGATTTGCCGACATCAAAATTCTGGCTTCGCTGTTTTTTAGCATGCGCCAGAATCGCGGTCAAGGCAGTTACATATCTGGATGGCTATTCTATTTTTTATTTTTTACGGAAATTATTGATAAGAAAAAATTTCTGCGTCCTGCTAAAGATTCACAACTGCTCGTATTCTCCAAAAGGAGCCAAACCATAAATTGTAAGAATAAAAGTCCATATAAACTTATTAAAGAAATAATAAGAGTCAAAGCCATTTTAGAAAATGTGTGAAAAAATCGGAACCGGATGCAATAGGTGTAATTTTGGCTGTCTCTAAGCGACCGGAGGTGAAACACTTCGTTAAAACACGGGTGTACCGAGTGGGGCCTGTGACATAGTAAAACTATGCCTGTGACTTACATTTCACGGTTCCCATTCGGGAACACCTCTGGCACCCTCGGGGATTCATGTCGTGACAATATATTTCATATTATTATTATTATTATACTGGGGATCTAAAAAGGCCGACATGGGTAAGTCATAAAATGATTTGAAAGTAGTATAGAGTCAGAGTTTTTTCACGTGAGCAAAAGAGATGGCATTAGAACATAATTATAAAGCGATTCATTTTTAGAGGGCCTATACTGTGTTACGAGATGCTTGTAAAGTTACCATTGCACCGCCTATTGGCCAACCACCACGTAGTTTTGACCTTCTTAAGTTCTAATCCAGAGTTCAGACCCCGCTGGGGCACGTAAGTCCCGGCTTCTATTGTAAGATACGAGTCATGAGAAATTCAGGCAAGCGTAATTTAAGCTCGCTTATAGAAGGTTCCGTACCTAATGTAAAAGTTATGAACACCTAGTTTAGAGTCTTGAAATTTTAATGAGACATTATGTTAATGTTAGAAGGTGGAGGGAGACATCGGAATAGCTTATTTATTTTGTTTACGTCCCTCCGCCATAAACTCGTATATAATTTCGTAATTTCGTATATTCAGAATTTTTGATTAACCATGAAATTGCTACGAGTTTTTTGTTTTTTTTTTTTAGGAATGACAAATAAAACTTTATTATTTCTTTTCTGTATGAATGATATAACATTAAGGTTAAACGTCAGTCGCTCTGTACAAAGTGCACAACTTATATTTGTTTTTATTGTTAAGAACTTAAAATTAAAAAAGACATTGGTATATGGCAATTCACGCCAATAGTTCAATATAAGTCAGATTTGTAAATCAACAGTTTGAAATAAAATTCACGAGTCACGATTTTGTCTAAACAAGCTTAAAATGCTGTTTTATATTTGTTTCGACCAAAGAATGGCTAAGTGTGCATTACATTTCATGCTGTTGATTTATAAACTTTACTTACTATTGGCGTGAATTGCCATAGACCAATATATTTTCCACAGTAAACTTTTTGACAAGAAAAACAAAGTTAACTTGTGCACTTTGTACCGAGCGACTGATATTTAACCTTAAGCTAACAGTAACATTAATTGAATTTTTGAAAAGTATCATGTGTAAAAAATGTTGAAATGGATGGCATTTAGTTATCAAACTGGCAATAAAATTGAATACGTAGATATAAAACCTTATATTAAAATCAACTTTCAAACAAAAAAGAAATAAGCTATTGAATTACAGGATTTATGAATTTATGAATCTTTAAGAAAATTTGGGCAATTTTATAGTTGGACCTACGTATATTAAACTGTTAGAACAGCGACAGCGACAGCGACAGTCGCTGTAGCCGAGAACGGCTGTGAGGCTTTATATACTGTTAGAAATACGAGCAAACAAATTTCTCAATTCGGTCGTTTTTTTAACTTCAATATGCTAGTTTTGTCTGCTTTTTGAGATAAATAGATCGATTTAGTCATGTAATTTCAATAATACATTTTTTCGTGCTTTTACATCTATTTTCTAAGTACTTTAATACTCGTATTTACAGGAAGTGACGTAATCAAATTTGGCCGAATGGTCGAATCCTTTTCAGATTTTAAGATTTTAAGATGCGTTCAAGGAATATATTTTTTTGTATTGAAATGTGTAGTGATGACGTCACTGAAGATCAAATGAAAGACATTACTTTTTTTTTTTCATTTAATAAGGGTATGCACGCTTGTTTTAATATCTGTCTACTAGAAACGATTAAGGAAAGCTATTCCTCGAAACGGTTTACGAATGGTAAATATCGGCGAAAAAAAAAAGGTCAATTCTCTGAAGGAGTAAAACGTAAAAAATTAAAACCCCGCTTTTTTATATTCATGAGGAAATTTTTCAAAAGTATTTTTAGGGCACAAGCTTCGTTACTAGGTGTGGACTAAAAATATTTCAAGTTAATAACTTTATCCACTTAAAGTACACATAGTCAGACTAATTAAGTTCAGTTTTCTCTTTTTAGGGTTCCATACTCGAGGAAAAAACAGAGACCTATTTATGTCACTCTGCTGTCCGTCCGTTCGTATGTCACAGGTCTCTAGACTTGAAATTTTAATATTTTTTGTGAAATGTTGACTCAAAACGGACTATTGAATGAAAATGAATTGATATGAAATTCGATCAACTATTTTTCATCCCATAAAAGAAAAAGGAGTCGAAAAAAATATATCTTTCTTACCCTGGCATGTGGGGTGTCATTTTTAGGGTTCGGTAGTATAGTTTTTACCTGAAAGGTACAGAAGGAACCTTTATGGTGAGACTCCGTTATCCGTCCGACCGTCCGTATGTCACAGCCTCATAACTTTAGCACCGTAAAGATAAAGACATGAAATTTGGCACAAAAATAGCATCAAGTAGCATTATTAAGAAATATTTAAAAAACCACAAAAATATGTATGTCCAAAACTGATAGACCGAAAAATATGAAAAAAAATGTCGATTATAGATAATAACTGGCCAATTACAGGAAAAATAGAGGGATTAAAAAAAAGTTGAGCACAAATGAAAAATATAAATTCATTCAAAACTGCAAAAATGTACAACGTTCTTTACTTATTTTAAAAGAAAGTTTGTTAAAGCCATTGCCAATATTTAGAATTTGGCAAGTTTTCGTGGTCAATTATTTGCATTATTGATGTAACCGTTTGAACTTTGGCTGTGAAAACTTGCCAAGTTCTACGTATTCAATAGCAAGGACCCTAACAAACTTTCTTGTAAAACAAGTAAAGAACGTTGTAAATTTTTGCAGTTTTAACTAAATTATCCTTAAACCTCGGCACCTAATTATTTTTTCGACGAAGCCAACAAACCTTCCTCTTTCTCGGCCCCGTTTTTTGGTGAGATCTTATCTATCTGTGAATATCTCATTGTGATGAGCCCAATTAAATTAACGAGCTTATGAGCTTGAAAGTTTAAATTGTGAGCTGGCCTTTTCCATCGTGCCAATGTCCCTTTTGCGATTCTAAAACCAAATCGAAATAGTATCGAGAAAAGGAATGTAATGTACCGTGATAATGATTTCTGCAACATTAGGTTTGTCGACGAATTCGCCAACGTTTTAGAACCAAAAACAGAGCCTGTAAATCCCAACGGACTAAACTCATTGGTGAATCCAATCACATTTACAAAATCCACTCTAAACAAAGTCGAGTTGAACAATGTTACATGCATACTTGCATAGTCTCGCAAAGTTATTTCAGTCAAATACTACGTAATTTGGCGTTGTCGGGTCACTGGACGAATGCATTGAGCGAATTTCCCGCCTGAACATTTTCCATTTTCAAGCGTTCTGTGGGAAAGAAACCAAGCGTGCTTGACGTGCTTCTACTTCAGTTCGTGCCCTGGAACACTCGGGGGCGGTCGCACGTCTCCCAAATCCACCCTCCCGCGTCTTTAACCCTACGAACGAGTAGCATAAAAATTGTAAACCTGCTCGCGTATAAATTGGTAAAGTTGAGTGACTCACAGTTTCAAATGCCTGTTAAATAGAATCTGAAAAAGCGGTGCAACCAAGTGCATAGGTGAGTCGGAATTAGAACCGAGAGAGACGCAGTGCTGTATTGTTTGGAAATGTTGTGCATTTCAATCGTGACATTGTTTCGATTTCCAGTTTATTTTTGGTTGAATATCGTGTTATGGATTCTTTTGTTACGCTAACAAATATGAAAATTTAAAAATGCAAGTACTATTTCTATCGTCTTTTTTTATTTTATTGAAGATCGGCTCCAACGTTAGAATAAAGGGAAGAAATAACTTTTTAGTTCGCATTTTTCTTTATGCCGCGCAAAACCTTTTTTTATCTTCTCCAAATATTTAGCGGCAAAAAAAGGAGGCGCCTAATTTTTTCTTTTTTGCCCAACCTTGAAATTAGTGGTGTTTGTTAACAACTTTTTATTTTACCCGGTTCAGCATTTTTGTTAACATTTATGTTACCCTTATCGTTTCGGATTAAGTTTGGTATAATATCTCCGAAATTAAAAAAAAATAAAAGATTTTTGTCAACCCTAATAATACTTAGCCAAATAAATTTAATTAGAAACTTTATTAAGGCTTATACCAACGCCAACGACCTTGACCTAAGTAACTTTGTAACCATTTTATACGGTAACTATAGCATTTTTCAACAGAAGAAAAATACGTAGTAATCTGCATGATACAAATAATGATGTGGTTTTTCCTGAATTTCATTATAACATACAGAAGTGAAGCAAGAAAATTCCAAGTTTACCCATATTTCTCGATTTTTTGTTCAAACATAACTGCTGTAGTTTTTATCGAAACAGTATGAAAATTTATAAACTTCTAGACAAAATAATATAAAATTATTTTGTTTTCTCAGTTCTTGGAAATTAATTTTATTTTAGATAAAATAAATTAAAAACACACTGTTTTTGCACTTGTCAGCCGCAGCGACTAACGTAACAGCCATATTGCAGTGCGAGCTGATAAGGACTTTATTTTAATATGGTTTTGTTCGAAATTTCAACCACCACGAATCAAGTTGCTAATTATTCCGACGGAGCCACCGTCAACCGTAAACAAAAATTAAAATTTCAAATTAGAAAATTTTCAAATTAGAAACTTATTTGTATTTACCGAGATATAAGCGAATTAACCTCTTACATACGTGCGCTTCAAATTAAGAAACCAATTAAGTAAAATCATTGATCCAGAAACTTGTAATAATTCATTGAAAATGAACTTTGAATGAGCAAAATTATCCATAATATTTCATTTTAATTTCATAACTAGTGAGTTAAAAGCGGACCTGGAAAATATCGGAGCTGCTTTTTTAGGGTCCTGTACTCAAAAATGAGAAAAATTTCCGTCTGTCAGTCTTTCACAGCCACTTTCTCAGAGACAGCGGATAAAGCCAATATACAGGATGTTGATTTGGTCAGGAACTTCCGTCACAGATCGGTCATATTCACAATACTGATGACGAAAAAAATACGAAAAAACAAAAATCTTTTTTCCGAAAGGGTTCCGTACTACCACACGATACGGACACGATATAAATAATTCCACTTGCAGTTATGATTGTCCAACTTAACTTGACACTTACGATCTATTAAACCTATGTATCTAAAGGGTCTATTAAGTTGGTCTTTATAACTTCCTAAATAATTAAACAGTTGTAATTTTCAATTTTTTTCTTTGCATGTGCTATATATAAGACTTACATGAAATTGATTATGTCAAGTGCAGTAACTTTTTGTTGCGTCGAGTAAAAGCCTATTTTTTTACAACACCATGGATTCGTATCAGTTTCAAATATCTCATACGGGGGCCAAGCAAAAGGGTCTTGACAGACCGACGGACAGACGGACAACAAAGTGATCCTATGAGGGTTCCGTTTTTTCATTTTGAGTAAATTATCGCAGCAAGCAAGGTGTATCATTTGAACAATTGCTTTTAATTATTTATGGGCTTTCTAAAGTATGCAACAAAAAAATCTAGGTAAAACCAAGTTATAATTCAAAATAATTTCACAAAAACACGGTTTACGTACGAAATCAACTCTGCACACTTGCCCTGATTTTTTCATATATTGAAAAAGTATTTATTTCTCAATCTTTTTTATTACTTTATTTTTTTTCATGCTTTAACTCCGGAAAAACGGATCAAAAGCATATAAAATATACAAAATTAAAGAATAAAAAACTTTTTACAATTATAAAATATATATATTTCACATGTATATTTTTTTAAGTTCATATTTTATCTTAAGCTCTTCTGTTATGTGTAATTTTAGAAGTTACCGATGTTTTCTTTTATATAGTTTTAAATATTATTTGCGAAGGATGTATACATTTATAAGTAACGTACAACACAACCTTCCACCATCTATGTTTTTTGTATCTTCTGCAAATGTATCTTAAATAAATAAAATAAAAGAAGAAGAATAAAGAAGAAAGAACATAAATTATAGTACACTAATACTAATAAATTATTTCTCAATCTGTTCAGTAGTTATACCGATAACAAAAAAAATGCTTCCAAAATTTAACTCTGTATTTTAAATTTTTATTACATGCGACTTGAACACTCACTTGTGATTGTTGCCAACCGTTTCACCGATACAATTTCGGCATTATCAAGGTGACGACGCGGTCTGTATTTTATTTAGTATATGGGTGTAGATCTCTGTTCTAAATCCGTGGTGTGGTAGATAACAAAGATGTGGTAGATAAGTAGACAAAGATATATACGAGTATGTTTTTCTTTCTTGTATTTTCTTATCCCTTAGTTAAAGTAGATATAAGTCATTTGTATAGTATAAGTTTTATGTAAAAAAAAGGCATGATCTTGCTAAGTTTCTTGCCCGTTCTTCTTAGCAAGACTTATATGTAACCTATTAGTATGTAGTATATAGGATGTGATTCGGTCAGCCGCCTGGATTCGTGCTGGGGGCTCGGTTGGTGATCATTGAACCTTGTGCCTGGTCCCTGGCTGGGTCTCCGGTATGGGTTCTGGCGGTTGATTAGATTACACCTTGTATAATGTATATCTTACCTATCATTTTAATCGTATATATATTGCTACATAAATTAAATAAACCTTTAATCTAGTCCATGTACATTTATTATTTTATTACATATCTTTTTAATATATTAAATTTGACGTGTAAAAAGTGTATTATATATACCTACTTTGCAAAATAAACTATTTGAATTTGAATAACAGATCACGTGCATCATCATCACATTAGTCAAAAGAATCTTTGAATATCACATTACGCCTATCATCAATCACAATCGCCCTCTGGTTACTAACTCCGCATATTTAATAACTTTCCTTCGGGTATTTCAAATATTCATCTTAAATATCGCTTATGTATCAAAATGTGTTTTTTATCTATCTACCGCATCTGTGGTGGATTGTCAAAGCAGAACGCTCGTCTAGCTACTAATCCAGAGTTCGTGGGTTCAATCCCCGCGATGCACATTAAGGTTTCTACCAACGCCAACGACCTTGAACTAAGTAACTTTGTAACCATTTTATACGGTAACTATAGCATTTTTAAACAGAAAAAAAATAAATAGTAATCTGCATGATGCAATAGTGATGTGGTTTTTCCTGAATTTCATTATAACATACAGAAGTGAAGCAAGAAAATTCCAAGTTTACCCTTATTTCTCGATTTTTTGTTCAAACATAACTGATGTAGTTTTTATCGAAACTGTATGAAAATTTATAAACTTCTAGAAAAAATAATATAAAATGATTTGGTTTTCTCAGTTTTTGGAAATTAATTTTATTTTGTATAAAATAAATTAAAAACACACTATTTTCGCACTTGTCAGCCGCAGCGACTGACGTAACAGCCATATTGGAGTGCGAGCTAATAAGGACTTTATTTTAATATGATTTTGTTCAAAATTTCAGCCACCACGAATCGAATTGCTAATTATTCCGACAGAGCCACCTTAATTTGAATTAGGTCTGCGTGCTTCGGTCGATTCTGCGGGTATATAACAAAATGATAAGAAATAATTATAACGGCCAAAATACAACTTTCAGCTAAGAGCAATGTATACGAATCGTTTACTATATCTAAACACGTATTTTTAAGGTAGCTTCATAATTATTGAATTTTCCATGAGAGTGAGTTAGAAAAAACATATTAAAACATATTAAAGAACTTAGGACCTGGGAGACATCATATATCTGGTCACTTGGCGCACACTATGGACCCGGACTCAACAGACAGCACTGACAGACTCGACCAACTGACATAATCAGCAAGTACTCCCCTCCAAACTGTTTCTTTTTTTGTTTTACCACCTTTCTTTCATCTTTTTTTTTTTTTTTTTATATAAATAGTTCCTATCATAACCTTTTCAGACTGTATCAACTTGTTTTCATATATATTTTTTATCATCTTTACCTGTCAACCACTCGACTGATGACGGCCTCACTGATGAGGCCGAAATATATCGAAAATATAAAGTTTACTATTTTCTTATTATTATCATATAATTGTTAAAACTACAAATAAAAAGCTAATACAGCTAAAATTATATTTATTCATATTAAAAAAGTCTAACTTCACTCTTATGGAAAATCCAATTATTTTGAAGCTATTATTCATTATTATTTACTATTATATATATTATTTCTTAATATTTTGTTACAAATCCGGAGAATCGACCCTTCTGGTCCATTTGTGTCCGAAGTACGGTGATAGGGCTCAGCATCCATCACGTTTGGCACGTAATGGTCATCGGTGAAAAGTGGGTGCACCAAGTGTGGACTGAGATTTCAACAACTGAATTTCACAATTCCCACTTGTGAACACCTCTGACACCCCCTCGGGGATACACATCTTGACGATATATGTATACCAGGTGACTTTTTGATCATCGTCCAAATACATACTGGAGGCTTGATAAGTGATCAGTAACAATTTTTGTGAAATACGTATAATGAAATTTTGGCTTCCCATATAAGTTCAATTCCAGTCCAGAGTGAATCACTATGGGGAGTCGAAATTTCATTTACCGAATTTCACCAAAATTGTTACTGATGCATGATACTGATCACTTACCAAGCCACCAGTATGAATTTGGACAATGATCAAAAAGTCACCTTGTATTATATACACGTTTGTTCATTATTTTATATAAATTATTCTCTTTCGTCATTGTAGTGGGTCTTGGAAGGTCAATTCGTAAATATTGTAACTAACCTTGGTGTGGACCAATGTTTGGCCATGTGGAGACTAAATTATGGAAATTGGGACGGATGTTGTTTTATCATGAATAACAAAAGACAAAACCATCTAACCCACCTACTAGAGCAGGGATGGGCAAACCTTTTTCTATGCGGGCCAATATTTACAAACAGTATCTATGGGGAGCCAGGCTTTAATTTTTTGAAAATAATATAATTCTTTATTGAAATAAAAAGAAATATATTTTCCGAAATAAAGTTATTAAAAAAGTTTAAAGTTTCAACGACATTAAAATCGCTTATTTATGCAAAATTAAATGACATGAATTGTAGACACTTAAATCAGGTACACTATGAAATAGGGACGTAGATGTTATGTTATGTTACTTCTGGGTCGATGGCCGCGGGCCGGATCGCAAACGTTCGCGGCCTGGAGATGGCCCGCGGGCCGTAGTTTGACCAACCCTGTACTAGAATGACCCATGCGTCCATCCATTATTCTACAGCAGCTACTTCTCTCCAATTTGAAATAATAAACTTACGTGTCTGCACTACCTTTAGGTGTCTTCGTCTCATTTTTTTTAGGGTTCCGTAGTACGAAAGGAACCTTATGGTGAGACTCCGTTGTCCGTCCGTCTGTATGTCACAGCCTCATAACTTAGCACCGTTAAAGATAAATACATGAAATTTGGCACAAAAATAGAATTAATTTGCCCACATATACCGGTGTAAAAAGAAATGAAAAATTTGAAATTGTTCAAAATATTTCTAAAACAAAAGTAAGAAAAATAAAAAAATATTAGCCTAAAAATACAATATGGGAATCAAATTGTAGATATTAAAATTTGATTGTAAAAATATTTACATTAACTGTATTTACTGGCACTGGTATCGAGAAATCTTTAAAAAAAAAATATGTATGTGCTCCCCCTTATCTCCAAAACCGGTGGACCAAAAAATATGAAAAAAATCATGGTAATATTTGTTTAAGTAAAGATTACAGGAAAAATAAAGCGGTTGAGAAATTCACAAAAAAAGTGACAAAATTAAATTTATCATCCACAATGCAGAACCCTAGGTACGCGAGTCTGACTCGCACTTGGCTGGTTTTTTTGTAGTTATTATTGGGTATAATTTCGATATTTTTTTACCCTTACGAAAAGGGTATCTTTGTGAGGGCGTTACTTTATGAGGATCCCACATCATAATTCATTTTTATTGCATATTATCAAAACAAAATGAGATTTATTTTTGACAGTTCGAAAAATTGTCTACTTTTGTTATAAAAGTATGCGATAAATATGCAAATATATATAATGTGAATAAAACAGAAAAACTATTGCAAAGAGAGCCAAGATTATAACGACCACGGTATACGGAACCCATTGTTCTTGAGCCGTACTCAAACTTGGTTCGTTTTGTTTAATACTTAATATTTTCATTTAGATTTTTTCGGCCTTGTAACGAAAAGCACGACTAACTTTAAAAAGAAAAACTGAGATAAAAGAAAGTATATATTTGAATATAGTCCCAGTAATTTATACAATGTTGGCACTCAATTTGAACCCTATTTGTTTTACCAACAAAGCCCTAATTGGCTTCATTCTTTCATAACAAATTATTATTCAAAAATTAATTGGAAACGCGGAAAATCTTTTCTCTTCTCCCTGCTGAAATAAAAAAGCTATTGTGTATACTTTAACATGTTTTATGGCCATTTTGCTTGTCTATTACGGAGCGAGGCGGTAGCCATAAAATTAGTGCGTTACATGAAATACTCGCGGCTTTCTGATGGTGTTTTTTTAACCTTACAAAATTATCAAAGTTTCATAGGTTTACTTTTCACCCCTAAAATGTTATGCGCCTTTCCATTTTTTCGGAAAACAGAAGAAATAACGAAATTTTCTTACGCAATTCATAGCTATACAAAAGGATTGTAATTAACTGACCATAAAAAAAATACAAAAATCAGGATTTATATAAAAACGGCTCACCTCAATACGTGTTATGATCGGGAAAGCCGACCAGTTTCAGCAGATGAAGGCAGTCTAAATCTGCTGAAACTGGTCGGCTTTCCCGATCATAACACGTATTGAGGTGAGCCGTTTTTATATAAATCATGAATTATCCTCAAGTCTCATTTAATTCTATACAAAAATCAGCATCAAAATTACTAAGTTGGCATCAAAAATAATATGTTCAAACCTAACCTAACCTAGTTGATGCCAACTTAGAAATTTAGTTGCTCATTTAGTATTTTTAGGTGGTCAACCTTTTATTATCCAATACAAAATGTAATAAGTATGTTAATAAAATATTTTTATAAAACACCGTTCACGGGCCTTTTTTGTTTTTTACATATATGTTATATTCCACATAAATACAAACACTTATTTGGTTTTAGTCGATATCCATATCGATATCGATAGTCGATTTTAGTACCCCACTGAGGGGTCGAAATATAGCGACTAAAACCATTTAAGTGTTTGTATTTATGTGGATTTTAACATATGGATATATAAAAAATACAAAATATAACTGATTTATCTTATTTAAGGTAATATGTCGTCCGTGCAAAGGTCCCCGTTACGCCAGGCGGAAAAACCCGCTGTGCGAGAGGGACGGAATCGGGGAAAATGATCAAAAAGTCGGTTTTAAATTAAAACAAAATTATCTAAAATAGCTATGAAAATTTCCATAACCAGTAATTTAGGTATTGTTATAACCCATCTAAATAAGTATTTTTGAAGTCTGTGTGGTATCCCAATTTGTCAGAATATCAAAAAAAGTATAAATTTAGACCTCATTTCAATAATTATTTCTATCGAGTGAAATTCCTCCAATCGCGTTTTCGATAGCCCAAAATCTAGAAAAAGGTCCCAAAATTGTTATACTAATTTATTTTACTTGGAACTTTTTTAAAAGAGCAGATAAATAACTTCAAAAAGTGTCAATTTTCACGGTATACCCCCTTAACTTGACATCACTAAAGGTACACCCCACGCTCTTTTGTGCATACCTGTGTAACAAATACGAAGGCAGGTGTGCCAAAAACGAGGTCAAACTCAAACCCATTCAAAAGAAACCCATTCAGGCACAAGTTTGAAAAATGGACCCCGCGCGGGGCACAATGGCCTAGTAACGGCCCGATTTAATGACCATTTAGAACCCAAATATGTGAACACGGATATGTTTGTGGATTTGTAATAGAAACCATAATCTAACTTTTCCTTTAACCTACCCACTAAGATAAAATCGTATTACGAACATTTAATATAACATAATACATAATCAAGTATTAACTTAAATTAATTCATTTACTAATGTGGTAGATTCTAATAGCACCGCAAACAAACCCCTAGGCCTAGGGGTTTAAGTTGTGTATACTTGAAATATGTTTGTGCAACTGTATGTGTGTAAATAAATGAAAAAAAAAATGTAGGTAACCCATTGCTTAAATAGTAACGCTAGGACGTCGATTGAAAAAAACTGTCAGCTTCGAGGGTTCCGTACTTGGACGAATAAACCAGGTTCCGTAGCATTAAAATAAGTTAGTAGACTTGTAAAATTTGAACTAAAATTACATAAATTTATATTGCCTTTATTTTTCTTTAATTATTCCTTGATATATAATTATAAATATTATAAACAATAAAATATAATGATAAAATCCAAGATATATTTTGGGCCCCACTGGGCCCAGCATCAGTTGTAGTAATAATGATGACAGGATGACAGAGAATATAATATTATTAAAACTCGCGTGAGCTGACATACTAAATTATTATCACATACGGCTTGAACACTCACGTGTGATTGTTGTTGACTGTATGCCAACCGTTTCACCGATACAATTTCGGCATTATCAAGGCGAGTGTCGTTCTTAGGACGACGACGCGGCGTTCACCGTCGTTGTCAAACGGGCACTGGCAGCCGCCGTCAACAACAATCACACGTGAGTGTTCAAGCCGTATGTAATAATAATGACAGATAATATTTACAAGATAACAATGAGAAGAAAAAAAAAATAAAAATGAAAAAAACAAAACTACTTTCTTAAAAAGTAAACTTTTTGATAGAGGTGAGGATGTGCATGTGGGTGGAGAAGGAATAATAAATTAAGGAATATATCAAGGAATAATAAAATTACAAAACTTGAAAATGTTTGAAAGATTAGCACAATGATGTTAGTCAAGTATTATTCCACACGGAATTGGAAATGATTGATTTTCGGAATTATCTCTTCAGCCGTGCCAGAAGACCTCCCTTCGTGCCAAATTTCAAGATTGTAGGTCGCTGGGAAGTACCATGAAGATTTTAATGACGATTCATTAAAACCTTTATGGTACTTCCCAGCAACCTACAATCTTTAATGACTAGTCAGTAAGCGAGATTTTTTTTGTATAAAAATGCGCTTTGAAATGCCGTATCTTTTTATCGCGTTAAACTAAAGTAGTCACAATGTAATAGGTCCGTTTTGACATATGTCATCGCAACGTATCTATGGATGTGAACCATGCAAATCGGTAACTATGTCAACCGATTCTCACGAGAAATCGATTCAAAATATTATGAGTTTGTTATCGTTTGAAATATTTTCAAGTTTATTGGTTATAATTTTCAGAATAAACATAATTGCCAAAGTCAACGTGAAAGAAAATATAAACAGTTCAAAAGTAAAGCCTAAAGTCACAAGAAAAAAACACTAAAAACAAACGGGAGCACAACGACTTCCAATATGGTGATAGAAAGATATTTCGGGTGCTAAAACCAGCTTTTAATTTTTTTTTTCTCTACGAAAAGAATCTGAAATGGAAATTCTTACGTGCCAGTAATATTTTGTGATGTGGTACTTCACTGACCTCAAATTAGATAGAGGTCTGAGCGTTGATAGATATAAAATACTGGCCAGTAAAAAAAATATGTAGGCTTCAAGATGAAAAAATTGCTCCATGCCTTATAAAAAAAAATACTGCCATATTTCTTACCAGCCAATCTGTCTATTGATAGGATGATTTATGGAAAACTGCCTGTAAACCAATTCATTAATAAAAAAAAAATGGGACTTTAAGCAATAAATGCATGTTTTTTTTATATATATTTTTTGTTTTTGTAAACTATAAGTTTAAAAGCTAAGTGGTATGTAACATTATTTAGCACAATTATTATATTATATTTTTCGGTACAAATACATGCAAATGTTCAAATCTAAAAAGTTTATATTTGCAAAAAAAAAAAGGAAATTTAAACTTGGCTTTTTGTGTACTGGTCTCACAAAAGCTAATTACAGATCATTACAATTATTTTATCAATATTAAAACAAGTTAATTATTTTCACGAAGAATCGAATTGAGTCCGTGAAATTAGGCGATTATCTGGTTACAACACTATTATTAAGAAAAAATTGACTGAGAATGTAACTGTTTTTGAGACATTGTGTAGTAATTAAAAATTGCATTTTATTTTGGAATATGCGTGAAAATAGTACTTGAAATATGTTCCGTGATAATTAAAAAACGTTTATTTATTTTCTTTAAACCCAATAAGTTAATAATTATTTGTTAACCGTTTCATTTATTACATGTAAAGTTATATTCTATGGTCGTTCTTATCTGTCAAAACGGGCCTCTTATTTTGTGGCAACTGTAGTGACTTAATTTCTTTACAACAGTGCAAATTCAAATAGTTTATTTTGTAAAGTAGGAAAATTTAATCAAATAAAATTATATGTAATAAAATAATAAACGTACATGAACCAAAAATAAATTTTTATTTCATTTATGCAGCAATATATATACGATTCAAATATATATATTAAAATCTATAATTATACAAAGTGAAATCTAGTCAACCGCCCGAACCCATACCGGAGACCCGGCCAGCGACCAGAAACAAGGTTCAATGACCCTTTCTCCGAAGCCATTGGAAAAAAAACTGCTCCCACTCACACTGGACTAGTTCAAATAAAAATCCTAGTATAGGCAGTATGGAGCAAAAAAAATCCTTTTCGAATTTCGCCTGATGACGGGTCATTAAACACCGCTCCCGATCACTAACCGAGCCCCCAACACGAATCCAGGCGGCCGACCAAATTCCACCTATATACTCCATGATATGATGATACTAATAGGTTATATATAAATACATGCCTACCTCCGCCCGTTCGATTACAGTTTAAAGACCAGTAACAATAATAGTTGTAAACAGTATTGGATATAACAAAAAATACAGACAGACGGACAACAAGTGATCCTATGAGGGTTCCGTTTTTCCATAATGATGTACTGAACCCTAAAAACAGACAAAACTTCTGTTCCAGTTCTGCAAATTTCAGATCCAGTTGCGTCAGTGTTGAAACCACGTTCAAGCGATCACAGCTTTAGTGAACATTCTTGCGGAAAATATCTTGATTTTCTTCATCCGACGTTTCACGTCAGACTGTCTTTACATCCAGCCAGTATGTAAAATTTTGTTGATTGATTGAATATTCAAAGAGGTGGAGTTTATAAGCACAGTGTAAACTGATATAAGAGAGGAAAAGCCCTATTTTTAAGTTTTGTTTTGAAGTGTTACGTTCACAGAACTTGTGTCACTTCCGGTAAAACATTTTAACGGATATTTTGATTGAAATGAAATGAAATGAAATATATTTATTTATGTAATGTAGGTATAACAGATACACTTATTACAGGTCAGTTTTAATGTAATATAAGTAATTAAATAATATGTGTATAGGTAATAGTTTTATGTCATAAATAATAATATGGGGAAATTATAAAGGTTGGGTTTACTTAAATTTAATTTAAAAAATACACTTGAATTTAATAAAAATATAGAAATAAGGAATAAATAATATTATAAATATATTATTATAATTACATAGGAAAGCAGTTAAATTAAATTTTAGTGAGATATATTTCGGGCCATTCGGGCCCGGCATCAGTCACAATGAAGTAATGAAAATATAACAGATAGGTAAAAAAATATATATATTAAATTAAAAAATAAAAACTATTTATTTAAAAACCTATCTATTTTTTTTTTTTTACCTATCTGTTATATTTTCATTACTTCATTGAATTTACTGAATTTTCAAGATACAGACATTTTTAGTTTTAAAAAACTATGATAGAAATAAATTTAAATTTTTAAACACTGCGATTTATCCATCGCAAGGGGATATAAATTAACATTATATCAAACAAACCGACTTGGCATAGTCTAAGAAATGAAAACGTTTCATACTTTTATACTCCGTTATGTATAGCTACTTGTCTGTTAATGCGAAACTTTATTACTTTGTTATTGTTTGTTGCTATAGACATACACAATTCTACTAAACGAAAAACATTTCTGCGGTGCGATTATGATGAAATAGTATTAATCTCTAGACAGTGGAGCCGTTTTACTTCGAAACTTCATATTGTAAGCCCAGAAGAAAATTGGAAAATTATATAACCAGTTGTTCACAAGATTCCATCTCTGATGGTCCTCGGTTTTTATCTCGTTTGTTCAAGTTTAACAATATTCACACATTTTTATACAAAGAGGTAAAAGCTCAATACCGCGCAATGTTCCCGAAATGTTCATTGTTTTGTTAAACAAAAATAAACGTGTTTTGTTTGGATTCTCTTCGTGTATTTATATTACTCCGTACCGCACCACCAGCTATTTTCGATAGTTCAATAATAAAGTGTGACGTGTGATTTTAAGTGCGTATTTATAACTTTCAGTCAACTTAGCAATTACATTCTTCAAATTCAGTCAAGTGTGCAGAAAGATATTGGCCTCCATTACTCGGTTATACACAAAGAGAACCCTTATTTATTGCCTTCTAGTCTGCTGCATTTTCTCATTTATCTTTTTTTTGGTAGTGGGTGTAAAAATGACGCGGGCTTCATCTTCGCACGCACTCGGTCTGCTAGAGAGGATAAGACGATCAGCGGCCGCTGGTGGCCGTGCTGCCCCTACCGCTGGCCCTGCTGCAGCGGCGACCACTGCTGCGACCACAACTCCCGCCGGCGCTGTGGTGGGGCCCCAGGCCAATGGCAACAAGCGACCGACGCCCATCATCATATACCCCACTGGTGAGCGCTATCCCTATTTATCAATACAACTTACATTACATATCGTCAAGGTATGACGTCATATCGACGTCAAATCAAGACGTAGTTTTTTAAAGAAAAATATTATCAAATTAACACCTAGTATACAGGGTGAAAAGTTAAAATGGGGCACTAAGGGCAGTTGCCATACGTTACAGCTACAATAAAACGTCTTTAGGAGACTAACTCTAACTTTTGGATCATTTTACTTCTGTATTCACAGATTTTGGAAAAAATTTGCAGTCATCGAGAAAACAGAAATTATAAATTTTGAAAAAATTTTGAATTGCCGTTTTTCTCGATGACTGTACATTTTTTTTCAAAATATGTGAATGCAGAAGCAAATAAAAATGGTAGTTTAAACTTTTAAAACGATTAATTTAGTTTTGTAATTTGTGTCACATTGCTTAACCCTCAGGATTCTCATTATCGCTTTAACAATCACAGGTCAGATCGTGGCTCGAATCCATCTTACATATTAATTGATTAATTAATTGGTAGAAAAATATTAAAGATCTTTGTACCTACTTTATTCCACTAATATATTTTAAAAACGGTCAGGCTACCGGTTTCATCGATTTAATCGACATCTTAAATAATGCCTACATAGAGGTAGACCAATTAAATGTTTAAAAAAAAGTTCAATAAATCGATGGAACCGGTAGCGTGACTGTTCTTAAAATATATTATTGGAACAAAGTACAAGGATTTTAAATATTTTTCTAACATTGAAGTGACAACATACATCGCAATAAATTAAAACCAAATATTAAAGAATTTATTTTCTAAGATTATGTTTATTTTGCGAAATCCATCGCTATGAATACTCTAAATATTATTAAAGTGCATTGCAAACTAGAAAATATCAATCAGAAACAATTTTTTGTCTTTGGATTTGTTTCTGATTGATATTTTCTAGTTTGTAATGCACTCTAATAATATTTAGAATTTATTTTCTATTACAACCTGGAGTCAGTTTTGGATAAGCACATCATATTTTTTAGACTACTATCATCTAGTTATTTAGTCCTTAGTAACTGTTACTAGTACCTAGTTACTGGAAACAAAAGAATTCCTAAGGGGATACCCTTACATTTATATAATTGGATCTTACGAAAGCACTATTCAGTGAAAACACTGGTCCGATAGTGATTTAGTCAGACTAAAAGCCTGGGATTGACTAGTTCTCTTCAAACCTTACTACTCGTATTTCGCCAGAATTGCAACAGAGAATGAAGTGATTTTAAGTTCTTTACATTCCATCTTGTTCTTTACTTACAAGTAGATTTTATAAGAGGGAATGGGGTCTACTTTTATAAAGGCCACCAGTTGGCGCCACTGGCACGTAAGGTATATGTCAAAGGTTTGTTAGGTTAGATTTACATAGAAGTTCGATTTTTTGTTTTGCTTATCTATATAATATATTTTTTTTTTCTTTCTTAAATGCGAATAAACAATGCCGCAATGATGTGCAGTTCCATTATGTTCCAAAACGAAAGGAGAACTTAAGTTTTGTTTTAGTCCCTCTTTTCTTTAGCTCTAATCTTAATTCATTTACTTTCATTGCACCGTACCTTGAATAATAAACCTGAAACTATGAATTTATGTCGACTAATACACAAATAACTAATAAAAAGCCATAGCTTTCGCCGTTTCGCGGGCATTTGACGTTTCTCTATACCTGTCGCCTCAGTGGCGCCACCTGACGTCGATAGTAGCCCTCACTTTCCGACAGTTTTCCACGGTTTCTTTATTTTAGATGCTATACCTGCGAGTTTTGTAGCTTTTCGATGACCTCGTAGTAAAATGTAATTAGACAATGACGTTGTAAACATTTTGCTAAAAGTATTTTAATAGTAGTTTATGCTACAAGGGCGAAAAGGAATAAATTACGAGTACGATTTAAAACACGAGCGTAGCGAGTGTTTTAAACGTAACAGAGTAATTTATTGCTCTTACGCCCGTGTATCATCCTACGTTTTTCAATGCATAGTGCGAGGAAATAAAACAAATATAATCTTGTGAACTTTAAATTATGATTGGCTCAAAAGGACTGTATCCAGAACCGTTAAACAGTGGAAAAGAAAGTATAACATTTATGGTACTCAGAAAAGGTTGCAGGTTAGCCAACTTCTCGTAAATAAATTAAAAAAAATAATAATAATAAAGCCCTAGGATAAAATAATCGACTTTCTGTTCGGTTTTGATGCATAAAAAGTGGGCATTTACGAGCACTTGCATTAAAAACAAAATAGCCAAAAAAAAGGGGGAAATAATGTATGTGTATAAAAATTTAAAGACAATCTTATGAACTAAACATAAGCAAGATTATATGTTTTTATTGCGAAATCAGAAACAAATTTAAAAGCACAAATATTTTTGAAAAAATTCTTTCAGCCAGGATTTGTTTCTGATTGATTTCTAGTTTGTAATGCATTCTAATAATAACTAAACATAAACAATTATAATAAGATATTATACGAGAAGGTACCATTGCAAAAAGAGCTATTTGGGAAAACAAGTATATGTTTTTATGTAAAATCGCAGAAAATTCGCCATTTGTGAAGGCACAGTTTCGCGAATGTTTATAGCAGGGCTCGATAATGTCCGATACTTTGATATTTATTAGAAATATACGTATTTATAATTGACTTTTTTAGGGTTCCGTAGTACCTAAAAGGTACAAAAGGAACCTTTATGGTGAGACTCCGTTGTCCGTCCCTCCGTCCGTATGTCACAGCCTCATAACTTTAGCACCGTAAAAGATAAAAACATGAAATTTGGCACAAAAATATCATTAATTTGCCCACATATCACGATGTAAAAAAAAATTTGAAATTGATCAAAATATTTCCAAAACAAAAGTGAGAAAAATAAAAAATATTATCCTAAAAATACAATATGGGTATCAAATTGTAGATATTAAAAAGTTGATTGAAAAATATTTACTATTACTATATTTACTGGTTTCGAGAAATCTTTAAAAAAACACAAAAATATGTATGTCCCCCCCCCCCCTTATCTCCGAAACTAGTGGACCAAAAAATATGAATAGATTACAGGAAAAATTCATGAAAAAAAATTACAAAATTAAATTTATCATCTACAATACGGAATCCTAGGTACGCGAGTCTGACACGCACTTGGCCGGTTTTTTTTATATTACCGATAAATTTTATCTGACACACATTTTTTTTTACTTATTTGATTAATTCGTTTTAAATTACGAATTTTAAATTATTTAGGTGCATTTACAAAAAAGTGATGCTGATGCATGACTCTGAGAAGTGGTCAGTTATGCATTTCAAAGCACTTTCAGTGAATAATGTAGATAATCTTAATATCCAGATGGTGAGCAATGTAGCACTTTATTACTTTCTGTTACACGCTTTTTGGAAATTTACTGCATTTCACCGCTTTGGACACACGGTTTAATTAGAAACCCAGCTTGTTTTAGTTCTTTTCTAGTAAAATTGAAGTGAGTTTTAGCTGTTCAAGTAATAAACTTCTTATAAAATTATATAAACGGTGGTTTGTACATGAATAAAAGTGGAGTGAGGAATGAAATTCATGGTGCGCAAATGGAAGGTACAGCTCGACCAGGCCGCCCTAGAAGGACGTATGCTGACCAAATTGGCGAAATACTGAAGAAGGGCCATGTCAAAAGTACCCGGAATAGAAGAGCTTGTATGACTAGATTGATGGATGTGGAAGAGGCGAAAGAGGTGTGTCTGAATCGTAGCAGATGGAAATTTGTAGTCTTCTGCGAGACAGGCGTGAGTATATTTATGTATGTATGTATGTTATGAAATCAAATAAATATACTATGAACCAGCTACAACATTCGATCTCGGCCGTCCTCCGTCCTTAGCCAGTACCTGCGACCTTATCTGTCTTCTCTTATCTGTTTATTACAAAATAGACTATAAACTATAATATCGCTATTGTAATAGTGAGGCTCTTTGTTTGGCGTATCGTAAATTATGGCGTATCATTATATATGAAAACGAAGGTCTTTCAACAAAAAGTTAAAATAGGTGCGATGACGATCGCAGCGAGGAAGAACGTGTTAGGTTTACATGTTAATAAATTTGGGAAGCCGAGCGAAGCGGAGTGGAGTGATGCGACCCCTGTACTTTAAACAGAATTCATGACATTCCTAGGCAGATAATGAAATGCCCAATTCTATGAGGTGCCAAAAACATCGTTTTAAAAAAATCATGTGTCTACCATTTGGGTGGCTAAGGTTCTGAGACTGATCTCCATGCGGTTTAGCAGCCGGATTGTGAAAAACCCGCCTTTTTCTAATTAGTCGAAACAGAATATAATAAACTTATACTCTAAATTTCTTTAATAGTTCCTTAACAAAACCTTTTTAGGGTTCCGTACCCAAAGGATAACCAACGGGACCCTATTACTAAGACTTCGCTGTCCGTCTGTCTGTCCGTCTGTCACCAGGCTGTATCTCATGAACCTTGATAATTAGACAGTTGAAATTTTCACAGATGATGTATTTCTGTTGCCGCTATAACAACAAATACAAAAAAATAGAATAAAATAAGTATTTAAGGGGGCTCCTAATTCTAAATTCTAAATTCGTAGCGGGGGCGATGAGTCCTGCACTGATTCTCGGTAATCGTGAATATTGTGCACTTCCCCCCGGTCAGTCAGCCCAGCCAGGACAGCTCCTTAAAGTAGAGCCGAACAGCTTCAGCGTTCTGACACATAAACTGGTCCAGTGAAGGGAAGTTGGAGCTCGTCGCAATCCCTGCTTTTCGTCTTATGTCTTCGGTTGCGGAGCAGTGGAGTAGCACATGTTCCACTGACTCGTCCTCTAGAAGGCACCCTCTGCATAGAGGGCTATCGGTGCCACCTGTGGTGAAAAGGTGTTTGTTTATGTAGGTTGCAGTGTCCAGTTATGATACCTACCATGTCACGTAGGTCGGACCGTTTTAGTTTTAATAAGTATCTTGTTACCTTACCATTCGACTGCGGTATCATTAGTTTTGACAGCCGGCAGTCATTTCGTTCTGCCCATGCTTTGTTGTGTACACTCAGAGTGTGTTTTCGCAGTTCACCCCTGATTGCTTCTGCCGATGGTCGACACAGATTAGTACCCTGTGTCGTTATTCCCATAAGGGACGCTAGTTTAGCCAGGGAGTCTGCTTGTTCGTTACCTTCATTTCCGTTGTGTGCTCTAGTCCAGTGTAGTTCGACTTTGCACATGGTTGACAGGTTTTGCAGTTCCGCATGGCAGTCTGCAATGATTTTAGATCTACTTACAGGTTTGCTGAGCGCTGATAATATGGCCGCACTGTCTGTGATTATTGTGACCTCCTGTATATCGCAGGGCCTGCTAGCGCAAATTGCAGTTGCTGCCCTGGCCGCTAGGAGTATACCTGCCAGCTCTGTTTGGAATACTGTTGTTGTGGTGTTGAGTGGAACTGCTTTACTGAGCCCTAGTTCGGGGGACATATCGCTGCATCCAGCGCTGCCATCCCTCCTTTTAGAGCCGTCAGTATAAAAAGTCAGTACCTTTTGATTGGAGTGTGGCCCTCCTTGAGAGTGTATCTCGTATTTCCTATCCATTATGTAGGATTTCGGTGTTCTGTCAGTCCCAGTGGCTGCCTCCGGAACGATCTCTAATGCTCGTTCTAGGATTCGACAGTGATTGGTTTTTATGTTGTTACCTTTCCATTGCCCTGTGGACTTTACCCGTAGGGCTGCGATCATCGCCTCCTGCTGTATGTGCAGGTGTGGCGGTGTTAGCCCTAGTAGGATGTTTAGTGCTGCGGAGGGAGTTGATTTCATACATCCGGTTATTAGTGTACATGCTAGCCTTTGGAGTTGCTGTAATTTGTTCTCAGTTGTAACTAACTCCGTTCTTGGCCACCACACCAAGGCACCATAAGTTAGTACCGGTCTTACCACTACAGTGTACAGCCATTTGCAGAGTTTGGGTGTAAGTCCCCAGTCCCTGCCCACAGCTCTTCTGCACTGCCATAGTGTGTTCGTAGCCTTCTTTATTATGTGTTCTACCTGCTTCGCCCACAGTAATTTGTCATCCAGCCAGATACCAAGGTACTTTACCTCCTTGCTAAGTGTTAGCTGGGTTCCAAACAATGTAGGAAGTTTTAGTTGACTTAACTTTTTCTTTTTGGTGAATAAGATAAGCTCAGTTTTTTGTGGATTTACGGTTAGCTTATGCTTACCACACCAGGACTCGACTTTCCGCAGCGCCCCTTGCATCTTACTGCATAGCGTTCCTTCGAAGAGTCCCGATATCATGATGACTAGGTCATCTGCATAGCCTACCGTGCAAAAACCATCCTTGTTTAGTTCTATAAGGAGGTCATTGATAACCGCCACCCAGAGCAACGGTGACAACACTCCTCCTTGAGGACAGCCCCTTGTCACCTGGCAACGTGTTCGCTCTGATGTTTCTATGTATGCTGCGCGTTTGCTCAGCATGTTTGTGACCCATTTAATGACCAACTCATTCACGCCGTGCTTTTCAAGCCCGTGCACTATGCTAGGAAATGTGGTTTTGTCAAAAGCGCCCTCGATGTCGATGAAGGTGGCGAGGCAGGACTGCTTTGCTTCTATAGCAGTTTCCGCTTTGTGTACTACCTGATGTAATGCAGTTTCTGTGGATTTGCCTGGAAGATAGGCATGTTGGTTCTGATGAGGCGGCTGCTCCTTCATTGGCCCCTCTCTAACGTATCTGTCACAGAGTCTTTCTAAAGTTTTAAGTAAAAACGGTGAGAGACTGATTGGTCTATACGCTTTAGGTTGTGTGTAGTCGTCCTTACTGGGTTTGGGAAGAAAGACAACTTTAACTTCCCTCCAGGCGGTGGGGACACATTTCCAGGCCAGGCAGCTTCTGAAGATTACCACAAGGTGCTTCAAAATGTGCTCCAAAGACCATTGCAGTAGGGCAGGAAATATGCCGTCTCCTCCTGGTGACTTGTATGGGAGAAATGTGCTTACCACCCATTTGATTCGTTCCTCCGTAACTACGGATTCTGCAAACTCCCAGTCCTCTTCCGAGGGGCATGGAGACGGCGAGTCCATCCATGGAGAGTTATTGTTTACCTGACAACCCGGGAAGTGGGTCTCCAGTAGAAGAGCGTGTTGTTCTTGCTCATTAACTGTATAGTTGCCATCGGGTTTCTTCAGTGTCCCAAGTTTTGTGTGGTTGTCATTCGCTAAGATTTTTCTTAGCCGTGATGTTTCACTTTGTGATTGAATGTTGTTACAGAAATTGCTCCAACTTTCACTTTTCCTTAAACGTACCTCTTTATTGAATTCCAGGCGTGCTTTTTTGTAATCGTCCCAGTCTCGATCAAGCTTGGTGTTCATTGCTCTATTGAAATGGTGTCGCATTTTCTTCCTTAATTTATTCAGTTTCTTGCTCCACCACCCATATTTTTTCTCGTCAAACTTACCTTTCTCTGTGATGAGACGGCATGACGACTCATAGCTGCTAATTAAGCAGTTTGTGATGGCGTTGACTTGTATCTCTATCTCCTCCATACTGAGTCTATTTGACTCTGCAGGTTCACCGAGTGTCTTTATGCCGTTTTCTACGAGTGTAGAAAATTTCGATTTATTTGTTTTCCTCGGGTTCCTATATTTCCGTGGTTCTTGTTTGCTTACTTCTAATACATACCTTATCCGTCTGTGATCCGATCCAGACGTCTCTTTGTTCGCAACATGCCATCCAGTAATGGATTCCGTTATTAGATTTGTTGCTAGCGTTATGTCTATTATAGTTTGACTTCGTCTAGTTACAAAGGTTGGTTCTGAGCCCCTGTTTAAAATGTGCAGTTCGTGAGATAAAGCAAAGTCAAGAAGATCCTTACCTCTCACATTTGTATCCGGACACCCCCAGATTGTGCAGTGGGCGTTTGCGTCGCAGCCTATAATGAGCTGAGTTTTGTGTTGCGTGCAGTGTTTCACCAGCGTTTCCATTTCGGGTCGTGGGATTTCCAGCTCCCCGTCTAGGTACGCAGATGCTAAGAATAGTTCTTCTAGGTTGCCACCTAGGCCCGTCTGTAGCTTGATTACTGTGAGGTCATCAGAGCACAAATGGGTTACGAGGGATGCTTTGTACAGCGCTGGAACATAAATGAAAGTTCGAGTTTTTTGTTGTTTAGGTGAAGTAAAAACCGTGCCTTTTAGGTTTCCATAGCCACTCACCTTTCCCCGAGTTAAGTACGGTTCTTGGATGAGTGCTATGGTATTGGGTTCCTCCTCTAGCGTCCTCCTAAGTGTGGCAAACCCCGTGACACTGTGTTGAAGGTTGACTTGGAGGATATTTAAAGAGCAAACGTTTTGTGAGTCCCTGTCCAGATTTAAACCTTTTCCTGTTTTTTGTGAGGAAAAGGTGGCAGGTTTTGTGGCATCCAGGCCTGTAGGGCCCGGAATGTTTGATCTATTTGTATCGGTTAAAATAATTTTCTTTTTTACGCCCTCAGTGACTGTTTAAGCGACGTTTTATTGTTTTGTATTGTCTCAGAGCTGCGCATCAGCCTCAGAGTACAGCAAGTCGTCCTCGGTCCGGGACATAGGGGACGAAGTGACATCAAGACCTGATAACAGGTCCAGCATCTTATCCTCGTCCTCCAGTGTCCGCCTGACTTGCATGTTCTCGGGCGTCTCCGTGCTCCGAGTTACGTCATCCAGGCTAGGCGTGTCGGCAACCCCTGGACCACTGCCGTCCCCCGACACCACCGTTGACGTGCTGCCAACTGTAGCGCCGGAGGGAGGCTTGGTCTCTCCAAGTGCTTCCGACCCTCCCGGCCTTGTATGTTTGGTCCCTCTCAAGTTGACGTAGACTGTCGCCATTTTATAGAATAAGCGACAGGCTGCCTCCTTGAGTTTGTCGAGTTCAACCGGGGGAATACCTACCATAAGGGTGATATTCTGTGTTAAACCCTCTTTTTGTACCTCAGACGTGATGAGGCTCCAAGATTTAATATCTAGGTTCCTGCGATTCATGGCAGCCAGGAACTTCATAAGGAGTCGAGCGTCCCCCTCCATGAAGTCAGGAACCCAGATAATCCCTCTTGTATATTTGGGTATGAGGCTTTCCTGCATGAGGTGATACCCCGGGCAGCCCTCCCATAACCCCTTTAACTGACCAACCTGAGATGTCAGCCACTCGAGGGTCTGGTCATCTTGACACAGAATCCTCAGGCCCCCGCTAGCCAGACGAGGGAACACCTTAAAAGCCGGCATCCACAGCGAGTCGTCACTCTGGTCCGCCATGAATTTGGCAAACACCAGAGATTCGAGATTACGCCTCAGGATGCTGGCCCGGGTCTCGTCCATCTCAGCTTGGTCTTTTTGCAGCACCACCACAACCAGGTGGGCAGCGACCGCTCCCGCGTATGTGTTGGTGAGCGTGTTGGTGTCAGAAGGGCCAGCGCACCCAACCCCTTCTGTGAGTCGGACCTTCTTCCCTGCTACGGCAGTGGTCGGGGAGATCGTCTCGGTACTGCGCTGTCTCTTCTGATTCCTATCACTTGTGTAGTGTAGTTGTGAGCTCGGGTGTGTGAAAGCCACCACTGACGAGGCCTGCTTGGTAGGTAGTAGCGGCTGATCGGGGGTACCCTGTTTGTCCGCTAAGGCTAAGTTGCCTTTGCCCTTACCTCTGCTACCACGTTTCCCACTTTTTTTGGTGGGAAGTACGGCTGCATCGGCAGCAGGCTTGGCGGACTGGGCGGTTCCCTGGGCCACCACATCCTTGCAAACACGGACCCCATCTGCAGCGTCTTTGTGTTTGTTGTGTGTTGATGTTGAGTGTGAGTGTGTGTTTGTGTGGGCGTTCGGAATGGCCACCCCTAGGCTCCTTGCCATCAGAGTTAGTTGATCAGGGCCCACATTCATTGTTGCGCACCCCGATCCACTCTCTCCGCCCTTCGCGTAGTTGGCTGTCCCGGCTGCAGGAGGCACAAGAGTTTAACAACTCCCGCGTCCTTCAGTTTATACACGGCTTGTAGCCGCTCTTGTTCTAGCCTACGGAAGGCCCTGGCTCTAACTCTTCGTTGGCCTCCCGTAAGCCTGCTGTGGCGTTTGGCTCTCATCGGCCCACCCGCCTCCGGGGCGGAGTTCTGCCCTGAGGCTCCCCCCACCCCGTTGGCGGGCGGCGCCACCTCGGAGCCAACCTCCCCCACAGCGTCACCTCCCCCCTTGCCACCATGAGCACCCTCATCCAGTCTCCGCGGTACTCCCTCCGGCTTCTTCGGTTGGTGGTTCTGCGCCTCATTGCAGTCTTGTCCAGTTGCATTGAGCACTGGTGGCGCCTGGGACGCTACACCACCAGCTCCTTCGGTAACAAATTTCTCGGACTGAGGCCCGGGAACCTCAGAACGCCGGTCGCTAGCCGGGTCGCATGGCACAATAACAGATTTCATCGTACTTTCCATATTACTTCCAAGCTGTGACCAATAAGATAATTAGTTTGGGCACTTTGTGTCATAAGTGGTGCCCTCGCCACCTATGCCCTGTCTTTCAAGGACTGTCTGCACCTCCACATAAGGTAGAGGTGCAGGTAGTCCTTAGGCCCCAGGTAGCCTTGCCATGCAACTAGATGGATAGTGCAGATCCCAACTGAGTTGCATGACTCTGCACTCGCTGTTACAATCAGAGACCGAAGGAACACCCCTAGCAACTAGGCTCCCCTCTTCGGTTTTTGCTTGCGCCCGGACTTGTGACCGGCACCATAATTACGATTACCATATGTCAGGGACTAGTGCTAGTCCCCATCGACATTGTTTGGATAACAATAATCATCGAGGTCAGGGGGCTCCTATACAACAGACATGTTTTTTGCCGTTTTTATAGATAATGGTACGGAACCCTTCGTGCGCGAGTCTGACTCGCACTTGGTTGGTTTTATGTACCTTTTTATAACTTTAAAATTCTAATTTACAGAATCCAATGGAAACTTTGCGATGACAGTTTACAATTGGTTTACACAATACATAGGTAATGAATGAGGTTTTGTGGTTTTGTTAAGGAACTACTGAGTATATTTTGAATATAAGTGTTCTTTTTCGATTAATTAGAAAAAGGCGGGTTTTTCACAATCCGGCTGCTAAACCGCTCTTGAGTTTATCTTTCATATTCTCAATTTGCCGGCATGTTTCTTTCTAGGGCGGCCCGTGTAGAGCTCTTCGTACAAAAGGAAACAATTCGATGGTCTCAACATTTACTGCTCCAGTTTCATAACAATGCACATGACACAAAGCGTCCACAAGCACAAAGTTCACTGATGTGACGACTTCCCGAACTTCCTGTTGGATAGTTCACAACACTGCACCATCTATGAGAAGTTAGCTCTATGTTATCAAATGTGTACTTGTCTAAATTGTAATCTTTTTTTTTACTTCAGAATTTTATTTTAACTTATTATAAACCAACTCAAGGTTTAACACAAGCGTTTACATTATTAAGGTGTTTATGGTATTATGGTACCCAAGGCACAAAATAGATACTAGTACCATAGACGAAGCTAGTACCACAGAATAAAATACTACGCTAGTACTACCAGAAGGCCGACCCGGCGACGCGACAGAGCGAAAACAGACGCACACATGTATAGACGCGTACGTATGATGATGTCGGCAGAATTTCGTATTGGCATATGACCGACTTCATCCGAGATCGTCGTATTTTTTTTATATATATCTTTATTAATCCCGATTACAATGAATCTTAACCTAAACTATATAGCCACTAGCGAAAGCCAATTGGCTTATCTGTAGTGGCGAGTACATAAGTTATAAAAAGTAATAAATAAACAATCAAAAACCGCACGAAACGAAACAGAGCAAGTCGGTTTTAATTTATACTGTATTTTTACCTGAATTTTCAACTAGGAAATCTTTTATCTTGTATTTATACTTATCACTACTAATAACGTACGCGTCTATGTGTGCGTGTGCCTGTTTTCGCTAGTTATGCGGAGTAAACCTTCTGTAAGTGGATATTTTGTGCCGAAGGGTGCTAAAAGGACTTCGCTAAACAGCTTTTGCTGTCTATCCGCCTGTCCATCCGACTGTCACAGCGGTCTACTCTGCTACAGCTTCTGCCATAATATATTATGTAGCCAGGTGAAACTTTCACACAATACGTGTTATACGGCTTCTATCTCATTTGCGAGTCGGGCTCGCACACAAGAGTTCCGTACAATCACACAAAAAGGGTACAAAACACTAAAATATCATGGTAAATAACAACAACATTGATCTTTGTGCCGAGTCCGATTCGCACTTGGTCGGTTTTTTAGGACGTGGCCTGTATTCAATTATCTTATACAATAGTTACGTAGATTTCATTATTAGCTAAATAAATCCAATAGGAATGGCTGAGTTCGTGAGTTTCGAAGGCGCCGTGACTCTCCGTATTTATTACAATATATTAAGAAATAAAATACAACTTTTAGATTAGAGCAATGTATAACAGTCGCATCGATTCGGTATAACACGTCTTAACTTATTTGACAGGACTAACCTTATTTGAAGCGTCCTGTCTTTTTCTTTCTTTATCAAAAAAATAAGGACAGAACGCGTAAATTAAGTTTAGTCCTGTCAAATAAGTTAAGATATGCTTCACCGAATCGGTACCAATAGCTTCAAAATATTGGATTTTCCATAAGAGTGAAATTAGAACTTTTAATTTATTATTCTAATTTCACTCTTATAGAAAATCCATATTATTTTGAATCTACCATAACATCATTAAAATGCGTTTATGCATATAGGTAGTAAACTATTGTTATGCATTGCTCTTATCTAAAAGTTGTACTTTAGCCGTTATAATTATTTCTTAATATTTTGTAACAAATACGAAGAATCGACCCTTCATCACGTTTGGGTGACCGGACTGGCTTAGCGCTTTCCTCGGGCAGAGGATCAGTCTGGCCATCCATAGAAGTAACGTTGCCAGTATTCTGGGCACCCTACCGGGGGCAGCACTTGGACCGAGTTTTTTTATTTATTTTTTTCTGTCTTCTTCTTCTTGTTGTCGTGTACTTAGTAGCCAACCTGGGGTCAGAGTTGTTCAGGTCGCCATACACGTCTCTGAAATGGCTTAACGAATAACGATCTTTCGATATCAGCTTTACGTGCTTTCCGATGCACAGAGGGACTTAGATGTAAATATATACCACTAATGGTCACCCATCCAAGGACTGACCATGCCAAGCGTTGCTTAACCGCAGATTGTAACCGATCACAGGGCCGCACGCAGATACAGGCACAGCCAGGTTTTTCTCTGTAATTGTTATATTATGTTGAGTGCATAGATTTTCATTACTAAGTTATTTTATAGAATTAGTTTAGTTTTTATTGTTTTATTTATGAACAGAAAGTTAATTTCTAGTAAGGAAATTAAGAGGAGATACAATCCCTCTTATCTCCCCCCTCTTCCTTTAAGAAATGCAGGGCTTGCCTCGCTCCTAGTAGCGTAGCGAGGGGGACGGGGGAGCGGACCGCCCTGGGCGCCGCCATCAGGAGGTCGGCAAGATTGCCCCTTTTTGTGCTATACAAGAGACAAAATTGATAAGATCAAGACAAACAAGAAAAAATTTAAAAATGGCTACCGAGATCGCTGCTGATGCTGGCTTAACTTATGAAAATCGGTTAAGGCAAGAATTGTTCGAATCGGTGGACAGAGTTATACAATAAATGAAGACCAGCTTAAAGCAAATGCACTAGCTGGATGTCAAGTACTTTTTTCTTACACCAACTAACTAACTGAACCCAGAATACAAGTGTAAGTTCGGAGAAGAGCACTGTGACATCGATATGGACGGGATCGAAATTCAGAGGGAGAGGCTACGCAATTTCGTTGCTTTGGCTGATGCTAAACCTGAAGACAACGTTATGAAAGGATCGCTCGAGCTTTTAGAATTTATTCAGAATGGATCTAGGATATTTGCATACCTAATATCGTGATCATGATTTGAATCTTTTAAACTACAGCTATCAGTGTTGCTTCATGTTCTCAAAGCTGAATTTAATATTAAATTACTTGAATACCATGAACTCGATAAGATTGAATGATTTGGCCATTTTGTCAATTGAACAAAGTGTCACGGACGAAATATACTTTGGCGAAGTAATAAATGAATGCCCGAAAAGTTATATTTTAGACTTATACTAGACGTGATTTTTATATTGTAATACATTTGAAACATAGACGTATTACTATACTACAAGGTTTTGAAATAAATATTTTTTGCTCAGTTCTTTCATATGATTACATTTTTCTCACCAACAGCAACATAATTATTGTTATGGCGGCAAATTATGATTCTGCCCCGGGCGACGATGGCCCACGCTACGCCGCTGCTCGCTCCGTTTTGCTTCAATCGGCTCCCGAATTCATGGCAACCCAACACGCTCCTCCAAGCTTCGCTCGTCATTTCACAAATCATGCAGCAAGATACTAATAAAAATCTGTAACGTTCCAATTTATAACTTCACTGATTGCGTCCAGTGAAATTATAATTTCACTGAAATCGGGCTGTGATATTAAGAAACTGGGACGATTTCACGGCTCTGGCAATAACCTGAAAAAATTACCTATAGTTATACATTTTTATTTACTTATTTTAGAGTAAGGTTATTTTTCTATCTTGAAGCTTATTCTCGGAGAAAAGCCATAAATTTCGCAATAAATCATGTTCGAGGACCAGCGGGTCTACCGCGTAATTCTGATTTGTATCCACTTCAAGCAAATGCATGCGAAATTCAACTCGTGCAAAAGAGATGGCATGTTAGGCGGGCGTCGTCGCACGCACGACAAATTTCAATCCCAAGTTGATGTTGATGAAAATCAGAATTACGCGGTAGACCCGCAGTACACACATATGCAGCGACGACAGCGCCATATAAGGCGTGAAATACACACAAAGCATTCGAGCGTTCATTTATGCACATTTCTAGCTAAAGTGTACTCGAGAACCAGCCGGAAAATCAGTCCATGACCTTTGCGCATTTTGTACTGGACCCCGTACCATGAAACGCAGTAATTTGCATCAAGCGATATAAAGATTGTATGGCGAGATTGACGTATCGTTTTCTTTTGACGCGTATCAATTAGATACAAAAATCTGAAGAGTCTAATAGATCCCGGTGGAGAAATTTAATGAATCGCCGCCCCATGATAGTCATAAAATACAGGTCGGAGCTTTGTCCTAAATTTATTATTCCCAGAGAATTTGTAACTAATTAATTTTTCTTTATTTTTCTAATACAATAATATAATTCTTTACTATATAAGGCGAGTTTAAGGCGCTACGGAAAAAAAATCGACACTTTAAGAACTTGTATATCTACTTCAGTAAATAATGTATTATTTTTGGAAGCTTTTTCTAGGGATCTGTTAAAACAGAAACTCGATTGGAGAAATTCGGCTCGATAGAAATATTTATTGAAATGAGGCCCTTTTCAACACCATTTCTCCTGGTTTGACAATATAGAATGACATATGGACTGCAATTATATTTTATTAGATGGGTTTTAACAGTATCTAGGACCTGGTTAAACGAAATTTTGATAGCAACGTTAGTACATTTTATATTAATAAAAAACCGACTTTTTGCTACTTTTCCACGAATCCGTCCCTCTCGCACCGAGGGCTTTTTCGCATATGGAGTAACAGGGACGTAACTATACTAACTATTAGTATTTTCTACCAGCTAACCATTCTACTGATGATATTTAGAGTTTCCCAATCGATGAATTTTCCGATAAATCTATAAATATTAACTTAAAATTTGTTCCCGTATTCATATTATTAAAATGGTAACTTAATTGTTTGTTTCAGTGTCTCCGGAATCCATAGTGGTGCCCATAGTGTCATGTATCTTCGGGTTCCCGCTACTGGCCCTCACCGTCATCTGCTGCCTCAGACGTAGAGCCAAGTTAGCCAGGTAACAACCTTTTACAGGCCATGTAGAACAAACACTGATGTAAGAGTACTGCTTTTGAGTTTCGTTAAAATAATAAATAAAGGAATCACAATCACGAACGTAAAAAAAGGCGGACGGAGTCGCAGCTAAGTAACTACTGAAGCATAGCAATGGCGGCGTTTGTAAGTGTGTGAGTGGACTTACTATAGAAATTGGCTTACTGTGTTGGAATTTGTGCGTTCCCGGGCTCGTGCGTACAAGCGGGTCGGCTTACTAGAGGTGCTTCAGTTGCTTGTTAGCGAAACTCCGTCGGGATATTTTAAGGTCCGTGATTACAACAAAAAAATGCAATGAATTTCCAATATTTTGGAAATACAGGTGACGTATCCGTATGGGTAATGAAGAAGTTTTTGATCAGATAATACAGAATCAATACCCTTGGAATTTTTCTTGAAAGTTTATCCTATAAAACCCTACATCGATTTTAAATCCTTACGGGAACTTATTTACGAGTACTTCCATCAAAGTCCGAAAAGCTACATTTGCTACGCAGAAATAACTACGATTTATACGTGGAGAAAAGTCATTAATCTTACCCGCACACACCACGTCCATTTTGAAATGAAACACCTTTTGCCAAAACTTACACGTCTCACTCGTAAAACGTAAACCTTGGGTTTTGTGTTGTGTTAAGAGATGAGTCGAATAGATTACTTTATTAATTCGGACTGTAAACTTTGAAGGAACTTTCCTGAACTTGGAAATTGACGGCTTTTAGATTTGCATGTTAAAGCCCTTATTTAGGGGGCTTTGATTGAGAAACTGAATATTCGACAGCTCCTAAATTAGCTGGATGTCTTCTGCGGAATGTAGTTTGGAGAGGCAGCTCGTGATACGACGAGGTTTGATTCTCAGTTGAGGTAAATTTTGTCACGATTTGTGAATTACTCAACGATGCGCTTCCTATGCATCCAAACAGCCTTGCACTAATGCAGTTGTATGAATATTAGTTTAGGCTTACACGATCAATATAGCCGATTCTAAAGGGTTTATTTTTAGTTTTAGTGCTGTCAAAACTAAATTCTATTCATTGCAAAATAGTCCTTTCGTGTTAAGAATAGAAGCTAAATTGCTTTGAAAAAAATCAACTTTCGAAAGCACTAAAACTAAAATTAAAGCCTTCAGAATCGGCTTCATTATCAACATAATTTTTATTCCCGTTACCAGTGCAGGTGAAACTGTGGAATTTTTTTGTAACTACTATTATCTCGTTCTCCTGATAAGGCTACGTTCACAAGAACGAAACACAACGTTGATTAATTGATATTATTATAAATTTATCTCCAGAGAGCGAGCGAGAAGACGCAACTGCGAACTGGACCGAGGAGAGCTGTCAGTAGTTCGACTATCACCTGTCAAGTCAAGAGCCCGAGCTGTCAGCCTGGTGCGGTCTCCGCGGCCCCAGCCGACCCTGGAGCTGGACACTGTGCTCGAGGAGAGATCAGACCCTGAACAAACTACGCTCTCACAGGTACTCCACAAGAACAGATTATCAATAACCTCTTTTTAAGTTCGTCTTGTCTTCCATGATTTTACATACAACTAGTAGAAATTAGTTTGTAAATTGTGCAACACCATTAAAGTCGTGTTCCAAACAAAAGAGCAGTCTATACAGATTGCCTTGCTTGCCTTGAAGTAATAGTTTTAGCCTGGCCTAACGAACTTATTTTGAAAGAGGTCAACTCCTTTTTTCAAGATGGACTGTCGAGATAACGATATGACGAATCTGTAGGTGGAGTTGACGCCAGACCGCGAGGTGGGCGCGATCCTGTTCAGCGCGGTGGGCACTATCGGCGCGGCGGCTGCAGTGACCGCCTGCGCACGGGACAGCTAGCGCCGGGGCTCCACGCAGCTCGGGGCCAGGTCTCCGCTCTGGGCCGCGCTGACGTCACAGCCCCTCGACGAGGATGACGAAGACGCTACTCCTGACGACAGCTAACACGAGGTCTTGGAGGAGCACGTCGTCGCTGACATCGGCGAGCGGATGAAGCTCTTCCTGGACATTCCCTTGCGATTTTAATGACTCGTGTAGTGGACATTGCGCTTTTATTATCCGAATCATAGGTAAATTATAGGAATCATTTGTCTATGCCCGAACATAGTCTCGCGAATGCTTATAGAATTACATTAGCTATAGAGATTCCTGCCAAAAAAGAATGCTAAAACTTTTTTTTTTATTATTCGAATTCTAATTGAAAATAAGTAGGGAAAGGCAGCAAAACTCATATTAACTGCTTTTAGTTCGACGAGTAGTACTTAGAGCGTATCACATGGTATTCTAACTTATCATATCAACGAAAGTGCCACACACTCGGAGCAACGTATTTTTAGGTACATAGAACCTAGATTGCAGAGTGCGGATTGGATTCGTATTTGATACAAAATATAAGGTTCGAGCAGATTCAATTGGAAAAGCTATCTTTGTTAGATTTGAGCATGTATTCACTTGTCCACCGCTCTGTTGAGTAAGAGTTTTGAACAAAATTACTGTCAAACATTTACATTTTTATAGTTTTCGAATGAGTCTTCATTTGTAAAGTACTTAGGTTGGTTTCGTATTCGTGAAGTACTAATTAAGAAAACTAATACTTAACCTACTCTAGAAACAATAGTAAGGCCAACAAAAAAAATATTTTTGGCTCAGAATCAGTTTTCTAACAATCTTCTAGTAAAATCTTTGCGACACGTAAGCGTTCTCTGTAGAGCCAGGCAAAATTAGCATATCCCTGACTAGAATTGTATAACATAAAGTAACGTAAATTTGTCGATTATTATTTTTTATCTAAAGGTAACGCACACATGTGTATGAGACTTGTGTACGCGATGAGACCACGAGACCAATCGAGACCTATTAGGTAGGCACTTAGACATACGAGTAGCTTAGACCTAGGCAAATGGATAACGATTTTACTAAATAAATACAATTGTAAATAAATTAACTTCGCAGGAATGCAACCTGTTTATGTTTGTTGATGTTACGTATGATATAATAGAATTATATAAATTTATCACACACTTATATTTGTCACAGAAGATGAGTAGAGTTAATGCACTCACCCCCTTAATGATATCTGTTTGTTATTATAAGCATTAGCTTCATCGAATTACGTAAGTACTTAATTCCATTTGTTGTTGAAATTATTTATGTCATATCTGCGTGTAATTTATCTAAACGCAATAAAATATTGTGTTTCTTGCGAATTGATTGTTTATTAACAGTCTTTCCTTTATATTTAAGACCACGAAAAAGTCCTATCTGGAGAGAAAAGTTATTTACATCTTAGTTAAAGTTTTACATTTTGCATGATCAAAAGTAAATACAAACTTGCTGAGCCCTAAGGGAAATAATATTTTAGCAGAAAAAGTAATAAATCATCTTGATTCTTGTGAAAATTTATTTGGTTGCTTTATATTTTAGGGTTCCATAAGAAAATGGAAATCCTTATAGCGATGCTTCGTTATGTTTGTCTGTTCGTGTTATAACTCATATAATAAAATTGTACCTAACTAAATTAAGGAAAAACTAAAATCTAAAAAAAAACCTAGAAGAAAAACTTAGCTATAAACTAAACCATATAAAATATTTTTTTCAAATCACCGCCGTCGATCGGCAGGGTCCCCAAAAGGCTGTGGACTACATTAGCCCCTATAGTGAAGGATATAAGATAGGTACAAAGTCCAATGTGATGTCACTTCACCATAAATGCTCCTAGATAACGTATAGAAAGGGCGTATGACACTACTCACAGATTAAAATGGATTATATACGTTATCTACGATTGTATACGGTTGTATACCAACTGTACGTGGGTGGAGGAATAACCATGGAGCCGAGAAAAAGAAAAGAATCATATTTCAAAATTATTTATAAATTTTGTTTTATGAAGCGTGCTTCTAATCCACAGTGCACTGCAGTGGTCCAAACAGCTTACCATCCATGTTGAGGAAACCCGTAATACATACAACGTACAATTAACGCTTCAAATTTATTTATTCAGTACATGCACAATTAAAAATATACATTTCACCATTTTAAAATACAATTGGCTCAAAAACCAGGCAAGCATATAGTCTACTCATGGTGTGCTGTTACAGCCCAAAAATACCAGGGTCTGTGGTAGGGCTAGTTGCATTCACATTATAAAATCGTCTAAAAGAGCGGTTTTGCGACATTAAAAACTTAATTTCTAATAATAAATGTATTTCTAATAAAAATATATTTCTAATAATAATAAATTACTAATTATTAAATATAAACATATAAACATATAATTATTTGGTATAAATTATTCTTTAAAATATAATAAACAGTTATAAATAGCTATATATAGTTTACTTATATACTAAAGCCGATTCTGAAGGCTTTAATTTTAGTTTTAGTGCTGTCAAAACTAAATTTTCTTCGATACAAAATAGTCCTTAAGAGTTAGGATTAGAAGCTAAATTTCTTTGGAAAATTTTAAGCTTTGACAGCACTAAAACTAAAATTAAAGCCTTCAGGATTGGCTTTAATACTATCATAAAAATCGTTATACTGCATGCTCATTAACTATTATTTAATTTTAAAATTTAGTCTCTTGCGCGCGTTTTATATATGTTGGTATGTAATATGTGGAGTATTGAATGAATCTTCTTTTTTCAAATCATTAGGCATCTTGTCAAATAATCGTGAAGCAATATATGAAAAATGCTTTTGCGCATTGGAGTTTTGTATTTTTTAATAGTAGTACTATTGGTATTAAGTCTTGGACGAATAAACCAGTATTAAGTGGCATATACAACGTAACAGAAAAGTGTAACCATATTTGATGAGCTGATTCAGTCAATTATATAGAACAACTTTTACTATGAAACAAAACCAGTATCTCGAAAAAAAAATTTACTATTTCATAGAAAAATGCAATGCCGCTCGGCCGAAATCTATGGAAGGGCAGATTTTTTTTTTGAGATTTCTGTTTTGGCTCCATTGTAAAAGTTGTTCTATACCATCGACTGAATAAGCTCTTCAAATATGGTAACACCTTTCTGTTACACGTTGTATTTTATGTGCTTACTGAAGTATACTAATAATTGCAAAATATATAGTTGTCTCGGTGTCATGACTTTGGAAATATCATAAATTGCCTCTGTTGGGAACGGTCTTTGTTTCTGGTAAATAATTTTTAAATTTTGCTTTTGGGCTACTTCTAGCTTTTTTAATATAGTGGAACCACAACTACCCCGGGCAATAATACTATACATCATTAAAGACTGTGTTAATGCTTAATAGATAGACATGATAGTTTTTTTATCAACAATATTTCTTAGATCTAGATAAGTGAATGCTATTACTTGTTTTTTTCTGGAAGTAATTTTGTCTACATGTAAGTTCCAGCGCAGGTGTTCGTCTACTTCCACCCCAAAGTATCAAGTTGAGGAAGTTTTTAATGGTTTTGCAGTTGCAAATATCACTCTATCAGTACATCCATGAATTTTTATTGATATATCGTGCTTTGGTAGTCATGCTTTTATGACACCAAAACAGATGTAGTTTGTCTTACCCTCATTTAAGATTAACAAATTGTGGTCGTACCATGTTTTAGCTTCCCGGAGACCATTAGAAACACGATTAGATACCTTTTTCCAAGTGTCACCGACAAAATAAATCACTGTGTCATCCGCAAAACAGGTAACATTACAATAAGTAGGTTGTAACAAGAAACAAAAATCATTGATATACAGATTGAGTAAGATAGGGCCAAGCACAAGCATCAATTTTGAGATTAAGTTAATTTTGGTTACAATAATATTTTATTAATACAATGTATGACAAGTTGCTACTTATTTACTAGCCAGCGCAGCAGTATGAATTAATTTCGTCTTCACAAACTAACAATTTCTTCAAGTATTCTGTGGTAAAAGCACCGGGGCATAGCTATCGCAAAAGAAAACTTTAGTTTTGACTATTTCAGTCGGAATTCGTCCAACGTAACTTGGACTTCTATTGCTATATTTTTTCGATACGTAAAGTTTTTAGCGTCCCTGTTACTCCATATGCGAAAAAACCCTCAGTGCGAGTGGGAAGGATTCGTGGAAAAGTAGCAGTCGGTTTTTTATTAATATAAAATGTACTAAGCTATTTTCTCGAAAACATTTTCAAAGAGACTTTACAAAAACATAATATCCACATTTTGAATGCAATTTCACTATGAAATTAGTTAGGATTTCAGAATAACAGGAAAAATAAAACAATTTAGAGGTCTTATCGGAATTAAATTCTATCGAGAAAATTTCATCCAATCGCGTTTTCCTTCAGTGAGAATCTTAATCAAATACTCAATAAACATTTACCCAAAAATGAAATACGTAGATGACGTTATAGTGGAGTAAATGGATTTGAAAAAACCCCATTTTTTTTGGTATCGCGTTAAGCCTTAAATGCATGATCTTATTTTTGTATGAAATTGTGATAGAAAAAAAATATTAAAAAAATTTTTTTTGATTAAAAGGGGTTTTTACAAACAGTTTTATAAAGTTTTAATTCTTCTTCTTTTTACCTAACAGTACTTGTAAAGTACTCTCTTGACTGTAATATCATAAGACTATAAAATATATGTAAGCAGAATATTTTTTAGATTATTTTCCAAAAGCTCTCTTTACCAATTCTCCCGTCAAAATGCGAGAAAGTACAAAAAAAAAACAAAGAAAAATTAATTAATTTTAAAATATACAAAAAAATGAAAGCTGTAGCTAAAAATATTTTTAGCTCATATAATCATATAATTATAATTTTTTACATAAAATTATTTAAATAATAAATAAAAAACCTTTGTGCCGTTTTCGACACAAGATACATTTAAGGGTTAAGGAGCAAAGGCGAAGTTTTGCAGCTACATATCTATAAACTAGTGTTTTGCGTGGTGCGCGGGCTGCAGGCAGCCCGCGTGAGTTGTAATTGTTCCAAATTGTACTTCGTTATTGTTGTTTGTTGTTGCATTTAGTTGTTGTTGTAACTTTTTCGTTAACGTGACAGGACAAGGTATCGAGTTAAAAACACGTTTGAAATTGAGTTGAAACAAATTATCAGACGACATTCAAGTAATGGGCAGAAGTCAATTGTATCACGAAATGTTATCGGTCATGATCGGGTGGGAATATAGTCATCGGTCATGATCAGTTTTCAAAATTGTCATCGTCGTAACCGTAATAGCGCGTTGAAATACGTGTGGTAACTTTGATTCAATTGAAGTGGACTAATATTTTGCTATTGTGTACTCTGACAGTTGTCCAAGGTCCAAAATATACACGGTCGAAATGTGCTGGAACCAACTTTCAACGGAGTCGAATCCCGCAAAGCCCAAGCTCAAACGTTTGGAAGATACGTCCAAAAGAAACAGTCTTGTAATGCTCTCGGGGTAAAGTGAACTCGGCCTCATGAACTCACATACTCGGCCTTCGGCCTCGTATGTTCGTTCATCGGCCTCGCTTATACTCGGTTCGGCCTCACAGGCTCGGCCTCCGGCCTCGCCGCTTGGTACTGTTTGGCCTCCGGACGATTCCTCCGGATTCGTCCTCCGGGGTCGGCCTTCGGCCTCCCTAGAATGACATCAGATATGACTCTGGTGGCCGCGGTGTCGTGCTCGGCCGAAAAACTCGCATGTTCGGACTCCGAACGCTGCCAGCTCGGCCTTCGGCCTCGCTGGCGCGTTCTCCGTCCTCACATGCTCGTTTTTCGGCCTCGCTATAAAGACACTTGTAGGCTCGGCCTTCGGCCTCGCCGGGATCCTTTCCGTGAAATGTTAACTCTGACAGATGTCAAGTGTCCAAACTGTCAACGGTCTAAATGTGCTTGAACCAATTCAACGTAGTCGAATCCCGCTAAGCCCAATCTCAAACGTTTAGGAGATAGGTCCAAAAGAAACTGTCTTGTAATGCTCTCGGGGTAAAGTGAACTCGGCCTCATGAACTCACATACTCGGCCTTCGGCCTCGTATGTTCGTTCATCGGCCTCGCTTATACTCGGTTCGGCCTGCGGCCTCACAGGCTCGGCCTCCGGCCTCGCCGCTTGGTACTGTTTGGCCTCCGGACGATTCCTACGAGGCCTCCGGCTTTGCCGCCGGCCTCGTAGGGAATCGTCCTCTGGGGTCGGCCTTCGGCCTCCCTAGAATGTCATCAGATATGACTCTGGTCGCCGCGGTGTCGTGCTCGGCCGAAAAACTCGCATGTTCAGACTCCGAACGCTGCCAGCTCGGCCTTCGGCCTCGCCATTAGATCCGAAAAAATGTCCAATCCATTCTTTTTTTTCGAAAAAGTGTCAAAATCCCTGTCGGTTGTCAAAAAGTGTCAAATTTGACAGTGGATTCGTAATCAGCGACCCCATTTACTCCCGAATACCGAGTTTCAAGCGAATCGGAGCACTTTTTTGGACCTGTCAAAAAAATGCCAAATTCTGTCAAATGCCAAATTTATTTATGCGGTCAGGTAGCGCTCGGCAGACAGATCACTAAAGTCGAAACCGCAACTCGCTAGGACTTACGGTTCGGGAGATATGGTCGACCAAAGTTTTCGTAAAAAAAATTTTTTTTTTCGACTTTTTTTTTTTAATTTTATTTTCAGAAAGATCTCGCCGAGCCCTTTTCTTAGAGTACCATGAACATGGGTCTAGCTCCAGCCGTTTGGGAGATACGGGCCGTTAAAGTTTTGACACCGGGGGGGGGCTAGATCTCGGCGAGACCTTTTCTTAGACACCCATCAACATGGGTCTAACTCAAGCCGTCTCGGAGATACGGGCCGTTAAAGTTTTGACATTTGAAAAAAAATAAAAAACTTTTTTGTCACCCTATGGTCCGACCCCTAGGGATGTACCACCTTTCGTTCCGAAGATATGGCCAAAACAAATTTTTTTTGTAACAAATTTTAGAAAAAAAAAAAATCCCATCCCTAGTGACCGGGGACATCCCTAGGAACTGCGCCCGCTCGCGCTTCGCGCTCGCGGGCTTGTTCCGGCCAACTTTCTGTCAATAATGTCAAAAATGACAATTTTTCCCATCCCTAGTACCCAGGTACATCACTACGAACATCGCCCGCTCGCGCTTCGCGCTCGCGTGCTCGTTCGTGCTCGTACGTAGGCTCGCCCTTCGGGCTCGCCTACTCACTCGCAAAACTCCCATACAAAATCCCATACACCGACCCGCCTCACTAAAATGTCAAAAACCCATGTCAAATGTCAAAAAATGTCAAATGTCGAGGTTTTTCCCCACTCAGTATTAGACACCCAACATTCCATACATACATCACTACCACCCCAAACGACTCCTTCCAACTAAACTACCATGTCAGTGAGTGAGTGAGTCAGTTACCGTTTTGTAGCTTTATATATAGTCAATCAATTAGAATTACACTTAGCTCGCTTAGCGGTTATGCAATTGAATACCTGCTAAGTAAATAAAATAAAGGTCGATAGATGAATAGGTAATAATCTTTGTTTAAATCCGTGGCAGTAATGAACAGTGCTAAGACGGTGACAGCATCATCGTAATTTTATCTCTATATCCTACGTAAATCACGATAAATATTCGTTAATAAATATATTGTTAATAAATATAATTTTCTCTCTTACAAGCTTTTTATTTTGTAAACGTACACCGTGAAATTAAAGTGGTTTCGGAAACGAAAACTGGTGATAGTATAGGTACTCGTCGATACGAACAACTTTTACTATGGAGCCAAAGCTAAAATCGCAAAAAAGAAGTCATCTGTTTTATAAATTTTGGTCGGATAGTTATATATAGGGCTGCCATCATGTAAATTGCCGACGGAGGACAAAAACTTAAAAAACCCCGGACATTTAGGTGAAATTGAGGTTTTTCCCCGGACACGCCTATAAAAAAATATATTTCATTTTCAAAAAAAAAGTCTTCATAAAACATTTTTCATTAAATATTAATTATATGGAGTTGGCTTCGGTTTACGAACGAATGAATTTTTGCTTAGATTGGTTTTTATTTATTTATTATACTTCAATTAATTGTGGTTACCCCTGACACTTATAGTGTTCGGGTTTTACCCGGATCTTTTTCCAAATCCTCCCCCGGACGCCCTCCAAACTAGGACAAATCCGGGGAAACCGGATATTATAATATGTAACTTGCCTATGGAACAGCTGATTTTTTTTCGCGATTTAAGTTTCAGCTCCATACTAAAAGTTGTTCGTATTGACTGAATAAGCTCTTCAAATATGGTTACACCCACTTTTCTGTTACACGTAAATTTAATTAACCGCCTGAATTCATACTGGTGACTCGGTTAGTGATCAGGAACAATGTTTAATGACCAGTGAGGGCAAATTTAAAAAAAAATCGTTTTGCTCCTATACTGGGATTTGTATTTGAACTAGTCCAGTGTAAATGGAAACAAAAAATTTTTTTTATGATTTCGAAAGAAAGGATCATTGAACCTTGTTCCTGATCACTAACCAAGTCTCGGTTGATTAAATTTCACTTTGTATAAGAAATGATGTCCTTTAAAAGGGCGAAAAGTGCTCAGTCGGAATAATAGACGTAACTTTTTCATTTCGATTCCGGAGTATCTTTTAAAAGGGGTAACAAACGATCCTCTTCAATTTCAGTACAAACTTTAAATGTTGCATTATAGTTCAAAAATACTTTTCTGGAAGAGCGACCCTTCTCTGTCATAAATGGTACGGGATCAATAACTTTCAGACACATTTTCAGCAACCGTGAAATTTCCACGTCTCCGGATGTATGTCGGTGAAGTTTGAAGCGAAACCTCTTTGCTTATCACAACAAGCGAACACAACAAAAATAAATATTAGGTCCTTACATATGAAATTGGCGTTTTGTATAGAGAATTTGAAGGAAACTCAATTTTCAGTACTAACATTTTTGCATTTTTTTTAGGAATGACATATACAAATTTTAATTATTTATTCTGTATTCTCTATTGCATGGGAAAACTTAAAGCTAACAGACAATATAAAGGAATACAAACACAAGTATTAACCTTAATGATGATAATAATAATATTAATCATAATACACGAAACACACACGAAAATATAAACATAAACAAAATTACAGTGAAAAGAGATGTACATTCGTGAGCTCATCTCTAAACAGAGATCTCTTACAGCAACACCATCATAATAGGAAAAAGTTACATAAACGAAGTGTATACACGTGTACACAGAGAAGAAAAACATACAAAGAATTAAATAAGGACCCATAAGGCTAATAACAAAATAAAAATGTATACCTATCAATACTTACTATAAATATAATACATAAAATATTGTAAAAATACATATTGTGTAATAAACTACATAAACATAATTACATATCTTATAATTTCTTTTGTTTATGAACGAGACAACATTAAGATAACAGCATCATTAATTAAATTTTTGAAAAGTGTCAGCCGTAAAAAATTAATACGAATCTTATCATGGAAATGGATGGCATTTAGGACGAACTGTTTTTGAAAATGTAATTTTAGTTATCAAACTAAAAATAAAAACAAAATTTAATACGTACGTAATTATTGAAATCAAGTTTCTAACAAAAAACAAAAAATGGAAATCGCTATAGAATTACAAGAATTATGAACTCATGAATCTATAAGAAAATTTCGCCAATTTCAGAGGTAAGCACCCAAAATGTATGTTTTTTGTCTCAACGGTATTTCGGCCTTGACCGATCATCTGGATATTCATTGAGGGATCGAGCACTTGCGAGTTCATATAAGTTACAACGTCCTTGAGGTCATCGCAGTTTACAGTTGTGTGCTCCGCCGTACGCACGACCACCGCCGCGGTGTCCTAAATATATACAGCACGCGCTCCGGAACTATAAAGATCTCGAATTATATAGTTACCAGATTGTTTAAACAATTTAAAAATATATTGAAGTGAAAACCCTAAAAAGTGGATCCGGAAATGTGACAAGTTATAATTACACTCTCATTATTATACCAAAGGTAATTTATCAATATTATTAACAAAATAATAAAGGCTATTAAAAAAAACAATATAGAAATAGTTTCTATATTTAAAAACTTGGCGATTATCCATCAGAGACCTGGATAAGCGAGAGGTGCCGGATTCGAGTCCCGGTTCAGAGCTCCTCGAGCCAGATTTACTTTTCTTTCTGCGTTTCCTTAAACTTAAAAAACAGACTTAAAAGTCAGTGCAATGAAAAACGCTAAAAATTATAGTTAAATAATCGAACATACTTAATAACTTTGCAAAAAGTTCGAGCTCACCAGCAACTTCGCACTTTTCCTTACAGCTTCATAAAATCGTGAAAAATAACATCAGGAAAAACTTTTAGTTGTTAACTGAACTTCCTCATTCTTTAATCTTTGCTATAACGAAACGAGAAACTTTCCTAACCTTATTAAAAAAAACTCCTTTCAGGCACTACAACCTCATTACACAAAAACTCCTTTCAGACACTACAACCTTATTACAAGAACGGATTTAAAACAAAAACTTGAAAATATGGTTCTTGCAGAATTAACCAAAGTTCCTTATAAAGCTGGTTTCTAAATTTGGTTGGCATTTAATATATTAAATGGATTCCATTGCTCAATAACCACATGCTCGTATACGATAAACAAGTCTAACGAGCGAGTATAGTTGCTATTTCTACTAAAGTTTACAAATAAGTCGCAACGGGACATTCTAAGTGCTACTCTCTTCATATGAAATAGCTCTTACTTGATTACATTTTGTCCAGGACTATTTTTCAGATGGATTTTATGTGACTAGCCTTCCGCCCGCGGCTCCGACCGCGTTTATTCAATCTTCGCTCCGTTTTAGGCTTGGCGTTTATTTAATCAACATCCTTTATAGCCTATAAGTCAATACCAGGTTCACTACGATGATAAGAAAAGAAAACATCCAAATCCGTCGAGTGTTTCAGACAGACAGACAGAAAAAAAAAACAAAAAATGGTGGCCTCGGTACAATCATGACCTTTTTATTCTATTGTATATATAAAGTGAAATTTAATCAACCGCCCGAATTCATACTGGAGACTCGATTAGTGATAAGAAACAGGTGAAATTCGAAAAAAAAAATTTATTCCTGCAGGAATTGTATTTGTACTTTGTACACATGGGAACAAATTTTTTTTTATGATATCAAAAAAAGTATCATTGAACCTTTGTTCCTGAACACTGACCGAATCTCCAATATGAATTCAGATATTTGATTACATTTCACCTGATATACCTACATTTGTGTGGATTTTATATTTATTTTGTGCATTAGCCCGTCCTGAATTTAATCTCGGTCCTCGGCAACAATTTCGCCGAAACATTTTACTGCTCAGCTACCCAATTTGACACACAAATATAATATATAAACACACACGGTCACTGTTCAGTGTTAAGATCATATTGTTCACAGTTTAAAATAACACATACTAAGAATTCCCCTAGAAGTTACAGAGAAAACCGTACTAAAATCGGTTTTGTGTTTTTCTAGTTAAAACAGACAAACAAACCGACGTACCGACGTTGCATTAGACATGTAAAACATATGAGATTACACAAATTAAAATTAGGTAAAGCAGCGATAAAGCAGCGGTAGCTCAAGGGTGGAACGCTGGCCTCTCAAGCTGATATTCAGAGTCCCAAAGTTCGAACTCGAATCGAACTAAGCCGAGTTATTTCCATACTATTTGACACTTGGGAGTGCTGAACTCTAGCTCAAAGACAACTGTGAATACAAGCCTTAATCTTGAGATCCAAGGCATGCCCCAATGAGTTTTTCGAAATTTATGTGCATAGTATTTGTTCTTACTTACCACTTACAGAACGGTGAAGGAAAATATAGTAAGGAAACCTGCATGCCCTGAGATGCGTGTATTTGTGCCCGAAGTACGGCGATAGGGCTCACCACCCATCACGTAGGGACGTAATAATCTTTGGTGAAACGCGGGTGTACCGAGTGTCGACTAAGACTTGCATTTCACAGTTTACACGCGGAACACCTCTGACATTTCATGTCGTGACGATATATATACATTTATAGTGACTCCAAGCACTAGTTCTAAGTTTAAAATTTCTGTTAAATTTGGATAAACTTTTTGATTTTGTTTTTTTTTTTGATTGTATATACTCGTATAATTAGGTATTATAAAGAAGTAATTTCTTCATAGAAAAAGTCTCAATAGGGACTGGCCTGAGTCGAATGTGTCGATCATCCATACAGTCAATTTCGCGCAAACATGTGGTTGATACGTGAGCGGCATTCGGGAAAACCGTTAACGTACTTTTGTACGTTGTTACTTAGTACTAGCACAAATAATATACAGGGTGATTGGTAATTCGACCTATTCCTTTAAAACGTTATACAAGAGATCATTTCCAACGCATTAAGTCCTATCAACTAGTCGTCGAAAATGAATAGTCTCCGAGTTACGACGGTTTTTATATTATTTTTCAAACTTTCAGACTATTAACCAAAAATAAATAATTTAAAAATAACTATTCCTCTCTCAGCACTTATTTATTATATTTCTGATCAATGAAAGATGAGTGATCATTTATAAAAAAAATACGTGCCCCGAATTCCCATAATCTCAGAATTAAAAGGTCTTAAGTGGAAATAAAACCTTTTTTATTTTGTAATTTTTGAAATATCGACGTATTTTACTTTAAAAATAATATCATTTTCGACCCCTAGTTGATAGGCATTATTTGTTGGAAATGATCCCTAGTATAGGTCGAATTACCAATCACTCTGTATAAGTAGTACTGACACAAGTACCTATATACAAGTGACGTTAATTTATACAGCCAATTTATACCGACCTGTAATATGTAATATGTTCGTATTTACAAACCGTAAAATATTTTTACAAATAAAAGAAATACTATTAATAAAATACACAAAAACTAACTATATTTACAGTCTATATTATATTACAGTAAAAATTAACCTAAATTAACCAGCTACAGTAATAAACTTAAAACATGCTTAATACAAAAATGCCCATATATATATTTATGAATATATAAAAAACAAATAAGTTATGAAAAATATTTAAAGTTCCTCTATTTTTAAGTTACATTGTATAAGTATACCCTCCCTATTTGCTATGCCTAGTAAAAGGCAACTACCTAAGTTGTAAGATCCTTATTTTTATTTCTATCATTTTTGTAATAAAAAACTGATGACGACTGATGACGGCCTCACTGATGATTTTTTATTATTATCATATAATTGTTAAAACTACAAATAAAAAGCTAAAATTATATTTATTCATAGTTTGAGTTTGAGTAATTATCTGAATCTGATGTATATTTATATTACATAAATAAATAAATATATTTCATTTCTTCATACTGAAGACAGAGTAAGTGCTCAGTATCAATGTTCGATGACCGTTTTTGTGAAAATTTTACAATTATTTTTTTGTGTTCCCAACAAACGTGAGCCCAGACAATTACTGTGGGAATACATACGAGTACATACTATATGTACAGTACATACTTTACATACTAAAGTCTGGCTAGATTTCGTCGTAGAAATGCCATTAGCTAGACTCTAGCTAGTTATAGGTATTTCTACGACGAAATACCGTGAACTCGGAAATATTTTATGTCTAATAAATAATCCATGTAGGGTACTTATTTCTTGCCATAAAACGATCACAAGAGCCCTGCAGAAAATAAAATTCCCCCACAGCTGAGATTTAAGGCGCGTCTTCCCAGCATCATCCGAAAATGAATCTATTGATAAAGTTATTTCCCTTAAACGGTATTTTTATTTAAAAATATATACTTTTTGTTAGTTAAACTATAAAGGACAACTTTATTTTAGGAAATTATTTTCGCGTATAAGAAACAGCATGAATATGTATATTGTTCAAATTCAAGCTGTTTTTAGACTAAAATTAAGTAAAATTGGTTAATTCTTTGAAACCACTAATGGTATTTTTATGGTTCTTGTACTAAAATACAAGGAATATATTGGTTATAAAAATGATTTATGGAATTATTATTTATAAAAGTATTATTTACGCCGTAATTCAATGCGCGCTGATATTAAAGTATTTCAATATAGTTTCTGTCGATAATATTGTACCGACACAGAGTTGACAAAATTCGATCGAATATCGTTCGGTCGTATATCCATCTTTGCCACACTCAGAGATGGACGTATGGTCGAACGATAAACGATCGACCGAATCTTTTTGGGAGTGCCGGGCCAGGTCAACTCAAGGTCGTTGGCGTCTACCTGCCCCTTAATAGTCTGGGACAATTGTCGTCATTATTACCTACTTACTTATTCTAGCCGTCGTTCGTACCTTCTACAAATAAATGAGCACGGTGTCGAAAAGTCAACGTCCCTTTTCATATTAATGGTTTACCATGTAAACCTAAGAGATTTTTTATTTTGTTAGGAAAAATCACCTAATTTTTTTTTATTTTGTGCACTTGATTATGAAACATTATCTATTTTTTTTATTTTGTGCACTTGATTAGGAAACATCATCTAATTTTTTTTTATTTTATACACTTGGTTAGGAAACATTATCTTAGTTTTTTTATTTTGTGCACTTGATTAGAAAACACTATCTAATTTATTTTATTTTATGCACTTGATTAGGAAACAATATATAATTTTTTTATTTTGTGCACTTGATTAGATAACATTATCTAATTTACTTTATTTTGTTCACTTGATTAGAAAACATTATCTAATTTATTTTATTTTGTGCACTTGGTTAGGAAACATTATCTTAGTTTTTTTATTTTGTGCACTTGATTATGAAACATCATCTACTTATTTTTTTTTATTTTGTGCACTTGATTAGGAAACATTATCTTGGTTTTTTTATTTTGTCCACTTGATTATGAAACATCATCTACTTACATTTTTTTATTTTGTGCACTTGATTAGGAAACATTATCTTAGTTTGTTTATTTTGTGCACCTGATTAGGAAACATTATCAAAATTTTTATTTCGTAGATAATACTTATTTTTCAATTTTCTTAACTCCAATAACCTCATTAGTTAAGCAAGGGTACAAGTAATTATAATTAATTCAGAAGAAATGAAAACATTACAGGTGTAATCATGGACGTAATGGCGTAAAGTATAAATGGCTGTATTTATGTTGACAAATACAGAATAAAACAGCTAAGCAAGTTACTTACTTACTCATGCATAAATAAGTGTGTATATATTTTCAAATGTAACTAAGTATAGAATATAGCTGGACTAATCTGTTAACTCGTATAGATCAAACGGCCAGACAGTGCAGACCTAGGCCCATGAAATTTAGACTGCAGGTTCCTTCTATGACGTTGACATCTGCTGAGTAGGGATTTTAGAAAATTCCCACGGGTTCAAAAGAAACGGGATCCACGCGAGCGACGCTGCGGGCGTTCGCTAGTTACTTATAAAATAACCAAATGATCGGTACATAAAATCAAACTCTTATTCTTATTCATATTCTTTATTGTACACAAAATACACATACACATTGTACACACGTAAACATTAAAATTGGTGTACAGCGGCGAGCTTATCTCTATGAGAGATTTCTTCCAGCAAACCGAAAAAAAGATCAGTAATACATAAAAAGAAAACAGTAATCATATGTGTACAAACTTAATACTTACCACCAAATAATAAACGAAAACACACGAATTTAACTAGCTATAAAACCAATGTTACATATATATAAATAAATAATGAATAAAATACACGTTATAATTACACCTTTATGCTCTAAGACACCTATAAATTAAAATACATAGATAATTAAATAAATAATTAATTTTATTATAAATAATTATATTACAAAGCTCGATTATTTGTTATACTCTCTTTTTGAATGAGGAGACAGTCCTTCAAGCTTGCAGGCGAAGTTTCTCTCCTTCCTCCCCCCCCTCCCCTTGTTATTACCTCACCTCCCCTAACCCGTTCCTCCATCAGTCCCTGTCACCAATAGAACAAACAAATGGCAAGATAACCCTTTTCATATTTAATTGTTATGCATCCTAAAGCCCTGTTTACATTTGAACGCGTTTAGTTGCGAGTTAACTGGCATACCTAGCGAGTTAAGCTACTGGCCTCGTTTAGACACCAAAAACGAATATTCAGTAATAATCGTAACCACTTAAACTGTGAGTATAGAATACTGTCTAGTTTTTTGGACAGTTAAGTATGGAGAACATCATCCCGCACCTTCCGCACGCCCGCCAACTTTACTCGCGCTGTGTTGCGGTGCATCTGAACATACGAGTTTAGTACAGTCCATTCTGTTGTCAAATTAAAAACGCGCGCGTTGTACTTGAGGTTATCTTTTGAGGTTATTTACAAAACATTTAAAATGAAATGGTCGCAATCGACCTCTTAATTACTAATTTTTCAGTGAGTATTTAAAGCATGAGTATGCTTGTATAATACAAAAAGCATCACATCACATGTTTTACAGTGACAACCATCTATGAGCGTAGTTGACAGCAAATGTAACTTAGAACTAAATATATCAAGCGATTGTTTGGAAGGTACTTACTACTTGACCAAAGAACGAGTTAACCTACCAACTGTCTTCTGTCCTTAACTCGTCCAAATGTAAACAAGCCTTAGCAGTAAAGGCTTAGGTAAATTAGATATTAATTATTAACTATCGTGAGAGTAATGTAATGTCGTAAAGTGGATTGTGGTTTGCGAGTCATGACATCCCACAATTATTTCCCGGTGTAACCTCGTCTTATAGAAATCAATTATTTATGATATTCATTAGCCACCATAGATGAAATAGTATACAACGTGTAATGGAAAGGTGTAACCATATTTGAAGAGCTTATTCAGTCAATGGAACAATAGAACAACTTTTACTATGGAACAAAACTTGCATCTCGAAAAAAATTTTTTACTGTTTCATAGAAAAATGCAATTTCAATGAAATGTATGGCAGGGCAGATTTTTTTTTGAGATTTCAGGTTTGTCTCCATAGTAAAAGTTGTTCTAAGTTGACTGAATAAGCTCTTCAAATATGGTTACACTTTCTGTTACACAGTGTATAAGGTGACATTTATTTATGTAGCCAAATTCATACCAAAGGCTTGCTAAGTGATCATTATCACGGATTGATAACACTTTTTGCAAATTTCGCAAAAAAAAATTAAGCCGGGGCTGGGCACACATTTGTAGAGAAAACGACAAAAACAATTTACGAATTTAACCAAAAGGGTCATCGAACCTTAATACCGAGCACTTCACGAGTCTTCAGTATGAATTTGGCTGTATAGATAAATTTCACCTTATTACATCACAGGATTGTCGCAGTTCACTGACAAAACAATCTATGAAAGAAATCTGCCTCTTATGTGTTTCTTTAACTTACCTCATTACCACAAAGTAGTCATACAAAAATTTGTTTTGGATCAATGTGGCGTACGTACCATGCTCTAAGTGGCGTACCTACCAGTGTGTGTGTTGCAGGTAAATTCCCATAGCGTAATTTCTAAAAGATCGTTTAGTTTTTTTGTTTCATACAATATACGCGATTTTAGGACAAAGTTTTCTTTATTTTGGTATATAAATTACCCATTATTTTTTTAGATTTTTTTTTAAGAATTTTCCTATATGACGTCACTTGAGAATTTTAGACATTATACTGATTGTGATGTGTGATTGCTTATAAAAAAGTGGTCTGTCTCTGTCTTTCTACTCATCTGTCATCCATCTGTCAAATCAGTCGGAAGCAAATTATTATAAACTTATCCTGATAGCAAAGGACACATTTTTCAAGTGACGTCACACGAAGGCAAATGGAAGTTGCAGCTTTTTCGTAAAATATTCATCATCATGAGGTTTTTAGACCACAAGTTCGAAAATACGGCTTACTGAACCTAAATCTCGAAATGGTTTTCGAATTAACAAATCTACGCGAATTGTCAAAGCCGTAAAATTGTTTTTCAATGCATGTGCTCGTAAAGGCCCACTTTTTATGCATCAAAACCGAACAGAAAGTCGATTATTTTGCCCTAGGGCTTTATTATTATTTCTTTTTTAATTTATTTACAATGGTTGGCTAACCTGCAGCCTTTCTTGTGTACCATAAATGTCATACTTTTTTTACACTGTTTAACGGCTCTGGATACCTAGTCCTTTTGAGCCAATTACAATTTAAAGTTTACAAAATTATATTTGTTTTATTTCCTCACACTATGCATTGAAAAACGTAGTATGATACACGGGCGTAAGAGCAATAAATTACTCGGTTACGTTTAAAACACTCGCTACGCTCGTGTTTTAAATCGTCCTCGTAATTTATTCCTTTGCGCCCTTGTAGCATAAACTACTATTCTTATCTCACAATCATTCGTATAAAATTTATACAATCGGACTGGCCAAAAGTTGATAATAACCATTAGGTAAACGAAGTAACAAAACAATGTACCATGTATATCATCAACGGCGGATCCATGGGGGGTCATGGGGGTCATCATGGGGGTCATGACCCCTCCTGGGGCTAGTTCAACTTTTTTTTTCTATACAGACACGCTAAATTTACCTAAATTTGCACAAAATGTTATTACATTTACATATTTGGACTAATTCGGAGCCTGTGACCCCCCCTGGCTCGCAGGTTGGATCTGCCCTTGTATATCATGGTACGTAAACTGTACCTACACAATACAATACCTAACTCATTGTTAAAATAAAACAAACGGGCGTTTAAGTGCTCATTGATGTTCAAATAAAAAGGTTTTCTTTCTCTTGAAAATGTTACCAAATGTGTGCAAAATAATGATATAAAATCATTGCAGTATAGAAACGCAGAAAGAAAAGTAAATCTGGATGTGAGGAGCTCTGAACCGGGATTCGAACCCGGACCTCTCGCTTCGAATCCCGGTTCAGAGCTCCTCACATCCAGATTTACTTTTCTTTCTGAGTTTCTATACTGCAATGTTAATTTATATCTCCTCCTCTAAGTGTTCAAACATAGAAATTTATTTCTGTCATAGTTTTGCAAAATAATGCTTCGAATAACCATAGGGCTAGATACCTGGTTAATTTGACAAGTTTTATGAAAAATGTTTGTAAATAATTATCTTGAAGGAAACGCACTTACACACTGTTTCACAGACACGTTTTTTTTTTCATGATGCTTTCCAAGTTTCACTGAGTGCCGACAATCGCAAGTATAGGTATTTTGTGCAACTGTAACATAATTTGAGACATTGGGACACGAGTGCTTATTTACGAAATGAACGAATTTTGCACGAGTGTCCCAAGGTCTAATTATGTTTAGTTGCACACAATACTTTTGTCTACGACCATCAAAAATATGGTCTTGATTAGTAATATTTTCAACTAACAATTTCACAAGACATTCGTTCACGAACATCGGTAGCGTCGTTCCAGTATTGCTGCCTTGAAGGCCAATCAGAATCACGTGGCTTAAGAAATAAGATCGGGACTTCTCGTATCTGTTGTTGCTCGGGTCCCTAGCGGTTTTATAGTAAATTGGGCCAATCGTAGCGTAGAATCGCGGTTTTATAATGTAATATTATAACATCGGACAAACAATCTAGGTACTATTAAAACTGTTTTTGATGTTGCAATTGCCTTGTTGCAGTATGGGATTAGATAAATTATATTACGTAACGATTACTTGCGCAAAATACTAGATATCATTTTACGGTTATACATATAAATTACAAAAACATAATGTCACACCTACATTATGTAAATTTATTTTTCTGACCGAGCTTCTCTCTCCGGTTTACCTTCCCTGAGGCTACTGTTAGATCGCTATTAAAGCCTTTTTTAACAATATGATGTTATATATCTCTGTATAAAAATGCAAATACGGTGTTTATTTGACAGAAAATAACAAAAACTTAAAAGTCACTTGGCGCATCTCAGATACATAATATATTGTTAATACATTGAAATAATAGTCGTCAAACCATTTCAGAGGCCTGTATGGCGGCCTGAATAACTCTGACACCAGGTTGGCCACTAACCACACAATAAAAAGTAGATGGCAATCGAGAGGGACGAAAAAAACTCTTTTCTTTCCCCTATCCTATACCTTTCCGCTGTATCCATTATCTCAGCTGATTATAATCACCTTCCTGACCAATCCGTTGAGAGCATGTCTTCCTCCCCCTCCCGCGCCCCCCCAGCTTATAAATACCGTACGCTTGGTGTGCCGGTGTACCGGATCAGGACTGTTCCTGGCTGAGGGATACTATACTATACACTATACAGAATGGAAAAAATTCAAGGGCCCTGGAAGGGAACTACCTTAAATCCTTTAGTTAGCTCATTTTACTGAAAGGAAACATTCCTTTATTTTTAAAAGAAACGAAACTGTATTCAAAGATATTCTGAAATTCGCTTGTCTCAACATTTCAACATTTTTAAAATCGATAAAAGTATTGGTTCGGAATTCAAATTTTTAAACATCATTACTTTACAAGTGAACAGTACTAGATATTGTTAATAAAGAACTTGTAATAAATATTCAATTTCATGGGTATCTCGTACAACAGATGAGTGTAAGACTAATTTTATCCTGAACAATAATCCTACCGATTCGTATAATAAAATAGCAAGGTTGTATCTTTTTAATTTTTAGTTGGTTGAGATCCCGGGTGAGACAAGCAAATTTTAGAAGATCTTTGAATGCAGTTTTGTTTCTTTTAAAAAATAAAGGAATGTTTCCTTTCAGTAAACTGAGCTAACTAAAGGATTTAAGGTAGTTCCCCTACAGGGCCCTTGAATTTTTTCCACCCTGTATATATAGGTTACTGTTACTGTATGTACGCACTTAACTTTTGTTATCCATATATTATTAAAATATGATTTAAAAAATCTTTAATAAAACCTTAGCAGATAGCGACAACAATACAAGTATTTTAATAATCTGTTGAGAAAAGATCAACTGGTGACCCTTGTCGACAACTATCACCACGTTTCAATGCAATCGGAAACCAATGTGATCTGCGCGAGGACAGTGGACCGGTTACCTTGAAATGTTGCTGTTGTGTAGCCTTGCTGCAACACAGTGAAATGGTACCAATGTCAAGTCTTTATTTCGTATATTCTTTGAGAAGTGTTAAAATTGTTAGATTATTGGTAAATTTAGAAAACGATTTTAATTAAAACCATTACGAAACTATGACAGAAATAAATTTTTATGTTTGAACACTTGGCGATTTATACATCGCAAGGAGATATAAATTAACATTAATAATTGCAGTATAGAAACGCAGAAAGAAAAGTAAATCTGGATGTGAGGAGCCTCGTATCCCGGTTCAGAGCTCCTCACATCCAGATTTACTTTTCTTTCTGCGTTTCTATACTGCAATGATACTCGTATAATGTTAATTTAAAACCATTACGGTTTGTAATTAACATCCATATCTATCCATACTAATAATGTAATAGTAAAAAAGTCGTGTTTTTTCATTGAATACTTTTGCGAAATTTTAAACGAAATGGGTCATTATATTAGTGTTTCAAATTTTTTGAATTTTTGTATGTATGTCTGTCTGTCTGTCTGTATGTATGTAAGTGTCGTTTTAACTTAAGAAAAACTCAACTAAATTGGGTGCAGATTTCTTTATTATCATAGTAGTAATCCTGCCCCTCTATTATGTATCTTTAGTTGCCAACTGGACTGGGTGCCTATCATCGAAAATCTTGAGATTCATACAAAAGGTAAAAACTGAATGTGAAATCAACAGCTTATTTCCTTCATTTTTTTTTCTTAAGTATTATCTAGTGACGTCTAACTACGTCTCTATACAGCCCAAAAAGCTAAATTTGATTTGATTAAATATGATACCTGTCAGGATATCGTGAATATTGCCTCGTTTTTACGCAAAGTTTAGCAAATTGTATAATTTTTATCTTTACTGGAAATTAAAAAAAGAGAAATACAGACGTGTCGTTCATGTAAAGAAAACTAAGTTTTTACACTTTCATATAAATAAACCGTTACCATTTCATGGCAAACAGTTTTCATCTCGAAACCAGTTTTCAAATTCGGTGCTTTTTGAATATCTCGCCATCTTGCACCTCTTGATGAGAGATGGGTCGGATACCGGTGTGGGGGGAAGGGAAACATATACAAGATGAATTTGTGAACATCGTCCAAATTCATACTTGAGCCTTTGTAAGTGATCAGCATCATGAACCAATAAAGATTTTTGTAAAATTCATAAAATGAAATTTCGACTCCCCATAGTGATTCACTCAGGACTGGAAGTGAATTACCATGGGAAGTCGAAATTATATTATACGAATTTCACAAAAATTGTTATCGATTCATGATGCTGGTTACTTACCAAGCCTCCAGTATGAATTTGGACGAAGATCAAAAAGTCACCTTGTATAAAGATGTCTGCAAAGTTTCATTGAAATTAAAGCCATCAGGACGTCACAAACCCCTAAAGCATTTATATGGCATCTGAGCGGGATAACTCTCTAAGGTAATTGAATAAATATGGTAGTAATTACACAAAAGGGCTCAAAGAAAAAATCGTAGATCAGATTATTCCCTCGTAGTCCCTACACCATATATATTCACGCTCTCAAAGGGCTGATTAAGGGCTGCTCGTTAATCTTGCAATGAAACTTACTGGAACTAAATTACATTTCCTTCGGTTGATCTGAAGACGTATATAATGTATATATAGGTATTTCTCTGTATTGTACGTATATTCTACCCACAGACCAGTGGTATGTGATATCTACCAAACGTAACTAGTAGAGTTCCTATACTATTTGCTTTACATGTGCAGTGCATTACAAACTAGAAATCAACTAGAAATCCTTGGTGGTTAAGTCGAAAACGCACTTCCTTGTAAGCAAGAGGTCGCAGGTTCGAATTCTGGACCGAGGAATTTTTTCAGAATATTTATTTACTTGAAATACTCAAATAATACTGTTTATAAATATATTATATTTTACTTTTATGCGCTTTTGATTATTTATTAGTATTAAAACAATTAAAAAAAATTATAACTCCATATATTTCGGCCCTCGGTATGGGGCCGTCATCATTCGACTGATGACGGCCCCATACCGAGGGCCGAAATATATCGAGTTATAATTTTTTTAATTGTTTTAATACTAATAAATAATCTAATAATAATGAGAGTATGTTTGGAACCTTTCATAATTTACGTCCTCTTTAATATAAAAACATTATATAATATGTACTGAGTGTTAATTTGATAACATTTTTCCTTTAAACAAATTCTACCCTTGAATACGAACAACTTTTACTATGGGGCCAACCATGAGGTCGCAAAAAAAAATCAGCTGTTCCATAGAAATGTTAAATACGTACCCGACCAAAATGTATGAAACAGCCGATTTATTTTTTGCCATTTTAGGGTCGGCCCCATAATAAAAGTTGTTCATATTAATGGGTAGAACGTCGCGTTTTAAGGGAAAAGCTTATCATCTTAAAATCCTGTACATATCGTCAGGACATGAATCCCCGAGGGGGTATCAGAGGTGTTCCCGAGAGTGAACTGCGAAAGTCACAATCCAGTTCAAATTCAAATAGTTTATTTTGCAAAGCAGGTATAGATATATACACTTTTTACACGTCAAATTTAATCTAATAAAGAAAATATATGTAATAAAATAATAAATGTACATGAACTAAATTAAAGGTTTATTCAATTTATGTAGCAATATATTTACGATTAAAATGATAGGTAAAATATATATTATACAAGGTAAAATCCAATCAGCCGCCCGAACCCATACCGGAGACCCGGCCAGGGACCAGGAACAAGGTTCAATGATCACCAGTATGGGAATAGATAATAGTAGTTTATGCTACTAGGGCGAAAAGGAATAAATTACGAGGACGATTTAAAACATGAGCGTAGCGAGTGTTTTAAACGTAACCGAGTAATTTATTGCTTTTACGCCCGTGTATCATACATACTACGTTTTTCAATGCATAGTGTGAGGAAATGAAAACAAATATAATCTTGTGAACTTTCAATTATGATTGGCTCAAAAGGATTGTATCCAGAGCCGTTAAACAGTGGAAAAAAAAAGTATAACATCTATGGTACACAGGAAAGGCTGCAGGTTAGCCAACCATTGCAAACAAATAAAATAAAAAATAATAATAAAGCCCTAGGGCAAAATAATCGACTTTCTGTTCGGTTTTGATGCATAAAAAGTGGGCCTTTACGAGCACATGCATTGAAAAATACTTTTTATTATCAAACTTATTTTTAATGCTAATAACTTTGTAATAACATAATACTGACGAAAAAATTCAGAGCAAACATTATATAACGGTTTCCTTTGTAACCAATTTTAGCCAGCCTTCGCTTCGAATGACTTTGCTCTTGAATTACAATACAGCTCCGATGCATGGTGCTAATAGTACTTATATACAACCTTCAGCAGAATGCTATAATAGTTGTTGTGTAGCCGTCGCGAAGATAATTAAATTGCAAGTACGGTTTAAACATTACATTATTTTGAATGAATGAATGAATGAACGTTTATTTGCAAGAATATGCGTATTACGAGTTTATAAACAGAAAAACAATATAATATAGCCGATTCTGAAGGCTTTAATTTTAGTTTTAGTGCTTTCAAAGCTAAATTTTCTTCATTGTAAAAAGGTTCTTAAATCCTAGGAACAGAAGCTAAATTCCTTTTGAAAAATTTAAGTTTTGACAGCACTAAAACTAAAATGAAAGTACTGTAAAAACAGTATGCCAAAAATATTTAAACCTATAAACAAAATATGTTAGTTACATTATATTTACAAAATTAACACGATTAGTTACTTAAATTATATCAACGAAATTAACATGATTAATATCTACAAGTTATTATAATATTATATATTTGGTGGTGGTCTATATATTCAGAGGTGGATGTTTTCTCTGCATCACTGACCCAAATCCACACATGTGTGGTGAAATACTTGCAGCAGTAACCATTTTTAACCGACTTCAAAAAGGAGGCGGTTCTCAATTCGACTGTATGTTTTTTTTTTTTTTTGGCGTTGTTACTCCATAACTCCGTCATTTTTGAACCGATTTGAACAATTCTTTTTTTGTTTGAAAGAGTGTACTTCCAGGTAGGTTCCATTTTAAGTTTGGTCATGATCTGATGAAGGTCTTCAGAGATAGGCAGTGGAACTCCTCAGAAAATGACAGCATACCTCTCGAAATTGAGGTAATCGCTTTGTACCTGGGTGCTGATTACAAAGTATTACTTGAAAATCGACATTCTTCTACCTGACCTTCGATCCTGGCTTCATCACCATATTCACCATAGAACTCCTCAACGGATCAGAGCACATATGTAACTCGAGATTGCGGCTATCACTGCGTTAGGGTGCTAATTCAAGGTTATTACTTGGAGATTACCAGAATACCCACCTGACCTTCGATCCTGGCTTCATCACCATGGAACTCCTCAACGGATGACAGCACATAACTTTGGATTGCGGCAATCAGTTTGTGTTAGGGTGCTCATTGCAGGGCATTGCATGAAAATTGCCAGTGTACCCACCTGACCTTCGATCTTGGCTTCATCACCGTAGAACTCTTTAACGAATGACAGCACATAACTCGAGATTGCGGTAATCATGTTGTGTTAGGGTGCTGATAGCAGGAATCTACTCAAACATAGCTACTTATACTGACTTGAACTTCGTTTCATATTAACACCACGTTTGCAAGAACTACCCATACCTCACAATTTAACCCAGCAACACTAAAAAATGTGAAATAAAATAAACTTTTAACAAAAAAATAGCAACCGACTTCAATAGTAACAGCAGTCATTCACTAAAAAGTTAATAATAATTCTATAAAGACCGATGGTACCGAAGCAACACTTTTGCTGACTTCTTTCTTCCTGAAACATTATGTTATCTAGAAGTCGGCGTATTTCCTACGATATAGCAACATAAAAACCAATATAAGAACGCCGCCTTCTAGATAACATAACGTTTCAGGAAGAAAGAAGTCGGCAAAAGTGTTGCTTCGGTACCATCGGTCTTTATAGAATTATTATTAACTTTTTAGTGAATGACTGCTGTTACTATTGAAGTCGGTTGCTATTTTTTTGTTAAAAGTTTATTTTATTATTCTAAGTATTTTGATTTTTAGTGTATTAAAATTTCTTTCTGTTTTCCATGTATACGCATTGGACTTGTGTCTGTAATGTATTCATGTGTATTAATAAATAAATAAATAAATAAATATCCATACATTTTTTTTATTGTACAAAAAGTCTTTTCATTGAGCCAGATGCTTAGTCGATATTTAAACAAGTTAAATGGAAGTTCCTTTAACTAATCTACTTACCTATCTAAATAGTTTCGAAGATTGTTAATATGAATGTTATAGTCCGTGCGGTCCGAAATAGAATTATATCGCTAAAATCGATTACGAAAGTATGAAGTGAATGGCTTATGATCCATTGTAATTCTATTTCGGACCGCAGGGAGTATATACCTGCTTAGTTTATCGAATTTTACAGTGTCTGAAGTGAAGATATGAAGGAGCGGAGTCACCTGGCACAGACAATATTTTGCTTAAAAGGTGATTCCAAGCACTAGTTGTGAAAATGGAATAAACTTTTATGATTTTTGTTTTTTTTTTTTATTTTATATTCTTAGGAATTATAGCCTTAATTATTACCTTTATAGCCATAGGGTAGCAGCTCTTTTGAAACAAAGAAGATTTCATAATTGGCCCAATTGCTTCTGTTTATTTCTCATGTTAAATGTATAATGATCTTCTGCCGTTTTAAACAATTCAGGATTATTTTTTACAAAAGTTTATATTTCTAGGAATAGGTCTTTACATATGAAGGTGCTGAAATTTTCTTACAGTTCATAATTCCTGTAATTCAATAGCTATTTCAATTATTTGTTTTTTTTTTGCAAGTTTATTTCAAGGTTTTACATCTACGTATTAAATTCTGTTTTTATTTTCAGTTTGATTATAAAAACTAAATCTTCAAAAACAGTTCGTCCTAAACGCCATCCATTTCCATTATAAGATTCGTAATAGGTAATTGTTTACCGTTGACACTTTTCAAAAATTAAATTAACGTTGCTGTTAGCATAATGTTGTATCATTCATACACATAAGAAATTACATTATTTGGATTTGTCATTCCTAAAAAAAATGCAAAAATATTAGTATTAAAGATTCGGTTCCTTTAAATTCTCTATAGAAAACGGCAATTTCATATGTAAAGACCTAATAATATACATAGACACTAGCTTAAGGACTTTAAACTTATTAAATAGTGGTCTGCATGAGTCTATGGGCTTTGTTTTCATTGGATTCGTTTCATGCATCGTTTCTGAGCCGTAATGCATCATTCATAAATAATCATTCATGAATTCATATTCGAGTTACCCCACAACAGGAGACTTTAACTCAGAACTGCGGGTCTACCGCGTAATTCTGATTTGTATCAACTTCAAGCAAATGCATGCGAAATTCAACGCGTGCAAAAGAGATGGCATGATTGGCGGGCATCGTCGCACGCACGGCAAATTTCAATCTCAAGTTGATGTTGATGAAAACCAGAACTACGCGGTAGACCCGCTGATGCCACATAGCCGTGATATGTATTATGAACATAATCTGCAAATCTTAATTATTTTTTTATTCCGATACGATAAAAAGTCGTAAATATTTTTACACTTTTCTATAAGTAGTAAATATCACATAAATTAAGCGGAAAATCAAGAGGCAAAATAAAAATAAATTTATTGATCGATATTTACCGAGTCCCCACTCTAGATAGAACCAGTACCCGAAGGATGCATAGTTCATACAAACTGAATACCAAAATAATTTGTAAATTATACATATTCTTAACATAATTGTATTTATTTCGCTTGGATTACATAATATTTTAATTCCCAAATGTCTATTTTATATGGGCACTGATTTAAAGACGAAATATGTAACAATAATTTCAAATTTCCATATAAAACTTTTTTTTTTATTATATTTCATGTGTTCTTATAAAATATATATTCGGGAACCTACATATTCTGTAATCCAATCGGAATAAATACACACTACCTTAAGAATATGTATAATTTACAAATGATATTGGTATTCCGTTTGTATGAACTATGCATCCTCCGCCGGCCTCTTAAGTATAAAAATATATGTATCGTCTCATAATCATGGATCCCCTAAACTTTTTTAGCACCTAAAGGTTGCAAAGTTTTAATTTGTTTCATTTAGTTTTCAAAAACAATCAAGTTACCATAACGTATACAATCCCAATTTGCAATGGCTTTGGTCTATACAGCCAAATTCATACTGAAATGAAAAGCATAGACACACCGAATTCATTATTTTGGAAGTTCCGAAATTGTTATTTTTACATCCGAGTAAAGTTTGCAAAAAAAGTAATTGGGCTTTGCTTCTATACCAGTAACCTTGAATTAATTGAAATAGCGGTTAATCAAAGGAAAATTTAATAACTTTAACATTGATTCATCTGAGCCATGTGTAATTAGAACAACCAACATCGGATGGTTGAATCTGGGTAACCAAAATCGATTACGACATCATTAGTTGGTAACGTGTTTTAGCATTATCTACGAGTATGTATAGATTTTTATAAGCATAAAGTTGCAACAACTCGAAAGATGAGCGACAGTATCATGAAATTGTCTGTTTGACAATTTAGTAAATGTAGGCTTTAATTTTTGTTTTAGTGCTGCAACTTGAATTTTTCCAAAGTAATTTAGCTTCTGTTCTTAACACCTAACAACTTTTTTGCGGAGCAGAAATTGTATTAGCCGATTCTGAAGGCTTTAATTTTAGTTTTATTGCTTTTAGTTTTAGTGCTGTCAAACATAAAATTATTCCAAAGTAATTTGGATTCTGTTCCTGACTTTTAAGGAATATTTTGCAATGAATAAAATTTTGTTTTGACAGCACTAAAACTAAAATTAAAGCCTTTAGAATCGGCTTTACTATCAGCATAAAATTAATTAAAACCGAAGGAATTGATGAAATCTATCTATGAAAACAAAGACTTTGAAATCTGTTTAACTTAATACTATTGCTTTGTCAGAGGAAAATTACTTTACTATCCAGTAATAATGACTTCATCCTATGTCGAGAAACTATTAAGCAGTGGGTAATACGCAAGTGAACGATATAAGTCATCGTTCGTCGACTACGTGCTGGTATGCGATCACTTGTTAATGTTATTTGTATTCTTGAGGAATACTGTAGAACTAGCTTGTACCAATTGTACTGAATATATAGTGATTGATGAATAACAATGCCCAGAAGGGCCAGCAAGGGATTTTAAGAGTCGTTTCTCTGGATTTGTAACAAAAGATTAAGGCACTTAGTATCGCTAAATGGGTACTTTCTAAAGTCTACTCCTCGTTTATGTCCGGACCAATAATATTGAAAAGATTTGTTATGAATTATCAACTCTAGGACAACATATGCAACATTTTTCTATTCCGTACCACCAAAACTTCTATATCAAAAAAATATATATAATCTAATGGTGTTTTTTGGCTTGAACTCCCTACTGCTTCTAAGCGGCTTGGTCGATTTAATTTATTTATGCTTTGATAAATAGATAAACTTAATAGCTATAAACATAACCTAGGAGTATTTCATCGAACAATCACGTCCATGTGAAAAGTATTATTTACTCCTATTTCGCACTATCAAGGACGCAACGAGCGTCGTAACAGCCACTATGCATTTCAATAATTATTTCAATGTCGTTTCTGTCGATAATCGTACAGACAAACATCGAGCTGCTAGTTTGACGTCGGTAATGGTTAAATTACAACTTTTAGCTGAGACAACTTTTAAAAATAGTTTGCTATACGCATAAACATATTTTTAATGATATTACAATAGCTGTAAAACAATCGGCTTTTTCATAGTCATGATACCAGCCGTAAATTCCTAAAATAATCTAATATCACACAATTTATGGAAAATCCAGTAATTTTGGAGCTATTAAAAGCATGTTTACGCATATAGTGAACTATTGTTAAAATTTTGTTTTAGCTAAGTTGTATTTTGGCCGTTATAATTATTTCTAATATTTTGTTACAAATCCGGAGAATCGACCTTTAATGAACCGTATATTTTTTTATACATAGAATGCTACAGTTAAAACACGTTTTTAGTTAAAACCCGTTTTAACTAGTATAAACTAGTTCTAACTGAAAGCCTTTGTTACTTACAACTAGTCTTGACTAGTTAAAACTAGCATTTAAGTACTTGAGTAATTTTGATTCAAGTTAAAACTAGTGTTAACTAAGAAAAACTAGTTCTAACTAGGAAAATCTAGTTTTAACTAAACGAGTCTTTCACCAAAAACTGAAAAATAGGTGCGATGACTAGCGGAGCGAAGACAAGCGTGTTAGATTTACATATAAGATTGTAAGTACATATTGGGAGTCAAGCGGAGCGGAGCGGAGCGAGGCGACCCTCAATACTTCTAACAGAATTACTATGTTTTAACTGAATCAAAATTTCTGTATAAATAAATTATAGTTTTATTAACTATTCAAAATTAGTTGTAACAATGGTGTTGTGAATAACGTATGTGTAACCAGTAGGAGATGAGAAAATAAAATCAGTCTTTGTCCAACGATCAGACGTTTTACTTCAAATGGCTTTCAGTTAGACTTTAGTTTTTACTAGTTAAACGGGTTTTAACTGAAAACGGGTTTTACCTGTAACATATAGTCACGACATTAATCGCCGAAGGAGTGTCAGAGGTGTTCCGAGTGCATGAACTGTGAAATGCAAGTCACAGTTCACACTCGGTACACCCGCGTTTCACCGACGATTATTACGTCCTAACATGATGTGTGGTCAGCCCTATTGCCTTATTTCGGGCACAAATACATGCTTTTTCACCGTTCAGCAAGTGGTAAGTAAGAACAAATACTATGCACATAATTTCCGAAAAAGTCATGGTGCATACCCGACCGGGGATCGAACCTGGATCTCAAGATTGACAGGCCAGCGTTCCGCTTATTTTTTAAATTTCCATATTTACCTACAATACTATGTTTTGTTTCAGATAGGAGTGAATATGACTGTAGGAGTAAAGTGAATAAATAAAAACATGAAATGGTCTTTAATCTTGTGGTTCTTCAGCGTGGTCAACGCTGCTTCTATGCCCAATCTGTTCGATTTCTGGACTGATCTGTTCCGACCACTGCCTCGTGACACTAGAGAAGGTTTTCTCCCTGACTACACGCCTCACGACAAAGAAGAGTTCGACTTCATCGTCGTCGGCGCTGGCTCGGCCGGCTGCGTGCTCGCTAATAGACTCTCTGAAGTCTCACAATGGAAAGTTCTCCTTTTAGAAGCGGGAGGTAATGAAAACTTTTTTTCAGATATTCCCATCTTTGCTCCTTTCCTCTCACTGACTTCTATGAACTGGGGTTATAACTCAGAGCCTCAAGCGAGAGCATGCAAAGATTTGCGAGGAAATGTCTGCTTTATGCCCCGTGGAAAAGTGCTCGGCGGGAGCAGCGTGTTGAACTTTTTGATCTATCAGCGAGGGCACCCCGATGATTACAATGACTGGGCCAGTATGGGGAACGAAGGATGGAACTATTCAGAAATATTGCCATATTTCAAAAAGTCTGAAAATATAAAAATCAATGTGTTAAGAAATTCTTCCTATCATGGAGTTGGTGGATATTTGGACATAGAGCACTCACCGTTTCATTCTCCACTTGAGAATATGTTCAAGAAAGCTGGAGAGGAGCTTGGGTATGACTGGAGAGATCCCAATGGTGAGGAAGTGATCGGTTTCTCGAAGCCACAGGCGACAATGAGGAATGGCAGGCGATGTAGCACTTCGAAAGCTTTCTTAGAGCCAATCAGACACCGAAGCAACTTCAAAGTATCCAAATACTCGACCGTAGTTAGAATATTAATAGATGCAGAAAGTAAAGCCGCTTATGGAGTAGAATTTATGAAACATAAAAAAAGGTAAAGATATTCATTGAGTATTTCTTATGACCATAGATAATGGAAGTAATCTATGTGTATCATGTGTATAACCAATGAAAACTCCAAACAAATTTATCACACAGATATTAAACAGGTTTCAGATCCGAGCTCGTAAAGAGGTGATCCTAGCTGCAGGGTCAATAGGGTCAGCACAGTTATTGATGGTGTCCGGAGTCGGGCCAGCCGATCATCTCAACCAGTTAGGCATAAATGTCATTGCCGACCTTCCCGTGGGCAACAACCTTCAAGATCACGTTACTTTCTCTGGAAACGCTTTTATCGTGAATGACTCAACAATATGTATAAATGACGTAAGTAATACACCTTCTTTTATTGTTATGTACGTCCTTTTTGATTGTAGTTATATCTCTTGATGTAATTTCGTCGTAGATGACGGCAGCATCTCCTATATCCGCAGCGGCCTACATGGCAGGCCGCGGTCCGCTGACCTTACCTGGTGGAGCGGCCGGTCTGGCCTTCATCAGGACCTCGCTGGCTGCCAGCGACCCGTCTCCTGGACGACCAGATATGGAGCTAGTAATGGGAGCGGGCTCGCTCGCCGGAGATCTTACTGGGGTACTGCGATCTTTGCTTGGTAATCAAAACTAGTTGCTTCTTTGTTATTTTCATTGGCTTGACCATGTACGACCGTTCCTCCCTGACTTTCGTCATTAAAGTGATCCAGGTATACATTTGCCACTGCAGGTATAACAGACAGATGGTACCGGCAAGTGTATGGGTCGATGCCACCCCGCGTTCGTCAGAGAACGTTCGCCATGAACCCAGTACTGATCAGACCTCGCAGCGTCGGCAGACTACGCCTGCGCAGCGCGAAGCTCAGCGACCCGCCGACCATTAACCCTAACTACTTCGATCATCCCGATGACTTAAGGGCGCTGAGAGAAGGTGTCAGAATGGTTAGTAAACTACGGGTGAACATTTTTACTAGTCCTCTAGGAAATGCATACAAAACATTTATTTTTATGACATGACATAAGTGTCAACATTTTTTTGTTGTTACGAGTAAAAGGTATCATTTAGGAGAAACCAACCACTACCTATGTTATGTAAACCCGTTTAATGAAATAAAACATATTTTATTTATTTATTTTTATTTATTTTATTTATCATATATATGTAAGTGTCATACATATAGCTACAATAATTGACACTCTTTAGTCTGTCTGTCTAGTCTCTTCGTCCTCTCTAAGTTAAAAAACCGGCCAAGTAAGAGTCGCACTCGCGCACGAAGGTTCCGTACCATTATCTATAAAAATGGCAAAAAAACATGTATGTTGTATGGGAGCCCCCTTAAATATTTATTTTATTCTGATTTTTAGTATTTGTTGTAATAGCGGCAACAGATATACATCAACACCGATTCGGCGCAACACAACTTGACTTAATTGACAGGACTAAACTTAATTTAAGTGTTCTGTCCTTTTCTTTCTGTATCGAAAAGACAAAGACGGGACGCTCAAAATAAGGTTAGTCTTGTCAGTTGTGTTGCGCCGAATCGGTACCATTATCTGTGAAAATTTCAACTGTCTAACTATCACGGTTAATGAGATACAGCCTGGTGACTGACGGATAGACGGACAGACAGACGGACAGCGGAGTCTTAGTAATAGGGTCCCGTTGGTTACCCTTTGGGTACGAAACCCTAAATATAGGTCAATGCCAAAAAAGTTTTAACCAACACGTTGTCGTCGTAATCGTCTGCAGCGATATCGTGGTAAGCAAAAGTCATCGACTCGCGCTTGTTGTACTTGCTAAGAAACTTTGATATGTGATTATTCATTTTATTTGTACACTAGCTTTTGCCCGCGGCTTCGCCCGCGCAGATTTAGTTTTTATGTAGTAATTTTTATAGAACGTATTTAAATCTGGTTTGCAGTGTTTTTGGTGCAATTATTTGATCTCCAGGTAAAGTATTTTGGCGGGGCCTATTACCTATTAGTTTTTTTTTAATTCATACTTAAAGTACCTCTTTATATACTACATTAGAAGTTCTGCCCTCAGCTGTTAACATGACCAGGCTGCTAGGTGAGCTCACTCTCGAGCAGGCTACGTAAAACTGGCCGTGCAAAAAGCAGTCCCCCCTAAGATTAATTCCTGCTGTTTTCAGTGACTGACCCTGAGACTGATTAATCGTCATTGCGAAAAGGAAAAAATGGAACCCTAAAAGGATCACCTGTGTGGCTATCTGTCTGTCCGTCTGTTACAGCCGATTTGCTCTGGCACACATACTTTCAAGAATTTTCATGTCCACTATATTAAATGTCAAAATCGATGCCATTTTCGTAATTAACGTCCAAGAAAACCATAAAAACGACACCCATATTGATATTTACACCTTGTAAAATTTCAACCCCATCGCACCCCAACAGGAAATGATTTTATTTCACGTTCATTACGTTGGATTTAGAAATTGTTGTTGTTTTCGTAATCAGTGACCCGATAAACCATACAAATGATACCCATGTTGGTTTTCAGACTTGGTCACCCCATTTCTCCCTTTTAGGGGTTGAATTCTGGAAAAGCTCTTTTTCACGTCCACCACGTTGGATTTTAAAATCGTTGTTGTATTCGTAATCAGCGACCCGATAAACCATACTAACGATACCCATGTTGATTTTCAGACTTTGTCACCCCATTTCCCCCTTTTAGGGGTTGAATTCTGAAAAAAACTGAAACACTTGTTTACTCATTTATAGATAGGAGTACTCCTGTGAAGCCTCGAATAAAATAGTCTAACTAATCTTGTTTCCCCATACAAACTTTGGACCCCCGTTTCACCCCCTTAGGGGTAGAATTTCGAAAAATCCTTTCTTATTCCTTGTTTACATTACAAAGGGAAGCTCTTTGCAAAATTTCAGCTTTCTAGGTCGAAGGGTTTGGGCTGTGCGTTGATGAGTCAGTGAATGAATCAGTGAGTCAGTCAGGACTTCTCTTTTTATTTATATATATGATGATGATTTGTTTAATATTTTCTTTGAGAACTATATTGAAACTAGCTTTTGCCCACGACTCGATCCGCGATGAAGGGGTAACAAACTTGAACACACCTTCATAATTTTAATTTGCAATAATGCTTTTTTAACTTTAAAAAGTTTAAAAACGTATCTTTTTTTAAACTTTATTTAAAATTACAAAATAAATAATGAATTTTTAAAGAAGCAATTCTAAGTTTTTTCAAAAAACTTATTTAATTATTATTAATTACAACTTATTTATTTTAAAAATGGTTCTGCTTTTTACAGGTTCAAATTATAATATCTGCCAAACTCCCAAATAAAATTTCTTAGATTAACCAGTAACCATGTATTCATATTCAGCTTATCCTAGCTATTAAATTAACAGTCAAGTAAGTATATTATGCCCAAGCCTTCTTTTTCCAACTACATAATTGTAATAAAATTATTAAGAGGCCACTTTTATTTTGAATAATAGAAAAGACTGCCCGGACCTTTTAAATAAAATTACATTCAGAATTCCTTTCAAATATCCCCGTTACCCACCCTTTTCTAGAACCACAGAACATTTAAATAAATGTTCTGAGTCTAGAAACGTCCTTGGTAAGTCCGCTCCGATTTCCAGACTCACAAACACCTATAATTTGATATGCAATAACTACGATATCAGTGTAAAGAATTCAAGTAGATTTAAACTTGCTTGTAAAGAAGCTTTAATAAAACTAAAATAACTTTTTTCTTTTTTTTTTAATACTTTTGCTAATTTAAACAATTTAGAAAAACTTAAAATTAAACAAAATTGTAAAATTATTATTATTTGTAATGTAAATTAATAGGTATGTATTTTGTTAACATTTAGTATATAAGGCGAGATAAATTAATCATTTGCATGCTGTGATTTCTTTAATGAGTTGGAACTGTGTTGGTATTTAATTACTATTAACTACTAGAAATCCTAACAAAGAAAATCTAAATCTAAATCTTCACAACAGGATTTTTCTTAAGATTCATACAAAAGGTAAAAACTAAATTTGAAGTCAACAGCTTATTTTCTTGATTTTTTTTTCATAAGTATTATCTAGTGACATCTAACTACGTCTCTATACAGCTCAAAAAGCAAAATTTGATGAAATACCATTCAGAATAAATGTCAGTGTATCGTGAATATTGCCTCGTTTTTACACAAAGTTTAGCAAGTTGTACAATTTGTATCTATACTGAAAATAAAAAAAGAGAGAAATACAAACGTCGTTCAAGTAAAAAAGACTAAGTTCATACACTTTTCTATAAATAAACAGTTACCGTTTCATGGAAAACAGTTTTTACCTGAAACCATTTTACAAATTCGTTGATCTCGCCATCTTGCACCTGTTGATGAGGGAAACATATATAAAGATAAACATATACAAGGTGACTTTTTGATCATCATCCAAATTGATACTGGTGGCTTGGTAAGTGATTAGTATCATGGATCAATAACAATTTTGGTGAAATTCGGAAAATGAAATTTTGACTCCCCATAGTGACTCACTCGGGACTGGAAGTGAATTTCTATGGGAAGCCGAAATTTAAGCATTTTAGGAATTTCACAAAAATTGTTATTGATCCAAGATACTGATCACTTATCAAGCCTCCAGTATGAATTTGGATGATGATCAAAAAGTCACCTTGTATAAAGATGTGTGCAAAGTTTCCTTGAGATCAAAGCCATCAGACGTCACAAACACCTAAATAATGTATATGGCAGCTGAGCAAAGTATCGAAGTGTCAAGTTATTTCCCACGGAAAATAAAGTTGTATGAAAATTCATTATTTGCTTCAAATATAGATAGTAAATAGTCTACTATCGCGCAGAACAATTTGCGTGGAGGGAATAAAGAGGGTGTTAAAATGATGTTGCGGAAGCCGGAAACTGGAGACAGTGCTCGTCCATACGAACAACGTTTCGTGAAAAAAAAACGAGAAATCTTGAAAGAAAAAGTCGCTAAGATAACATAAATTTATGCAGTCGAATTCATACTAATTAATTCACTAATTAAGTGATCAAGATCACGGATCTATAACACTTTTTGTTAATTTCGTAAAATAAAATTTTGATCTCCCATAGCCTCGGGGCTGGGCTTGCGTATCTAGGAAAAACAAAAAAAAAGTTTTTTCACAAAAACGGTCATTATTGATACTGAGCACATACGAGTCTTCAGTATGAATTTGGCTACATAAATTAATGTCACCTTCAAGGTGACACCTTGTATAAATGTAACAAATAGAAAAGTTATTACTAATTTTGTCCCTGTATTTTCAGGTCCAAAAAGTGATAAATACCAAAGCATTTCAACGTTTCGGCACTCGGTTACACGATGTGCCCTTCCCGGGATGTGAGGGTCACCAGTTTGACTCCGACTCGTACTGGGAGTGCGCCATCATGCAGACATCGATCACGCTCGACCATCAGGTAAACAACTCTGATGTCTAGGAGTGCAATATCATGCAGACATCGATCACGCTCGACCATCAGGTAAACAACTCTGATGTACTGCGAGTGCAACATCATGCAGACATCGATCACGCTCGACCATCAGGTAAAAAAACTCTGATGTACTGGGAGTGCAACATTATGCAGACATCGATCACGCTCGACCATCAGGTAAACAACTCTGATGTCTAGGAGTGCAATATCATGCAGACATCGATCACTCTCGACCATCAGGTAAAAAACTCTGATGTACTGGGAGTGCAACATTATGCAGACATCGATCACTCTCGACCATCGGGCAAACAACTCTGATGTACTGGGAGTGCAACATCATGCAGACATCAATCACGGGTGCCAAGTAATGTATTTTTTCTATATATTCAATTCTTGGACAAAACAAAAAAATACTGTCCGATTAATCTCGAAAAATAATTTTCGTTTGTTATTTATAAATTAGTTAGCGGATCCATTGGACAAGCCAAATACTTTGTTTAAAGACTTTTTAAAGAGTTGTTTACACTTTGGCCCAAAGTGTATACATGAATAAACGAGATATGTAGGTAAAGAAGCTTAATTACAAAATAATAGCTTGGAGATTACAATAATAATATTAATATTTAAATATTTTATGTATTGTAGCGGCAGGGCCGGCAGCTGTAGATTTTCAATGTTCGATTTCAACCAACAACAGCGCATATAAACTGTCCAGACATCCCATTTATTCGGCACCGTCACCATAGTAAAATTTTACTATGCCGTCGCATTATCTAGTAATGTGTCCTACCCACAGAACTATGGTCCTACCCATTGTCCCCAATGAAAGCTTCGGAATGCGCAAATGTCCCTTTATTACAGAATGCTTCTGAAACAGAGTGCTTACAAATGTTTTTTCAATCAAAATTATACTTCAGATACAAAGTTCGGCGTGAAATTGGCTTGCCAAAAAAAATGTAATGGGATCCAAGGCTAGTTTAAATACAAAATCTATTTTGAAGGCTCATTATTAAAGATTTACTGATTAGTTAGTATGAACGAATATTTGGCAACTTTTATGGTCAGCAATTAGTTGGCAAAAATTCCAACTAGTCGACACTATGTATAGTGTACGGGCCGCACACTGTGTACCTATAAAACAGGAAATAAATCAAAGTTAAAACACCCTGTACTTGATATAGGTTTGATATTTTCTCTTTAAGGTTAAACGTCAGTACCTTAGCGCAAAGTGCTTAACTTGGTTTTTCTTGTTTAGAAATTTAAAACTGAAAAGCATTTTGTTCTGTGGAATTTGACGCCAATAGTTCAGTATTATTGAGGTTTATAAAACAAGAGTTTGAAATTGTACTCGTATAAACAATTAGTCATGATCTTCTCAAAACCAACTTAAAATGCTGTTTTAACATTGTTTCGACAAGATCATAACTAATTATGCATTAAATTTCAAACTCATGCTTTATAAATTTCACATAATACTAAACTATTGGCGTCAATTGCCACATACGAAAATGTTTTAAATTTTTAAGTTCTAAACAAGAAGTACAAAGTTAAGTTATGCACTTTGCGCTAAGCGACTGCCGTTTAACCTTAATGTTTAATTATCTATTTTTGTATATGTAGGGCCTCGCTAATCCCGACCCCCACTTATCCGGTGATCCCTGTAACCCGGACGGGCGAGCGGGGCTTCTTGGGGCAAATAAACTTCGTTTTTTTTTTTAACTTCATATTAAATGTGCAGATTTCTTCCACGCTTGAATGTTAATTCTCTACATATGTAGTGTTGTATGTATGTATTGTCTGTTTTGTTTGTCTTACTTATCGTTTTTCGATAATTAATTAAATAAACTTAAGGTTAACCATGTATATTAATACCATTAAAATATAGCAGACCACTATCCGGACGCCTCGGTAATCCGCCAAGGGACTGTTTTTTGCCTATCCAGATTAGCGAGGCCCTACTGTATATTTTTTTCTTAATTATATTTTAGGGAAAAAGAAAACACACTGTGTGTCCATTCATAGCTACACTATGTCTGCGACGAGAGTGGGTAACAAACAAAAGATGAGTATACGTTCTCACGTATTTATTATCCGATATTGTCCGATATGATAGTGACATGTAACGGCTGCTCACAGAGGGAGCGGGGGAAGGGAAGCGACTGTCGGGCCGTGCGGTCCGAAATAGAATTACATCAATAAAAGCTATGAATGAATTAAAGTGTGAGCGATGATTGGTCCGTAATTTGTGATCTAGCAAACGATGTGAAAGATAGCTTATGATTCGGACCGGGTTAAAAAAGATACATCTTAACCATAACCTCTTACCACAGAATACATTACGATTATTTTATTTTACTTCGTCAAAGTGCCGTGATTCGTGATTGAACAAGAAGTGTTTGTAGCACTGTTCTTCAGCGTAGACTCAGATAGCGACGAAAAAATATATATATTTATAAATTCTTCCTTTTCGACGAAGATTTCCACACGACTTTTCATTTGTTTCTCTCATGGCCGAATAAAACATATACCATGGTTTGTCTGATCTGAACTGCTGAAATAATGGAGCGAAAACAATTTTTGACATTCCATTCCGTTCAACGCTCACATCGCCTCACCTCCGTCGCATGAGCCACGAAATTCATACGAATGAATGAACGCATTTGCTTCACTCATGGATTATTATCCATTCACCTCATTCATTCGTAATCGATTTTAGCGAAATAATTCTATTTCGGAACGCAGGGGGGGCCGGCCGTGCCAGTCTGCCAACATGTGCGCTTCTAACTAATTGCTAACTAAGCATTAATGCTAAGCCCCTACAATATATTTTTTAAGACGAGCCAAAGGAAGCGAGGCACTACGTACCTTTTCCCGAAGCGTTTCGTCATATTTTCGAGCCCTCATAGCTTCATTACAAAATCTGAAATAAAGAATTTTAATCGATTGATTGAATGATTGATCTGTTATTACTAGAGATGTACCGCTAGTTGCTAGTCAGCTAGTCGACCAATCTCTACTTATTCCTACAACAGCCAAATGCACATACCACCAGTTTCAAAGATTAAAAAAACAGTAAAAAACCAGATAAAAATATCTATAAAAAATAAAAAACTCGAAATGCAAAATCGAATTGCGTGTCAAAATGTTATACCTATATAATCCCTCTCACTACGCATGCGCGTCTTTGGAGTTTTTTTACCCCGTACATTTATATTGAAGGTGGGCACGTGCAAGATGGGCCCGTCAGGAGACCGCGGCGCCGTGGTTTCCCCGCGGTTGCTCGTGCACGGCATGCGAGGGCTACGCGTCGCTGATGCAGCCGTCATCCCGAGGATACCCGCCGCGCATACTCACGCACCCGTCCTTATGATCGCAGAGAAGGCTGCGGACTTGGTCAAGCTACACTGGGGACAACCTATTGACACCTACTGATTATTAAGAGAGCGGTGCCGTAATATAGCGGCTAATATAAAAATGCTATATAACTATCTGTCTTTCTCATTACAAAAGATTGAGATATCATAGATAACGGCTGCTATATTACGGTACCGCTCTTTATGGGAGTCGGAGCGCTGCGGCTCTGGCGACAATGCGGCCGCGTCAGTGCCGCCCGGCCAGAGCGACAGTATTACGCACTGTGCAAATGTATGGGAGCGTAAACAAACACAGCGGCCGTTGCGACAGTGTCGCCGCGGCTGTGACGCTGCGTCGATCTGTGTTTCTACTGTCGCTCTGGCCGGGCGGCACTGACGCGGCTGCATTGTCGCCAGAGCCGCAGTGCTCGGACTCCCACAGAGAGCGGTGCCGTAATATTGCAGCCGTTATCTATGATATCTCAATATTTTGTAATGAGAAAGACAGCAACATAAAGTAATCTTTTTATAGGTAGCTATCTAAAGCCAGGGTTTCTTGTGGGAGTCCAAGCGTGGCGGTTCTGGCGACAGTGCGCCGGGTCCTATAAGGAGATTACTTTATGTTACTGTATCCGAATAAATGGGAAACGTTTATGGTATACGGTAGTATTAACATGCCCAAATATTAGAATGTTATATCATGTTATATTAGTTACTGAAATATCTAAGTCATAATTATAAATAAAAGTGAATGTTTTTATCCTTGCATTTATTTTAATTTTAATTCGTAATAGAATAAATAAAAGTTTTCATTTTCTTCGTAAATCTTACAAAAAGGATGTAATATTTCTAAATAAATTGTCAATGTCAAAGTGGTTCCCAGGTTCGTAGTTGAATTTCGGTCAGTGGAGGTGTGAAAGATTTGATGATGCGTGCGGTAAAACAATTGTTGAAACTTTGATTGTGGAATCGAGTATGGACGGGAATCGGTAGAGTGTTATTTGTAATTGAGTCGGATGTGTGTCGGTGTTGGTTGAGTCTGATGTGGAGTGCGTTTTTGTTTCTCCTATGTAGAATGCAGTACAGTGTCGGCATTCTAGAAGGTAAATGTAGGGAGACACACACACCTCTATGTCAGAGAATATAAAGTATTACTATGTAGTACGTATATGTGCGAACATAAGTTTAATAGGCCTGCGGAACAATCTAAGTTCATACAAATGAAATACCAAAACCATTTGTAATCATAGATATTCTTAGGATACTTAGAATTTCTCCGTAGGCCTCTTAAGCTGTACAACTGTAAAGTCTTTTAAAAGCTTTATTTATCCGTCTCGGGAAATAGCAGTGACAAGAACGACCTACGAGTCATAACAAAAGTTTTCCATTTGGACATGGGACCTTAAAAGTGCGGATAAATATAAATAGATAGAGTAAAAAAGGCATAATTTGACATTACTTTCCACAGGAGATCAAAAACATTCCTTGTCCACAGAGATCCCAGTTTTATGCATCAAATACATTTTTTCGTGCTTTCTACAATTACTTTAGTATTTACAGGAAGTGACGTAATCATATTAGGTTGAATGGTCGAATCCTTGTCAGACTTATGGATGCGTTCAAAAAATATATTTTTTCGGCGTCGTCATCACCAGATATTGAAATGTGTGGTAATGACGTCGCTGAAGGTTGAATGAAAAACATCACTTTTTTCCATTTATTAATGGATGTGCATGCTTATTTTAATAACTGTCTACTAGAAAAGGTTGAGGAGAACTATTCCTCGAACCGTTTCGTAAATATAAAAAGAGGCCAAGAACAAAATTGCAATACCTTTACCCATTTACTTTAGTTATCTTTTATCGAAATAATAAAAGGCCATGGAGTTATCATCACTTTGGCTGCGTGATCCATTTTTAGGGTTCCGTAACTCAAAATGAACCCTTATAGGATAATTTTGTTGTCCGTCTGTCTGTCTGTATTTCTGTCACGACCCTTTTCGCTCGGGCCCCATATTAGATAACAAGTTGAAACTGATATTTCCTACAGAAGTCTACGGCCCTATGGTGCTGTAAAAAATCAGGCTTCTAACTGTACGCAAATAAAAGTTATCGCGATTTCCATAACTAACTTCAAACAAATTTGCTGACTATGAAAACCTATAGGGCATTTCCAGTTGACTTAGAGAATTTAATTCGTTTACATGTAGGTCTTATAGCACACACAAAGAATAAAATCTGAAAAATACAAATATTTTGGATTTTTGACATAATTAACATAATTAGACGCTTTAGATCCATAGAGTTCAACAGATCGTAAGTTTCAAGTTAAGTTGGTTCTTCATAACTGGAAGTGAAATAATTTACCATAATGTTTTTAGGGTTCCGTCCCGTATTGTGTCGTGGTACGTAACCTTTTGTGCGCGACATCGATTCGCACTTAACACACATCACATCATAACAGTAACTTAACCTGGCCCGCGTATGGAAAAATTTTGAAAAAGAAAAAAAAAACCATACCTGTGTCAGGTAAAGTTACTGTCAAGATTCGCAAGCTAGCCAAACTTTAAAAGCGAATCTGTTCTCTAGGAGCATTTGAGACTGCATGGCACAGATACTTTGCCTACCAAAAAAACGCTGATTTAAAAAAAAGTATTTTCATAAAGGTAAATATAGTATATAAATAGGTATACCAGCTTGACCCAACCTTACAGAGTCAAAAAACATTATATTTTGTCCCAACACAAAACAATAAAAAAGTCTAAGCACAATTTTGAAACCAATAGGTATCCTTTATACCAAATATCTTCTTAGAAAAGAGACCTAAATAATGAGATCGTAATTATTTTCCTTGAATCTTTAATTTTGTGCTACGGGCTACGAAATTTTGCCGTAGCATATTTTTTTCTTGATTTCTCGCCACGAAGAAAGCCTTTCTTGATAAAGGAAAAACATTGAAAGCCACTTGATGGAAACAAAGAATATTTCAATATCGAGAGCAAATCGAGACGAAATAAAACATGAGATGCGATATCAATATCCCATCAATAAGCTGTTGACTTTCTATTTGTCTCTAGAATACGGTCGTTTGCAGTGCAAAACCTGACCTCGATGATTGTTGTTTCCCAAACAATGTCAATGGAGACCAGCACTAGTTCCTGACATATGGTAATCACAATGATGGTGCCGGTTGTGACTTGTGAGTCCGGGCGCAAGCAGGAACCGAGGGGGGGGGAGCCTATTTGCTATGGGTCTCTGATTGTAACAGCGGACATGCACGGATATATACTTTAGTAGGATTCATGCGCCTATTAGGCTACATAACTACTAGGGCACCTGAGACCTAGGGATCATCCACGCCTCCACCTGTCTGTGGAGGCGTGGCGGGCTCTTAAAAGACAGGGGCATAAGCGACATGGGCACCGTTTATTGCTATTTAACCATGTCCAACTAATAAAATCTTTCTGGTTCCAATAAGGACTTACTTCTCTCTTATCCTCTACTACGTTAAACATGGAAAAAGTAAAAGGAACGGCTGCCGTGGGAAAGAAAGTCAGGCTGGCGGAGGGCGTCGCAGCCGTAGCTGTCACTTTTGGTAGGGCAGAGGAGGAGCAGGAAACCAACGCAAGTGCAGCGACTGCTCACTTGAAGATGGTTGTTCTGCAGAGTGACCACCGAGAGATGGACGAGATAAGCGCGGTTATCCTACGAAAAGCGATCGAAAAGCGTAGTCTTGCACGGTTAGCAGAGCAAATGGACGATGACTCGCTATGGATGCCGCTCTTTAAATTGTTTCCCCGTCTGGCCAGTAGAGGGCTGAGAATTCACTGCCAAGATGAACGGTCCCTCAACAGGCTAAAATCTCAAGTGGAAGACCTCAAGGGGCTACGGGAAGGCTACCCTGGGTACTACCTTATGCAGGAGAGTCTTATCCCAAGATACGCACGCGGAGGATCATTTGGGTGCTTGACTTCGACGAAGGCAATGAAGGTATGACGTAGACATCCACTAAGAAGGGATTTTAGAGAATTCTCACGAGATCGAGAGAAACGGTATCCATGCAAGTAACGCAGCGTGGCGTCCGCTAGTTTTAGATAGATATGTAACATAGGAATAAAATGCCGGCTAAATGCGCCGAAGTCTCTCTCAAAATCTCTTTACTATCATAACAACAGCGCACAACAAAAATAAAATACTTACATTATGCAAGCTAATTTCGGTCCCAACGAAATCTTGACCTTGACCGTCCATATAAATGTACATTCGAAATAATATGATACATCGTCCTTTTATCTGGATAATTGCGACTTCACATAACGTAAATTCCACATAATATGATACAACGTCTTATTGTCTGGGTAACTGCGACTTCACATAACGTACAATCGAAATAATTTGATACAACGTCCTTTTCTCTGGATAATTGTGACTTCACATAACGCACATTCGACATAATGGTGTCGATTCGGTGTAGGACATCTTAACTTTTTTGACAGGACTAAACTTAATTTAAGCGTTCTGTCCTTGTCTTTTCGCTAACGAAAGAAAAAGACAGGATGCTTAAAATAAGGTTATTCCTGTCAAATAAGTTAAGTTGTGTTACACTGAATCGACACCATTATGATACAACGTCCTTGAAGTCATCGCAGTTTGCAACTGTGCCCTGAGTATAAAAATGACATTAATTTGTGCAGCCAAATTCATACTGGAATCTTGGTAAGTGATCAGTATCGAATCATGGATCGGAAAAAGTTTTTGCTTATTTTGCATAATAAAATTTTGACCACAGAATAAAGAAATATTTGTAGAGGACACGACAAAAATAGTTTACGAATTTAACAAAAAGTGTCATCTAACCTTGATACTGAGCACTTACCGAGTCTTCAGTATGAATTTGGCTGTCACCTATTACAAGCGTTCTGGATTTATACAAGTTTATAAATCAAGAATATTATACACTATAGAATATCCTTAATATTTAAATGTACTTTCCTTTCAAGGCCCTTTGAGATAATGGAATGAAAATTTAAGTAGGTATATACGTATTAAAGAAAAAAAAAGAACATAAAGAGATATTGAAGAAATCTAACATACTTTTAACTTTACAAAAAGCTTAAGTACGTACATCATTAACTTTGTAACTTTTCTCCACAGCTTCATTAAACATTGTAAAATTTAATAGGCTTTAGGCTGATAACTGAAACTCACTCATCAGATCCGTTCATTGTTTAATTTAGCTACAATCAAACTTGAAATTTTCATAACTTTATCAAGATACTTGTTCACAGATACTAAGTTCAAAACGTATGAAGTTTTCTTTAGCTCTACAGCCTCGTTACAAATACTGATCTAGAATCCCTTGACCCCAAAAACTTGAAAACAAAATATAAATAATTTATTTTATTGTTCGGGTTTAGCCAATGCTGGGGCATAAGTTATGTGCTTCCGGCAATGTTGCCATTGCCCGGAATATTGCCAGTAAATTTCTTTTGTTGCTGGCAAAACTGCCAAAATTGCCAGTTGTAGAAAAATAACTTGTATTACTTAATAAACTAAAATAATATGCTTATAACATAATGTAAAAATAATTTTGCTTATATTATGTATAGTATTTACTTACTTACATTCTATCTCAAGGCAGCGTCAGCATGAAACTTTTATCTACACTTATCAACATTGGCAATATTTGCTGTTTTGGTCATACATTCGACTTTGGTGTTCATATCCTTGTTCATAAACAGATGATAGATCGGAATTTAAGATTACACAAAAATAAGTTGTTTTTAGGGTTCCGTACTTCAAAATGAAAAAACGGAATCCTTATAGAATCACTTTGTTATGTCAAGACCATTTTGCTCGGCCCCCGTATGAGATATCAAGTTGAAAATTGAAACTGATACCTCCTATAGAAGTTTACGGCTTCATGGTGCTGCAAAAAAATCAGTCTTATAACTCGACGCAAAAAAAAAGTTATTGCGCTTTACATAATCAATTTCATAAAAAATGTTGACACTTGCAAGAGAATCAAAACCTATAGGGCACTTCCAGTTGACTTGAAAACTTGAAATTTCGTTTACAGGTAGGTCTTATAGCGTAGGTCTTGTATATTCACGTAGAAAAATATCAAAAAATTACAAGTATTTCATTATTTAGGAAGATATCTAGACCAAATTAATTAGTCGCTTTTGATACATAGATCGAATAGATTTAATAGATCGTACGTGTCAAGTAAAGTAGGTCCAAGTAATAAATGCAAGTTGATTAATTACCATGTTTTTTAGGGTTTCATACCCGTGTTGTGTGGTGGTACGGAACCCTTAATGCGCGAGTCCGGTATTTCTTAATATATTTTCGGCAAACTTCACATTTATTTCCGATGGCGGCAATATTGCTAGCAATCTGCCCACGATTGGCAATATTGCCCGCAACGGCGCATCACTAATTAGAAAGGATAATATTTAGTGAAAAAAAATACTCGTACCAGGATTCAAACCTGCGACCTCTTGCTTACAACTTACTCTCCCAACTGAGGTTCTCACCTGGACCGTTAACCGTTTTACTTTTCGGTTACAACGAACAAAACAAGACAAATATAGGGTGGAAAAGTTCAACGGTCCGCTCATTCTTGGGAGAGCATTTGCCTTGTAAGCAAGAGGTCATAAGTTCAAATCCTGACCCAAGAATATTTAACACAAAATGTTCGTCTTTCTACTTAAAATATTTATCTTTCTTGCAGAAGTAACAAGATCTCTCAATAGTGCTGATTTACTAAACTTCGTAAGCATTTAAATTGATTTCTTTGCTCAATAACCACATGCTCGTATGCGATAAACAAGTCTTACGACTGCAAGTTACTTATTTCTACTAAAGTTAGTAAACAAGCCCTCCTCTGCAACATTTCATCCGATACGTTTCACAACACAGCTCCCTTTAACTAATAGCGCAATTTCACATGCAAATATATAGAAGGTGACATTAAAGCCAAATTCATACTAAAGATTCGGTAAGTGCTCAGTATCAAGGTTCGATGACACTTATTGTGAAATTTGTAAATTATATTTTTCGTGTTCCTTGCAAGGTATGGAATCCTAAAAAACGACCAAATTGTCAAAAACTATATGTGAACTTTTAAGTAGTGTAAGTACTTGAACTTATCAATTATTAATTTATTTTCTGTATTAGCATGTAATTTAATATCATTTACTGAGTATTTAAGTATAATATATACACATATATCTATTTCTATTATTACAATTTGTAAACATTTGGAAATCATGGTACTACCCCAACAACTTCCCCATTGCCAAAGGTTAGCTGGTAGAAAATACTAAAAAGCTCGCCTGTGTACAAAAATTTCACTTGTGCAATAAAGAATTTTATTATTATTATTATTAAAAACTGCTATTTGGGTTCCTAAAATAATTCGTAGTTTTGTACCATTTTTGTAGATTAATAAAAAGAAAAGTACAGTCATATGCAATTAGGTCTAAAAAACGAAAAGGATGCAAATGCATATGCAGATATGGGACTGTTTTAAGGTGTATATAAGTTTGCATTTATTAATAAAGTCAAATTTATACCGGAGGCTTGCTCAGTGACCAGTATCACGGATCAAATTAAGGAACGTCAAATTAAACATATCCCTTTTTTTATTTTACTAAAGGTTATGGGCGTTTTTTTTTATTTATTTAACCACTCGATACAACATGTCTTATCCCTCTCGAGGTAGATCAACAGAGTGAGAGAGAGCACTGTATCACACGCTATCGAGCTCGATATGGTTTACTTTGCAAGCAGAAAAGATATTCCTCGAAACGGTTTTTAAACCGTAAGTATTGGCGAGAAAAAGAAGAGGCCAAGGCCAATTGCTGTTTTGGCCTACAAATTGATATAAATATTATTAGGGGAATAATAAAACGAGTGAATAAAAAAAGCTTAGGTGCTGATTATGAGATACTGTTTTAATTGTCACTAAAACAGAACATTATTACCCCTTCTGTTAAATACTACCCCTTCATTTAACATAAAATGCCACTCACTATAAATAAATCATTTACCAAATATTGAAAAAAATGCAGGACATATGTTGACACTGAAACAAATATCAGACGCTCAAATAGGACAGGACCTTATATCGAGCATCCTGTCTTGGTCTTTTCGAGACAGAACGCTTAAGGCACTACGGAAAAAAATCGACACTTTTAGAACTTCCATATCTACTTCAGTAAATGATGTATTATTTTGATAAAATAGTATATTATTTTTGCAATCTTTTTCGAGGGAACCACTAAAACAGAAACGCGATTCGGCTCGATTCAAGTATTCATTGAAATTAGGTCTTGCTCGACACCAATTCTCCTGGTTTGAAAATTTGGAATGACATATGGACTGCAACTATATTTTATTAGATGGGTTGTTACAGTATCTAGGACCTGGTTAAACGAAATTTTGATAGTATTTTTAGTACATTTTATATTAATCAAAAACCGACATTTTGCTACTTTTCCTCGAATCCGTCCTTCTCGCACTGAGGATTTTTTCGCTTATGGCGTAAAAGGGACGCTAAAACTTTTACATATCGACTTAAATAAAGTTTAGTCCTGTCAAATAAGTCAAGTCGTATTATACCGAATCGACACCAATGTCTAGCTAATGGCATTTCTACGGCGAAGATTATTCTGTCTAATAAATATTCCTTGGAGGATACTTATTCCTTACCCTAAAACGATTACAGAAGTCCTGCAGAAAATAAATTTCCCCCCCATCTGAGATTTAATAGTCTGGGACAATTTTGTCGTTGTCGTTAGAGTCATTACCCACTTTTTGTCTGTGTCTGTCGTAAGTACTTTCCACAAATACAATTTACCTAATCATTTCTAGAGAGTTATCAACTCTATCTAATATCTGTAGTATGCATGTACAATACATCCATCAGCTTAGTCCGTCCACTGCTGGACATAAGCCATTCCAGGACTTTGCCACTCCCGGCGGTCATCCCGCAGGGTTATTACGTTTCTTGCAAACAGTAAGCAATCGACAAAAATTGCGCAATTAGTTATTGTGTCAAAAGTCGCTTTCTTAGTAAGAAAATAAATAAATTGCGCATTTTTTGTCGATTGCTTACTGTTTGTATCTTATGTTTGTTTGTTTCTTAATAAGAAAGTGACTTTTGACACAATAATGGCGCAATTTTTGTTGATTGCTTACCGATTGCTTACTGTTTGCAAGATATGAAAATGAAAATGAAAAAATCTTTATTGACGCAAAAAAAATACAAGTACACAGAATAATTGGAACTCTGGCCATTAGGGTAGGCTGGAACCTGAATTCTAATAACCCTGCCGGAAGAATTGCCCTTACTCACACACGCTGGTCAGGCGGGTTGGTGAGCGCGGTGCCGGAACCCTCGCACCAGTGACGCCGCTGCCCGTTACCAGTCTGTTCCATATAAGGCCCGGCTATTAGGGATGGATATACCGCCATCCATCGGTCCCAGGCATGGTGGGCCTCCTAGTTTTTTACCTGTGAGCTGTCCTCTTACTCTCCCCCGAATCACTTCGAGGGGGTCTCCAAGTAAAATGGTGGTACATCCACAGTCGAGCCCGGCATCAGCTCTACCACCTACCAAGTGCAGTACACATTTATTTGGTTCATTTCATAACTCCAATAAGCACCTCCTTAGCTAATAGACTACGGCCGTAACCCTATGTATCGAGTAGTAAGATGTGACCAATCCGGAGATATATAGAAAAAAAACTGCATCAAAATAAACAGGGTTGGCTAAGCGCAACCTGGAGCATTTTGTACTGTCAGCAAAAAAAATCGCAATTTAAAAAAAATCACGTTCATATTTAACAAATAGGGCTATGTGTTCGACAGAACGCATCAAAAGCAAAGATTTCAAAAGTAGAGATAAGCCCTTACCGTAGTATGACAGCACCAAAACGTTTTCACCTTTAAATGGGTGACGCTCACACGTTTGGAATCAGTGCTCATCTGAACACAGTGATAGTTGGACGCCTTAATGAATTTTTAAGGATCTCAATATGCCGTCGTGTGCATTTTTAAAGTGCACTAACATTTCAAGAAATACGAATAAAGCCAAAAGTGTGACATTTCACATTCAAAACACATTCAAAAACAATGCAATAGATTTTAGGTGCCTGGGCTCATCTAAACTTTTGAAATCTTTGATCAAAAGGTGCTGTAAAAAATGAGGTTTGCGCGTCCTATGTTGGTACTAACGTGAGTCGACCTTTTATCGATGATCGATTTATTTGAATAAATTGACTCAGCCTCGTTTTCAGCAAGATTCGACCAATTCGTAGTTGTGTAGAAACAAAACCTACATCAAAATAAACAGGGTTGACTGGGCGCAACCTGGAGCATTTTGTAGTCAGCAAAAACAAAATGCTCCAGGTTCCTCCAAACTAACCCTATAGCCCTATTAATTTTTATGTTGTTTTTTTTCTACACAACTACAAATTGATCCCATCTTGTAACTCGATACATAGGGTTACCGACTGTACGTGCCTTGTTTATAAGCCAGGGCACGATACGTACATATGGAATTCATTCAGAAGGAATAAAAATAACAAAGGAAAATAAACAATAAAGGCCCACTTTTTATGCATCAAAACCGAACAGAAAGTCGATTATTTTGCCCTAGGGCTTTATTATTATATTTTTATTTAATTTATTTACTATGGTTGGCTAACCTGCAGCCTTTCCTGTGTACCATAAATGTTATACTTTTTTTTCCACTGTTTAACGGCTCTGGATGCAGTCCTTTTGAGCCAATCATAATTTATAGTTCACAAGATTATATTTGTTTTATTTCCTCACACTATGCATTGAAAAACGTAGTATGATACACGGGCGTAAGAGCAATAATTAAAGCAAAAATCGCTACGCTCGTGTTACAAATCGTCCTCGTAATTTATTCCTTTTCGCCCTTGTAGCATAAACTACTATTAATACAGATTTTCAGTTGAAATTGTCTACAGTTTAAGAAAACAGCTATACGTCATCACCCTTGTTTAAAGTAACAAAAAAAAAATACATGAGTCATATTTTAGTTAGAGTGATAACTGAAACAATTGTCCCCTGCCAGGTAGAATTATTAAATTTTCACCATGAATAGAATGTCCTAAGACAATAATTTTCAGATGTGGAGGGAAGTCAGATTCGATTCGGGGGCGCCAGGGGTGGGGGGTGAAGGGGGTCGAAAGAGGCTTCTCGATCATTATTTTTTTACTGATCAGTAGATGCTACTAGAGCAAGGCTGGCCAATAGATTTTCCAGGTGAGCAAAATTTCTTGGACTGGCGGCGCGCCGGGCCACCACTACTACCATATTTATTCCAATTTATTCACAAAAAAGGCAAAATATGCTTTAATTTACTTTATTTAATGTGAGCTGTGAAGTAGTTTTCCTGGTAGTAATTTCTCGGCTAGCCTGCCGACCAAAGTGCTGACGGGCAATTTAAAATGCCTTGGCGGGCCACTTCATGGCCCGCGTGCCCGGGTTTGGCCGGCCTTGTACTAGAGCATGTGTGATGTCGTGTTCGCCTAAAACGGACCTATGAATTAATTTTTGCTATAGAATAGGCACGTTTTCTTTTAAAAAAAATCTAGTGTTCGTTTTATGCGAAAAAGACATCACACATGAGAAGCCTCTTTCGACGCCTTTTCACCCCCCACCCCTGGCGCTCCCGAATCGAATCTGACTTCCCTCCACATCTGAAAGTTATTGTCTTAAGACATTCTATTCATGGTGCAAAATTTCATAATTCTACCTGACAGGGAACAATTTTTTTCCCTTTTGTATGGGCTCTCACTTTAACTTTTTTCCTCTGGCTTCAAATATGTCATTTAAACAAATAAGCACCATGGTAACGATATGTTACTTACTCTCACATCACTAATAATCAATTATCAGTAAACATAGCTGGTCCATAAAATCAGGGCCATACTTTCGTAGGTACTTATAGTTTGCAAGCGAAATTCCCCCCCTTCCCTGCATTGCTTTACCTCCTCTAATCAGTTCCTCCATCAGTCCCTGTCACGAATAGCGCAAACAAATGGCAAGATAACCCTTCTCATATTAATTGTTAAGCATCCTAATGGCAAAGGCTTAGAGGTAAATTATTGATGGGAGTTTACATTAGATATCAGCTATCGTGAGCGAAATGGGAATGTCATAAAGTAAATTCGCTTAGATTAAATTATGTCAAGGTGTGTTAATTCGAAAACCATTTCGAGATTTAGGTTTAATAAGCCGAATTTTAAGAAATTGTCGTCTAAAAATCCTTATGATGATGAATATTTTTACAAAAAAGCTGAAACTTCCATTTGCTTTCGTGTGACGTCACTTGAGGAAAAATCAAAACACTTGTTTTACTTACTGTTGTATTTTTATTATCAAATGTAATTTATTTATTTATTTAAGCCACTTGAAGTGTTGCAATACATAAGTAAAATATATTTTCAATTGATTGGTTATATTACATAGCATAACTAAGTATACATATCTATACATTGTAAGTTAAGTACCTTAAGATAATGCCAACTAAAGAATTATTTTCTTCTGAAAAATATCAGGGACTAAACTTATTTATTACCTACAAAACTTAATTCTTTATTATTTATTGTACACAGAAACACGAACACAAACAGTTACAATAAAAGGTATGTACCTTATGTATATGGGTTAGCTTATCTCTAATAAGAGATTTCTTGCAGCAAACCATTGAGGAAACAATTAAAATTTAAATGAGAGTAATCATTAATCATACACGTGCACTGAAATAAAGTTTATTTAAATATAAAAATAAAATATAAATTATATAAAATAATAATATATATTAATTGTAAATTAATGATTTTTGTTTTATTCCTTCACTTCACAGAAGACCTCCATGCGGGCCTTTCAAGAGTGTAGGTAACAGAGAAGTACCCTATAATATTTGATGATTACTCAGACGTCAGACCGTACCAGCTCTAGCCGTCTGTGAAAAAGGGTGAAAGAGAGACAGACGGACAAGAAGTAAGAAACCCCAAAAAAGGGCAACTTTGGCGGCAACTATCGCCGAGTTCAATACAATTGGAAACCAATGTGATCCGCGCGAGGACGGTGGACCGGTTATCTTGGAATGTTGTTGTTTGTGCAGCCTTGCTGCAATACAGTGAAATGATACCAATGTCAAGTCTATATTTCGTCATTCGAGTTCATCTTTGAGGGAAATCACGCGTCATATAAAGTTAAAATTGTTTGAATATTGGTCTGTAATGTTACTAAAGCCGATTCTAGGCGTTTTAGTTCTGTCAAAATTAAATTTTCTTCATTGCAAAATATCTCATAATTGTTACGAACAGAAGCTAAATAACTTTCGAAAAATTTAAGTTTTGACAGCACTAAAACTAAAATTAAAGCCTTCAGAATCGGCTTTATTGAACTCTTAAGAATGTAATTTGTTGTCAAACGCACAACAATGTATAGCAGGTGTATAAGAGATAAAAATATAACGTCCAACGTCAGAACACATATAAATTAAAACAATCCTCGCAAAGTTTTCGAAGTTTATAGAAGCTTTTCCTCTTTTCAAATCCAAATAAGGAGATAACCGGAAGGTCAGATTCGGATGAAAGATTTTCCAAACTTGCCAACTTGTAGAAAGAACAAAAGTTATTTCCACTTGTGAAAATGTGAGACGTGACTTATCCGTTATCCCACCATAGCAACCCTTTTCTCTTCCATATTTGTAGAACATAAAAAACAAAACATGGTTGTATGTAAATACCCGTCTAAGTATGTGTAAGTATTTCTTGTCTTTTTGCCTCACCTTAACAAGACGGGAATCTAAATGTACGTATATTATAATAAGCTAGCCTTGGTAATTGAGTAACTATGCTGGCAATTAATTACACAAAAAGACGCAAAGAAAAAAATCATAGATCAAAATTATTTCTTCGTATCTGTATGATACATCTTTACCCTCTTAAAGGGCTGGCTGATTAGGGTCTGCTCGTTAATCTTGCTATAAAACTTGCTGGAACTAAATTACTTTGCTTCGGTTAGTCTGAAGATAGCTATGTATATACATATGTGTAATATGTATACAACATATAGCTATGTTTTATACCTAACAAACGAACCTTTAAGAGCTCATATTCAGAACCTTAAGGCGCTACGGAAAAAAATCGACACTTTTAGAACTTCTATATCTACTTCCGTAAATAATGTATAATTTTGATAAAATAGTATATTATTTTTGGAATCTTCCTCTAGGGATCTGTTAAAACAGAAACGCGATTGGAGAATTTCGGCTCGATAGAAATATTTATTGAAATGAGGTCTTTATCGACACCAATTCTCCTGGTTTGACAATTTAGAATGACATATGGACTGCAATTATATTTTATTAGATGGGTTTTAACAGTATCTAGGACCTGGTTAAACGAAATTTTGATAGCATTTTTAGTATATATTATATTAATAAAAAACCGACTTTTTGCTACTTTTCCACGAATCCGTCCCTCTCGCACTGAGGGTTTTTTCGCATATGGAGTAACAGGGACGCTAAAACTTTTACATATCGCCTTAAATAGCGATTTGGTGCAACACAACTTAACTTATTTGACAGGACTAATCTTATTTTGAGCGTCCTGTCTTTGTCTTTTCGATACAGAAGGAAAAAGACAGAACGCTTAATTAAGTTTAGTCCTGTCAAATAAGTTAAATCGTGTTACACCGCACCGAATCTACACTTCTCTATAATGCTAATCTGTAAATCGCGTTGCTACGAAAAATATAACACGGGTAAGTGTAAAGCAAAAATTATATATTAGTTTCTTATGGTCCATGATGGACTTCCGCAAAGTAACGCCTTTTTAATTTTTTTTTTTTATGAATATTTTTTTCGTATTTTCCAATTTTAGTCAGCCTTCGCTTGGAATGACTTTGCTCTTGAACCACAATTATCTTTGGAGACAGGATGTCATTTTACATGACGGCGCACATTTGCACGGGCAGCGGCGATGGTGCTAATTTATGACGCATGCGTCGATCTGATAAGTGCTAATGGTTGCTGTGTACCCACCATGAAGTTAACGAAATGACATAATTGTGTCGATTCGGCGCAACACAACTTAACTTATTTGACAGGACTAAACTTAATTTAAGCGTACCGTCTTTTTCTTTCTGTGTTGAAAAAACAAAATCAGGAAGCTCAAAATAAGGTTAGTCCTGTCAAACAAGTTAAGTTGTGTTGCGCCGAATCGACACCAATATAGGACTTCAGGCGCGTGCACAGCTTTCAAAAAAAGGAGGGGTCGTCAGGGGAAAATTTGTTTAATTACATGGAAATATGTTATGTTTTAATACATTTTTATGAAAGATATATTTTTTCGGTTCATGCTAAGACTTTGGGGGATGGTCATGACCTCCCTGACCGCCCCCCCTGTGCACGCGCCTGGGTGATTTTGATTGATATAGCTAAGATCATACTGGAGACTTTGTAAGTGTTCAGGAACAAGGATTAATGAAATTTTGGTTTCCTTACTAATTGACTCAGGGTTGTTCTTAAATATAGGGGTACAAATAATATTTTACTTACCGAGTTCCAAGTATGAATTTTACTATATCAATCAAAATCACCTTCCCTATATTATCTGGGCCCGTACAGTTATCGATTTTCGAATAATATTTTGTGCAACTGTAACATAATTCGAGACATTAGGACACGAGTGAGCCTCCCAATGTCTAATTATGTTCAGTTGCACACAATACTTTATCTACGACTGTCAAAAATATCGTCTTTATTTATAATATTTTCAATTAACAATTTCACGAAAAATCTCACGACCACCTGGTTTAAACAATGAACCTCCGAATAAATTACTGAACTTCCGAAAGAAATACTAACTTACACATTACATGAAAAACATGGTCAAAAACAAAACTATGAACCAAAAGTCAAAAATAGGTGCGACGATGAGCGAAGCGAGGAGGAGCGTGTTAGGTTTGTATGTAATATAAAATAAGGAGCCGAGCGAAGCGGAGCGAGGCGAGGTCTCTAGTTTTAACAGAATTCTTGACATACAAAAAAAAATTATTCGGAGATCTACGTTAAAAATAGCTAACAATAGTTTTCGGAATTTTCAGTATTATTATTTTATTAGTTTATTTATTAGTTTTCGGTAGATTAGTATTTAAAGCAGTAACATTCACAAATTGAACATCCTCATTTTTAATTTAGTTTTCGGAGCTTTTTAGGGGTAGTAGTAACCCCTTATAAAACTGCTTTTGATGTTGCCATTCGCTTAGATTAAATTATGTTAAAATTTGTTAATTCGAAAACCATTTCGAGATTTTGGTTTACTAAGTCGTATTTTAGAACTTGTGGTCCAAAAAACCTCATGATGAATTTTTACGAAAAAGCTCCAACTTCCATTTGCCTTCGTGTGACGTCACTTGAGAAATGGCTGTTTAGAAATGTATTGCTTGCCATCAAGATAAATTTATAATAATTTGCTTCAGACTAATTTGACAGATGGAAGACAGATGAGTAGACTGACAGAGACAGACCAAAACGATCATGCAATCTTCTGAGATGCAATCACACATCACAATCAGTATATGTCTAAAATTCTCAAGCGACACCATATCCGACCATTCTTTTAAAAATCATAAAAGGATAATGGTTAATTTATATAAGTACCAAAATAATGAAAACTATCCCAATGAGGTAAAAAATAAGTTTTTCCATTCTAATAATAATATCTAATAATAATCCGATAAATTTTTCTCAATAATAAATTCTGGTCGTCTATTCTTTTTACAGAGTCTCCAATTTGGCTGTATACGATTAGTAACTAATGTTCAAAACGATGAAGGCTCATCCATCCCTCATTACGTTGTGGCGATATGATCAATTTTGAAAAGTGGGTGTCTAATCAGTTAGAAAACTATTTTACAGAGAAAATTCAAACGCTTTCCGTCATCGAAATAATTACTTTCCGTAGATTAAAAAATATTTTTTAAGACGTTGCCGATTGTGTATTGAAGTTTAAGGGTGTCATTTTTAATTGAGGCAAAACCAGTTTTTTTTTTTGTAAGATGTTTTTTAATGTGTAACTGATCGTTCAATTTGAGATTATTTGAATGCTTTTGATGATGCCTTACTGGTGGCTGGCCATAAAAAAAGCTAAAACAATTTTTCCGGACACAATTTTTTCTTAACTCATTTTGACCTAAATAAGTTTGGAAGCCGATTTCATCGCAAAATTGCCTATTAAGAACAACCTTTTTTATTATTTGGTAAGCTTATAAATTGTTCAAGTTTTAAAAGTAGTTTGAACTTATGATACATCCATTTTGTATTGTTAAGAGAATTTTGAAAACTTAATTCCGTCCAAATCAAACCTCAAATTTTCACTTTCGGCCCTCTTTTCGGTAACTTGTAATGAAGAATGTTGTGTAGTTCATTATAACGTGTCAAAAAGTAATTCATGAAAACCATGTAAGAAAAAAAAAATACAAAAAATCTTACTAATAAACAAGTTATGACTTTTTTAAGTTGCTCCAATAGAAAATTCGCAAATACACATTGAAAAATAATAACTTCTAAACTGCTGAAAATCGCGGAAAATACATGGGGTATTTTCGGATACACCCAAGCTAGAGGAAACAAAAAAAAATTTTTGACGTCACCTTTTGGACCACTCTGTATAGCATTATAATGTAGAATTTCTCAAAAAGCATATAGATTACATACTCGGGCTTGTCGTATATATTATTAATACACTTTTTATTTTACTATTCCAATAAAACTTATATTTTTGTAATATAGATGAATGTGGCTTTCTAAGTTTATTTTTTTTATATCGATATCGTGACTGATTTAAAATTTGTTGACATTGCCAAAATTTTTTTGTCAATAATATTTTATATTTTGTGGCGTATTTCAATTTTTTCTATATAAAGGTGTTTTCTTTGTTCCAGAAAATGATTGGCCATCCTTTATTCATATGAACATGATACCACACTTGCCCTAATAGGTATATATGAGCAGATATGAGAATCAGAAGGGCGCACGGCGTGAGAAAGCTTCACCCCCTCCCAACACCCCGCAGGAAAATGTTCCCCGCTGAGGCCCAGGCGTTTACCACTCTGCTGGTACACCTAAGTAACAAGTATGCCAAGTCTGATGATATTGGTATGTGGCTATAAATATTCCGCTATATATTGTCTGTGCATTGATTATTAGGGTTCCGTAGTACCGAAAAGGTACAAAAGGAACCATTATGGTGAGACTGCGTTGTCGTTTCGTCCGACCGTCCGTATGTCACAGCCTCATAACTTTAGCACCGTTAAAGACATGAAATTTGGCACAAAAATAGCATTAATTTGCCCACATATCACGGTGTAAAAAAAATATGAAAAATTTGAAATTGTTCAAAATATTTCCAAAACAAAAGTGAGAAAAATAAAAAATATTATCCTAAAAATACAATATGGATATCAAATTGTAGTTGAAAAGCTGATTGTAAAAACATATACTTTTACAATATTTACGACAAATATTAAGAAAATGTCGGTTATTGGTCATATCTGGTCAATCACAGGAAAAATATAGCGATTTAAAAAAAGTTGAGCACAAATGAGAAATATTTAAAAAAAAGTAAAATAAATGAAAAAATTATTTATAAAATACAATTTGCGTATCAAATTGTAGGTATCAAAAAGCTGATTGTAAAAATATATAGTTTGGCTATATTTAATTGCATCTATTTCGAGAATCCTTGAAAAACCATAAATAAATTCAAAATTTGCTCGATAGTTATTCAACGAAAATGTATTGTGTAAACCGTTATCGCAAAATTTCTATTGGTTTCTGTAAATTAGAAACTTTAAAACTCTCATCTACAGAAACCAATGGAAACTTTGCTATGGCAGCATACACAATACATAGGTAATAAAATATGGTTCTGTTGAGGAACTATTGAGTAAATTTTGACTATAAGTGTTCTGTTTCGATAAATTAGAAAAACGAGGGTTCTTCACGATCTGGCTGCTAAACCGCTCTTAAGGTTTTTACCGTTTAAGTTAGGTTCTCTAGTTCGCAGTAGAACAGTCTTTTATTAGAAATAAACCTTGTTTTGTTCAATTTAATCTGCTCACTTTCCAGATGATCCCCAGGATTCCCTTTCCAGATGATCCCCAGGATCTCTTTCCAGATGATCCCCAGGATCCCTTTCCAGATGATCCCCAGGATCACTTTCCAGATGATCCCCAGGATCCCTTTCCAGATGATCCCCAGGATTCCCTTTCCAGATGATCCCCAGGATCTCTTTCCAGATGATCCCCAGGATCCCTTTCCAGATGATCCCCAGGATCCCTTTCCAGATGATCCCCAGGATCCCTTTCCAGATGATCCCCAGGATCCCTTTCCAGATGATCCCCAGGATCACTTTCCAGATGATCCCCAGGATCCCTTTCCAGATGATCCCCAGGATCCCTTTCCAGATGATCCCCAGGATCCCTTTCCAGATGATCCCCAGGATCCCTTTCCAGATGATCCCCAGGATCCCTTTCCAGGTGATCCCCAGGATCCCTTTCCAGATGATCCCCAGGATCCCTTTCCAGATGATCCCCAGGATCCCTTTCCAGATGATCCCCAGGATCCCTTTCCAGATGATCCCCAGGATCCCTTTCCAGATCATCCCCAGGATCCCTTTCCAGATCATCCCCAGGATCCCTTTCCAGATGATCCCCAGGATCCCTTTCCAGATGATCCCCAGGATCCCTTTCCAGATGATCCCCAGGATCCCTTTCCAGATCATCCCCAGGATCCCTTTCCAGATCATCCCCAGGATCCCTTTCCAGATCATCCCCAGGATCCCTTTCCAGATGATCCCCAGGATCCCTTTCCAGATGATCCCCAGGATCCCTTTCCAGATGATCCCCAGGATCCCTTTCCAGATCATCCCCAGGATCCCTTTCCAGATGATCCCCAGGATCCCTTTCCAGATCATCCCCAGGATCCCTTTCCAGATCATACCCAGGATCCCTTTCCAGATGATCCCCAGGATCCCTTTCCAGATCATCCCCAGGATCCCTTTCCAGATCATCCCCAGGATCCCTTTCCAGATCATCCCCAGGATCCCTTTCCAGATCATCCCCAGGATCCCTTTCCAGATGATCCCTAGGATCCTTTTCCAGATCATCCCCAAGATCCCTTTCCAGATGATCCCCAGGATCCCTTTCCAGACGATCCCCTCAGAAGACAGCAAGGTCGCGCCATTGTCATCAAGGAAATAATTAAATAATTTTCTTAAATATCTACATTTATTTGGTACCTAATAATAACAACATTTACTTCAAGCAAAAATAACATTATTTAATCTGGAGAGGAGCCAGTTTTAGTTTTCCTGTTCAGCTTCCGATAAAGGAAGGAAAGGCGTTTCTCTAAATGCTTCCATTTTGTTGGTCTTACAACTGGTGATGCAGTTTTGCCCCACATTTTCTTCTTTCTGAGTAAGATCTGTAAAAAAAAATGTTTGATCAAGCAATCCAAAAAACACAATTTGATGTATCAAATTATAACAAGTTATCAAAAATGAAGCATGGCATATTTTGAGAAATTGTAAAGAAAACCATAATGGTACTTAGAAATAAGGCAACTACAGAAACCAGGAGGAATCTTAACTGTTTAACAAGTAGTGACGTTGACCAAGACAATAATTATTATACACAATAATTAACCAGAAATTACTAGGAAATAATTTTTAGGAAGTTATTTAAATCGTCTACAAGTTATTTAGAACTCATTCTTCTTTGCTTTCATATTCAGAATTAATTTTAATTTTTACTTATAAGGAAAACGTGTTTTTAAGCTGTAATAAAATAGCTCAAATATTTATTTTGTAGTATTTAAAACAACCCTTCTCTTGATGTAAACAAACAGCATATACTATGAGGTGCAAAAGCCTGTACTTATGATGATGAGAAAAATTGACGACTTACATGATATTCCTTGCCAGTGACTCCTCTGATCCATGATGGAATATTGTACAACGTTTTTACAGGGTGAAGGTTACCAGGCCCCAAAATGTCAATGTAGTCATTTTGTCCAAACAAAGATCTTTTCTCAGTCCATGCATTCATTGGCCTAGAAATGTAATTAATATTTGTTTTATTAACCCGCCATCATTATTTCTAGATTTCTTTACACATTAATATCATTGGGATGCATTGTTATAAGAAACGGAGGAAGATACAATAGATATATTCTTATATAGTCAACTGAAAAATAGTCCTGCCATAACAAGTGCCACTGCTGAACAACAGTGATAGATAGAGTGACAAGCTTCATGCTACGTTCACACGCGCGCCGTGCAGCCCGACGGGCTGCCTGGCGGGCTGCACGGCATGCAGCCCGTCCCGGGCCGGCGGAAATTCAAGCTGTTCACACGCACGCCGTCGTGTCAGTCAGTGCCAGCATGGCGGGCAGCGAGGATCTCGGTGTTGTTGCTGCCATATCCTTTGGCTTAACTTATTTTTATTGGAAAAAGAAACAAAATGATGAACGACGGAGAAAAAGACTGCAAAGAAGGTGGTGGACGATAAAAGTTCACAGAAATTATGTTTATGGAATTTATGTTCGGTAATCTCCGATCGTAGCGACTTTCTTAGCAATGTTGAAGATCCACTCTTCGCGAAAGCGCGGGCGGGAGAGACCGACTGCCCGCGCGCGTTTAAACAGTCACCGGGCGCCCGCACATTCATCCTTTGAACTTTGGCAAAGAACCGACACTCGCCCGATTCGCGGCATTCACGTTCACAGGCGCGTTCACGGGCTCGGGCTTACACGCTCGTGAATGTGAATGTGCACGTTGAATGTCGAGTTAAACGCGTGCGTGTGAACGTACCATCAACAGTAACGCAAGCAAGAAAATCAAAGTAGGTCCATTGGACTCGGTTTTGTAGGACCATGCATACTCCTGTTGTTTTTATTTAAGTTGGGATGTTTAGATTTGTTTTTATTTCTAAAATACAATTTTATTAAACTTTAATACCTTTGTATGAATTTAACCATTGTCAACTTTTAATAGGGATGCTGGCTGACAGTGCTGGTGGAAGGACATACATGACAAAGTCAACTAACATAAAGAAAAGTAGTCTTTATTACCACTACACTTAAAGACTACATTATGAGAGTGCTTTCATCCAAAAATTATTGTGTATGTAACATTAAGTATACGACCTGTGATGGATATTGAGGGCCATAGGAACATCCTGGATAACATATTTTTAGGAACGTACCTATATTCTGGAATTGGTAAGGCTTTGCCTTGGCTCCTCGGTAGCAGACCACCTGACCAAATCTTCTCCTCATATCCATATCTTCGGACAACTCTAGATTTCTCCGCATGATACCGCGTTCTTGAAGAAATAAAAACATAAGGTATGGTATTATTTTATTGGCACAGGAAAACATAAACATGGAATAAGATATAAATAAACAAATATAAAGCTTAGGTTATGTACCAAAAGCAATATATTTACCGAATTGTAGTTACTGTTGGCCGCCATATGGTTTTTAGAACGGTCGAAGTTAGCCACTCCATTTAGACAATAATAATAATAATTTAATTAATTTCGTTGCGAAATACCTTACAACATAACCTAATAAGAGTGTGGTTATCAGAATAATCAGACAGATTCACCACACTCTGCTATCGTTGGTAAGAGGTTACGTAAACAAACCGAACAAACAAACCCAAACGGACTTTGATTGATTCTTTAAGCGGGAAGACTCGAACAGAACACGTTTTTCACACCATGCATCGGAAAGTACCTCATCTGGAGGAATTATTAGCTGCCATCACCTAGTTGGTGGTGGTTTGACACTTCAATGAATGATCGGTCACGAAGCCCATATGGATTTATTCTGTTTATTTACATAACCGACTTCATCAACTAAACGATAGTCAGCGTGATGAATATATTTATTCTGATAACTGCTACCTAAGTCAGAAATATAATAAGGTACTCTGTGGCGTGAACGAGCGTAGAGCGAATAGCACGGAGAGCAGGGTTGGATTTCGTAGTATAATTATACTATTTGTACCATATTTTCATGACATGTAGTAGGTAGTATCGTAATGGAACTATACTACGTAAAAATACCATAATTTTATCTTCAGGCCGACCGACTTGTTTTATTGGTTGAGACGTTTCGCTTTTTAACATTTACCCTACAATATAGGGAATTTCTGTGCGTTGTGAATATTTTTGGTAACTTTTTTAACAATTTCACTAACAAATAGGCTATTTTATTAAATTATTAATATTTTTAGTACATTTTTAAAAAATTTCACATACAAATAGGCTATTTTATTTCAACTCAAAACAAAAATCGACGAAAAACGAAACGTAGTATAATTTTAGCCAAGTAGCATATTTTTAATTCCCATAGACAATAATTTTCCGAAGGGCTGAATCCAACCCTGACGGAGAGGGTTCGAGGCACTTCGAGGTTGAAGCTCAGTTAAGGACCGCGTCCACTGGATCGGAATCGGAGCGTACGGAGCGGAAGGATTTGTTGCTTTGTATTGATTTCTATGGTACTGCGTGCACTGGATCGGCATTTCGAGGGTTGAAGGGAAGACTTAATTTGCAAAATGCTATATAAGTCTGATATGAAGCATAAACATAGAATACTTTTTTTTTCTTTAACTAGACTGATAAAGGACTCTTCGGCCGTATGGAATTCTAAACGTAAAATGTTGTGAAGATTCCCGCCCTGGCTCAGAGCAAAAAGCGGCAAAATTTTTACAAAATATTGAAATTACATAGTTAAAAACGGTACATTCTAGCATTCCATCGAAATGGTATCTTGTTCTGTACCAAAATGTTCGAACAATCACCTAAAAAATGATGGGAAACTTCCATTTCACAGGTAAATACGGATATGCTAAAGTTTGATATATATATCAATATATGTATATTGATATATATATCAAACTATCCATAGTATAGATATATATATATAATATAGATATAAATATAATAGTATAGATATAAATATACCATCTAAAGCTGCAAAAAATGTAAGTGAAGTGTATTTTTTTTCAAAAACATTGCATTTTAAAGATTTACTTACGTACAAAAAGATTTGTTTCTACCCACAACCACAACGTACCGAAATATGAGGTGTATAGGCGCGGCACAGCTGTTTGGTCAAAGTAAAATTATAAAAATTCAGCTGAGGTAGTAGTAGCATACTTTCCGATGTTCCGAAAAACGTTTTCTGTTCGAGTCTTCCACCAAAAAATGAAATTTGCAATTTGACACATCAGTATTCGGTCACGATGTCAAGTCCGGCTTGTTTGATTTGGTGAACGTGTCGGTTTTCATGACCTTCCCTTTATCGATAGTTTGTTTTTAACATTCAGGGTACCCACTATTACATACACGTTAGCATGTGTCACACAACAGCCACCTTAGGTGGCTGTGGTCACACACATTGACACTCGATTTTGGTAACATCGTGTTTCCTAATTTCCTATAAATCTATAAGTTAATGTATTTATGGTATGAAGTTGATTGACCTCCGATCAATCAGATAAAACTCTTATTTTACTTACAAAATAATAGGAAGTGGCTATTTGTGGGTGCTCCCGACGAATAGCGCACCGTTTAATAGGGCTTTCTCAGTAAGTTGTAGCCCTCATTTCTGGTGCCCACTTAGGATATGTACCAGGTGTAAGTGCTTCGTTAGATCCTTTAAGATCAATGTTAGATCTCATTTAGTTTTGAAAATAGTAAAGTTTTAAAAATGGGGCTACTACTTCGCAGACATGCCCTTGCAACGTGCACGCAAAAGGGTTTTTTTCGGCTTCGCAACACGCTCCGTTTTGCTTTGCTCGTCATTGCACCTATTTTTGACCTTTTGTTGAGACTTTTATAAAAATTTTAGGAAACTGGAATAAGTTTGTTTCAGTATTTGTCTAAAGTTAGATAGCTTGACTGTATTTTTGTGTGCGTGTGTGTATTGTTATTTTCTGTCTGTTAACAAACAGAATGAATGAAAATGTTAAAAAAAAACTGAAACGAACCACAACCAAAATGGCCGACGTTTATGAAAACCATGATGAAAACTAATTCTGAAAATTTCATTAACTTTTTTGTTCTCCCTTTTTGTAAGTACTCAAAATAATATTATATTCCAATGAAATTTATTTAAAAAATATATATTACAATTTGTCATGGGCTCGTAATAGACTTTCTGGAGGCAAGAGGTCCCACCTTGTTTGTTTTCAAGTAGTACAAATTTTTTTTTATTAAAATTGTAAACAACATTATTTTATGTCATTTTAAATCATTTATGATGATTAAAGTTTAAAACTCATTTGGCAATTAGCCCTTCGATATGTTGGAGCTGAATACAATCGTGTTTTAGGTCAGAAGCATAGTTTGGGCGGGTAATTGCGTTGTTTATATCGTATTTAGTACACGGTTGTTTACTCTCGTTACGATACAGTAAGCTTTAATTGATTATTAATAATTTTACAAATGTAATGTAAACAAACAAACATTGAATTTAGGTCTTTGTTTTTATTACAGGAATTAGGTAATTATGTCTAAACGCGATCCGTCCGATGGCGGCGACAGGAAACTAAGCGCTAACGACTACGAGAGCCTCATATCGCAGCACCACAGCATATTTGAATCTGCCAGAGTAAAGCCTCACGGTGGTGAGCTACCTAGTTTTCCAGGGTTCACGAATGCAGAAACACAGACAAAAACAGCTGACATCAAAGGTCAAAGCGTTCAGGCAGGGTTGGGAGCCTGGCATTACAACCCCTGGTGGATGCTAGCCAGCACTTCACGTAATACACCCTCGCAAGATGACTTCTCTGAGAGCAGTGACCAGACGAAAGTGAAACAAGAACCAAGTGGAGCTGGTACACCAGACCATGATCCACTACAAACTGAACTGGACCACTTGCAGGCGGACACTGTCACTCCTCCAGCAGGACTTGATTCCTTCTGTGATGACTGCTCAGATCCCTTTTGTGATTCAAGTGGACAAATTTGCCGTAAGCTATTTCACTGCCCACACTGCCGGAAGAGCTATCCAACCATTCTTGAGTTCAATACACACTTGACAGGAGTGCATCCAGCACAGAGACCATTTCGCTGCCAAATTTGCTTAGAACCCTTCCACAAAAAGTCCCATTTGCGAAGACATTTGGATTCTAATCATACTCGTAAAGATGTGAATAAGTGCTCTGTCTGCTCCAAGTACATTAAAGACAAAAGCAACCTCCGCAAACACATGCAAGTTCACACCGGCCGTGTGCCACAGAAACAGTTCAAATGTGACCTGTGCAACAATAAACGTTATATGTCTCTTGACAGACTCAACAACCATAAAGTTGTTTGTACTGGGGAAAAAGTTTTAAAGTACTGTGACATGTGCCCTAAAGTTTTTGATAATTCAAGGTCATTGAACAGTCATAAAAAAGTACATGCAAGAGAACTGAAATGTGACACTTGTGGAGAACAACTACGTTCTTTGGATCAGTTCACAAATCATAAGATGGTCTGTCGAGGCTCAACTGCTGAGGCTAGTGGTAGTGGTATCATCAGTTCCATGAGTGCACCTAGATGTTGCACCCAGCCAGGCCTGTGCGAGCATGATAAGCCGGCCTACTTAAACATACCGGGCTATGCCACTGGAAGAGTGCTTGAAGCCACTTTGTCCTCTCTGAAATCTGAATTAAACTGATAAGGCATATTGAATCAGGTAATAAGGCTAATAAGCATTTTATAAATGGTTTCTTTTTGTTTTATTGAATTAAACCAAATACATAGTTAAATTGTATAACAGTAAAGTTTTCACAATTGAAAATTTCACAAGACTGATGCAAATATCCCGCCTCACTACTTGCTTTATTATTACCAGTTTGTAATTAGGCTTTAGTTCATAGGTATGTACTTTAGAGTTAAGCTATATTGTAACATAACAACCAATACTTGTATGTTTGAGAACCTGCATTAGATCAGGTGTACTGTTGGTTAGCATTAGCTAGAAACCGACTTGCAATGATATCTCCCACGGAAAGTATAGATTGTCATGTTATAGATTAAAAATGTTCCACATTGTAATGGCTTTACTATTTTGAATTCAAAAATTTTGATAATATAAAGACGTGTTTATGATTTGAAAAACTATGCCTTGACTGATATAAAATTAATAATGCAGTATTACATCAATATTTTTTTTATTATATTTTGGTAAAGAGCTATATTTTTTTTCTATTTTTTCTATTTAGAAATACACATCTATCTTAGTTTTATGCCTGATATGCTAAGTCATTAAAAGTGTGTTAAACAGAATATATTTTTTGCTAGAGCTTTACAGTACAACAATGTCCCAGCCGTCTTGTTTATAACACATAAACATAATACATGAAAACTGCAACCAAACTTATCCTATAAATATCATCATGATCTTGGTGTAAAATATTTTACATTACATTGTTTTTGGAGCAGTTTATATCTACAATTTTACATATAGGTCTTTTCGTTTAACTTACAATAGATTTAACAAAAACATTTTTCTTTTCTGGTAAGATAAAAACTATTATTGATTGTGGAACTCTATTTCTGTTAGAATGTGACACTAGCTTAAGAAAAAATAATGAATAGTGCAATGTACCACTTTGGCTAAGCCTTCTGTTATGTTAAAAATATTTTGTTAATGTTTACTGTATACTTAGGTATAACTTTCGTTTTATTTAAAAAATTAAAAATAAATGTTATATTCATAATTATGTATTCCGTAGCCTATGCATAGGTACACTTTAGGTATGTATGTCTTAAGTTAGACATAAAATTGTATTTTGTTATTTTGGAAAAGATGGTTATTTTTAATTTGAGGCTTATTTTGTAATGTTGACCCACCTATTATTTACATTTGTTTTTAACCTATATTTTTAATCTAAATTATACAAATTAGGACTACTTTTAATTAAATTGGGAATAAAAATATGTTCTAAAAAACCAGTTAATTAAACAATTCAAGCCAGAAAAAAAATCTGTTTAAAATTATGACGAAATGTAATCATTTTAGCAATGCTAAATAAGCTAGAGCAGATCGGAATGCCAGATAATATAAAATGTATCTATGTGTGTGTGAAAATTTAATCAACTTTTAACCAAATTCATTTAAACGGACTGTGTGGTTTTAATAAATTTAACTTTATGCAGCACTTCCCATAATTTAGGTGTAAGAAAAAATGTGTTCATATGAATTTAGTTTATATATTTTAAATATAGTTATTATCTATTAGACCTGTAGACTGTAAAACAGATGTAAATTAAAATACTGTAGTTGGAGGCTAAGATACTAATAATCAAATTGTGTATACCAAGTTGGTACTATAACAGTGTTATTTTTGAAGCAATAGTTCAGTACAATAGAGCTATTTCCGTATCAATCAAAAACACCACTTAGCTGCCGAACTTACGATATGGATAAATTAAATTCTACGTATTTTGAGACCAAATCTGTATTTTCCTTTGGTCATACATACATACAGCATTCCATTGCTCAAGATATGTGGTCTTTAATTTATTCTTATCTTTTAGTATTTAAAATTTAAATTAGAACATGATTATCATGAATAAAGGATGTTTTCTTTATATGAATTACTATTGTTTTTTTTTTTTTCATTAAAATGCGCGCCACTTTATCGCCGAGACTCGCCATGGAGGAAACAAAGATATATGTACCTATAAGTAAAGGAGATAAGACTTCGCGTTTCGCCTTACTCGTATAGCATTGTACCCTTTAGGCGAAAAAGGCGATTAGTGTCTCCAAATTAGCAGCTCGATGTTTGTCGGTACGAATAATCGACGGAAACGACATTAAAATAACGTTCATGTCAGCGCGTAATACACACGCTCACTGCGTCCTTGACAGGGCGAAATATGAGAAAATACTTTTCACATGGACGTGATTGTTCGATTGAATAATCACATGGTATGTTTATAGCAATCAAGTTTATCTACGACTCGAAGCAAATTTTTTTTCATATAAAAGTTTTGTGGGATGAAAAAGAAACATGTTAATATAGAGTTGATAAGGCATATACTTACCTATATTTTTGGTCCGCCATAAACTAGGAGTAGGCTTTAGAAAGTACCCATTTGGCGATACCAAGCCCCTTAAAGTAAGTACTGCAGAGTTGTGCGATTCGATACGATTTATTCAAAGTAGGCAGGCGTCCTGCTTAGTGCAGAGACGAAACAAGGAAGTTTGGATTCAAAGAGACCGCCGCGTGTCGCTGTAACCTTACGGCTCGTAGTCATGAACCGCAGTCTCCGGTCCATTCGATAAACGGCATGGTGGCGAACATAATATACTTACTAACTCTGGCATTTTTGGAGCGTCGACAAGAGGAATTGCTTGGGGGATTCTGCGCAACTTAGGTACAGCTGATTTCACTCACGACTCACGCCCGCCTTCCTGGTTGGCCCAAACTAGCTATTTATAGAAGTCTGCTGTGCCATCCAACCAACATCTACTATACCCATTACTGATATAAATAATAATGAAAAAATTAGATACCTACACCCTTGGTTATTCTGTTCAGCCCAGCAACATCTTCCAAAAGTGTTAATAACAACATCAAGAGATTTTATGAAACGAAAAGAAATACTTATATATATTTATCTATAATGGGTGTTAAGATGAAGTTAAGGAAGCCGGAAACAGGCGATAGTACTTGTCCATACGAACAAGTTTTACTATGGAACCAACCCTCGAATAGCGAAAAAGAAATCTGCTGGTCCATATCTACGCGACCAAAATATATGAAACAACAGATTTTCTTTTCTCGATTTCTCAAGAGGTGTTTCCGAGGTACACCCGCATTTCACCGACGATTGTTACGTCCTAACGTGATGGGTGGTGAGCCCTATCGCCGTTCTACAGGCACAATACCTACGCGCTTTTTAGGGCATGAAGGTTTCCTCAAAATGTTTTCCTTGACCGTTCAGCAAGTGGTAAAGATTGGTAATTAACAAGTAAGTATATTATGTAATGATTTATTTGAAAACCATTATTATTTTAATATTAATATTATTTAGTCATATTTCCTTAAGTAAAAATCTTGTACAAAATTCCTTATCTGATAAAAATTATACAAGAAATGATTTTATATAACAACACGTCCCCTTTTAGCTGCAGCTTTATGAACTTTCGTTTTCTTTTCCTTCTTCTTTTTAGCAATGTTTTCCGTCCGTTTCTTCTGTCTGTCTTCTTTCTTTTGCTCCACAGACTGTACTCTTGTATCCCATTGCTTCTTACTTTGTTTCTTTTTTTGTTCCTGAAATAGAAGGTCTTGGTTATGGTTGATCTTTACACTTTAATTATTTAATACCTAAACCAATAAATAATTGCCTATGAAGGTTCAATGGAACATTAGATTTTAATAGCAACTGGATATACATACTTGAGTCCATGTTTTCAAATCGACAACTAAATACATAGGTATATTTACTTTAAAAAGCACGTTCGAGCCATTATCATATTTATGCCAGCGTGTCCCGGAAAAATATCACAAAACACAATACAGTACCCGGCAGTAAATAATGCCCATCGGCTATCTTCCGCTTCGTAGAGCGCCGTCTCTGTCACCGGACTGTTAGTGCTTCGTGTAACAGAGATGACGCTACGATACCATGTGCATTATTTACTGCCGGGACCTGTAAAGAAGGGTTACTATAGTATTTATAGTAGATCATGTGGTGGACATAAGTTATTTATGTCAAGCTGCACTAAACATACATTTTTTGAATAATAAAATTATATTTTTATGGCAATTACATACATAATAATGTATGTAGGTCTACCTTTATTACACATTTATTTAATTATTCATTGTGTAGTTTTAAAGATTCTTTTTAAATTCCTTAAAAATATCAAAAATTATAGAATTAAATAAGACTTGAGGATAATTCATGCTTTATATAAAAACGGCTCACCTCAATACGTGTTATGGTCGGGAAAGCCGACCAGTTTCAGCAGATTTAGACTGCCTTCATCTGGGTGAGTGAAGACGTTTACGCGACGACGTTACGCCTCACATGTCGTCGCGTAAACGTCTAAAACTCAATCTGCTGAAACTGGTCGGCTTTCCCGATCATAGCACGTATTGAGATGAGCCGTTTTTATATAAATCAATATCAAAAATGTTTGTCTGTATCAAGTCTCAATTTGATGATAATTATAATAATAATTTTTGAATGGATTTGGATGGGGTTTTCACTGTTGTGAATGTGAAGCATTCTGAAAGTGTGTAATTTATTTGCCTCAAAACATTGTTTTAATGTTCAAATAATCTGTTCATTGCAGCTAAACATGAAAAAAAACGTTAATGCACAATGTTGGACTGAAAGACCAAGGCATTGGCATTAAAATGTCTCAGTTGGTTTATAATGAAACTATCTGAAATTAAAATTCTAATTACCAATTTTTTTATAGACTTTTTCAGAAGTATTGGGTCATCTTTAACTTTTTGTCCTTCGGCTTTCTGAAGTATATTCTTCCAAGCCATTTTTTCTTTCAGTTCTTTGACTTTTCCACCATCTTCCTTCTCTTCTAATAGACGAAATTTTTCTTTCTGCCTTTCCATGTTTTCTAATATTTTCTTTGGATCTTTTTCTACTTTGTTCACTTTTTCTGTAATATATAGAATACATTAAAAAAAACTTAGATAATGTTTTATCATCTACTTACATAAACTATTGTAAATTATGAGCAAGCATACCTTTTTGTCCAATATTGGCAAAATCAAATTTGGAGAATACCAATTTGCCTTCTGTATTAAAAACGGGTTTGGCAACATTTGCATTAACTTTTTCAGTTTTCGGCTTTTTATTTGAATCAACTATTGGGACATCATCAACAGTAGGCTTCACACGGACTTTGTTCAGTCTTTCCCTTTTCTTTATTTTCTTGCTCAGTTTGCTGTTTAAACTTTTTTTCATCAACTTAGATTTTAGGTTAAAGTTGTTTTGGGATTTAATTTTTTCTAGTCTTTCCTCAAGTTCTGCTATACTGCGAGCTCTTTTAGGTATTTCCGCTTGGTCATCTTTGTTTTTATTTCCTTTTATCATTTCATATCCTAACGTTTCCTCATTATCGCCTGAAAATACATGCAACAGTAGTTTGAAAAATAAATCAGAATCATCAGTTATGTAAATTAAATCTATCTATACGCCTGGGCAGATCATAAAAAAAACGATGAGCAGAGCCAGGAGCGTGTTAGGTTCACATGTAAATAAATTTGGGAAGCCGAGCAAAGCAGAGCCGAGTGAGGCAACCCTCCACTGGGCAGATCGTGATATGCCCAATTCTATGACATATCGACAACATAAGGTCTTTCAATTGAAATTGAAAGTAATTTAGGATGTGATTCAGTATAGTTAATACATCACATTCCACTGCAAAGTACTTTTTTTTGCGGGAACTTTTTCTTCACTTGTCCATACAAACTGAGTCAGCTGATCGGACCAGTTTGTACAGAGAAGTGAAAAAAAAGTTCGCGCAAAAAAAAGTGCTTTGCAGTGGAATGTGATGTATTAACGATACTGAATCACCTCCTAAATTACTTTCAATTTAAAGTGAAAGAGCTTATAATCATAATTTGTGGTAGCTATTGGTGCTGGCTGACCATAATTAGTTTTGACTAGGTAGGGTGCTTTTTTTCTGAAATTCATTTTATTGGATGGGGATTAGAAATAATTACTGAAATGAGGTCTTCAAACACACTTTTTCTCCTTGTCTTTGGAATTGAAATATCTAATTTTGGATTTTGATAACATTGTATAATAAATTTATATATTTTTTTTATATACAAATTATATGCATGCTTTTTTCCTATTTTGCCTTGACACCAGTGACAAAAATAAAAATTACATAGCCTCTTAATTGAACTCAGTACACCTTATTAACTTTTCGGAGATATCTGCAATTACAATAAATTGTGAATAGAGTTTTGTATGACAAAATATATGAAAAAGTAGTTTTTTTTTTGGGGCCTTAGTAGACCCTTAAAAACATTAATTTGTCTGTCTGTAGCCTTGTGATTCACATAAATACTACTGAATGAGGCTTGTTATTTGCATAAAAACTACAGCACGGATATGAGTGGGGTTTTCAGTTTTGTATACCTAGTGTGCCAGGGATAAATTAAACTTTAAATAAATTAATAGCTTGAACTAGATTTAAAAAAAAACACTCTCCTGTTCGTAGTTAATGTTATGTTTGTTTATTAATTTACCAAAGTCCTTAAGAAAATCTAATTACTAAAGCCAAAAAGTTGCATGCCTAAAGAACAGTTAATAGAGTAACTTCGAAACAGTTGTCTTTTATCAAAAGTGAAAATTTTAAGTGATAAAATGAAAATTACCTTTTCCTTGAGATGGAATAGTAAGAACTGAAAATACATTTTTTAGGAAGTTGAATTCTTCCGCCAACTTAGATTTCAGCTGATTATTTTTAAAAGGCTTTTTCTGACTTGTCATCACTGCCATCATGGAATCCAATCTGAAATAAATTTATAGAAGTTGATTAAACAAACTCCACCCAAATAAAAATACACCATGTTACTTTATTATGAATATATTTCAATTAATCGTTTCGTTTTTATTGTTACTATCATTAACAGGTGAATTGTTTAATTCTTGAGCTATAAGAAGTAGGGTTGGTTGAGCAAATTTATTCTATAAATTCTATAAAGAAACTGAAAGAGTGTCACACACAATATATTCACAAAATCCATGCGGTTCAAATAACAATGAATAAAAAATTATCAAGAACATGTATTTAAAAATATAAATCTTTAGCACCTTTTATGTACCTTAGAAATTATTTATATATGCGTCAAAAAGATTTATTTTCGAACTTGTACTTATGCATACATAACGTGCATTTCTTTAGAATACGACAAAATATAACCTCAACTTCAACTTGTTTATCTGTCAGTGTCACTTGCCATTATACGCCCGTTCCGTTTTGAGCGCATCCAGGTTTATATTTTATAATGTCTAGCTATGCCTCCGCTGCCGGTGCCGGCAATCATCAAAGAATGGGATGGACGGGTGATGCCGGGAAAAACAAGAAGTATTCTTTGAAACCTATGAGGGGTCGCCTCACTCCACTGGTACTTTAATTATATTACCTTGTACTCAGGCAGACTCTTTTATTTACTCATTTACCATCTTCAATGTTTCCAAGTTAGACGTATACTCGAAGAGTAGCGTCCCTCACCACACACCATGGACTGTTTCAGGACTTCAATATTTTGTCTTTGAACTACAACTTCTACTGACTAAACAACTTCTACTCTTCACTTTACTGTCTATATATTATCGTTTCTTGGCATGGGAATACTTAGATGGCGGGTTTCTCCAGGGATACGCTGTCCTATTCTACTAGCTGCAGATCCAATTTTCATCAGGGTTGGTAACAGATTGAAGACACCACAAAAAACAATAAATTTGACGGATTCCGAAAGAAAGAACATTTGCTTATTTACCATAGATAGTCCGATCGGCCTCTTTGCTCAGTATTGCTAGCTACATACATATTTACAGACTTTCGCGTATGTGACGTCATCGCTGCTCCTGCATGCTACGCTCATATCTTCAAAGATATTAAAATAAAAAAAAAAACAAGCAACAACTTTGAGAGCTAGTCATTAACCGCACTAGACTACATGGCATTATCATAATTATTTATTTCAGTTGTTTACTTCTATAATCCCCATGTTCAAACCTCTCCTTACATACACTTGCGCCACTGTGGCCCGATTGGAACGAAGTTGCATTCGAAAAAAAATCTAAATCGAGACAACACGCGGATGTATTTGATGCTCAAAACGGAATGACCAAGCAGCTGATTTTGATAAATAATATGTCAAAAATAGGTTCTCGTCTCGAATCGAAGTCGAAGCGAATATATTCAAACAAGTCAAAGCGCGTAACAAATATTGGGCTTCTTGCACTTTGTAGATCCTAAAATACTAGTTTTCGTTGTGTCACACAATGAGGGGCTCAATATTTCTAAGGAGATTTTCTGCTACACCACCTCTGGCAAACACCTTTTTGGACGAAGTAAAAAGAAATTTCATCCCAACAAATGCCTTACAGAAAACTTTACTGACCTGTGGTTCTGCTGCTATTGCAATATTAAACCCTCACCGGGGTGATATGATAGCCTGTTTAGGAGAAGTAACTGGTGAAAGCTCTATGAAGTATATGCGAGAAAAGATGCTAGAGACTCCCGAGGGTAAAGAAATATTAAAGGAAATGCCTCGTCTAAATTCTCGCACAATTTCCTTTGACAGGCTATCTGAAATGCCAGAGAATACTTTAGGTCGTGTTTATGCTGATTTCATGCATGACAACAACATCACAGCAGACTCGAGATTGCCTGTACAGTTCGTAGATGATCCAGAATTAGCGTATGTGATGCAGCGTTACAGAGAAGTGCATGATTTGGTTCATGCCACTTTGTTTATGAAGACAACTATGTTAGGAGAAGTAAGTTTGGTTGAGTTGTTGTTAAAAAGGCATTTTCTACAGCCCAAGCCTATGGACGAGTACTATCGCCAGTTTCTGGCTTCTCCAACTTCATCTTAACACCCTGTATATGATGTGCCATTAGTTATTTCTGCTTCTTGTGAGAATCTATTGTAACATGACCTGAAATATTATTTTTCTTCAGGTAGCAGTTAAATGGGTTGAAGGCATCCAGACAACATTACCTATGTGTATAAGTGGAGGTATCTTGGGTGCTGCAAGACTCAAGCCAAAACACAGACAACTATATGTGAAATATTACCTCCCTTGGGCTGTAAAAACTGGCAATAATGCAAAATTCATGCAAGGTAGAGCTTTTAATAAGCATTCAATGTATGTTGGTAAAAGTTTGTAAGTTGTGTACTATGAACTAACGTTTCTTTTTACAGGTATATATTTTGAAAAGCGGTGGGACCAAGATATTGACGAGTTTCACAAAGAAATGAACATCACTAGATTAGTAAAAAAATAATATTACCCTTTATACAAACTGGGGATGTATTTGTTTAAAGGAACAATAAAGTTAAACTTAGATTTGAACTTATTCATATATTAACTTGGATTTATTCATAAGTATTTGTGCAAGATAACATTTTATTAGAAAAAAAAAAATAGTATTCATTTAATGCCTGAGGCTTATCTATCACTTATAATATAGGTACAATGCATGTGTTCGATATAGAAATTCTTCGTCACATATACAAGATGTCCAAATAGTTACTATACTGCCAAATACCTTAGACAAAACACCATTTCAGTTTATTCACATTAACGTGACATTTTTCAAAGTTAATTGAAAGAGATACAATCTACAGTTGTTTATTTTGATAACCGTTTTCCTGTTGAGATAATGCTCATATACTACAAACAACTTTTCACAAAAGTTAATTTTAACCTTCATAAAGTTACAATTGCGAAATATTCGCGCAAAATCGTTTGTAATGGTCTATAATAGGGTCGATTTGGTGTAAAAAATTGAACTTATTTGACAGGACTAAACTTAATTAAAGCGTTCTGTCTTTTTCTTTCCGTATCGAAAAGACAAAGACAGGACGCTAAAAATAAGGTTAGTCCTGTCAAATAAGTTAAGTTGTGTTACACTAAATCGACAATTAATAGCAAAATTGTATTACAGCACTGAAGATATCGAAATCATAACAGCATTTCTGAGCTGCGCCCATTGACATTGTGCAGTGGTGATGTGTGGTTGCCAATCTGAACCATCCACTCGTACCACACTTTCCGAGAATCCACGCAGCGCCAAAACTTCGCAGTAATAAAGTCACCCTTCACAACTCGCATTGGCGTCTGAAATAAAGAGAAATCTGGTAAGGTTTTTCTAATCGACGTAATTCCATCTCAATTTAAATTTTACACGCCGTAAATTCAGGGGTAAATTTTCACTTTGACATTAAATTTGTCATAACATTACGCGTCAATTTTTGGTTTCTGGGTTATAGAATTCTTCGGAATGACTTGTAAAGCCATTTTATTTCGGTAATAATGATACATATACAAAAAAATCCTTTGGCACGTAAATAAACTGCCTTTACAAAGTGGCCGTTCCAAAACGATTAGTGAATAGATTCCGTCTCAGTCTTATCTCTTTCACTTTTACGAAGTAAACTTTACATTTACCCCCGTCGTTTAGGAACGCCTATTTTCAGCGCATTTTTTGCGGCAATTCAGGACCGAAAACCTTTTTTATTTCACCTTTCTCTTGATTTCATAAATAATTTTGTTGACTTTAAATAATTCTTAGTCACTGGAATAAAATAAACGATCATTTCTATTTAATAGACGAGCAAGATCAATGGAAAGTTAAAAAATTATAAAACCGTTTCCTTCATTCTAACATGGACCCTAATAAACATTCGTCAATTTTATCCTGTTTATCCGGAAAAAACCTGACAGGACATCGTTATTGAAATGGACGAATGCGATTCTACTAAGCAAGACAGCAAACTATTAGGCCAACACGAGTCTTACTTAGCATTCATAAATTGAAAAAAAAATTGGCTTTCTCAGAGTCGTTATGCTTGTCTTGCTTATGTAGGTAAGGTTTGCTTAATCGGCCCTGTGGATTAATAATATATAAATCTTGAACCAAGCTTAGTTGAAAGGCTATACAATTTTAAGAAGGCATCTTATTGTTCAGCAAAAAGCGGCATAGAATTGTGACTATGGAGTATAGGAAGACAAAAGCAAGAAGAAACAATAAAGCTAATACTTGCGATTGTCGGCTCTTGGTGAAACATCATAATGGATGAATAAAACACTTTTACTGTTTCAAAAATTTCACTGTTGCCCAACTAGTTTCACTTTATCAGCGTTATCAAGAGATCAGGTAGTTTATTTACATATAAAGGTCTTTATATTACTTCCATCCATACGCAGTGTTTGTGTAATATATGTAAATAAACCACCTAATCCCTTGATAATGCCGATAAGGCGAAACTAGTTTGGCAACAGTGAAATTTGTAAAACAGTAAAAGTGTTTCATTAATCCAAGAATAAACAAGCTTATCTTAAATAATGCATAGTCACCTTAATAGGTATAAAAACTGGGAACCAGGAGATCATCCCCTGGCTGTGTGTGGACGGTAAAATGCTGAGCATCTCATCCTCAAACAAGGAACAGTCGAAGTATCCTCCAAAACCATGCATCACATTGTCCTGGGCAACCTCCCACGTGACGGTGGCTGACCGACGGTTATCTGGGGCGGGTAGACCTCTGAAGTCCTTGATTTCTGATCCTTCATTGTTCACCATGCCTTTTGCTGGGTGTTCAAATGTGAAGACGGGCTGAAATTTGCATAAGGCGAATAAATACGCAAATTGCAGTATTAGACCTGTCATTGAAGGCCAACTCTACATGTAGTATATATTTTTTAAGTATTTGGAAGAGGCCAACTCTTCCAAATACTAAAATAATATATACTACATGATAGGCATAATAATTAATAATATAATCAAAAATAAATTGTAAGTTAAATCAATTATTTCTGTTGTTACTTTGGACACGAAAGTTTCCTATGATTTAATCAAAAACTCCCTTACTCCTTCCGAACACCTGAAGCGATTTTGATGATTCTTTCACTAGATTATAACCATTTAGAGATCTATAAAATGTATGCTCAAATATTATTTTCCGTTCCTCACATCTATGTAAAGGTATTAACTTCTCCTATTTTGCGCTATCCGGAGACGCAGCGATCGTCGTAACAGCGACTTTGCAATGCGCGTTGATATGAACGTTATTTCAATATCCTTTCCATCGATATTTGTACCGACACATCAGTTTGCTTATTTAGGGATACCTTATTTTTTTTATTTCTTGGCGGGTTATCACAGTAGGGTTTAAGAAGTTATACGGAAACTCTTATAGCAAACAAAGCTACGATGTCTATCTGTCATGCCATCCTCTTCAACAACACAGAAAAATCTAATAAACAGCTGAGTTGATTCAACAAAAACAAAGCATGAAGCAATGAACCAATCGGCATGCATGCAAGGGCTATTTTTGCCTCAAAATGAAAAAACGGAACCTTTGTATGATCACGTTTCTGTCGTCCATCTGTCTGTCTGTCAAGACCCTTTTGCTCGGCCCCCGTATAAGATATCAATTTGAAACTGATACCTCTTACAGAAGTCTACGGTCCCATGGTGCTGTAAAAAAATCAGGCTTCTATCTTGACGCGAAAAAAGTTATTGCACTTTACATACATGTAATCAATCTAATAAACATTTTTGACACTCGCAAGGGAATCAAAACCTTTTGACCTTTAGGACACTTTCAGTTGACTTAGAAGCTTGAAATTTCATTTACAGGTAGGTCCACACACATGGGAAAAAATCGAAAAATTACAAATATTTCATTATTTAGGAAGTTATCTAAGGCTAAGTTAATTAGACCCTTTAGATACATAAAATTTAATACTTCGTAAGTGTCAAGTTAAGTTGGTCTTTCATAACTGCAAGTGGAACATATACCATGTTTTTAGGTGGTACACTGACCTTTCACCGACGATTATTTAGACCCAGCGTGATAATTAGTGAATCCTATCGCCTTACTTCAGACACAAATATTATTTTTATCTTTGAATGTCCCATACCTTGGTATTACCAATGTCATGTTTATTCTGCATAAAGACCACCCATAATGTCTCAAGGTTCTTCTTCTGTTGTTCTTGACCGCTGGCTCCAGTCACCGCTCTGGCCGCAGCCCACAGCCGCGGAGAACTAATCGGTTGGACGTATGAGGTGTAGGCGTTTGGTATGGAGATCCCTCCCGGTTTCAGTAGACCTGCGGCGCCGTCTAAGCATTCGGGAGACAGTTCGTTGTCACCCCAAGATCCTGTAATGGTTGAGGGTGCATTTTTTGAGAACTCGTTATGTTTAATTATTGAATTAAGGATGGTTGACGCGACCAACTGTCTTGTTTTTGCAGATTTTTACTGAACATTAGGCATTTAAAAACCTAACCTTTATTATTTCTTTGCGTATTTCCCCATATTATCATTCATTATATAAAACTATTACCTATAGACATAGATTATTTAATTATATTACATTAAAACCGACCAGTAATAAGTGTATCTAATTTACATACATTACATAATTAAATATGATTCATTTCATCAGTACTAGCGCTTCCGCCGCAGTTACCGTTTATTAAGATAATTTTAGGACATATAAAAAGGGTCATAACTCTTTTAAGTGGTATTAATTTTTTTTATTCTGTTTTTTTTTTGGAATAAGCATCATGTATACTAATATTCATGTGACGCAAGTTATGGACCAAATCCACACCCTGTATACAATTCTAGATTGTTTACCTAGTAGCTCGGAGACGATGACGTCAGCCTTAGACGTGAGGCTGATGTGTCGCATGTCCCCCGCCAGTACGTGCACGTCGCGCTCGCGCCACGTCTCACGCGCCTGCGCATGCAGCACTACCACCGCGCACGGGTTCTTCTCTACCGCTATCACCTGAAGATGAAAATATATCGTCAAGAATCCCTGAGGGAGTGTCAGAGGTGATTCCAAGTAGGGACTGTGAAACATGATCATGTAACATTTATTGTGAATGGTAAAACGTTGATATTTATTGTAGTTTTTTAGTTTGCTGTTGGGTTTCTAAATGAATAAGTTCAGCAAGGTATAACCAACACCGTCTCTTACAGTAGGTGTTGGCAAAACCCATCGGAAATATCTAGGCACCCGAAAACCCTTTCCCGCATGGTGTCTACCGTCCACCTACCTTTGCGGGTAAGGTCTAGAAATATTTCCGACGGGATTATACGTTCTGTGCTTTTGACCACCATCCTGGAAAAAAATGCAGCAGTTCAAGGGAAGTGCAAAAGATATAGAAGCCATTTCATACAGTTTTTATAGACATACTAGCTTTTACCTGCGGCTTCACTCGCGTGGAAGTCTTTCAATTATCGATAGTTTCAATAGTTTTCGGCTATATGTTGACCAGGGTCACTACAAAGTTAAAAACAAAAACCGCTTCTAAATCCGTTGTGTGGTTCTCGAGTTAAAATGGAACATATATAATAATTTGAGCAAGGACCTCACGATTATACACTTAACTCGAAAAAAATGCTCACAAATGGTTTATAAACATCTACTTCATTTGAATTTTGATCAAACAGAGAACCTGTTGAAAGTTGAAACTTAATTGGTTTTAAGTATTTTTGCTATTGCTCTCTATGGAATGAATAGGACTTACATAACTTCTACACACACCTTAACATACTGATCTCTCTCACTCATTTACTCACGATACACACACCCTAAAACACACGCTTTCATTTATTTTAACTTTTAGTATAGGCTTTTTGTTTTGTTTTTATTTAGTTTAATTTATTTGATTTCCTATATATATATATTTGTCACCTTTTTGTTTGCATGGGATTTTTGACACTGTTACCCTAAGTTTCAAGTTTACTTAGATTAGGGAACAGGGCTGCTCCCTTGGTACAGCTTAGATTATAATTATGTAGAAATAAGTAAAGTTAATAAGTTGTTAAATATAAGTAAGTTGTTAAAGATATTAAATATTAAAATATTAAATATAAAAAAAAAATATATATATATATAAAAAAAATACACACAAAAACGGTAAAAATTGTATAATACTAATAATAACCAATTTCATTTAAAATTTCGCAAGAATATTCAACGTACAGACACGACCTCCTTACTACTTTATTATTAGTATTAGCATAGTATAGATAAGTAACAGTATTACATCTGGGGCAGTGTCTTTGAAACAACGCTCGGTAGACGCACGCATTAGGGCTGCCCACATAAATGCGCGGGAATCGGGTGGTGTCTTACATTATCCGCGTCCGTACTTAGCTGCGGCGCACCCCTACTATGAGTTGTGAACCGAGATTTGGAAGCGCGCGTTTCGGCCGTTTTATATGAAAACATAATACTGTTTTACTTATCTATACTGTGGTATTAGTAAAGTTGAAGCTATGATTTTATCCTTTCGAATGTTTGAAAAAAGTAATGAAACCTTGATATCACTATTCGTAATGTCAGCAGCATTTAGTGTGGCTCTGACGAGAGGTCCTCGGCCAGCTCCGAGCACCATCACCGTTAACTTATTATCTTCTTGCTTCTCCTGGTCTCCTTGACCAATTTCTGGTGATTTGACCTAAAAATTACAAAAAAAAAACTTTTTAACCAAGTTCTCCTAAAATGTAATGTTATTTTAATAAGCATAAAAATTGTTGGTTGCTAGTAGTGTCCATTCGATGTAACATACTTCAACTTATTTGACAGAATTTAACTTAAGCGTTTTATTTTAAGGGTCCTGTCTTTATCGAAACGACAAAGACAAGACGCTTAAAATAAGGTTAGTATGTGACGTGTGTTACACCAAATCTACACAAATTTGAACCTGGAAAGTTTGACTACATAATGCCATCAACCTATATGTACCTATATTCTACTCTCTGACTAACAAAATGACTTCATCTCCTAATGAAGATTTTTATAAAATAAATTAGGTATGTTTAAAAACTGAAAATAAGTTATTCTATATCTTAAAAAATGACGCTGTTATTGGCATTGAAAGTGAGCTTAACTGCCTAGATAGATCATGACGTCATCGTGCACAACAGCATCCTAAAAATGATAAACATCGAAGCTCTCACCTTCAGTAATAATAGGAATCTTTCCAAAATTCAAAGAGTGTTTTCAAAGAGTGCTTTGCATTGGTGAATTAATCAGTTACCACAAAATATACTGATATTTCACTACAAGAGACGAAATCATTTTAGTTAGTTATTAGAGTGAATCGATAAATATACTGATATTTCACTACAAGAGATGAAATCATTTTAGTTAGTTATTAGAGTGAATGGATAAATATACTGATATTTCACTACAAGAGATGAGGTCATTTTAGTTAGTTATTAGAGTGAATGGATAAATATACTGATATTTCACTACAAGAGACGAAATCATTTTAGTTAGTTATTAGAGTGAATGGATAAATATACTGATATTTCACTACAAGAGACGAGGTCATTTTAGTTAATTATTAGAGTGAATGAATAATATACTGATATTTCACTACCAGAGACAAGGTTATTAGAGTTAATGGATAAATATACTGATATTTCACTACAAGAGACGAGGTCATTTTAGTTAATTATTAGAGTGAATGAATAATATACTGATATTTCACTACCAGAGACAAGGTTATTAGAGTTAATGGATAAATATACTGATATTTCACTACAAGAGACAAGGTCATTTTAGTCAATTATTAGAGTGAATGAATAATATACTGATATTTCACTACCAGAGACAAGGTTATTAGAGTTAATGGATAAATATACTGATATTTCACTACAAGAGACGAGGTCATTTTAGTTAATTATTAGAGTGAATGAATAATATACTGATATTTCACTACCAGAGACAAGGTTATTAGAGTTAATGGATAAATCTCAGGATGCAAAAATTATTATGGCAAATTGTGGTTTATCCAAGGGCAAATTATTATGGCAAATTGTGGTTTATCCAAGGGCAAATTATTATGGCAAATTCACTCACATCTTGACTTTTGCTGTTTTTTTTTCTCTTAAGGTGATTCAAAGCTTTGACAATAGCTTTTTGGTACTGATCATACTTAACCGGGTCTTTCTCAAATACATAGTAAGTATGTGTGTCTAGGTTGTCTGCTAGCGGCTGCAGTGGAGTCTGTAAATAGTCTTCCCAACTGAAAATTAAAACCAAAAATAAATATTTTTTTAATTAGGTAGGTATTTCAATATTTTAACCTAAATTGTTTTTATTAGTGCTTCGAAATTCGTGGTCGAGGGCTTTCATGCTTAACTCAAAAGCAATGATATATAAAACGTGACGATACAAAGTGGGTTATTTCATTACCCCGACTGACACCTGCTGCCGAGTCAAAGGAAATACTGCCGAAACAGAAGACACCGCCGGCCTCTGATCACTAGTTACCTGACCCTCGATAACATAATGTAGTTGCATTTTATCACAGAAGTCATACAAATCGGAAGTATCTTTTTCAAAAATAAAGAATCATAATACTGAGGGGTGAAAGGACCACTTTGCAACGTCTCCGTAAATAATGTACAGAGATTTTGATTTCCTGGATAAAATGCTTTGTATACGGGGCGTTAAGATAAAGTTGCGGAAGCCGGAAACTGGCGATAGTACTCGTCCATACGAAAAACATTTACTATGGAGCCAACCATCAAATCGCGAAAAAAAAATCAGCTGTTCCATAGAAAAGTTTCATATCTACCCAACCAAAAATTAATGAAATACCTGGTATGAAACACCAGATCTTTTTTTTACGAAATATTGTTCCTACAGTCTGGGGAATCGAGAACCAGAGCTGTTTTTCAGAACCGGGAATTTCGTTATTAATCTTCAAAGGAACCGGGATTTCCCAGTAATTTCGTTACCAGTTCTTTTCTTTTCTTTGGTGATGTAGAAATGGTTTAAGGTGATGGTTTAAGATGGCCAAGGGCGATCAAAATAAAATTTTATGAAAAATGTTAAAGGAAATAGATGAAAACTGCAGATTCAAGTGTTCTGTCTATATGGAATCTTGTTCTGGACTAATATGTCTCAACAACCACTTGAAAAAACATCAGTTTCACAGGTAAATACCATAACGCTACATAAAGTGAGATATCCATATTTTTCCATCCAAGGTGCAAAAAACTGCATAAATAAGGCATTATAAGTTATAAATTATAAATTTATAGTGTTATTTATTGGTTAGAAATTATATTTTTTTCTGTTTAGAGTGCAAATTATTTCATATATATTTCAGAGATTTCTTTACTTACAAATAGATTTGTTAGGTTTTCAGTACATGTACTCTTACTTTATAATTCATAGAAATAACTATGCAAATAATTTGTTTCTTTTTTCGTATACATTCCCAATGACCCCAGTACCAGCTTAAAATAAATTGGCTTAAGCAAAACATAAACACATCTGACTCCTAAAAAAGTGTGAAGGGGTCTTTGGCTGTCCTTCATTTTGAGACACAATAAAAGAGTGACACGAAAGATGAGGCAAAAATTCTACATAATGAATGTATTTATTTATTCATTATTTTTGATTTTGAATTTCCTTCATTCTCAAACTTATCGATATTGATGGTTTGGTTTTAACATATTTTTATACTAGCCATATAAAATGGGCTATTACACACACATAAACATGCGTCACAAAAATTCCTGGTGCTTTCGGGAACAGCATTTCCCGATTCTTTACTAGAGATGAAACGGATAGTGATTTGGCCGGATACCGGATATCCGGCGAAGCACTAGGTCGGATAGCCGGATATCCAGCGGCCGAATATCCGGCACAAGATATGCGTTTCGCACTAATTAAGCAAGTCTTAAACATTATGCACCTAGATGCGTGCGGGTGCAACTGGGCGAGGTTATTTGTGCATTTTCTAAATGACAATCATTTGTAAATTATCGTATCACAATCATGCAAATACTGGTCTGCAAACGCGAAACAATTTCCGATCCTAACGAAATTGGTAAATATGTATCTTTTGTCTCCTTGCAGCGGGGTATATTGTATATAAATGGACAGGTATCTTTAAATTAAACCGCGTAATCTACTGTTCATACTGAACAAATTTCAAAATGAGTAAGGAAACATGAAAATATTTTTTTTATTTCCACAAGTATGTTTCTTTGGAAAAGTGGTTCAGTATGATTCCTAGACCATGTGTTTGTTAAAAGATACCTGTTGAGTTACATCCGATTATTGTGAGAGCAAAAGAAGCTGGTGTAATGTATGAAGAAAAGCACAAACGTTTATTCCAAAGGTCAACTCTTATTCACTTTATGTATTAGAATTTAGATTATTCAATCATTGATACAATCAAGTTATTTTGTGATCTAAACGACTTTTTGTATGCTGAGTTAAGTATCCGGTATCCGGCCGGATACTGGCTAAGTGTCCGGTATCCGGCCGGATACTGGATACCGGATACCAAAAATATGGCCGTATAGGCCGGATACCGGATAGTAACCGGATATCCGTTTCATGTCTATTCTTTACTCTAGCACGGGCGAGTACTATTGCCAGTTTTCGGCTTTTGCAACTTTAACACCCTGTATATTAAGCAAAAGATTATAAAAATAAACACACCCTCTAGCATAACTCAGCATGGGGTCGTCACTCTGGTGCGGTCTTCGTTGCCACACTCTGTACAGGAACTGCACATAGTAGTCAATATTGGATCTGCGAGCCCCGCTCACTATGACTTGTGCGTCACGCTCCACCATGCTTACCAACAATTCCTGGTGGCAGCGAGATAGCACTGGATACCTAAAATAAAAAACAAATTGACTACACAGAAAATGATAGAAACATACTAATGTGAGAAAATATATGTCAAAACATTGTTTAAAATGTTACATTATGGGAAAAAAGGAACAAGAGAAGAATAAAAGAACACCAGCTATATGTGGCATAAAAAAAAATAAAAATAAAAATTATATAAAACTACACACCCTTTCTTATTGTTATGAAATATTGAGGTAGGGACTATAACAGCTCTTACAGGTTCCCCAAGCCAGCGCTTCAGCAGAGCAGCTGGAGGCAGGTCAGCTGTGAGTTCCAGGACTACCCCCACACGCTTATCCCACTCCATCCGTTCATGGAACAAGGACCACCATTGCCAGGTCTCCTCAAAAGGTTCTTCGCTATCCTCCTTGTCATCATTCAAACATTGTAATGTTCTATTGCACAACAATGGCACTCGTGCCCATATTAGAGATGGATGATGACTGAAAATTTGCAAAGACAAATGTAAAGAAAGATGTCAAAAAAAACATACATAGCAAATTCAAAGATTTTAGGTGCAGAAGAGGTTAGTGACGATAAGGGGGCGCCCAAGGCTTTTCTCATAGTGCCTCCTTACATACACCCCAATCGCAGAAGATACTCACCTAGTTTCATAGTAAGAATGAAGTATTCTGGCTAAATTACTAGATTCTTTGCCATGTAGATTTAACATGAGCGCTGGAAGTCCAAGGCCTTTGCAATATGACAGCTCTTCAACCAGACAGTCTTCATGTCTTTGGCGAGCTATCGGCGATGGGGCATCTACGTCCAAATATGGAGACAACTTGCCAACTATTCTTACAGTCCAATCTTGAGGACACAACAGCATATCAGATCGAGTAAACCCCGCTACTCCACTATTTGACAAAACATGATGCCTCCGAAAACGTGGATGAACTATTGGGGACACTATGAATGAGTAATTACTCTGAAGAGCTTCAGTCAAGCAGCCCTCTAAATCAGGTGTAGAAGAATATTCTATTCCACAAGAAATCTCTTGCTGGGACATGGTAAAATTAATATGTTGAAAATTCTACAGCAAAAAACCAAAACCTGCCGCCAGTCAAGCAAGAAAGTCAAAAGTCAGTTCTTGGGGTACGTTTCAAAACGACCGTTTGTTTTGACTGTCATGTCATGCCATCGTGCCATCGACCGTTTGTTTTGACTGTCATGTCATGCCATCGTGCCATGTGTCGATTCGGTTCAACACAAATTAACTAATTCGCATAGATTAAAATATGTTAAGGTGTGTTAATTCGAAAACCATTTCGAGATTTAGGTTTAATAAGCCGTATTTTAGAACTTTTGTTCTGAAAAACCTCATGATGATGAATATTTTTACGAAAAAGCTTGCAACTTTCATTTGACCTTCGTGTGACGTCACTTGACTGAAGGCTGTATAGAAATGTGTCGCTTGCCATCAAGTTAAAAAATATTACTGTCAGAGTCACAGAACAGAACATGAAGTCCATGTCTGGGTCACAGTATAAATATAACTGAACGCAGTAAGTGTTGCTGTCTTGTTACGAAATCCCAGATTGATCGGTCAATATTATTTGTTATGAAGTAATGGATTATTAAAATAAATATAATTTTGATGACAACAATTTCTGTGATGGATTAATATTGACAATCATACATGAGCTTATATAATCATAATGTGCTTTGTGCACATAATGCGATAAAACTGAGATAGAACTTTTAATACTCACCGAGACAATCTATATTGTATCTCGTTTGCTTGCATAGCTCTGTCCTCTCATTTATTCTGTTTTCACTTCGTGTCTTCTTCTTAGCTTGTTCCATCGTGCGTGTAGCCATTTGCTATGGGGGCGTTCATATATCACGTGACATTATTTAGGAGAGCGCTGTCGTCCAGTGCCACTTTCACGTAGTCACGTAAAAATGTCACGTGATTTTTGTCTGTTGGTAAAACTAGCCAGTTGGTCACGCGGTTGATTTTTGTGTGGGTCCGTTTGCCAGGTGGCAAAGGCTTCCTTCAATCTTCTCCATTCTGGCCTTACTATGGCCACTCTACCCCATGTTGTTCCCGCGACTTGTCTAATGTCATCGTCCCACCTTCTTTGTAGTCTATCTCTCTTTCTTTTCCCATCCCTTGGGTACCATTGTGTGATTATTTTACTCCATTAATTCTTCAGGATAAATGGAGTAAAAAAAATCAATTTATAGTAATAATAATTTGTACTCCTTGACGTTTCACTTTTTAAATTACGTAAACTAGCAGCCTTTACTATTTATTTAACATGTAGGTACAAAAAACATAAATGACATAATTCGTTGATTAATTGAACTAGAGAGCGAATCGAACGAAGTTCTCCGAGTCTACTTGAACAATCCGGCGTTAGTATGTATGTATGAATTGTTGTGTGTTTGTCCGACCATAACTCGAGTATCGTTGATCGGAACGTCATGAAATTTGAATTTTTAAGTTCGAGCCAAATCGGTCAAGATCGAATCGCGAGTTCATAGTTCGGGGCGAACTACTAGTTTATTTGCCTTTTAAAATTTAATAACCGAGATGGTGGGGCGTTAAATTTCAGCCAAATATACGTCACGTGATTAATAGGCACCTCTTGTGACTGACAAAGTACAGTCTAGGGTTTTTTTTTTGCAGACGTTGGTAACACTCAACATAGGTTTCGTTGTTGTTGTTGTTTGATTTGTTTTTGTTTGACAGATGTAGCAATATAGTGCTCTGTGGATGACAGATTTTTTTTTTACAAGCAAGGCAAATGTCCGCATTCAGTATCAGGCCTAAAAGGAGTCATGTGACGTAACATCCGGAAATTCTTTAAAAAATCATAAATAAATAATGACTGATTTAAATACCATAATATTGAAAACTATGATCTAAAAGCGCGTAAATTCTCTAAAAAAATCAATAAAAAAAAACTTTTTTTAATTAAGCTACGCGAATTATTAATATTAAAAAGCGCAATAATTTGTTCTCTGAACTTCGTGGTTCAGTGTGTGATTAAATAGTTGCATAAAGAGTTAATTTCATTGCATCATTATAATGAAAATTGAAGACTTAAGACATTTAAAGTTTAGTTTGTACGATGATCTTTCTAGAAACATAAAAATCATCATCAAGTTAATAATTTATCAAGTTAAGTTAGGCACTTAAACTGCAAGGGGAATTATTTACCATTTTTTCTTTACTCATATTGTCTGGTGGTGCCAAATCCTTTGTGCGTGAGTGCAACTCGTTCTTGACCAAATTATTTCTCTTGTTGTTTACTATGGGAGTACAACATTTTATTTTGTGATATTATCAAAAAGAGATATCGATCCGTGGTATTGATAACTTATCAAGCCCCCAGTATGAATTTGGCTGCAAAAATTAACGTCACCTTATGTTATTTCATAAATTAATGTCACCTCATGTTAATTACATTTACGATTCGCACCTATTTTTGACTTTTTGTTGAATGATTTTCGTAAATTACCTTAAGATTACCTTACCCCGATAAAATAGAAATCAAAATAAGAAAAATTCTGATGAGGATGTGAACCCTAAAACCATGTTTCCCAATTTAGTACTCTTACTCACTACACCAACGATTCGATAACTAAAGTAACGAATCAAGCGAAGGTATACAAAGAAGTCAAGTGACCGCACCGTTAAATAACCAGCCCATGGACGGAGCACTATTGAACGGTGCGCCATATAGACTGGGGTTATATTCGTCGGGGGCATCGACAAATAGCCGCTTCATTATTTAAAATTAAATATACATCCTCGCAAAACTTTCAAAGATATTTGGGGGAGAGTAAGACTACAGCTCCCAAACTGGCCCACCATGCCTGGAACTGATTGATGGCGGTATGTCCATCCCCATTAAAGTGTTACGAGGATATTATGGAGCGTGGATTGGTTGTGTAAGACTACAGCTCCCAAACTGGAACACCACCAGCCCACCATGCCTGGAACCAATTGATGGCGCTATATCCATCCCCATTACAGTGTTACGAGGATATTAAAGCCAATTCTGAAGGCTTTAATTTTAGTTTTAGTGCTGTCAAAGCTTAAAATTTTCCAAAGAAATTTAGCTTCTAATCCTAAATCTCAAGAACTATTTTGTATCAAAGAAAATGTAGTTTTAACAGCACTAAAACTAAAATTAAAGCCTTCAGAATCGGCTTTATTATGGCACGTGGATTGAACACCGCTACCATGCTCTTTGTTACACAGTTGCGCCCCCCTGTCACTGTCATCCACGCGCCGTGTGATCCTTGAGCACTGTACCGCCTACTGGCCTTAATATAAAACAGACTGGTAACCATAGAATACTTTTTACCACTTGTAACGGACGGGCAGCGGGGTCACTAGTGCGAGGATTTCGGCACTGTGCTCACCAACCCGCCTGTACAGCGTCGATGAGAATAGACATTTCTTCCAAAAGGACCGTCAAGAGTGGCGAAATCTTGGAAACACCTATGTCCATCAGTGGATGAACCAGGCTGATGGATGGATGGAATCATGGTATATCGGCCATGGATGGAATGTTTTATTTTAAAAACTACCTAAATTTCAAACATGTTGGTTGATTTTAGTAGAATTTCCGAAAAAAAAAGTAGTCACGCTGAACTGAGGCGTTTTTTGGTTTGACTGTTTTAGAATGAAATTCCTTATCGCACGTTATACTCCAGACGCTGCGCTGGGCCATTGGAAACGAGGCGGGAAAAAGTGTTACATCTGGGCTGGGACGTTTAGCTGTATCGCTTTCCATCTCAGATTCTTTATCTGAGCTTTCCATATACTTTTTTATCGCTAACGTTTCTTACCGGCCCTGGCGCGTCACATCAGAATTGAAAGGAACTTAGTTTGGACTGGGTATCCCACGACACCTCTCAGCTATTTTTACACCATTTTTCGTAAACAATCCTATTTTTGTTTGTGATTTTGACAGAGAATATTTAGCAGTTTTGAGCGACTGCGCAAACTACCTCGGGACTAGGTTTGTTTGCTGTGAAGTTTTAAATTTAATTTAAATTTGTTTCTATGGTTACGTTGTCATTGTTGTCAAATAAGTTATTATAAACATGCTACGCTTTTCTTTGGTTGTGTTTGTGACGTCACGTAATGAAACAAATAACAAAATCGTAACCATTGTTAAGGCAGCAAAAAAAATGCCTGACAGAATGAAATGCATAGATAATATGAAATGTCAATGTCAATAAAACCAAAACAAACAGCACTCCTGAAAAAATAATACCTATCGATCGATCAATAAAGTTAATAATTATATTTAAATAAGCTAAGAAAATAATTTAAATTTGGTGTATTTACATGGAGCAACATGTTCAAAAAGACCCTTTAGTTCACAATACTATGACCATTAATTCAGCCACGCAATCATCTAAACGTTTAAATTGTACCAATAAAAGAGGAAGACCATGTCAATCAAAGATGATTTCGTTTTGTCCCCAACCAAAATCTATAGTGTCTCAGCTATTAAACAAAATAAAAACGATGAGATCAAATAAAAATGCAGTCGATTCTGCAAAAGTGAATGACAGTCTTCCCATCCACACGATACTTGCAAATAAATATTTTTCTGAAATACAACCACAATTAATTAATGGGACCGAAGTTCTTGATTATAATAATTTACCTGATGTAGAAACTACAAGTGAGTGTGAGGAATTTCAAACTCTAAACCATGATTCAAATAATGAATGCAATGACACAAAAAGCTGGAATATGGTTAGTCTTGGAGTAATAGACATACAATCCGCGGAAAATAACTTAGCACAAACCCCCCTCCCGCAAGGTCTCTGCTTACCTTTGCAAGTAAACTGGGGTGCAGAGTAAAGTTCTGCGAGTTGTTACTGATTTATTTTATGCTTTACTTTGTGCTGACTGATACAAATCATTTGTTTTAGGAGTTGTTGAGCAAATCAAAACCTTACAAGAGTAAAAGGAAAAATATCAAGAGGAAGAGGTGAAATCATAAATGACATTAGTTTTTAAATATATAAAAAATTATAAACTCGAGAAAACATTATAAAATACTCTATTTATTACAGATGCAACAACACAGGACAATTACAAGATCACTTGTCCACCCTTGAAGATGTATACTTCACATGTGATTATACAGAGTGTGCATATAACACCAAAATAATGTCTAACCTGCTGAAGCATAAACGAGTTCATACAAACGAGAGGCCATACCTTTGTGACCAGTGTACATTCAGGTCCAACTTTGTAAATTCTCTAAAAGTCCACAAGAGGATTCACACAACAGAGCGGCCGTACTGCTGCGAACAGTGTGGTCATAGATGCAACAGTATCTCAAACCTAAAGAAGCACCGTCTTCACAAACATAAAAATGCATCAAAAGTAGTGAAGTGACCGAAAATACTGAACAATATTGCTTTAGCTGTACCTATCTATGCCTAATATTAAATAAATTTTGTCTACAACATAAATTTCATTTATTTATGTAGTTACAATACTGACAGATACCTCAGAGGTAGGGTTACCACATGACAGGAATTTTGGCCCTCTTGTCAGGATAGGATTTGTCAAGAATTCTTAAAAGAAAATAAAAATTGCTTAAAATTATTATATTTATTGAGTTTCATTTTATTTGTAACAAAATTGTTGAAAATCGTTCTGCCTCCACATTAAGAGGCTTCCTTTCGGCGCACAGCAGCTTTACTATTATAACCAGGAGACTGACCAATAAAGTTGAAAGTCGCGTGCACCAATATGATTCAGAATGAGTCTAATTTCTTGATTAAATTTACAACAAATTATTCAAGTTTATTTTTTTCCCATTCCAAACTATGTTTTCTTGCAGGTGAGGATTTATTTTTGACATAAAAATCAAGCTGCTTTTAAAAATTATTCTATAAAGCATCGTACTCGAAAATTAAATTTATCGATTGAAAATTATGAAAAACATTATATTTAACATTTACATTGATTGGGTATGTAGTTGACTCTGCATATTTATGCAAAAACTCTGAAATTTAGGGAGCCTCGTCTCAACATAAAACCTTTACGAAAAATAACAGATTTATTGAATTATCAGGGGTTTTGTCAAGAATTCATGTTACTGGATCTGGTAACCCTACTCGAAGGATGCTTGTTTTAAATTTAATTTGGAAGTTGCAAGAAAACTAGTATTTGTATTTTACACGACAAATCAAAATGTCATTGCAAAAAAGTAGCTTTATCTAACTAATGGAAGTTTCTTAACTACAGCCCCAACAGCACACTGAACCAACAGCGTCATGCTATCCTAAAATAAAGGTATCAATTCATTCACTTCAAACAGTCATTTATCTAATTGTGTTAAAGTTTTTGGTAGGAACTTTGTCATATCACCATGATGCAGCCAGTGCACCATTTAAATTATATCTTTCAACCATAGAAAACTTAATAGGTAACAGACCAGTATCTCCCTTTTAAATGCCTGAAGGTTGGGAGGTGGCCTTAGGAGTTTGGAGGTGGCCTCAGGAACATGTTATTCATGGTAGTTAAACAATTTAAATAGATTTACGTATATCTTACTTTTACGGTAACTACTTAATCAAATGACAGCTAAAAGTATGCTATCCCCTCGAGCGTCTTTGGGATGAAAATATGCCCAGGATCTTGTATGAAACTTTATATTGAAAAAAAATTGCGAAGGTGCATAAACTACATTGACAAAATTCCACCCGAACATCCTTAACAGGTTGTATAATAACTATAATAAAAGTGATTTATAGCAGTAAAAGGCTATATACTCTTATAAAATTATATAAGATACGTCATGATATAAGTTTTATACACCATTTGAGCTCCTTGAGAAGCATTATAATACTAGGGGGTTTCTAAAAGGTTTATGCCAGTATCAGTGACAGTGTTCAGTGAAGTCCACGACGACTGATTCGCGCCACCCGAAGAGGAAGTAGCCAGTGGCTGAGCCAAGCACAACGGCGATGCACAGCCAGGTGTTGTACGTCATGAATACCAGCATCAGCATGTAGCTGACTAGCACTTGAACTCCGTGTAGGAAGGTCTGCCAGGCGTGCGCGGAGCTCATCATTGTTGGTCTGAAACGAAATATACTTATACATATTTCATTCATTTGGTTTGTGTTAACTTTTTTTCAGTTGAATTTTATGTTGTTGGCATTTGGCCTCTTTACCGGAGAAAAGGAGTAAACACCGAGAACTTTTACCTCAATTTTAATTGTAAACCTTTGATTAATGATTTTATATTAATACTCAGGTTTTTCTTTTCACCAAACTTTCGCGGATTTTTCACTAGGGTCCTACTTTCACGTTTGGGCGTAAAAATCGTCGGTGAAGAGGATGTACTAGTGTTGACTGTTCGACTAAACACACTCTAGAACATCTAACGCGATATGTCGTGACGATATGTTTAACAGCGAGAGACCAAGGTATGTGTACTGCTTTGTATTGTTGGATTTTTCACGGGCCTTTGACTGCATTCCTTTGCTACTCTCAAAACTTAGGTTCTATGGGGTTGAAAGAAGAGCTGTTAAAATGGTTTATAGCCGTCATAAATCATAGGGCGGCGACATAACGTACCTATTTACTGATTATATTATGACATATTAATTTATACAAAACTAACCTACTGCCCGCGGTTTCACCCGTAAAAATGTAATTAATGGCTATGTTCCTAAGGAACTGCCCGTCCCCAAGAAACAAACTATACAGGGTGTCCCAAAATTAGCACGTCACACTGACACCGGAAGTAGATGGACCCAAGACGCATTGAACAAGCCTAACATGCCCATATTTTTTAAAAATCACCATTTTTTTGTAATGTTTGTATCAGAGATTTCTTAAAATGCACTTTATTTTACTTTTTTTTTATGTGTACTCCCTCAACAATAGTTACTTATTAAGAAACAAACAGTACTTAGTCGATAAGTAATGTGAAATAACGACAGTTGATAGTCAATCTCAATTTTATTCTCACATAAAAATAATAGTTTCGACTTTGAGCAGCCACCGTGAAAAAAAATTACTTCAAACATAATGAACTCGTCTTGGGTCCATCTACCTCCGGTGTCAGTGTGACGTGCTAATTTTGGGACACCCGGTATAATATAGCCTACATATGTCCAAAAAGTGAACCGTCTAATGTACACTGACAGTAGGTGCTGGTCTAACGTTTCAAAATCGGTCCAGTAAGTCCATGGATTACCCCGTACATACAAACTTTTACCTTAAAATTAGGGAGTTGACATCCGTACTCCTATTATACATGAAAAAGTGTGTTTGTTGGTTTGTCCTTCTTTCAAGCAGCGATAGAGCAATAGATCGACGTGATTTTTTGCATAGAGATAGTTTATGGGCGCCGGACAATGATCTAGGCTACTTTTTAACTCGGGAAAATGGAAACGAAATCAGCGCGGGCGAAACAGCGGGCAAAAGCTAGGCATAATTTTTTAAAAACGGATTTAACTGACTTTTATCCGTACAAGAAGGCACAGGTCGAACTTTGATGAGATCGCGACTCATCATCTTCAGGACTTTAAAGTTCGACCTGTGCTTCCTTGCACAGACAAAAAGTGAGATAATCCGTTTTAAAAAAATTATGACTACCTTTTGCCCGCTGTTTCACCCACTCTGATTTCGTTTCAATTTTCCCGGGATAAAAAGTAGCCTAGATCACTCTCCGGCCCATTAACTATCTCTATGCAAAAAATCATGTCGATCCATTGCTCTCGCTGCGTGAAAGAAGGACAAACCAACATTTATAGTAGGGGTACGGATGTAAGTAAATATTTATAAACTTTTACCTCTTGTAGAGATAGATATTCTATTATCTATCTTTAAAAATTGGCATACATTGAAGAAATATCTGCAGACCCAATGTTTGCTATTCTTAGAATATTCTGATCAAATAAAGAGTGGGCCCATATTTTCCGATAGTGCAATGAATAAATTATCCATCTTAAGAGGACCCTTACTCTTTAGGTATTGTGGGTACGTTCGACGTACTTTGCTATGTGAATGCTCCCCCTATCTAAAAGTTCTTATCTTTACAGTTAAGTGTTTATTTACCTCCCATTAAACATGCAGTGTAAATATTCATACTAGTTTTATGCCACACCTATAGGTACTTATATAAATAATTAATACTTACACACTGCGCTCGAGAACATGTGGCACTGGCCTGGAATTATAACAATAAGTAATATATTACAAACAATATTCGTTAATGTAAACATTTATTATTATACGTAAGCAAAATTGTAGACACAAATTACCTCTTACTTGCGAATTGTCTATTTAATTGAATGAACGTAAATCGTGCAAGGGACACATTGTTAAAGTTATTGTGTACTTCATTATTATGTGCAGATCAGATATCAAAAGATATTGCAAGATTTTCAAGATATGACGCGGTACTTTTATATAGGTACAATAGGGGTCGTCTTTTGATCATGTAAGGTTCGAACAGGGGGGGGGGTCAGAATAGCATCACAATTCAAGGCGCAGTATAAAGCAAAATGCAGTTTTCGCAGACAACTTTATAGGTATTAATTTAGTACCTAAAAATTTCAAAAAAATTAATGCAATTTTCAAGGATATGCTTTAGTGTTTTCGCGGGCCAAAAACGCAATTACGATAACTTACCTGGATAGAAAAAAAAATTTGGTCTGCTTTTTTGAGCATAGCTCCAAGAAATTTTCATAAATATTTGTTTTACAAACTTTCAATGTTGTGACAGAAATATTTTTAATTAGTCCTAATGTAGCCGCAAATTCAAAATAACTGTAGTTTTGCGTGCGCAGCAGTTCATTAGAGCAGGATAGACAAATCAAAACTAAAGCGATGGTGCAGGACGGAAGTTTAGCTTGATACTGGGCCTTACCACGGTGGGGGAAGGGGATGTTGTGACGTGTAATTTATACTATCGTGCGAAAACGTGAAATCTTTCTCTATCAACCATCAATTTGCAAACATGCAAACTTCTTGTATGCCTGACAACTTTAGCATAGTGCATAAAGCTTCAAGTGCAGTAATACTTTCTCAATTTTACTGATTTTATGGTTTTCTGAATCTGATTTTATGATATTTTTTCTTTAAAACAGGGAGGTGGGGCTAGACAAGCCTAGAGGTATGGGTAGCTTAACCCAAGCACGTATCCAGACTTTTGGTTCAGGGGGGGGGGGAATTTTTTTTAAAAACAATGTGAAAGAAATAGCGAAAACATTATTTTGTATAGATACTTGAGTTCTATAACTTATAAGCTTTTTTGTTTCCGCTGGCATTGCATCAAGTATAGTATCAGGATCTGGCGTCAATGCTGAATGCTTTTTTCTTTTCTATATTCCTCCACTCATCACAGACAGACTGTACTCCGCCTTCATTAATGTTTCGCCAATGTTTTTGTCCCAATCATGCCGCCAAAATTAAATTTGTCCATGTATGCTACCCTACATTTCGGGGGGGGGGAGGGGTACATCCCAACTATCCCCCCCTTGGATACGTGCTTGGCTTAACCCTTGAATGCGCGATTTTTAATTTCTACATGCAAGATGTATGTATGATAGAAAAGTGGTCAAAATACATGAAAAAAATTTAAATAGATATTTTCGTTATTTAGGGGGTAAAATTTAATAAAAAACCGGCCAAATACGTGTGTTGCGAGCAACGAACTAACTTTTAGTTCATTACTTACGAGAGTATGTTAAGTAATAAAAATATTAAAAATACAAAGCAAATCTTTTCATTTGTGATCGTATTTTTTGTAGTAATAACTAAGTATTCATCATTGTCTCTCTCTTTGTTTTACCGGGTACGATAGCTCTTGGTTTATGCCATCTTCCTTGACAAACACCATCATCGGGGACGATGGCACTGCGATGGCAATTGATCTGTGCCAACGTCCCCGTTGCGGCTCTCACCGGGGACGATGACACTTTTTTTCCCATCCTCCCCGGTACCGGGGATGACCCACCGGGGAGGATGGTACCAAGCCATAATAGTAGTTTATGCTACAAGGGCGCAAACTCGCTACGCTCGTGTTTTAAATCGTCCTCGTAATTTATTGCTCTTACGCCCGTGTATCATACTACGTTTTTCAATGCATAGTGTGAGGAAATGAAAAAAAATATAATCTTGTGAACTTTAAATTATGATTGGCTCAAAAGGATTGTATCCAGAGCCGTTAAACAGTGGAAAAAAGTATAACATCTATGGTACACAGGAAAGGCTGCAGGTTATCCAACCATTGCAAACAAATTAAAAAATAATAATAATAATAAAGCCCTAGGGCAAAATAATCGACTTTCTGTTCGGTTTTGATGCATAAAAAGTGGGCCTTTACGAGCACATGCATTGAAAAGAATCATAGTAATATAAATAAACGAACTGTATAACTTGCGGATCATCTGGCGCGGCTGGATTAGTGACACCCTTATCGGGTGGCGATACAGCGCAATATTGCAACCCTGTGTATGTCTTCCACAATAGATGTTTTCTATAATATTTCAACCTAAAAATAAAACATATTTTTCATTAGAAGTGCTAACTATCATCAACTACTTTTTGTTATTGTTAACTTAAGAGATATAACTTATGATGTACCTACAATAAGACAATAGCAAGTATAGAAAAACTACTAGTTATAAAATAAAACATTGTTTAAATTAATATTATATCATTGCAGAGAGTATCATTGCGGTATGTATCATAGAAATAGTTTAAATAACTTACCCTTCGTATAACAAAGCCATAATAAATATTGCTATAAAGGACCCAATAAACTCTCCAGAGTCAGTTGACTTCCACCACGAGAACAATATTGTTTCCGCCACGCCTCCATGAAACTGTACCAAATTTGTGTGTATTATAATAAATATTAAGCGTCAGAAGTCATGCTCAATTCTCCCTCCTTTTACACAACACTTTTCAAACTTCGAGAAATACGGTCGTAACACGAAAAAAAAAATGCAGCGGGTCAGAGAATTACAACAGTAAATAATTTAAGTGGATACTTTTTATGCCACCTCTTTACTCAATCATAGACGAAGGAATAAATGGCTAAAGAGAATATAATCACTCGTGTCAATTTCGGCGCATTCGCTGACGAGGTCATTTCAACATATTTGTTTTTGAGATCAAATAATTATTAACTTATCATGAATAATAGATGACTAATAATAAATAATGAGCGATTACAAAACGTAATAATCTATAGTCAGAAAAAAAATTATCCTTCGTTAAAAAAAGTTGTACCGGAAGTGACGTACAAGTCCAGAACAAGCCCCCCTAAATGAGATGCGAACTAAGAAGTATCCACTTCAATACATACTTAACCTCTCGTCTGTTTAGTCAAGGATCGAAACAATTGATTTTATTGTTATATAGTTTCTATGAACGCAATATGCATTGCGTCTATATTTCGTAATGCTCAGATTTCCCATTATTCCAGACTTTCTCAAAGTTTGAAGAAAAGTAGTGTCAAAAAGGAGTAGAGGATTGTGAATTTTTTAATTACAATATTATATTATGTATTAAAAGAGATTCGGAAGGCTTCAATTTTAGTTTAAGTGCTGTTAAAACTTAATTTTCTTCATTGTTAATAATAGTCTTTAGTTATTAAGAACAGAAGCTAAATTACTTTGGAAAAATTAAGTTTTGACAGCACTAAAACTTAAATTAAAGCCTACAGAATCTGCTTTAATATTTTTATCATAAACACTTACAGTCATAGCCATGGAATGGTCCATGTTTTCCATATTCATGCCATGGGCTCCATGATCCATATGGCCTGGACCTGCAGCGTTACTAAGCACCGCCTGAAATAAAATTATATATAATGATATATATAAATGTACAGGGTGATTGGGACATCGCATCGATGTAAATATTCCCAGGGATGATAAAGGAAGTTATTTTGAACATTTCTGACTGAATTTACTATTATGCAAAGTTTAGTAGTTCTCGAGATACAGACATTTTTTAGTTTTGTCTACTTAAAAATAAGTAAATGCAATGAAATGATAATAAAACACAATTTGTAAAATAATATTTTTATTTTAAATTATTCCTAAATACACTTTAATTAAACAATAAACCAAGATAAACGTGTAAAAAAGCAATGAAATTAAACAATAAAGCTAAATACAGTACCTGCGAAGGAACAGAATTATTGTTTATTGTTTAATTGAAGTGTAATAAAATAAGGAATAATTTAAAATAAAAATGTTTTATTATATTCTTTCATATAGATTATAATATATAAAAAAGTATTTTTAGGTTCGCAATATATTTCGACCAATTTGTGGTGATCGTCAGTAAGTGATCTATTTTACTTTTTCAACTGACGAGGACCACAAGTTGGTCGAAATATATTTCGAACCTAAGTAATACTTTTTTATTTATACATTATAATCTATTTAAAATAAAAAACGGATTTAAAATTATATTTATTCAATTATATTGTTTCATTGCAGTCACCTATTTTTAAGTAGACAAAACTAAAAAATGTCTAAGTATATCTCGATAACAACAAAACTTTGCCTAATAGTAAATTTAGTCAACATTTTTTACAATCACTTCCTTTATCATCCCTGAAAATATCTACATCGATGTCCAAAACCTGTATTAATGCATAATGGAATTTTAAATGCATATTGATTGTTATACCCCAGGTTATCTTGACATGGACCCTTCGGATAGTATGGTTATTTTTGTGAAGTATATATGATAGATATATTTAATAAACTACAATAACTAGGCTTTCTATAAGTATTTTATCTTAAAATAGTAACAATTCTTTACTAACACCTGCTTGAAGAGAAAATAGTCTACCGTCATTTTCAGTTTTTCACCAACATCTCTATTTTTTGTATGGAAACGCACTATAAAAAATAATTGAATTCCTCGTCCTTAATTTATACGAAAATGATAGCAAATACGCTTTTGTGTAAAATCACGACGCGTTCGTATCTATTGTTTACGGAGCGGATTGCTCGCTCACTGCCGTTCGTAGCAAAGTGAGAAACGCGAGGCATTTCCTTTTTTTTTTTGTTATTATTGTGTAGTAAGTATATACTCGTATGATATATATATTTTCATAAACTACAATAACGAGGCTCTTTATAACTATTTTGTTTTTATCTTAAAATGTAACTATTCTTTACGTAATATCCGCTTGAAGAGAAAATAGTTTACCACTATTTTCAGTTTTTCGCAAAAATTTCGATTTGTTGTATGGAAGGGCATTACAAAAAAATTATATTTGAATTCTTCATCCTTAATTTATACGAAAATGATACCAAATACGCCCTGATTTGAAATTGCGACGCGTTAGCATTTTTTATTTAAGAAGTGGCGGGAGCGCACCCTGACCCCCTCACCTTAAATCCGGGACTGCTGGGGCCAGGCCTCAATCTGCTCATTTTGACCTAGGCTACACCTGTACCAAGTTTCATGCTTCGGTCACTATCCGAATGGTCCCCATACAAGAGCTGGCAAGAGAACCTCAAGCCATTTATGTGAAGCCCTTCTTAGAATTCTATAAGTAGTTTCACTAAAACTGTATTAAAAATTTATATCTATTGGGTCAGGTTTTATGAGCATATAAAATCAATAAAGTAGCCGTCAATAGAAATTGTGGACTATGTAAACAAAGCGCCATGTTGTCTTTGTCTATGAATAGGTGAACTATCTAGAGATGGGTAAGTATGTGATTAAAATATGTTAGGTGCTTAGTTAATTTTCTTTATTTGATTCATCGCTAAAATATTCTGATGAATCGCTAGACAAATTGCCCACGTTAAAGGGCTATACCGTGAAAATTGACACTTTTTGAAGTTATTTATCTGCTCTTTTAATGAAGTTCCAAGTACAATAAATTAGTATAACAATTTTGGGACCTTTGACTAGATTTTGGTCTATCAGAAACGCGATAGGAGGAATTTCATTCGATAGAAATAATTATTGAAATCAGGTCTAAATTTACACTTTTTTTGATATTCTGACAAATAAGGATAGCATACAGACTTGAAAAATATTTATTTAGATGGGTTTTAACTACACGTAAATTACTGGTTATGGAATTTTTTGTAGCTATATTACTTAATTTTTCATTAATTTAAAACCGAATTTTTGACAATTTTCCCCGATTCCGTCCCTTTCGCACTGCGGGTCTTTCTGCCTGGAGTAACGGGGACCTTTGCTAGCACGGTATATCACCTTAATTACAAATGGTTCCGTCACAGCGTCGTTGGCCGTATCTATTATCCCATCCAGTTCTTTAATTTTTTCTTCTACTTTTTGGACATGAGCTACACATTTCTAGTACAATAAAATCAGTAAGAGAAGCCAAGTCGTAAGAATACCGAAAACACAAAAGATTTTAGAGCAACGCTGGAAGATCACACAGCTCTCGATAGAATCACACACACGTTTATGTCAAAGATTATGAAGTAACGCTGTCAAAAAAAATTACGGAATAAAATAGCATTACGAATAAAATAGGTTTATATTCAAATATATTCGTACATCACCAATTTTCAAAGACAATACAGATTCGATGAGAAAAAAATATGACAGCAATCTCGACGCAGTACAGAATTGACTATTGATTCTATGTTTTTCCGTAATTAACTGGTGATTATTGAATATTTCATGATGAAATACAGTGAATGACTAGTAAGACTTGATGCTTCATGATTTGGAATAATGTTCAGTGAGACTCCGTGACAGAACCTTGAGAAAAATTCAGAAAACAGTTTGTTTACATAGTCCACAATTTCTATTGACGGCGACTTTATGTGCCAAGCATACATGTAGTGGTGTAAACATAATTACACTACACGCTGTTTGCGGCAATCATACTTGGGATGTTGGTAGTGGTAGTTTATTTTACTTTTATTCTTATTGCACACAGAAAACATAGTTCTAAATTACATGATAAATGTTATGTCCAATGGCGTGCTTAACTTCAGTCATGAGATTTCTTCCAGCAAACCAAGGGTGATAGGGATATTTGATATAAATAAGATATTCATATTGTGCACGATATTACTTATACAGAAACAAGAATAAATTAATAGTAGATACCTAATAGTTAAAAATGTAATAATAAACTACATATAATTTACATGCAAATGCCTACATAGTATAAATAATACTATACCTATCTATATACATATACCTACAGGATAGGTTGTCGAAGATACCAATATACCAATGGACAGGCTATCCCAGCTATCCCTGATAGTGTGAGAAAGGGAGTTTCACAGTTTGATGGACTTAACAGTGAAAGAGTTTTCATAAGGGTGTTATGAGAAGTTGTTTTTAAAAGTGAAACTGTGTGAGACCTGACTTGCTTGTCTCCAAGGAAATATACTCATAACGATCACGGAGGTATGGAGAAGTGGGACTCTTTAAAATGTTGAAAAGGCAACAGAGGATATGAACATACTGACGCTGTTTAATGGGAAACCATTTTAACTGTTCACGGTACTGAGATACATGATCATACTTTCTTAGTCCATAGATAAACCTGATTCTCAGATTTTGTAAACGTTCAAGTTTACCAAGCAGCTCCTAACAGCTTGGTAAACTTAAATGTTGTAGTTGTGTCACTCTCTTGATAAAGTTCAGATTGAAGACGCCAGAAAGTGTGCCAAAAAGACTGGCAGCGTTCTTTGGATCACAATAAAAAATCTTTTTGGAGGAATGCTCCAGCCCCATACATACACAAGTTGTCCCCTAATGTCTGAATCATCATGCTAAAATATCTAAATAACACAATTCGACTTCTATGAAAATATTACTAGTTTTGAGACATTTAGACTATTTTGAATTTCTGGAAAATTTTAACCTAAATTATATTTGTTTTCAATTTTTATCAGACACCCATAATCCTCGAACACCCCAACATACACTTCCATTTGGGAGTCGGGGAATATTCGTCGTCTGGAATTCGTCCTATTTACTATTTCCGGGAAAATTCGTCTCTCTTGACTCAAGCAGGGTAAATGCGTCCCTCAACTCATAACATACATAACCGTTAGGTACTTAAAAATATTATTGCTTCTCGATAGTACAATGAGAGTGAAAAGTGAAAGCAGAACAAAATAAAAGTTCATTTATTGTTTTTGATTAAAGTGTGAAACAATGGCTGGTCCACCAGATGTACTTAACCATTATCAGAATTGTATTTTGTATTTTGTACATGGTATTTTCGGCTTTCCATACTAACTAAGCACACTACAGCATTCAACAGTTTCAGCATCCCGCATCATGTTTTGAACATGTAGTTACAGATCTATAAAACTAGTAATAACTTGTAAATGAATGCTTAATTAACTGAATAAACATTACTTTCCTTCAGTTGTTGTTTCTCTCATCTAACATTAGTTTTACCATTAATCTTGCAAAAGTAAAATAGCTCCGCTGTATAAGTCACCTCGTGTTTATAGCTCTTTAACTTTTTATTACTCAAACCTTACATTATTTTTTCTGGTGCCCTTAAAGTGAAGAGTACCTACCAAAAAACTAGAAGTATGCCAGTTGTTACTATTTTTAGGTACTCAAGTACCTTAAAGATAAGTGAGAGCGAAAGAGTTATTACTATTAAAGATAAATTAGAATTAGTCAATATGGCTGGAATTGCGTCGGCGCAACGGCAACCGGTTCTGAAATGTTCGGCAAGACACTACTTTGTACAACAACAATGCAAACATCTGGTATCTCCCTCATTCTTTAGCGTGGTAGAGTACCTAACGAAAACTAGTATCCAGTAAGTATGGCAGTTGTAACTATTTTTAGGTACCTTAAAGTTATCCCCACCGTAAAACAAATAGCAACTTTTTACATTCAGCCATCAGTCTCAATGTAAAGCTTTAAGTTCCTTAAAGTTAAGTAAGAACGAGAGAGATATTACTATTAGATAAAGATTTGAATTAGTCACTCACTCACTCCCTCACTTTTTAAAGTGGAAGAGTACCTACTGAAAACTAGTATCCAGTAAGTATACCAGTTGTAACTATTTTTAGGTACCTTTAAGTTACCTCTACAGTAAAACAAATAGCAACTTTTTACATTCAGACATCAATTTCAATGTAAAGTGTTTCCTTTTGTTATCTTATACACTAATTGTAAGTATTTTTTAATTACTTTATGAGATACCTCAATATTACCCCTGGCACTAAACAAATAGCAATTTCTTACATTAAGTCATTGATTTTGATGATGCCCTTTGTACAGTATTTCATTATTCATTATTATTAAAAATCTGAGATACATTTCGTTTGCGCCGGGCTTGGGTTTTTTCTCCATACTTCGTGAGCATTCTCCTTTCACCAAAAATATATACTATTAGGGATGAATTTCTGGAGGATGAATATTCCCCAACCCCCATTTTTACACTAAGTGACATTGCTGCATACAAAAGTACCACATTTTGGTAAAACGTTTACCCTTCACCAATATAGCATTGAAAAATATGGTCAAGTGCAAGTAAGACTCGCGCCTTGAGGGTTTTGTACTTCAGGAACAGAATGCTAAAACTGCATAATGAATCTGCATTTTCAGTATTTATTATTCAAATACAGTATAAAATACATATTATGCAGAAATGCCAAATTTTCAATAGTTTAGTTTTTGGGATAGACCCCGTAATAAAAATAATCAAGGGCCCCCCCATGAAAAATAAGTCAATTTTAATTTTGGGTCAACATTCTACATATAATATCTAAATTTCAGGTCTGTAACTCATTCTGTCTCAGATAGACAGACAGCAGAGTGATATGAACAGGGTTCTGTTCTGCCCTTTGGTATGGAACCCAAAATAAAAAGGTGATTAAATTTAAAAATTACACATGGCTTTGAAGCAAATTTTAATATCTTCTCAATCCAAAGCACAAAAGATATTATCTTGCACTATGATATCTTTTCTGCATTGAGATCTAAATGAATTAATGATACAGACAGCAAAGGAGAAAAGTAACCAGGCCTAACGCAAATACTTTGATCCTAAGATATGTGTTTGCACTGGGCCTGGTTACTTCTCTTTCGCTGCCTGTACATAAGCTTGTGGTGGTTTGGAATGTGCAGACTTACTTTGACATCTTGATGGTGCGAGGTATTTATGCCCATATCATGACTCAAATGAGCCATACTGTGCCCACTATGTTGGCTCATATCATGATTCATATGGTTTGTATGTTCCATACTGTGGTGATTATTATGATCCATGTAGTCCAATAAAAAATATTCTGGAAATTAAAGTATCTTATAATTATTATTTTAAACAATCACTTGCCATAAACGCAGTTAATTGATTTCAATGAACATTGATTGAAACAATTTTCACAGATGTCAAGTGCTGGATACATTCCTAAATGTTACCGAACAACATTTAGTGTTATGTAAGCAAATGTAAGTTTATAAAACAAGGTGCATGCACATGTTGCCAAAAACAAAGAATCATTGTAATGTTTCATTTCATTTTAAAAAACTGAATAATACTATTATAATTTTAATATGTAAAGCCAATTCTGAAGGCCTTAATTTCAGTTTAAGTGCTGTCAAAACTAAATTTTCTTTATTGCAAAACAGTTCATAAGTGTTAAGAACAGAAGCTAAATTATTTTGGATAAATTTTAATTTTGACAGCACTAAAACTAAAATTAAAGCCCTCAAAATCGGCTTTAATAAATAAGTATTACAAAGCTTCCTTTAGATTGAAATAGTTTCCTTTGTAGATTAATTCACACACATAGTCATTATACAATTATAAATTACTTTCACTATGCTCAATCATGCAGCAATAATGAGACAAAATGAGATCAATCCATTCACTGTTGCTTGATACATTCATAAGACATATTACCTTGTCCTTGTTTGATATGGACAAAGATAAATAAGATGCAAGCACTTATTACCGGTACATCTCAGATTGTAGAATATCTGATTATTATGATTATTTATACTATTAGATATAATTAGTCAATTATTTTATTACCTGCACAGACAATCTCTTTCAAACATGCTTCATTACAATTTGTATTTATAGTGAAAATTTAATGCACCGTAATGCAACGGGAATGTGATAAGCTAATAAGATAAAATGGAATAACAATAACATTTTTAACAGGAAAATTATTGTTTTACATAATAATAAAGACAGCGAACAGCTTACCGTGAAATTGTTGTTTTTTGATTTTTATGCAGGCACAAATTTACAAGCGAGAGTAATATATAGATGGAATTTTGTAATACATTTACCAAAAAGAGAATCGAAGCAATTATTACGGCAAAATGATTTAGGAAAGGAAGGAAGGTTGCGTTAGCATTTCTCATAAAATTCCTTCCCTCCTACACTTCTCACCCCGCACCGCACACAACTTCTTCGACTTTCATGACGTGCTTGACGTGTGGTGTGGATAACTGTCAATCATACAACCTTCATGCACTAATGTCAAATTGTGGCTTCATTCAAAAATAGCAATTGTCGCGTTTAACAAACACGAAGCAACTGAGGCGAAGAAATCTGCAGTTACAATACAAACGACCATTCGAAGGGCTTGATGTATCGAGCATCGCAAATAATTTCCGATGCTATTTGCATCATATTTAAATGCAAGCCACACACTTATCTCTTCCTGTGGGGAAGACTGCCACTCAGTGAATGTAGAAGCCATTATTGTTTGGCCCACCGGAACAGAGAAGTTTTTAGCTCTGTATGTTAATCTGTCATTTTAAATGGTTGTTTATGGGTACGGTCACTGATCACAATAAACTACCTACTATTTTCCAATATAAACGCCCACTATTCGGTTATGACCCTCAGCATACGTCAAAAATCGTGGGGAAAAATTGGCTGTTAAACGTGAAACGTGATTGTGCAGCTAACTTCAGGCCACTATAAACCACCATGGTCGTTGGTTTATTCTACTTATTTACATAACGACTTACCCACGATATCTGATGACCCAGCCTATCACACATCAATCGCCGCAACCTGTTGCAGAATTCATCGCTGCATCGCTGCAGTTGCATCGTGTACGATAAACGCGACAATTTATAGATATTTCGACAATTTTGTCGCTTCCGCGTAACACGACTTATTTGACAAGACTAACCTTATCTTAAGCTTCCTGTCTTTGTCTTTTCGATACATAAGGAAAAAAACAGAACGCTTAAATTAAGTTTAGTCCTGTCAAATAAGTTAAAACGTGTTACACCGAATCGACAACGAAACCAAACGCAAACAATACGAAAACAGAAACACACTAGCAAGAATCGTAAGTGTACAGAAAACCTTACACCATAGACAAATATTGTGTTACTTTTTGGCTCCGACGAAGCTTTTTGGCCAATATTAAAAAAGGAAAAGGGCATTTTTTTTTTACATAGTATTGCCCTCTCGTTTTTTCCCGATATTACAGGGAATAAATTAAGTCGTTGCTTGAAATATCGACAGCAAAATGTAAAATGGTACATATAGGTCTACCAGAATCTTATGGCAAATGGGGAAATAAAATTTTGTGGTGTGCAATACTGGGGAAATTGGATTAAACGATCTTGATACTGTTTAATTTTTTTTAGGTCTAGTATTAATATACATGAAGTATATTAGTTAGAGTACAATATTTTCTGTCACCTAAATTTAGATTTGCCACTTATCTGCAATACTCTAATTATAATATTTATTGCCAAGAAACATGTTAGTCATCTTAATAATAAAAACGGTCTCTAAGTATGAATCATCAAATGAATGTAAATATTTATGTTAAATCATAGCTTGCTGATTTAATCACTTTTTTCTTTAGCCTCAATATAACGTATGTCCTCAAAAACATCAAAATAATAGATCTGTCGCCAAATAAATAGATCCGTTCTTTAATTCTATGAAAAAATGCGTAAAAAATTCGTAGAATTAGGCAGGTCGTAAAGTATGAAATCGAAAATCTTACACCAAAAGTCAAAAAATAGATGCGACAACGAGCGGAGCGAGAAGGAGCGTGTTAGGTTTATATATTTTAAATACATTTGGGGAGCCGAGCGAAGCGGAACGTTTTTTGGTGATTACATTTTGGTAACACTTCTATTACTTTGAAACCTAATAAGGTATTTGATGATTGATATTATTTCAAAGTGATTCTTAATTAATATTAAGGTAAGCGTTTGGATATTATTTGGTGATTAAATTTAGGTGAGAGGTCTACTATTTTAGGAATAAATATTATTTATTAGGTCATTTAAAATTCTTTAATTAGGTAATTGATAAAATCATACCGTATTAGTTATGTGTTTGATAGAATGAAAAATAAAAAAATCATAAATCACTTTGTTTACTAATTTATTTTATAGTATAAAATATAAGGATATAGAATTCAATTAAAACCCCTATAAAGAAGTCACAATTAAGTATCTAAGAAAAATAAAACTAAAAGTATCAAAACAACTCACTCCAACTTACCGGTCAACTCTACCACGCGCTTTAAAATAGATGATTGAGTTTGATTAACACCTTCTTCTTCCTTTATTTTACGATAAACATTGAAAACAATATTTCTCGCTTGAGATCGATGTGGCTTTTTCGACATTTTCACAAAAACAACCAATTGTAAGAAGATAATCACAAAATCTCAGCAGCTTTCGTTCTTTGATTTGACTGGTGACACTGTGACATTGCCATATAAAAATCTATTTTTTGTTTATTTTTTAAATGCCATGAGATTCTGGTACACCTATACAAACGTCTATCAAGAGATAATAATATGATGAAATATTTAAGTATCTCAACAATATAGTCGGATATTAAATTTTAAATATTCACAGTTTTATTGGTAGGTAAGGACCAGACCAGAACGAAAAAAACATAAAAGTCCTGAAGAGCTGAAAAATTACTCCACGATAAAAGGCGTTGAACACAATTTCACTGACTGTGTCTTTAAGTAGGCCAATCACGGCTGGCCTAGTGTCGTATGACAACAGCAATGACAGTACGGACTAATCACAAGTCTTTTGCCCTTTTCAGTCTTTGGTGCCATTTTCGAATTATACTTTGTTAGAAACACGTATCCCATATTTTTATTTGCCGTGCCGATAAGGACCGAAATATACAGTGAAATTTTTGACGAAATAATGTAGAGTTGGCTACAAATTGCCCACGGTTTCAATGAAATCTGTTTTTGTATTTTATAGCATTGCTTAGAATTAGAGTTAGTGGGAAAAATTAGCTGTCAAACGTGGTTTTGCTTGTGCAGCTAACGTCAGACCTGTTCCCGAATAGATACGTTCAGAGGCTACGGTTCATTTAGGGCACTACAAACGATTATAGTATTTCGAATATGGTGGTTTTCGTCATCTGTCATCGAAGCAGTGGAACTAGGGGAACAACTATAATTCTTTCAGCTGAGGTCACTGAACTTTCCGATGTTCCAAAAAACGTTATATGTGCGAGTGTTCCACCAAAAAATGAGACATCAGTGGTTGACTGGTTGGTCACGATGTCAAGTCCGGTTTGTTTGATTTGTTTACGTAACCTACTTTCCAACAATAGCTGAGGGTGGTGAACGTGTTGGTTTTAATGACCACTCACTCCCAGTCATAAACTTTGCCCATAGACAATTTAGGGTGGCACTATTGAATTTTTACCATATTCTATGGAAAACTGTGTTTCAATCTACTTCTGTGTCAAAGGCAATTTTAAAAGCAGACATCATTGATTACGTGACCAATTCAGTTGTGAGAGCGGCTAAATGTCACGCTGTTTTATTTCGCTTCTGTCAGGCTTCTGTAAACTTGTGTCAGGACTCAGGGGGAGTCAGGAAAAATTTAATTTAGAAATATTTACGGAGCATAATATGAACATATATTAGGATACGGAGCATATACGAGAGAGCGCCTGGACCGCATGCCTTGCTTGAGGCAGGGATATATTTAGATAAATGATAATTATATTTATCATAGAATGATTAATGTTTGTTGCTTTTGTATTTAGCATAAATATATATTTAATGATATTATTGTGTCACATACAAATATTTATGACCATATATGTATTAATATATATAATAATGTATATGTAGTATGTATATATTCATATCGGTGCCTTCGGAGATTTGCTTTTCACGGCGTCTGCTATAGTACTCGATGAAGCTATAAAGTGTAATGATTTATGGCTCTCTGTTATTTGCCATGGATTTTGGTGGTGGCGCCTCTCAGCCACGAATGTAAAGTGTCTTGGACAGACAGCCAGCTCGGATATGCGTATTCGTTAGACTCAATCTCCACATTGTAGTAACGTGAAATACTCTAGTTAGGGTTTAAAGAAACCCTTTTGTTTAAAGAGCCATCAATAAGTAGTCACTCGTAACGTTAGGCCACCTGAAAATCTTGATAGTTTTGATCATCCAAATAGGACCTAAATCACCTCTATCTATATCTAGGTTTTACTTATAGCGCCGACATTTACATAAGGTGAAAGGAGACTGTTCTTTTTTGCATGGAAAGTGGTCTATGAACCAACATATATAATATTGTGGTTTTTATATTAGGTAACCCTAACTACACCTCTGTGCGAAAGGGCATCAAAATCTGACCCGACAGTTTTTTCGGTACTTTTCGGACAGAAAGAAGTTTTTTTTTTTAAAGAAATTTATTTATCAAAAAAAACTTAAGACTACTACAATTTATATTCTGCCAAACTGCATAACAGTTTGTTGGCAGATGAGCTAATTAGCTAATTACAGTACAGGCTAACATCACATTTATTTATGACATATACTTAAAATATATAATATATATAATTATATATTATTTATTTATATATACATATACATAATATATACATACATACAATTAATACAATCATCTTAATATATATATATACTTAATAATATAATTTGTTTAGCACATTTATTTTCTATAAAAAAATATTTTTTAATATTTTTTTTTCTATAGTTTTATTTATAGTTCTTAGTTCGGCGACAATGCAGTCAAAAATGTAATAAATGTAGCTCATTGCAAAATCGGAGTTCTTATAAGTTCCTTACTTTATTATAACATTATTGTAATAAAAATACTTAATTAAAGTAAAATAATACTAATATATTTGACTTGAAATATCTCAAAACTGTCGGGTCAGATTTTGATGACGTCATAACAAAAAATACCGTCTAAATGTGTTGTTCCTAAAAAAAAATACTCCATATCTATTGGTCTATAGACCACTTTCGCCCAGTCTCCTTTAATCAACCGCCCAAATTCACAACGGAGACTAGGTTATTACAAATATAAACATATCATCACAACATGAATTGTTATTATGCGTCGTGGAGTAAACTCGGAGTAACGTGTTTTATTGTTTGTAGCGGGAAAAAAAAGTACGCGAGTTGGGTGGGACGGTTTTGTGATTATTAATCTTACAATTTACGATGTTTTGACGTAATTTATTTATGTTAACCCAGATTTACACGTAATGTTCGTTTGTAGCTTGTGAAATGATATTAAGATAATCTGTATAAAAATTATAAATGAAACAAATGTACAAGTGTTTAGGTTCAAAATTAAGGATAAATAAAGCGCTGGTATTATTTCACGAATTATTCTAGGTATTACCCAACTAGTTTCGCCTTATTGCTATTCTCAAGGGATTCAATAGCTAGTTCTATTACTAAGATTACACAAACATTGTGATAACAGTCCATGATGATGCTTCAACGAGAGCCGACAGTCGCAAGTATTAATTCAAAATCAAGGATTGGAGTAGATATGAAAATCATAAACATAATCTCTTGCATGGTTATTTGAAGAAAAAGCACTTGCTATTATTTTCATTTACATGCTGCGTGTAAATAAACTGACATTACATTATACTACATGTTATATGTTACATGTTATAATAAAGCAGAGCAGCAGCTTCAATGTTCATCTTTAGTGCGCTATTTGAGTAAACGTATGTGTGGTGCCACTAATTGCTTACCATGAGGGATTTTCTTTTTCTTTTTTTTTACTCTTTCCTAGTCGCTGAATAGATGGCGCTAAACTTGGTAAGTTACTGCAAGGAACGGAACGTCACATAATTTTTTGATTATTTCACTTGGATGTAATTTTGAGATCGTAAAACGAAACGTACATAAAAAAAGTATGAATGTCATTGTCTCATCACATCACAATGATATATTGAAAATAAATAAATAATAAAAATAGGAAAAAGAAAAAAAAAATTTAGCAGTGTTTTAATACTCAAAAAAAAAACCTCTCGTTCAATGCCATTTTACCTGGCTTCCGATAATGTGACTACACATTAGTTCCGCCAATGTCGAGTTTTTAAAAGTAAAAAGACGCACAGTGATTAAATAATAATTAGGTACCTACAACTTGCCTACAACTAAACGAAAATTATAATCTCATCGATCTTCCGCGAGTACAATAAAATAAGCATAAAAAATAAATAATATTAAAAGGCAGACTAGGGAATTTTTAAAACATTTTATGGTAACACCAACACAAAAGCTTCGATTTTTCCTCGCCCCGCGCCCCCCGCGTGTGTGTGAAATTTGTTTCTCTTGATAATTGATGAAAAATCATGGATTTATAATCGGTAGACTGTAAATCATCCGTATGCCATCCGTTTATGAATTATGAAATATATAATATTTTTTATTTTTGCTATGCAAACCCTGCAATATTTTCTTTTCCAGAATTGAAGTAGATGTTAACTGAAAATTTTGAGACGCCTCCTCCATCAGTTTAGTTTGGCCGCCATATCTGAAGCTCTTTCTGAGCCTACGAGTCCGTGTTGTGCTATTTTTTGTTGTTTTTAGATCTGTGATTTTTGTAAAAGAAAAGCTATGATTTACACTGACTTATGATACTACCATGGACATTATTTTTGTGTTAAGTGTTTGCTAATTACAGGAGAAACGATACAATTACTTTCTTCAAAGAACAGTATTTTTAGTTCATCCGCCATATTGGCGTTAATGTCTATTCGTAAGTTCTTTATTCGTAATTTCTAGCTTTATTACAAGTATTTCGATGTAAAATTACTACATTTGTTATCCTTTTTGTTAGTGTTACGCTATTTATTAAAGTTTTAAGTGCATGTTTCGTATATAGTGTACAATTCAGCATTCTGATTCATGGCCTCTTTCGAGGCAAATTTTGGCTATATTCTCGGACCTACAGCCTTGATACAGGATATTAGGAACGGCAAGTGTTAAAATTGCAATTTAGCATATTGTTTACACACAGATAGACAGTAGAATAACTATAGAAACTCTCTGATATAATTTTTGTGATTAGTAATAGGTTCCTCACTTTACCAAGTAAAAATATAGCTTTTTTTACGATATAACTTTCCCTTTTACAATTGTTACTCATCAACTGTTTATAAATTGCTTAAAAATATAAGTTTTCTCGAAAGTGTACTTTGTTGTTAATTTTCCCCCCAAATCAGTGAAATCTCAAGAGCTCAGAAATTTCTAGATGCAACTTGCTATAATTATCAGCCAATTCTTGCATGAAAGTGGCTTGTAAGTCATAAGTCATTCACAACACAATTCAATCAAGAGGGAATATGTAGATTTTTCGTTATACCCATCTGCATGAAAGTATTAATTTACTTTGATGCAGATTCTCTTTCTCATGTCAAAATATGGGGACACATAAATGCCAAGATCTCTTTATACTGAGTCATTTGTTTGTGTGACAACTTTATTCTTTTTATAATTTAATTTGTATTAGGTCATATTGCAAAATTACTCAACAGATGCAATTTGATTTCGTGCCTCTGGTAGCATCTCGCAAACATTGTTAACTATACTACAAAGAATTAATGTATTAACATTGACATTAGTCAATAAAACAATCTCTTTTATTATGCCCTCAATTAACAGATGGTTTATACTGCAAAATGTACTAGGTACAATATGGAATCTATTCCCTATTTATTTGAGATTTTACTGACACTAATGGTTTAGTTAAATCACAACTTCTGTTCGTAAACAAAATATGGTACAGCATGTCATATTATACTAAGGCAGTTTTAAAGCCTGCATAAGGTATTAATTATACAAAAAGGTATACCTGCTGAATGCTGATTATATAAAAATTGTTCCAAATTTGTCTTACCACTGCTACATAATTGGCTTAACCTTTTGGACGCTTCATCTTAGATCTACACTCCAGATATGAATAGATTTAATTGTTATATTTTTTTGCTGGCAGACTTAAGGTTAAATTAATTATGAGGTGAAATTTAGGTGAATTGTACTCTCCCCCTATTATCCAGAGCCATTTAAGCTGCACATGTACAACTCAGAATGCATGTGTAGTCAAGAGCATCAGCTTTACGCTATTACACTTCATATCCACCTCCTTGGTTGATGAAAAATTTATGTTTATGACATCTCTGTGTGGCACATGTAATAGAAAACGGGATTGTGGTCTTGTAGTTTCTCATTGAGTTAAATCTGATTTGAATACTCAGTCTTTGTCTGTATGTGCAAAGTGTACTTACATGAATTTCGCACAGCACAAAATGCTTTGTTAAAGAAATAACACAAAATAAAGCTATTCTGTTCTATTCTGTTACAGGTGTGTTCCAGTACATAAGTGTGCGCTTATAGAAGCGTATACTTGATACTTCCTCTGAATTTTATCCTGCTATTGCATGCAAGGTAAGTGACATACTTGCTACCCTCGCCAGTCATATACAAAGTACTGTCTAGATATATAAAGCAATTAAACAATTCTTTTTTAAAATTTTGCTATTTTACCTATGATTCAAAAGGAGAGGGTTGTAACTAGAGGTGAAAATTTCCTTTTATGAAGAAGTATTCCTGAAAACTTCCAAAGTCTCCAGAAACAGTGGATGTTTTAGAAAAGTCGAAAAAAAAGTGATGACAAGAAATTATGTATGTGTTTTATTCAGTTATATACCCCATATTTACTTACTGCGATGCAACTATCTCCAAGTTTAAATATATCCAGATGTTTTAAGAAGTCTTACTACTAGTACTGGAATGAAGCTAGTCAGCGAGTGACTTATCTAGGAGCAAGCTGTACCATGGAAGTTTTGGAAATATTCTGGAAGCTTTCCTGAATACTTTCTGAAACTTCTAAAATTTATGGAAAATTTCAGAATTAGAACTGGAGTTTTCACCTCTAGTTGTAACACCATAAGCTGCCCTAGGCCGGTCCCGGACGCACAAACTAAGTAAGACTAAGCCAGGGTGGGGTGTTGCAACCCTGATAATCCTATATTTTTTATATTAGGTGTAAGACAACTGAACAGACCTGAAGCCTAAAAGAATACAATGCATAGCTGATAGCTGACAACAATTATTAAAACTGACAGATTAGAAAAAGTAAGATAATACGATGTTAGCGGTAAACTACCCCTTGAAAATGAACTTTAGTTGGTCAGACTTTGTATAGTATTTACAAAAAACATCTCTGGTCCATAATTTTGCGAGATAGGCTATCCAAGCAAGGAAATTTTGTTTGTATAATATTTATTTTGTATTTGCAGGTGTGATCAGTTACATCAATTTGATGGGATGAATAGTCATCGGGTGCAACGGCACCGAAAAACAATATGCTAGAAAATTTTAATGTCTTCGGAGGATTTAGCTGATGCCTCTGAGTCAGAGAATAGACGAGCCTCTTGTTACAATTGAGGTGAGTAAACATTCCATAATCTTGTGCAACTTGAGCACATTGGCGAAACTAGCATTTTTGTCTAGAGGGGGGGCCGCCCCCCCCCCCTAGGAAAAATCGAGTATTGATCTAAAAGATTATGTACATAAATACCTATTTTGTTCGGAACGGATCGTATTCGGGAATATTGTATTGTTTTTTATCCTTTTTGTGAATAGTAGTGAAAGTCCTAGGTGGACCAATTAGCCGCCAGGGGGGGCCACGTCGAAGTTGCCGGGGGGCCTGGCCTTCCCCCAGTTGTTACGCCAATGATTGAGTAAAAAAACTTACTCATTCCATTAAAGTGAGCAGGCCAATCATTATTGGATCTATGTCAAAAAAGGGTTGGAACTATCTTGATCAAGTTGTGATCAATACGATTATACCTATATATATGAAACATGACTCAGAGATTTAAATAAAATGTATGCATATCCCAATTATACAATAAGATATGACATTAGAAAATATGGTTTATATCCATGAAATTAAGGTCGAAAGTTCTAAAGCTACATCTGTCTATAGTATTGTGTGATTTTGGCAGGTAGATTGCAGACTCCAGCACAATGCAGCAAGCGGTCGACCCTCTCGCCACGACCAGCACGGTAAGAGATAAATAAAAAGACATTTATTTAACATACCATTATGGACAAAGTAGTACAATGTTCTTAAACGTAAAGTTGTATGGCACTGTTAAAAAAGACGGTGACTCAGCATAATATGTTCCTATACCAAAGGCATTAGGAACGCTGTTATTCTGCCACAACCATAAAAAAAAACTTAGTTAACTTACCATTTACTTTAACCTAAACATATTCAATAAAATCAGCGTATAGTTAAAATATTAAAACAGAAAAATAATAAAACATTATTGTAATAGAATAAAATATGAATCTTGATATCCTTATTGGAGATACAACTCAGTTCGACAAAGTTAATGTTGTCTTAGCTGCAGCTGCGCAGTATCGATCGACCCTTCCTCGCCAGCACTCCGAAAACCACAACTCTGATCTTTGGCTATTTCCACAACCGCCAACTCTGTTGACGCGAATTGTAATAAAGATTTCTTTCAATTTCAACTCTTGTTTTTAGGGTTCCGTAGTACCTAAAAGGTATAAAAAAAAATATAAGGGTCGTCGTCCCCCCTTATCTCCGAATTTGGTGGACCGAAAAATGTCAAAAGGTCATGGTAATATCATTGATATAAATAAAGAGGAATATTTTTTGGACGAACGCCACCGAACGAAAGAGATAGAGCGACGAGCTTCGACAGTAGCGCGAGCGAGACGAACCGAGGTCCATGGGTCTCTATTTATAGATCCACACACGGGAAGCCGGGTACAGTGTCTTTCATTTTGTTTTGTCTAAGGGTAATATGTGCTTACGTAAAGATTACAGGAAAAATAAATTAATTTGAAAATAAATAAAATTAATTGGTCGAGAAATTCACGAAAACAAAGTGACAAAATTCTCTGTTTCCAAAACTTGAGTTACGGAACCCTAGGTATGCGAGTCTGGCTCGCACTTAATCGGTCTTTTTTTTGTAGAATTTCAATAAAATTTAGATGTTATGAAACAAAACAATGTCATGTACCTACCTGAAAAAAGTAATAAGGCACTTGCCGGAATTAAGATGATTAATTTATTTTCCATAAAAACAACCTCTGCTGAAAAAATAAAATGTCGTGGGGCTTAAGGCGACGTGAGAATAGTCCCCCCCCCCCCGCACCTTACTGTACTGTGCAGCTACCAAAGGCGCGGACTAGCTTCCATAATTATGGCTTCGCCAGACAAAAAGCGTGGCGTGGTTGGGACGAGATTATAGTGTTGTTGCCGGGCGAGTTACTATCGAAGTGTATGAGAGACACCCGCACAGAAAACGCCACGCTACACTGACCTTGGTATATCTGGCAAGACCTTTACATTGTAGATGAAGGTTTATGTGTGATGAGCGTTCGTGTCTCTTAGCCGACGGCGGAGTCGGTGAATGGCGCTTCGGCGGAGGACGCGTCGCGGCGCCAAGGCCGGGTCACCAATCAGCTGCAGTTCCTACAGAAGACCGTCATGAAGGCCGTGTGGAAGCATCAGTTCGCGTGGCCCTTTCATCAGCCCGTTGATGCTAAAAAATTGAACCTTCCGGTAAGGGCATTACACAAGATTTCATCGCTATACAAGTTTGTTTGCTCAATTAGTTAGCCGCACGCTATTTAAGATAATAAGTGAAAATAAATAAGCGGGACGACGTATCAATTCCGTATTAAATAATAAATCTATCAGACATCGGGTGTACACCGAAAGGTCTTTGAAGTAGTCGACGAGGCGCGCGGCGTCGGCTCCTTGGTATTGGCGAATTAAGGTGAATGGTCCAAGGCAGTTATAAAAAGCTTGTGGGAACCAATAACGACGACAAAAGTAGTATAGTTTCGTTCTGTTACTTTTTTCTACACGTTCAACTAATTTTGTACTCGCAAATAATCTGTTTTTTTTTTAAACAAAATGTTTTAACAGTCTATTTATGCAATTTAAAACTTCTATACATTGGATTACGAAGGTTTAAAAATGCAAAATTTGATTGTAGAACAGTTTGTTTGTAAAAAAACTGATTATTTGCGGGTGTAATGTAAAGTTGATGGAACGTGTGGGAAAAGGTAACAGAATGAAATATTAATACTTATGTCGTCGTTTTTGGTTCCCACACGTTTGTATGAAGATTGCCTTGGACCATCCTCCTTAAAGCGTGCAAACTATTAGAGCAAACGAACTGAAATGAACTGAACATATAACTAATGCAGTATGGTGTTGGCTAGTACCCGTTCACCTTAATGCACCACCTGTCTCTCCGGATTTACAAGCCTATTTCACTGGAGATTCTTTCCTAAATTAATTTTAAAACCAACTACTTTTTATCTTTTTGCTGACTCTTTTAAATTTATTTTATCAGAGTTACATCAGCTTCGGCAATGTAGTAATATTTTGTTTCTGGCTTTTTCGATTTATGGCTACCAGAAAAAAGCAGATATATTTGTAATAATGCAAACCTCTTTTCATAGGATTACCACAAAATCATCAAGAAGCCAATGGACTTGGGCACGATCAAGAAGCGGCTCGAATCGAACTACTACTATTCGGCGCAAGAATGCATCCAAGACTTCAACACAATGTTCACAAACTGCTACGTATACAACAAGCCTGGCGAGGACGTTGTTGTTATGGCGCAGACTCTGGAGAAGCTGTTCCTCAATAGGGTAAAATATATATTGTTTTACCTACTCACGCAACAGTATTGGCCGAGAATATTATGTTTTGTCTTACGATTGGTTAAGTTTTGAGGGTTTTGTAAAATTTTCTTTCCGCTTTTGATTGCCCAGTATAATTAAAAATGTGCAACTGTAACATAATGTGAGACATTGGGACACATGAGTTTCGTAATAGACTGCACGAGTGTCCCAATGTCTAATTATGTGCATATGAACATAAAAAATGTCTTAGCGTAACGTCATTTATACTATCTTCAACTAACAATTTCATGAAAAATTACAAATGAACACTCGTTCATTAAATCAAAGTGCGTCTGACGGTATTCTTGCTAGGGAATCGATCAGAAGCAAGAACGAGAAAAGAGGGCGTGGCTCAATTTCTTAAGGCACGACCTCTTTAATCGTCGTCGCTCGTGATTGGTTCTTTGGCAGTGTTATAATACATTTGGCCAATGACAGCACAGAATTGCGGTGCTACAATGTAATATTATAACATCGTTCAAACAATGTAGTTACTTATAAAACCGCTTTTTATGTTGTTCTTATTGCTGTATGGGAGTAGATAAAATATAATACATCACCATGAATGTTTATCTCATGCAGATCGCTCAAATGGATAAAGAAGAAAAAGAGCTCGAGACGCCATCGAAGGGTGGTAAAGGCGCCGCTAAGAAGCGCACGGGCAGCGGGCCGGGGTCGGCACCCTCGACACCCGCCGCCCCCGCGACTCCCGCGCCCGCACGCCCTGTGAAGGCTCCCCCGCACCCTGCCATGGTGGGCTCGACCAACACACCCACCACCCCCGCGTTGCCCGCGCCCACCCCTCCCGCACCTGCTACGCACACCGGCCTGCCGCAACAGGTATACCGTCATATCTTCCGTTGTTACAACTAATTTTGATTGTATCCTAGTGTGTGTGGTTCGAATCGGTCCGATCCACTGAAGAACGAAGTTTTTTCATTTTATTTTGGTAATTGCTTAAAGGATAGCAAGAATTTCACTAAACTGTGAGTGTAAATCGGACAGTTCGTGAAGTTTCAAACTTCGACTATATCTAGAATCCGTACTCCGTACCCTTATTATAAATGCAAAACTCTGTTTGTTGGTTTGTCATTCTTTCACGCAGCAACAGAACAACGGATCGACGTGATTTTTTGCATAGAGATAGTTTGCGGCCGGATAGTGACATAGGTTACTTCCTCCCCCCCCGAAAAATGCAAACTAAACCAGCGCGGGAGAAGTCGCGGAAAAAAGATAGTATACTATAAATAAAAAACGAGGTTATTAAGCATGTCAGATGATCTCTTGAATAATCATTTCTTACGTCAACCGAAATAGTGTGAATTAGTTGCCTTGACCTGGTTTCCAGTTGTTGCGACTTTGCAAGACCTGTGTCGAGTCACTACCGGCTTGTGGTTGTTATGAAGCCAAATTATTTGTCCGAAAAAGTTGCCAGACTAAAAACTTAATGCGCAATGTATTATTTTATTGATTAATCGTCTCTCTTGATCGCTCATATTTACGATTCAAAAACTGTTTCTATGAATAGATTCCCTTATCTGTTTGTAGTAGACATATTTTAAAATTATAAGAGTGCATTACAAACTAGAAATCAATCAGAAACAAATTTAAAAGCACAAATATTTTTGAAAAATTTTCTCCAGCCAGGATTTGAACCTGCGTTACAAGCTGGTATATCAAGTAGTTACAAAAAATATTCGGTGTACAGATATGGTGAAAAAATTCGTCGTTCCAGGGGTACTAGCATGAACTTGCTATCGGCTCGACATCGATTCGATAAATAAAAATGTAACTCTTATTTCATTGCAATAGGGTTATCGTTTAGAATTTATCGATTCTATCTGTCAAATTTATCTAATCGACGCGTACGTGCTCGCATAGCAGATACGAACCTCGGTAGCGCAGTCGGTAGCGCGTCTGTCATGTAAGCAGGAGGTTGCAGGTTCAAATCCAGGCACGATGGATTTTTTCAAAAATATTTGTGCTTTTATATTTGCTTCTAGTTTGTAATGCACTCTAATAATAATTAGAGTATTCAAAGCGATTGATTTCGCAATAAAAACATATAATCATATTTTAAAATATTGAAGAAAAGCGATGTATTTTATTTGACGCACAGTGACATCACCACACATTTCCTTGTGCATTTTTTTCCCCTTGAACGCATCCTAAATTCTGACAATGACCAAACCATTCAATACCTACACAAACATACGTATTATGGTTTAAACGCACGATATTTTTAATTATTAAAATAACACACCTAAAGTGGTTTATTTATTACAAAAATAGCACATTGAAGTTAAAAACTGGACCGCATTTACAGACATTTTTTTTACAAATTTTTCCATGAGTATAATTCCGACAGTATATGTATCTATATTTCGTGTGTAGGTGGCGACGCAGCCGTCTAACTTCCACGTGGCGGCGGCGCCGGCGACTCCCGTCACCACCATGCCGGCCGTCACGCTTTCACAGACACAGCCCGCCAAGGTACACTCTTAAACCATGGTATTAAGGATTACTTTGGAATGAACACCGAGTACGAGACATTTTGAGAGTTCTGTGGAATCAAGGATAAGGAGTATCAGGATAGCACTGGGTGCAGTAATTTTCAAGCATGTTATGCGAAAGTCAACATAAGGTGATTTTTATTTACAACCAAATTCTCGTTGAAGACATTGGAATTGATTAGCAACAACCATGATGCTGGTGAAATTCGCAAAAGTTCAATGTTGGCTGAGCTACTTGGGAGTGGGTTTTGAAAGCATTTTGGGGCAAAAGACTTTTTTCGAATTTGCAATAAATGTATGTTAGATGTTGTTTCATATCACCACGTCTATGGGTCTATAAATCATTCAGATGAAGTAGGGTTTTGTCGGAATTTCAATAAGTTCGTATAGTAGGTGACAGAGCGGAAGTGCGGGTCGCGTACTTTACATTCGAGTACATACATCTACGCCTGTCTCCCAAAAGGGTAAGCATATAGGCTACAGATATCGTGAATTCGTGACACATCGTTTCCACCTCTAAATTTACTGATCAAGGTAGAAGATTTTCTATTCTGGGTGCTTTTGAATTTTGAACCAGTTCGTACTCCGTAATACAGGAAAAGTAGCACGAAGCATTATGATTGTTCCAACTAGCACTATCCTAGAACTGTTTATGGGATAAGTACCATATGTTTACAGAGTGTAACGGGGCTAACTGTATGACTTATATGAGTCTGAATTAATTATTATTATTATTGTTTTATTCTTATTTTCTCTTTTTTTCTAAGAGGTAAAAGTGGCACGGACCGAGGTCAAGTGTAGAGTAGTTTACATGAATCGGTATGTGTTCTGGGATGAGTTAGACTGAAAGAATTTTCTTGTGCCACGACAGGTGTTCAGAACTACAGCTTTTTGCAGAAGATAAATTGTATGAGTCGGGATATCCAAAGTATTTAAACTAGTCACAAGATTAAGATTTTTAGGAAAAACACCTGTAGTTGATATTACGATCGGCGGGTCTATCCACGTAATTCTGATTTTCATCAGTATCAACTTGAGATTGAAATTTGACGTGCGTGCGACGACGCCCGCCTAACATGGCATCTCTTTTGCACGCACGTCAAATTTCAATCTCAAGTTGATGTTGATGAAAATCAGAATTACGCGGTAGACCCGCGGGACTATTTTAACAGTGTTCACACGCCACTGTGTTTTAATTTCCATCTTTGTACTTGCTTATTTTTTCTGTGTGTGTCGATTGCAGATTGTGAGTATTGGGTAATAATAATATAATAAGAACTGTTTATTTCAAGAAAATAATTACGAATATGTTTACAAAAATCTAAAGTTTCAATCTATAAATCTTAAGATTATATTACTTTAGATGGTTACCTTATCTCTTATAAATATCTTACACTGATCTTACTAATATTTTATACATTTTATTTTATCGCTATCGGTATCGCTATATCTATCAAGTAAACTGTGTTCTTTATTATTATTATATGTTTGTAGGTTAAAAAGGGCGTGAAAAGAAAGGCGGACACAACGACGCCAATGGGCAGCGCGTTCGAGGGCGGCTACACCACGCCCACTATCGAGCAGCAGTCGGGGCCCAAGCCGGCCAAGATCTCCACCAGGCGGGAGAGCGGACGGCAGAAGAAGGTGTGTGTGATCACACATTTACTGCGGAATTTCCACTCCGTTTTACACATAACGAATTTGTCAGACCAGAGTCTCATGTAATACAACTAAGTTGTAGGTTTAGGTGATTTAGTTAGCTTGGATAACTGTTTCGGCTTGTTATTACATGGTAATCGAAAATCTTTATGAATCTTTAATGTCGTTTAGATTGAAATATTTCGCGTTTTGCAAAATTGAATATTAAGTCTATAAAAGATCAGTCAAAACAAAACACGAGCAGATTCCTGTTCTGGATTCTGTCCAGGGTTCATCAGATCTATATGTCTTTCCCCTTAAATACATATATATTTGTGATAGGGATAAGAGACTAAAAGAAGAATAAACGAGCAAAACGTTTTGAAGTTCGCTCATTGAATAGGAAGAGCTGAAGATCCTGATACATCAGAGTACCTAGCTGGCGGCAGAAAGTTTAAATCTTTTTAGGCCCAAGCAGTTTGTTTTAATGATACGCCTGCAAACTTGCGGGTTGATACAAAGACTAAACGGTGGGCACTGGTTTCTCTCAAGATAGGATACCAAATACTTCGTCTGGAAAAAAAAAGGGAGCAGATCACATCATCTCTTGAGATGGTAATTTATCGCAGTCCCATATCGGCAGGTAGCCATAACAGTTTGATGTTGTAGGCGAATCGCGGCGCGGACGAGAGCTTCAAGCTGAGCGGGGGCGGAGTGTCGCCAGGCGGCGGCACCACCGCTCCCCACCACTCCGCCATCACGCCGCAGCTCGCTAAGGGCAAGGAGAAGCTCTCTGACGCGCTCAAGAGCTGCAACGAGATACTCAAGGAGCTCTTCTCTAAGAAACACTCGGTGAGTCAACACTTCAATGACTATTGACTTGAAAAAAAGGCGGACGAAGTCGCAGGTAAGCAACTACTGAAGCATAGCAATAGCGGTGGTTTGTAAGGGTGTGAGTGGACTTACTATGTAAATTGACTTACTATGATGTGAATGTGTGCATACAAGCGACTTGGCTTGCTCTGGGTGCTTCAGTTTTTGTTTAGCGAAACTCCGTCTGCTTTCTTTTTACGTTCATATCAATGGCTGTATACATATTGAGATCATCGTTTCATATAATCCCTGTATAAACAGTAGTTCATCAAACATAATTTGACCCGATTCGTCTTACAGGTTAAGTTACAAGGTTGTGCTTTCTGTTTAAACAAATTTCCATTTCCTATATGCAATGCAGTGCTTTTGAACAGTTTTACTATACCGAAACCACGGCCTGTTTATTAAAATGTTAGTCTTTATGTAGGGCTAATAGAAGCTCTGATTAACCATAATTACCTACTTTTAAAAAGTACCTTTTATTTCTAGCCTTAGGCCCACTTGCACCAAGCTACTTAACCCAGGTTAACTAACTTTTAATGCTTTGTCCTTGTCATATCAAGGTATAGAAATAAGAACATAGTATAAAAAGTTAGGTGACTTGGGTTATGTTGCTTGGCGCAAGTGGGGCTTAGACTTGATTCTTATTGACCAGGGTTATGCGTGGCCATTCTACAAGCCCGTTGACGCTGAACTTCTCGGCCTCCACGACTATTTCGACATCATAAAGAAGCCGATGGACCTCGGAACCGTCAAACAGAAGATGGACAACAGAGCTTACAAGACGGCAGCGGAGTTCGCGACTGACGTCCGTTTAATATTTACAAATTGTTACAAGTATAACCCCCCAGATCACGATGTCGTAGCTATGGCGAGAAAACTTCAAGATGTCTTTGAAATGAGGTACGAGTAAGTTCATGCACCTTTACCTTACCTAAATTGTCTATGATCAGGTGAAAGTAAAGCTACAGTATCGTCTCGTTTGCAGATACGCGAAGATCCCCGACGAGCCCCTACACCACGCGGGAATGCCTCACATGGAAAAGGGCAGTTCCGCTTCCAGTTCAGAATCAGGCTCCGAATCGGATTCCGAATCCGACGATTCCGAGGAAGAGCGCAACAATAAAGTCAAACTCTTAGAAAAAGAACTCCTCGCTCTCCAGGAAAAAATGAGGAAACTCGTAGAAGAATCTAATCAAAAGAAAAAGGCGAAAAAGAAAGTAAAGGAGAAGACGAAGAAACCGGTTCCGAATGCCGTGCCTAAGCCGAGCGCGCCGCCCACGTATGGTGCTAAACCTAACAATATTGGCGAGAACCTTGGTAAGTTTTAATTTATAATTGCTCTGGGTTCGCAATATGATTAGAGGGAACTTAAAATAACAGCAAAGGTGGCTGGTATCTAAAGGCATCCATTCACAGGCGTACTGCGGGATAATTCGCGTGTGAATGGCTCGGTGCACGGCTCTTAAACGCCACGCCGGGCAAACGCGCGCATGTGTGTCCGCGCATATATTTGTCGATAAGCTTTTCACGCACCTAAGTGAAAAGTGCGGGGCTGCGATTCTTTTATTTGTTGTTGCTTTAATGAGAGGAGTAATATGTCAACAATCATAGAGTTTTGGGAAAAAGCATCTTTATGTTCAGAAAGAAATGTGGAAGCATCGGTAAGGTAGATCTGTCACGTGTAGGGCTTACCTTGGTCCACAAGCGGATGGACCTCCAGTAAGACGTAACATGTGTGGGCGGTGACGGATTTTTCTACCGATTTATGGGTTACGGCGCGCGCGGCTCGTGTAGTGAATGTGCTGCTTTATAAATTAAAGTGATATAAACTAGGTGGCGTGAATTGCGTATAATGTTCACCAAATTCTTGTACACAAGAGCCTTGAGCGTGGTGTGACCACATGAGCAAAGCAGCGCGAGCGTAAGAATTGTTTGTGCCGCGTGCGTGCCGTTCTGGCTCACGTAATCTGTGTGCGAAAGCCTTTATTTCGCGGGTGTAAATTTCATCCTAGATGAATGCAGAGTGTGGTTGCGTATTTAAAGATTTTAAATTATCTCTTTCGCTACAATATTTACATTCAAGTGTTGCAACTAAGAATATGATCCGGGGATCTAAAAAGGCCGACTTGGGTGATTCATAAAATGATTTGAAAGTAGGATGAAGTCAGAGTTTTTTCACGCGTGCAAAAGAGACGGCATTAGAACAGAATCATTATATGATTCATCCAAAGTGGCCTTTTTAGAGGGCCTGATCGCAGATAACTTCACATGTTAGCCATATCTCTCTCTTACTCTGTCTAGCGATGGCGCGAGTGAGGGCTAAAGTAAAATGGCGTCCAGACAGTCCTATACTTAGTTGCAACGCATAGTAATAGTATGTGTGTTCTTTTTTACTGATTATATTTGTATGCAGGGGTTAGCGCAGTCCGCGGTAAAACGGGCAGCAAGCGCGGGGGCGGCGGTGGAGCGGGAGGCAAGGCGGGCGCGCGGGGGGCGGGGGTGGGCAAGCGCAAGGGAAGCGCGCCCGCGCCTCCCGCACCTCACCCCGCCGCCGCGCCTGATACCGACGACGAGGACCTCGCCAAACCCATGTCCTACGACGAGAAAAGACAGCTCTCGCTGGACATCAATAAGTTACCTGGTGAGTGATACAAGTTGCACCTTTTTGTATTAGGTGGGTGAAGTTAACTATTGTGTACATAAAGTTAAGGATGCTGTAAACTTTGCCAAGCTGTATCTTAAGACGGAAAGTGCTTTCAGTTACAGGGGATCAGAATAGGTAGAGTAAGCCCCACTTGTGCCAAGCAACATAACCCAAGTTAACGAACTTTTTATGCTATGTGGTTTGATGTGACAAGGACAAAGCATTAAAAGTTAACACTAATCAAAGTCTTCTTGTACGAGTTCCACTATTTTATTTCCTTAATTATTGCGACTAGTTTCGTCTATTTGACATCGTCGGGCTGATTGGAATAGGTTAACAGTGACCTATTCCAGTTAACAGTAGACTGTTAACCTATTCCAATCAGCCCGACGATGTCAAATAGACGAAACTAGTCGCAATAATTAAGGAAATAAAATAGTGGAACTCGTACAAGAAGACTTTGATTAGTGTTAGAATGAAGTTCCATCAAGGAGTCACACCTTACAGTATAAATTCATTAAAAGTTAGTTAACCTGTGTTAAGTAGTTTGGTGCAAGTGGGCCTAAGTATATTTCCCTAAACTTCATTGAACATAGTCACTAACCGGAGTCTTCAAGACATAGTGTTACTGTCAAATACTATGCATAGAATGCAACTGTTATATTTCAAAACATTTTATGAGTCATCTGCTTTTTAACTGTTATTATAGGCTTTACTATTGTTTCTTACCATATTTCATAGGTGTCAATCAGTGGCGTAACTATACCGTTCGAGGCCCGTGGCAAATTCATCGGATGCCCCCCCAATATAAAGAAGCTGAACCAACAATAACAATAATTTAGTCAAAGGTAATAATAAATGTTGGGTGTTGGGATTCTCCTCTGACCTTCCAGTTGGGGGCCCGTGGCATTTTGCCAACTTGCCACCCTGTAGTTACGCCACTGGTGTCAATAGTATTTCCGCAGTTACGCAAATTATTTGAAGGTAAACTTATCGGCGATGACAAAACCGAGGCTTTTAATTTAAACCGTGTGTGTGCCGTAACCTACATATTTTAAATCAACTAATTTCCCCAGGTGACAAACTGGGCAAGGTGGTGCACATAATCCAGTCGCGGGAACCCTCCCTCCGCGACTCCAACCCCGACGAGATAGAGATCGACTTCGAAACCCTGAAACCGTCCACCCTGCGCGAGCTCGAAAATTACGTTGCGAGCTGCCTGAGGAAAAAGACACGTAAGGGTAACTTTCCGCTTGCTTCCTTCTCGTTGTATACGACATGGAACACAATGGTATGATATTTACTTATATATTTGTTATGATCCCCGTGAATAGGATGTTTCATTCGGATTCGGAAGTCAGTGTCGAGGCTTTCGGTGGACACTCATATTGCTATTGTTTTAGTTTGCTAACTTTCCGCTGGGGACCAGGTTTGGACAATACGGGGATGATGATGTTGAGGTGGGATGCCTGCTGGGCACACGCGGATGGTCATCTCTCTATTTTGAGGTTTTCTATTCAATTCCCATTGCTTGGAGCTTTGATATCCTATTGTCCCAAGGGCGCTCCCCCTAAAATTTTTCGCTTCTTTTAGCAAATATTTGCACATCTGAGTACTCAAGATACTTGAGATCTTCCTTTTTGATGTGGTCATCACCAAATATCTCCCATCTTAGGCTAGAATATACAAGGTGACTTTTTGATCATCGTCCAAATTCATACTGAACGCTTGATAAGTGATCAGTATCTTGGATCAATAACCATTTTTGTAAAATTTGTAAAATTAAATTTCGGCTTCCCATAGAAATTCACTTCCAGTTACGAGTAAATCACTATGGGAAGTCGAAATTTCATTTTACGAATTTTGCAAAAATTTAGATTGATCAATGATACTGATCACTTACCAAGCCACCAGTATGAATTTGGACGATGATCAAAAAGTTACCTTGTATAAAGCATTCACCTAAGTAGTGATTACTCGCTTCCTCCTCGCCGCAGTGCGGGCACGAGGTATCCTCCTGTACCTTCATTATATTAAGTTAGAATACCTACTAACACACCAAAGTTGACTCTGCTTAGGTTAAGAATACACCTTACTTTTTTATAGACGATGGTCGAGAGAAACATCTTCGACTGTCGGCAGCCCTCGATGTTTCTCCATTCATCTACTGACTCTTCTGAAGCCAGGCGGGTTATTACCTTGTTAGTAACCTTTACGGGAATAGGAAGCCTAGGTTCAGGTCCGATGAAACTGTCCCCTGTCCTTGTAGACAGATGTGTTGTAGGGCAGGATAATGACACCTTTTGGCAATTGACTTTTTTTTCATTGGCTGTCTATAAGCGCCCTAAGATTAAAACGTAGGACTCTTTGGATATGGAAACACTCTTATATTTATAGTTAATGAACAGATTTCCTCTGTATCCAAAAAAAAATCATCTCCAGCTACAATCCAACTCAAATGGGGTATTCTCCTTATCCTTGTCTTCATAGAGGCCCAAAATCAGATTAATGACCCATTTCTGCTACCTGTTGCTTCTTCATCTGTTCATCTTCGACAAGTTCTGAGGTGGTCACCAGCTGAGACAAATCGAATGATTCGGACGTTGCAAATGTTCTACCAGCTACCGTTTCACGTGTCCGCGTGTACGTAACCGAGATATACAGAAGCGATAACGTCTTACGGCGGCTTTTATAATTCTGCCTAGAGGATTCCGCCGTGCAGGCGCAAAATGACCGGTTTTTCGGCGGATTCTTACTAGTTTAAACAATAAATTCGCCAGACGGGTGAAGAATAACGTCTACAATGCGGTTGCGCCCGCGGATATTTAACCACATAGTTTTTTTTTATTTATGTATGTGTTTGTTTATACATAAAATTGTTGTTTGCAGATCGCAAAGTGTCGGGCAAGTCGAAAGACGAGGCATTGGCTGACAAGAAGCAGGAGCTAGAGAAGCGGTTGCAGGATGTCTCAGGACAATTGGGACATGCTAAAAACAAGCAACAAGCTAAAAAAGGTAACATCAACTACTTTTTGCATGGTTTCGCATTTGTAGCTATTGTTGTTTATTTTAAAATTGCTATATTTGAAATACTGGTTATCCAGTAGTCGAAAAATTTTATATTGACAACACGTCAGTTTTTCTTGTCGAATTATACAATGGCCTTGAACGTTTATATTAGAACCAAAGCAGGTCTGAGAAAGGTAACCAAAATACTATAAAAAACCGTTACATATCTATTTTAGTTACCCTTTTCGGTTCCTGCGCTAAGTGCTTGCTACTTTGTAAGTTAGTTATATGATATATATGATGAATGATTAACTCATGTAACTTTTATTTCCTCCACATAGGACATATCACTAAGCCGTTTCATCTCCCCACAGACGGGTCGAAGGAAGGCTTGGGCGGCGCCGGCGCAGGCGGGATCTCCTCTTCGTCATCGTCGTCAGACTCGAGTAACTCGAGCTCCAGTACCGATACCAGCTCCTCTGACACCAGCGACAGCGAAGCAGGTTAGATCTGTCTGTCTCTGTCGCACCACCACTACCTACTACACTGATAAGGACCAACCGTAAAGGACTGTCCGGCTGCGTCGTTGCATCCCTTTCTCTTAGGATCGATGTTACTTAGATAAAGGAGGTGGAATGAAGTAACCGAATGGGATTTAAACGTTCGTATGATGAAACAACCTGACGTTTCATCATATGTTAGATGGTCGAATTGTACACGCATTTAGATAAGAGAACAAATGCTTCGATCCGTAGGTTTAGGCGCATTGGCAATATTAAATCTCGAAATGACATTCGACGGTATCGTTCCCCGTCGAACTAGATGTTTTATTGTATGTTTTCTGGTATATATTTTTTTAAATATCTGCGACTCTAGAGGTTAAATTAATTTGAAATCTAGTCCGAATTTAATACCAGCGGGGTGTACTCGCTCATGTAAGAATGAAAATTCGTGATTTTTATTATGTGTACGTCAGAGATGGTTGAGTTTTTATACTGGAATGGCGGTTTGACTGATGTTATGCTTCTTGTTTCCTATAATTCACTTATTTTTTATACTATAGATTTTCGTTTTTATATTTTATCAAGTATAGTCTTTTTACGTGGAAGTTAGCTTATATAAAATATTTTGACTCCGGAATGGCTGTTTTACGACGAGTATGAAAACATTTAAGTAGCGAAAGTTTATCCCGTGTCAGAATGGAGTGAATGTCTTTATTATGTAAGTCGAAATCATTCTTAATAAAGTCTCGCATGTTTCCATGATTGATAATGATAAATTGACATAGATAGCGCACAATTTTAAATGAATAGCTAATTCGACAATTTGCAGAGCGTTGTTTTTCACAATACATTTCACCTGCCCGATTTTATTGAATTGACACTGAAGTGACTTAGACGCCTGTATTAATTTTGTACAGTAACTTATTTAAACTGGTTTAATTTTGTGTGAATGTAGACTGTGGAAGATGTTCTGGATATGTATAATTATATAACTGTGATATGAGAGGAATATACCATCGTTGGAGACTTTGAAAATAATGCTATTGATATTAATTTTGTCTGCTGTGCAGTTTTATAATGGAGGTACACTATGGTCATAAGGAGGAGAAGCCAGCTTTGGTGTTTTGTTTACTATTTCCGGCTCGGTAAGATATTTTTTTATTCGGTTTGCTTTCATGAACCAGCAGGAAATACCTTTTCACATTAATATTTTTAACTATATCATGTCCTCAAGTGCGTCGTTATTTCATTTGCATCCTTTGAATTACTCGACGAAAACAACTACCGGAAACTTCAGATCTCATGGTACTAATAACGCTTTTGAGTGTGGAATTTAAACCCAATATTTTAATGTTGTCAAAGACTTCGAGCCAAGTAGTGAACGAATACCCGTGCGAGAGTACATAGATTCTTTGTCTTTGTCTCACTTCCACTCACTGGCATGAAGCGAAGCGAAGAGGAGGACGACCACTGCTGCTACGTACGTCGTCGCCGTCGCGGGCGCAGTTCAGTTACATGATATATGAAATGCAAACAATTGTGTAAGGACGGATACCTTCTTTTCATACTCCAGTGTTGCCATTTTCAGAATAGCATCGAGGATGTAGTTTGCGACATGTTGTAGTTAAAAATCTTAATTGAAAAGGTATGATTTTATTGGTTTAATGCTTGGTACATTTTGATGCTTGCTCCTAAAACCCATACGGGGCGAGAGAGCAATATTTTACACATAATTCTGTCGATACCGAAAGCTGGCCTCCTTCCTTCACAAATTGTTTGCAAAATTGTTAAATAAAACTTGTATTGTTGCCAATAAATTGCATTTTGTATTTACATTACAATGATTGTTTAAACTTCTGTAGTAATTCTTGCGTCGGCTAATGTATGTAAGCACAATGTGTTCATTTAAGTTTGCATTAGAACTGTAATGCTCAGGCATCTTCAAAGACTTTGTATTGTTTATTTAACGTCGATGAACATAATTTTTAACTTGTTGACCAAGAAGAGGAAGGAGGTGATCTTAAATGTTTCGAAATGTGGAGGATGATGAGAAGTACGAAGGGATAGAAAGTACTTTAATGATATAGTCCGGTGCTTCGAACTGAACGGAACGGCATATGGAAAGACTGATATTTTAAATGTAGACCTCTGATTGTCATATGTCAATAAATTAAACTAACAGAATTCAAAGACTGTCGAATTCCTCGGTTTTGAATGAAATATCATTATTGATTTTAGATAATTATACAGAGTAAATTTTTTTCATAACTCTTTTTATTTGTGTAAAGTTATCTGACAAAATCATTAATAAACTGTAACATTTTATTTATTTTAAATTCATTTAAGTGTACATAGGGAACGTTTTACAAAGTTTTAATAAGTTTTGGTATCAATCTCAACATCCACTTCAAAACTACATCGTACAGTTATAATTAATTCGAATATTTTACCAGACCAATAATTAGCTGGAGATACCAGATTTGCCTAACAGTTTGAGTGGATGTTGCGAGTCCTGCCATCCTTTTTGATAATATTTTGATGGTTTACCTTACAATAATGTATACTAAATGATGAAGTGAAGTTATCTATGGGCCTATTGCATTAGCAGAAAGTTTATTACATAGAACTATGTATTATGGTACTGCAATTTATTGTTATTTTATGTCGAATACATATTAGGTATTATATCACACAAGAAAAATATGTATGTATATTTTAGTATTACGAATAAGGTCATGGATTGTCAAGATTTTCCTAATTTTACAAAAAGACCAGTTGTTTGTGACTGTCAGTGTTGGTGCTGAATAGTATAGGTCCTAAATAACTAACACAATGATGGACTATTACTAAGTTTATTTGTTTGTATGTGAGTGCTTACATTACTTTAGTGGTACCTATGTGTGATCTTACTGATATCTACTTTTAAAGTATTTCTATATTTAACTGTTCTGTATGACGTCAAGCAGTCATTTTTATAGGATAACTCTGGACTAGAAAATAATGAAAAGAAGGAACTTATTGTACATTCCCAAATAAGAAATATCTGCTTATCGAAAATGCAATACAAACAGAAAAAAAATATATTTGTAAGAAGTACAACCTACTGATTGCGTGGAAAGATCTTGTTGTATGTTAGATCGTAGTTAAATATTGTACCTTAGAGGTATCTTGGTAACACGATGAGAACATAAAAAGAACAAAATTGATTGTAATAAGTCTTTGCCAACTATTGATCCATATAAAAATAAAATAAGTGTGAAGTATTATTCTCGGAGCGTAACTTGGCTTTGTTGAGTATGTCTATCACAGTAGGTTTTGTTAAGAATTTATGTATGGCGGTACAATTACCTTTTACAGCGCAACACATAGGTGTGTGTAATGTTGACGTAGGAAATGTTTTAAAAGGAACACCATGTGTATTAAATTTATATTAATGTAAGGTTTATTTAATCAATTCCCTTGACTTAAAATTGATTAGAGACTAAGAGCGAGTGGAAATAAACATTGTATATATTCATTATATGTATAACAAAAATTTAAGTAAATCTTATAAGTAACTTATTCTGCATTTTATTTCGCCTTGAGATCTGAAGTTCACAATAAGAAATGTTTTTTTATTTTTTATAAATTCTACCAAAGCTGTGCTTGTCCTCCTTGATGACTATGGGTGAGTTAGTGGTGTTGATTTCCTCTAAGTGAATTTAGATACAAGGCTTTTTTTCTCTATATGATTTGCGCAACATCGACTGCCATCTGGATTTAATTAGCTTATAGAAATGGCTTGTCTATTTAGTACTAGTCACGTAGTGATCACATTCTGTCGGGTTTATTTTTCAGGGACTGGATCTGGTCGAACACCCAAAAAGAAGGCGAAGAAACAAGTCCAGCAGCCAACCCCGCAAACCGTAAGCGTCAGTATCCATTTGTGACGCGTTTATTTACTTAGCTTCAACTAGATCACGGTCTAATTGGTTGTGTAACTAATATTAACAGAAGATGACGCTTCCGGTGCTACCGCCGGCGCCGCAGCCGACGCCACAGCCCGCCGTCATCTCGAGCGAGCCTGCGCCCGCGCCGCAGGAGCCGGCGCCCGTCGAGCCCGCACCCGTCGCACCTCCCCCGGCACCGCTTCCCGAAGTGAAGGAACCGCCGGCACCTCTCCCCGCGCCTGTCATACCCGCCCTCCAACCCAACAATAACACGGCAGATAACGCACCTCCACAACACGATAATGACCAAAAACTCAAAAGCGAATCAAGAAACGGATTGGATAAAGTCGACCCCTCGCAGTACATAGATCCGATCGAGCGATCTCTGGCGAGTCTAGAACGGAGTTTAAAAGCCGAAGTCCCCATGGACATGAACGTCGGTGGATCGGAGTCGTCGATGCGGCTAGAAGACGACTTCTCACTCAAACCTCAGATGGTACCTGACGCGACGCATCACAACCTCATGGCTCAACTAGGAGGTCTGACCGACATCCCTCACCTACCTGACCAACACAACGGATTTATGGAAAAGAATATGCACCACGAACGGGATTTACGACCCGATTTGAATCCAAACATGATGCCCGGTATGACCCAAGCACCGCCTGTCTCTTCTATTTTCGATCCTCTTCCTACGGCACCCCTTACTGTTACCGCTCAGTCACATCACAATATGCAAACCGCGCCTCATCTCATGCCACAAGCCAAAAAGGAAGACGCGAAACCTCTACTCACGCCTAAACCGATAGAGGATCTCATGGGAAACCCTAATATGGTGAATAATAACATAAACGATCGCCAAAAGTATGAAATGGAAAAGAAACAAATGGAAGATGCGAAAAATATAAACTTTGCTCAGGCGTTTAAACTAAAACAGGAGCAGAACTTAAAGAACGCAAGTTCGTGGTCGTCTCTGGCTCAGGCCGGCAGTCCACAGAGCATACCCAATGTAGCGACGACGGCTCAAGTGAAACAGAAGCCTGTCATGGACAGCTTTCAAGTAAGTTCCACTCTCTTTCTTTTAGATTTAGGTCTATTCTCAAATACGGACTCCAGTCACATGTTTTAGGGGAAGATGGTAGTATTATTCAATGCTAGGGACTACCGATAAAAAACAGATTTTTTATTAGTACAATTTGGACAAACTATTGTCTTCGTAGGGCCCTTTAGGTGAAGCTCAGAATATCTGACCTTCCCTTCATGAATGAGTATTGCGATGCTATTTTCCGTTCGTGTCCATACTATAAAATAAGGACAGCTACAAAAAAATAATTGAAATAGCGTTTCTGTCATTCGAAAATGGAACCAGACAATCAAAAAGGTCAAAAGGCTCATGTTTGCTTCGTACTTGTGTGTCATGCGTTACTGGCCAGCCGTGATTTGGACTCTTCAGTCCAAAACATTTTTCCGGGGAATATTACAAGTATCAAATATTATACCTCAGGACTCGACCACTACAAAATAACTCTGATTTCAAGGATTATTTCTTTATTTGACCTTGCAGTCAATTAGTTTTGAATAATAGTTATTTGTTTCGACATTTGATGGTTTCTTGTAAATTTTGTGTTTTAGGCATGCGATTCTTCAAGAAAAACAAAAAAGTTTTCATAGAAAGTTTGAAAAAAAACCATGATTGTGTCCTAACGTATCACCCGAAATACCCCAACAAAAACCAAAAATCTACGCCATGGCTGCTTCAGAAAAGTAATAATACAATAACAATTCTTTTTTAATCAAAATATCCTATAACATACAGAAAAAACAATAAAATTACGTAGATTGCCTCTATCCTTGGTGACACGATCAAAATTCACTGATTTTGACCTATGAAATCTAGTGTAGACAGAAAAAATATTTTTGATGCGCCAAAATGTACATAATCTGATACCATGGGCCGTTTGTTTGTGCTTCATTTAGATTCGGCTATAAAAAATCATAACTCAAGGATCATTATGATACCTGGGGACTGAAGTGAAGAGGTTATACATTTGCAGTGGCAGTTTTCATGAGGTTCTTTTTTGCGCTAATCAGACTTTGTGTTTCTTTCGTTAGCTGAAGACGGCCAAATAATTCTCTACATTTCTTCTAGGCATTTAAAAAGCAAGCAAAAGAGAAGATAGACCGGCAGCGAGCTCTGATCGAACAACAAGAGTTGAGGAAGAAGGAGCAGCAAGCGGAGCGAGAGAGACAGCGACAAGAGACCGAAAGGCGGCATCCTGATGAGGAAAAGACGAGGTTACCATCCTAGAACCTTTATTTATAATTTATGATTTTTATGATGTAGCATGAGACGTAATTGATAATCTCGAGTTCCGAATTGAGTGACGCTGCATTTTGACGAGTGAGCCAAAGTTTGAGCATTTGAAAGGCAAAGGATTTCGACTCCAAACACCCCTCTATAATGTTTTTCACGTAGGATGATTTCCCTGACAGTTCAGTGTTAACTGTTAATATATTTTTTTTATGGCAATTATGTTACATAACGCAAATCAAATTTTTAAAGCATCAATTATGTGTCAAAGAAACTAGAATCGATTTTTAAAGTTCAATTATTGTTTTGTCGTATTTATCGTACTTATATTGATGGAAAATCCAATTCTTCGGTTATAATAAGTGTACCCTATGTGAAGTAAACCACATTAAAAAAAAAACAGTCAAGATGCCGCACCGATTCATCGAGTATTGTTGTCGATTGACACGTCAATCTCTATGGATAAACGTATCGAAGATTGGATTTTATTCTATCGTTTTTGTAATTATATGCTTACAATCGACTGTTTGCTTACATATTGTTATAATATTATACCATTGCATTTTGAAACATTTTCTCCCTAGTAGTAAGAAATAATTTACTGGAAATGTATGCGTGCAGCGAAAACTTACCAATGCCAGGGAACTCATGCTACGTGAAAACATTATAGTCACTAAATAAAAACATCAACATCAACTCTATAAGCCGAATTGTTTTTACAGAGTGGGCGCAGTAGCGATGACCGCGCGCCGCGAGGGCGAGGCCTCGCCGGTGACCGCCCCCGCGCCCCGCAGCTCGCCCCCCGCGCCCCCTCCGGATGCCAAGCCCGCCGCCTCTGAGCGCGAGCGGCTGCGGCAACGCGAGCAGGAGCGCAGGCGGAGGGAGGCCGTGAGTACACTTTCACTATTATGACTCCGCCATTTTGAAAACGATTACATTTGTATATTTCGTATAGAGTACAAGAAACGATAAAGTTCTTCTACTATTAAATTAGCTACAGCCACCACTTGCAAAGATAGTAACAAATTTTTGTTTGAGTATAATAATTTGCCCACTCTGTAGCTCTTTTGTGTACTTGGATACGTCGCAGCAGGTCTTGATTGGTTGGAACTGTAAACACGTGGTTTGTAGGCCACTTATCTTGAGACTTGAGACGAGCCCCAACCAGCACTATAATACATGTTTCTGTAATCTATACTAATAATAAAGTAGTAAAAGAGTCATATCTGTACATTAATTTTTTGGCGAAATTTAAATGAAACGGATAATTTATTTATTGATTAATACTTCCAATTGTCGGCCCTTGGTAAAACATCATCAATATCTTGATAAAAATACTTTTATACTGTTTCACAATATCACTATGATAGGTAACTCCAACCGGGTTCGCTTCACGGCATCGTCAAGGAACCGCAATAAAACTGTTAAATATACTGATTAATAACATAAAAATGGTAGCATACATTAGAGGGTTTTTATTAATGATAAAAAAGGAAATATGTCAAAAAAAGACATGATCTTGCTAAGTTTCCTGCCCTTCTTCATAACAAGACTAATCGAATGGGCGGAGTTAGGCATATATTTATATATATAATGTAACCTATTAGTATGTAGTGTATAATTATAGATTTTAGCTATCATTTGAATCGTATATTTTATACATTGCTGCATAAATGAAATACACTTACCTTTAATTTAGTTCATGTTATTGTAAAATTGTGTATTATTTATGCCTACTTTACAAAATAAACTATTTGAATCAATTAGTATTTTACTGAGGTCAAAACTACAATTTGTTACATTATAGAGAATCAAATCAACCTTCTGGTTTTTTTCACAAAAATAACTGCACTTTTTTTGGCGGTTTTATTTTCTTGAATCCCCCGATACTAAAACCTGGTTACGCCCGTGGACCCTGGTAAACATATGGGCTGTAAGGGTGTTAATAAAATAAAATAACCGCCAACCCGAAAACCGACGATAAATCGCAAGACACGTCCACGCGAGCCAAGCCGTGGGAAAAGCTAGTATGTCTGTAAAGAAGTTTATAAAATTGGGCCGAATTCGAAGACCTAACCCTTTATCTATGTAATATCTTGTATAGTTTTGTTTGGTTTGTAATGTGGTGATGTGTTCGTTCCAGATGGCGTGTCAGATAGACATGAACATGCAGAGCGACCTAATGGCCGCCTTCGAAGAGTCCCTGTAAAGCACCCTAAATATTACTAGTGTACAGTTTACTTTATAAGGCCCAATGCAATCTAGAACATGTGGTGAACATTAGTGTGCATAGTGATTGTGCGTGAAACTGTCCGACTAACATGTGGTTAAGTGCTGTGAATAGATATACTTACTCTTAAATTATACTGTTGTATGTACCATCATAGACTTTGCGGTCGTGAGTATAGGATCCTTTCACTTAGGGGTTGCATTTTAAATAGTGTACTATATAAAATCTGTGTAAGTTCTAAATCGTAACGAACTGTCTGTAAGATTATATATTTATATCTTTTTGTCAAAACGACTTTGACTTCCATGAATGTTTTCTAGTACCTATTGTGACTAAAGTAGTACCTAATAATCTAATGGAAAAAAAAATCAAAAACATGTCTCTGTTAATATCGTTTAAACCATGAAATATTTAAATGTTAATAGACTCACGCGTTTTATGATTGCAATAATAATTAGGAAGGTTTCTTTCGTCACTTAATTTGTATAATAGTTTTCTTTTGCTTCGTTGTCGTGACTCACTCGTAGCAGCGATGTGCAACAATAAAATGCGTGGAGTACCTAATATTTATTAAGTAAATAAAATTAAACTTGTCTGTTACATATGTATTCGATTTTTGATAAATATTGCTATGTTAGTAGATTTTTTATCAGTCTTGCATTGATTTGAGTCCAGATCAAATGTCATACATTTGATTTGAAAATATATTTAGGTAATTTCAATTGGAAATGTCTTTTTATGTTTGTAGATAGAGCTCCAGTTTTATACTATTATTCGAACTTCTCACAATGGGTATAGAATGAGAATTAGTAGTCCTAACTACCTGTTTTAAAATGAAAACATTGTATATTTATAAGCAAATTTTCATTTCAGTCATTTACTCAGAATCAAATCAGATGTAGATATGAAGTAAAATATATTGACATTCCATATTGTATTTTTGTTGTTTTAAATCCACATAGAAAGAATATATCATTACCAAACAGCAGCAACAGAACAGCTCATCGCTCCCTATAGGTCCAAACTTATCCACCAGTCGATTGCACTATTATAAAAAAAAAGTGTCAAGACATTGCTCCGGCGAAAGGCCATAAGGGAATTAGTCGTTCACTATAAAAATGTCAAGACCCCCAGAAAAACACTGAATCGAGAGGCGGTGGTGAAATCAACGATAGCAATATATAATGGTGAAATGTCCCGCCCATCTATTTTTATCATGATGTCGAAGTCGCCTTTGACTGTTTCAGTTGTAAGTATAGTCGCTGACCTATTAGACTAGGAGCATACAGTCGGTAACCCTATCTATCGAGTAACAAGATGGGATCAATTTGTAGTAAAAAAACGACATCAAAATAAATAAGGTTGGCTGGGCGCAACCTAGAGCATTTTGTTTTTGCTGACTGTACAAGAAGCTCCAGGTTGCGCTCAGCCCACCATGTTTATTTTGGTGTAGTTTTTGTTTCTACACAACTACGAATTGGTCACATCTTACTGAAGACGATCCTGAATATTTTTTTTTAAAGGGGCTTACTTGAAAGACGTGATTTTTTTAATTAAAAAAAAACTTGATGCTGACTATACAAAATGCTCCAGGTTGCGCCTAGCCAACTCTGTTTATTGGTCACATCTTGTTACTCGATTCATAGGGTCAAGAGGTCTAGTTTATGTTACTTGTAAGAACTCCCATGTCTGATAGATTGTGGACGCACAGTCGGTAACCTTATGTTATCGAGTAACAAAATATATGGCGAATACGTTGTGGTGTAGACGCTCTTGATTCGGATGCCACCCAATGCATACGTTTTGATAAAGTCTCCGTACTAGCGAAAGAAAAGTTTTTCGTCCCGCGCAAAGAACGTGAAGCTATCGAAATTAGTCGGCATTCGAATTTTAACAGAGATCAAAGTTTGCAACTTGCCCAAGCTCGGAAGCCAATACTTCGTGCGACGTAGAACATGAACGTGCCCAGTGCGGTTGAAAGTGATTGTGTTAGTGCCGCCTGTATTGTATACTCAACTTGCACGACGACATATTGGACGATGTACCCGCCACTGCACCTCGGCGGGCTCACGAGCCCCCTCCCACACCCGCTGCGCATACTGCACGCTACCTACGTGCAGAGCGTCGCGCAGCCCGAATGAACACCGCCGCTGCCGCCGCCGTGAACGTCAGTGCAGGGACTTCGTCCCAAAGACAATATAACCACTTCGTTTACTTCGTCCGCTAACGACAGACCCTCGCTCGCTTGATAACGAATTCAAACATTATTATCTAAAACAACAAAAGTACATTTTGGTAAAAATCGTTAAATTTAAGTACATTATTTTAAGTTGTTAAGATATTACTAAAATTTCACGGTTTTTAGTTCGAGTTAGATAATGGTACCGATTCGGTGAAGCACATCTTAACTTATTTGACAGGACTAAATTTAATTTAAGCGTTCTGTCCTTGTCTTTTCGATAAAGAAAGAAAAAGACAGGACGCTTAAAATAGGGTTAGTCCTGTCAAATAAGTTAAGACGTGTTATGCCGAATCGATACCATTGTTAATGGACTCCGCATAAAATATTATAATAGCATTCCTTAGACACCCCACAATGTGGTGACAGCGTAAGGTGGAGCACGGCCTGCACCCACGGAACCTTAAACATGCATCTTTGTTCTTTTGCAGTAAGATACGTCGCAGTCGCAGATACAAACTATCGCGGTCATAAGCTTTTCGCTGTTCCATTTCCCGCAGTTCTATAGGTAAATGAGTCCTGAAGATATGAGGGTTCAGAGGTAGTAGACAGACACCACTATCAAACGACTTTAGGAAGGAAGCGCTCGCTGTGCGGCTGCATGGAACAAGGCTAGATTATACATTATCCTAATATCCCCAGACTAAACACCTGAAAGCTACATTTTGTAGACGTTAATGTATAAAATTTTGGCAAGTCATGGTGAACAAGTAAGAAGGAAGCAGAAGTTTTAACTGGAATGAGCCAACACCTACTGTCAGTGTACATTCTGTACAGGCCTGACAACTCAAATGTCACGTCATCACTAGTGGTACAAGGAAGACATTACTTTAGGGGAGTTTGGCAGATTTATTGATTTTTATTTTATTTGACGATTCAGACCGGATGAAAAATGGAAAGCAATTTCACAACTTTTAAAAATAATACATAAATATGTAAACAATTCAAAAGTAATAAGTTTCTTAATTCTTATGAATAAATTAATAAAATGGAAATGAAAAAATTGTTGAAAATCCTATAGTAAAATCGCATGTACCACTAGTGATGACGTCACCACTAAAAGCCATTTCAGTTGTAAGGCCTGATATAGAGAAGGTCAAGGGCGAATCCAGCCTGCGAGCCAGGAGGGGGGGTTACAGGCTTCGAAATTACAATAAAAAAATTCGTTCCCACCGGGTGTCTCATGACACTTCTCGACGTTTTTTACGTCAAAACTTTAACGGTTTATATGTCCGGAGCGGCTGTTCTAACCTGCCCACCCGGGTCCTGATTGAGGTGTAAAAAAGTTTTTTTCATCTGTCAAAGCTTTAATTTTTTGCCTTTTATCTTCTAAACGGCTGTATCTAGGTCCATGTTCATGGTACTCTAAGAAAAGGGCTTGACGAGCTCTATCTAAGAATAATAAAAAAAAGAACATCTTTTTGGGGAAAATTTGTTTGGCCATATTTCCGAAACGGCTGATGCTAGAACCTCCAGGCTTGAACTATAATTAATGGTCTGACAGGGGCTACATAACGAAAAAAAAATTGCCATTTACATGTTTTGACAGGTTGTGAAAAGTGGGCCGATTTGCACGAAAGTCGGTATCGGAGGCTTTTTGGCTCAGATTTTTGGGGTCTCCGATTACGGTCCCGTTTTCAAATTTGTCAATTTTAGACATTTGACAGTTCTTTGGCAAACTTTTGTAAGGCTGATGCTAGACCACTCTTGTTTAGACTGTAACGAACGGTATTAATTGTGGGTACATTCTGACCGATGAAATTTTTTGGCATTTGACAGCTGTCAAAGATTGATACTAGGGAAAATTCATCCGATTCGCATGAAATTCAGTTTCCACACGCTATTAAGGGTACGTTTCGTAACGTGTGATTATCACTCGGAGCGATGCGAATTTTACCCTGCATCGTTCAAAAATCGACCCGAGTGAAACCGAGGGTAAACGAACTGTTACCTGACAGTTGCGCTAAGTGTTTAGAAACGCTTTCGGGAAATGTGAATATCGCACTGACAAGTGCGATTTCTAACTCTGTTTGGGTACCGTTAAAATTCGCCTGACAGTTGTCATTTCGGAGTTTTCTCGGGATTCGGACAATTTTTGAAAATAGAATTCAACATTTCCGTACGAATACGGGAAAATGTTTCGAAACTGCTTCGACAGGATTATGGCTTGCAAATGCAAAGGTTGCAATGCCATCCATATTAAAAGCAATAGGTATTTAGGTACTTTACTTAATTTATTTATTTTCATTTGAGGTTATGTATTTACTTGACGTGTGTCACTCCAGACCGTTTCAAAACGCTTTTCTCACGGGAATCACTCGCAAGCGTTTCAAAACCAGATCTTTCATTCTTTCTAGTATATAGCTTTGTCTCTTTCTTAAAAACGAGTGAAATTTCGCACGAAGAACACACGTTTTGAAACGTAGCCTTACTTCTTAAATCACTCTCACAAAAGATCGAACGGAACGCGGGCGGGCGCATGCACAATCGAGCGAAGGGTGCAGATGAAAATCAGTTCTTTTAATAACTATTTATGTGCATGGATAAGTGTAATTTTAAGTTTAAAAAAAAGGGTTGACCTAGGCCCCTGGATCCGTCCTTGGAGAAGGTGTTGAATGAGCACGCCGCCGCCGCCCCAGTGACGTCATGTCCTACAGAGGGGACAGTTTTTTTTACCAGCCTCTACTACAGCCAGTACTACCTATACCTACGGGTTTTAACCTCGTCTAAGAAATAGTCATAAACAATATTTTAGATTGCTTCACATGCGTTGGTTTCGCTTTTTCTTGTTACAGTATTTCTTTTCATCCCTGGTTAGATTACGAATGCAGAGTAATAACTCAATTTGTGGCATTATCTGAGACCGCCTCATTATATCGTCTATAATTTTTTTCCCAACTGTGCTCGTCCAAACAAATCAATAGTCAAATTTTATCATTTATAAAGGTTGACTCTCGCTAGTGTTAATAGCCCCGTTCGTATTTTATAGTAGGAAAAAAGTTTTTAAAATGGAAACGACAAATATCTTTTTGAATAATAATATATATCACATTCCTTGACCGTACTGTACAAACTAATTAGTCTACAGACAAGCACATATATTATTACATATGTATAAATAAATTCATGATGTGCTGGAGTCCCACTGAATGAGGTATGCCGGCGGCGCTTCGTCAGACAGCCGCCGAGCTAGGATATGGAAAGTTTGTCCCACTCTAAAGTATGATTGCACAGAGGACTTTAGAGCCGAAAGTTGCTCGGCTTCGACTTGCGCTGCGTTATTGTTCACTTTGTGAGGGCTCAGCTGCAAGCTCTTCACGCTATTATTGTTACTGGTATTATTACCAGATCTACGAGAGTTCTCGTAGTAATTCTTCTCTTGTCGTTGTCTCAGTCTTCTACCATGGAACTTCGCGTTGCCGTGGGCGGGGAGCGGCGGTGGCGCACTGAACCCGTTTTCGTTTGGCGACGGCATACTTTTAGATGCTTCATCGGGCAGTGGACAAGATTTATTTAACTGAAAAGAAAAATATATATTTAAGTAAACTTTTCAAGTTTAATCTAAACAGCGTTGTGCTCGAACGGCGAAACATACCTGATTATTTTGTTGTAAATACTTTTTAGGTCTTCTATATTTTCTACGTTTGACCTCGCCATTAGGTCCTATAATTATATCTTTCTCACTCAACTTTCTCTTCAGGGGCCTCACTAAGGGGCCTGATAGTGGATTCAGTTGCCCAGGAAGTGATAATCTAGAGTGGAAATTATTTTGCCGTCCATTTTGCTTATGTACACTCTTAGCAGACGAATTTTGCATCAAGAAAGGATTGTTTTTACCCTGAAAGTCTTTGAGCGGTGGAATGATGGCGTCTAAAGTACCTCTGCTTGAGGTTTCGTCTCCAGAGGATTCTACCTCAATGTTGAAACTATTGCTATACGGAGGGACGCTGTCCATATGTTGGAGGGACATTATTTTGGAATGTTCTATGATGTTTTTCGTTGATAATTTCGACACTTCCATGTTCATAGTGGCTATTCGAGACGTGTGCGTACTGAGGTCGATTTTGTTTGGCTGCGATTTGTCCACTTCACTAGTTTCCATGTTTTCTTTGGGTATGTCTAAGTTAACAGCTATAGGGGATGGCACCGGAGGACTTTTAATAATAGATTTAGCTTGATTTGATTGAGTTTCATGTCTTTGGGACAAGTTTTTTGAGTTGTCCTCTTTGGTTTCGGGTTTCCTAATGATGGCGGCGGGATCGGGCGGGGAAGGCCGGTCATCGGACTCGCTCGGTTTGGCTGATTCGTAGGAACTTGTCGAGTCTTCTGAGTTTGAGTTCGAATTTAGATTCTCGTGAAACCGTTTCCCCATCATCAGGTTGAGCCAGTGTCCGTCGACGGGCACGATCATGCGTTGATTTTGATTTTTATAGGAACTTTTATCATTTTTGCTACTTGAAGGTTGGAAGCTGAAACAAAAATACTTGTATTTACTAAGACATTATGAAAGCAGCGGTAGGAGCCAAGTCGATAGGGTGCCAGAGACAATCCGGGTTCGATCCCTGCCAGGGCGAGCACCAATTAGACATTTGGAACTTATTTTTCATATTTTACAAATTTGAAGAATGATTTAGTCAGGAAATCAACTTGAGGTAAGCCTACATGTCTAGTCTAAAAACCGTGCATTTTTATCCGAAGGCCCACCCATCATTACGTTTGGACGCAATGATTGCTAGTTGTACGATTGTTTGACTGTTAAGGCGTATTACCACGCTAAATAAGCAACTCCATGTGTGTCGGTACATTGAAATAATGTTCATTTCAGCGTGCCTTGAAAAGTGGCTGTTACGACAACCACTGCGTCTCCGGCTAGCGCAAAATAGGAGAAAATAATACTTTTCACATGGACGCCATGAACGGAAAAAAAAATTTGAACTTAAATTTTTTAGATCTAAAAATTTCCTATATTTTGGTGAAATAATAAATAAAATCGCTTTAGGCGTTTGGAAGGAGTAAGACAATTCTTGTGTTAATCATGTGAAACTTTCGATGACTTTAGATTTTATTTGTCAAAACTTACAATAGAAAAACAGTTTATGAAACATAAAATTTATTTTTGACTCTATAATGCCTATCATATATTTTTATGAAAGTTTTTGGACCACCCGTGTGGGAGGTGTAGGCCTTCAAAGACAGGCCCAAAATGCAGTTGGCGTATCCATTCGCCTTAAATAAAAAGGAATGACATAACAAAACCATGTACCTATCATCGATGGAGTTACTTCGTTGTGAGGTAGCTCTCGGCAGGAAGCGAAGACGGGGCGCATATTCTCGAACTAACACGTCAGACAATGGCTCTCCTTTTTTAATCTGTCGATGAAAAGAAATCAATATACGCTCGGGCAAGTATGAAAGTCGAAGTGGCCTCAGCATTTACCCATACGGCTAGAAAATAATTTGCAAATGCATTATTTTGTAAGAAACAAGCGAACGCCTCGCAGTTGCTCGCCAATTTTAGGCTGGTTGCGATTATATAAGGTCTTTCAATTTAAATGGAAAGTAATTTAGGAGGTGATTCAGTATCGTTAATACATCACATTCCACTGCAAAGTAAATTTTTTTGCGCGAACTTTTTCTTCACTTGTCCATACAAACTGAGTCAGCTGATCGGATCACTTAGTACTGAGAAGCGAAAAAAAAATTCGCGCAAAAATGTGCTTTGCAGTGGAATGTGATGTATTAACGATACTGAATCACCTCCTAAATTACTTTCCATTTAAATTGAAAGACCTTATATAAATAGTAAACTTGAGGATTTTGTAAGAAGTGGGTTATTATCTGAAGATGCTTTTATATACCTGTTCTAAAGCTTGTAACTGGCGAGGCGGCGGCGGCGGCCGGCGCAGGCGCAGGCCCCAGATCGTGGCGCGCTTCTTCATCTCGCGCCCACACTTGAACCTCTTGCGAAGTGACGTCAGCGCTGTGAGGATCTTCTCACGTCGCTCGTTCACTGGCGTCCGCCACATCTGTTAAAGATAACTATATCATTACTTATTATATTATCCATCACATTATAATGTTCTGCGAATCTCTGCTCAAGGCACAGGTTATACATAAATAGTACTATTCGCGCCACGGTTAGTTGTCATTTTTTGGATCTGTTTGGCGGGGTAAGTGAGGTGCGACGGGACACACGTCTCGTGTTCTCTGGGTACAGTCGCTCAAATTGCTATATACCAGCGTTTCTTAACCTATTTTGTCCACGGACCCCTTAGGAAATCAAGCACAATTTTAAGGACCCCCTTAATAAGAAAGCAGCAATAAATTTCGGACAATTTATTTTAGTTATACAAATTACAAAAAAAATATACTTTTTCATATAAAATACCTCAATGAGAAGGTTGGTGCTGCTTTTTTGCAACTAAATTAGTGATATTTGGGTTTATATTACTACTAAGATTATAATCTAGTAATAGCCTAATATATTACTAGATTAGGCTAGGGACCCCATACATATGCTCACGGACCCCCAGGAGTCCGCGGACCACAGGTTAAGAAACGCTGCTATATACGATTACGTTCGGTACGAATAATGTAATATGTGTAATTTAATCCCAACGACTAATTATGTTCAGTTAGACGTGATAAAAATGAGATTAGGCAAAGAATACACATTTCGCAAAATGACTAACGCCTAAAAAAAGGACCTGCCCCCTTATTCTGTATCTTTAGTTGCCAACTGTACTAGGTGCCTATCATCAAAAACATAGATAAAAACTGAAATTTCAAAATTTCGTTTAGTGGGTATTGAACTATTAACAATCTGTGTCGTCACTTCAAGTGCGAACATATCCTTAGGAAATCGGAATTCGATAGTATATCTATGTTTTTGATGATAGGCACCCAGTAAAGAAGGCAACTAGAGATACATAATAGGCCCGCAGTTCGCAAAAGACCAATTCTTTAAATGACCGGCCCCCTTATTGTCTAACTTTAAAATCTATCGCGATTGGCTAGAAATGACATCACATCACACATCATTTTGAGCCAATCATGATACATTTGAAAGCCAAAGCAATAGATGTTGAAGTTAGACAATAAGGCTCCAGATCTGAAAATGACTAATTCTTAAAAGAATTAACTTTTCTCAGTATAATTTATGAAATAAAAAACTAGAAATAACCAATATAAATAATTTATTAGTAACATTTTATTTAAAGCCCATAATTCAGCTTATCATTAAGGTGTAAATTTTAAAAATTAATTTAACAGGGTATTAAAGCTCACCACTCATCACGTTACGCGGAATAAATCTTCAGTGAAAAGTGGGCGTACGTTGGTTGGCTTACAGTACACGTGTCGGACTAGTCGTATTATACTGAGAAAAGTCATTTTCAAAATTAGGCATTTTTAGAACAGGAGATCTAAAAAGGCCGACTTGGGTGAATCATAAAATGATTTGAAAGTAGAATAGAGTCAGAGTTTTTTCACGCGTGCAAAAGAGACGGCATTAGAACAGAATCATAATGTGATTCATGCAAAACGGCCTTTTTAGAGGACCTGGTCATTTAAAGAATTAACCTTTTATAGGTTTAGTCATTTCACGAATTAACCATTTTGCGATTTAGGCATGCTTCGCCGAAGCTTAAAAAAGCAACTTTGTCAAGATATCAGTGATCAATCACTAAAAAACTGGCAGTGATCACCACCGACTTGCCCGAGGCACTATAAATACCAATTTTCACTCGACTGCTTGTATGTAAATGCAATCGCCTTTTCTGACAAAGCCAAAAACTTTCGAGGTAATACTTGACAGTAATTTGGCTTGGGTGCCACATGTTAATGAGACTAGCAGGAGAGTACATGGCGCATTACACTCCCTAAAGAAACTCCAGAATTTTCTGCCCTTAAAAACAAAAATCTTACTTGCTCAGACGCTTCTTCTTCCCATCATTGATTATGGTGATGTTTGTCTCATCTATGCCACTGAGGTGTTAAATATTTGAATACTGTTTTATTGCTATTTTTATGTAATATATATTTATATTTTTAATTTGCATCAATCTCCTTGTACACTTGTATGATTACTCGTTTAAATTTTTTTGTTTGTTTGTTATTTCCTGTTGGTTTTGCTGGAAGAAATCTCTTCTTAGAGATAAGCACGCTAATGTGCATATTGTTTAAATGTTAATATTATATGTATCCCTGTTTCTGTATATGTGTGTGTACAATAAAGAATAAAGAACTGCTTCAAGCAGTTGAAGGAAACACGAAAATCGATGCATTGCGATAAGAAACCAAAGCAAATGTGGACGATATAATAATTGATTTACATAGGGGAAGCTCTGCGTAAAGTGGAACGCAAACATTTAGCACTGCAGTATAAAGGTAAGAGGTCCAACTTCTCAAGAGAGACTGAAACTTATGAGGCAGAGAAGAGAAGCTTCAGACACACTGATACTAAGGTAGGGCCACTGAGTGATGGCACTTATGACAGCTGCTTTTAGTGATGAGGTACATTTCAAATTTCGGTTAAAAATAAAAATCAAGTGTGAGTTCACTCAACATTAGACACGTCATTCAACATTCAACATTCAACATAATGATACAAAAGGAAAATGTGCCAAAACCAGTGGCGTAGCTATCGGAGGGCTATGCGGTGTAGTGCCCCGGGGCCCCCAAGAGATGTTTAAATATCTAAATCGAAAAAAGTATTTTACTATCATTTATTTTCGTTTAGTTTATAGTGCGCGCCAATCTTTTAGTCGCCTCTGATTGAGTTACGAGTGCAAGCTTGCGCAGGTACAGTCAAGGAAACAATAATATCAACGGTTGACTATTAAATGTTTACTATAAGTGGGAAGGTGTACTTGTTGTACCTACCTATTTAATATATATTGGTATTTTAGTGCAATCTTAACTGTTTAATTAAAACAAATTAATATAAACACCATTTTCCTACATTGTATTTTCCTCGACCTTTTTAAAAGCGGAGGTCCTGATCGTATACCACCAGTTTTCATAGTTAAACTGTCCGACAGTCTAGCTTATCCGCTTACAATCTTATTTAGACGATCTCTTTCGGAGGGAGTGGTTCCTAAAGTATGGAAGGAAGCATTTGTTACCCCAGTCCATAAAAAAGGTGACAAAGCGAATGTCGAAAATTATCGGCCTATTTCGAAACTATGCCTATTCGCCAAAATACTGGAACGCATTGTTTACAATCAAGTCTACGCTGCTCTTAAATCTTCATTTAATCCCAACCAACATGGCTTTCTCAAGAATCGGTCCGTAGTCTCCAACCTAGTAACAGCTAACGAATTTATAACACGTAGTATGGATGAACATTCACAGGTTGATGTTATTTATACGGACTATAGCAAATGCTTCGATCGGATTGACCATCAAGTTCTTATACAAAAGCTAATTAATGCTGGAATTCATGGTGACCTTCTTAGATGGTTTACATCTTATATTGAGAAACGAAACCAAGCTGTAGTATTAAATGGCTTTACATCTATTTGGACAACTATCCCCTCTGGTGTACCGCAGGGTTCTTTGCTTGGTCCTCTCTTGTTTATTATATTTATACAGGATATTGATATCTGTTTTCTTAATGCTAATAAAGTCTTATTATTTGCTGATGATATGAAGATCCTAATGCAAATACGCACACTTGAAGATATATATAAACTGCAGTCCGATCTAAACAGGTTTCAAAGTTACTGGTTGGCTAATAAGCTGGATTTAAATGTTTCCAAATGTTTTTATATTTCATTCTCCAGGAGGCACTCTTCTCTAGACGTTGGCTATTCACTTAAGAGCATCAATTTAAAAAAAGTTACAAGTATACGAGATTTGGGCGTAATTCATGACTCAAAGCTCTTATTTGATGAACATATCAATAACATCGTAAGCAAAGCCTCAAAAGCATTAGGGTTTGTTATGAGGACATCAGGTGACTTCAAGAATTTAAAATCCATAAAAATACTATACTGTGCCTTTGTTCGGAGTCATCTGGAATACGCGTCTCAGGTTTGGAATCCACAATATGAAAAATAGAGATCACGTATTGAGGGTATTCAGGCAAAATTCCTGCGGTTCCTTGATTACAAGGCCCATCAATTTTCTATTGACTATGAACATCGCTGCTCACGATATCATTTTCTTCCCTTATCTGTAAGACGCGATATCTCAGATATCTGCTACCTTATGAGCATTGCCAATGGATCAGTAGATAGCCCTGAATTATTGTCATTACTAAACCTCAGGTCTTATAAAAGGACTATGAGACACCCTGAACTTCTATATGTATATGCATGCAATACTAGACATAGACAGAATGCATTCTTATCAAGAGCGAGTTCTCTTTTCAATAATATTTCGCTTGATATAGATTTGTTTTGTTCAAGTACATCATCAGTTAAAAGAGCTTTAACACTTTTACACTTTAAAAATGAGTAGGTAAATTCTTTCAATTTATCTATTCTTAAATGTTAATTGTTTATTTCTAATTAAACTAAAATTTAATATTATTTATATAGTATTTGTAAGCAAAAACTGTTAGTTAAACTGTTATGCCCCTACGGCTCACTTATTTGTAATCTAAAACTGTAAGTTAAACTGTTATGCCCCTACGGCACACTTATTTCACAGTATAAGAAACATACTGTGCTTGTTTGTAAGTTAAAACTGTAATTTAAACTGTTAAGTTAAACTGTTGCCCCTATGGCTCACTTCTATTTAATTTTGTCATCCATTAGGTGAAGATTTTTTATCGGCATTTAGTTATTTATTCATAATTTTTACTGTACCTATTTGTCTGTTAATCTTCCTATGAGTAAATAAATAAATAAATAAATAAATAAATTGTCGCCTTAAAACGCTATAACGACCGCGAGGCATAACAACAACAATAAACTTTAACAAACTAAATCAACAAAACAACAAATAAAGGCAACACAAACAGATTCAACGATTAACTTAACGAATCATAGATTTTTTTCCACGAACGTACTTTTCATGCAACGCGCGCATGTGTAGTGTACGGACGTAGCACTAACACTAACGCATAGTGTTGACACCTGCCGAACGGCGAGCGGGGGGTGTGGTGCGGCATGCAGGCGGGTGTGCTCCGCGTCCTCGCTCCTGTAACGTCCCCCTGACACCGTAAAACGGCTAATGCGTCGATTCTTGGGGCTAGCTTCAGAGGCGACTAAAAGATTGGCGCGCACTGTAACTTCGTCATTGTTTTGTTTTTAATTAAATATTATTGCGTAACTTGGCGACCTCAAACACGACCTATAAAAAATGAGAAACTTTTTAAAAAAAAATTCTTTGTTTCTATACGAATTCTATTGCACAATAAAGCAACATTCAAATCGAAAAATAATAACCGAAACAAGTAGTACATCACTATCAACAATGAAGTATTACATTTTTTAATCCACCTTGCTTATAAATAATTACGATACTTTGTAGGCATTTAAACGTCATAGGCGCCATCACTCAGTGGCTCTACTGTACGTAACCTTCGACGTTTCAATATGCGCTCCGAGGGGAAAGCGATTGGACAAAAGAAGGGGTCGAAAGTATTTGCTCATGCCTGCAGACAGACGAAAGCGGTTTTACCTACCGTGGACCGTCGTCTGACAAAAAAACTACTACGTCTTAATAGATCCAACCTTCGCATGATGGTAGGGCTAATCACAGGACACAGTAACCTTAACAGACACTTCTATATTTTAGGTCTAACGGACAGCCCTCTATGCAGAGCTTGTATGGAGGTCGAAGAAACGCCGACCCACGTGACAGTGGATTGCGTAGGAGTCAGCACACAACGGGCTAAGATCCTCGGTGAACCGAGGACGCTCCGCCAGTCCTGTGGCGACCCGCCTCTTGGGATTTTGGCGTGAGCTGGGCTGGCTAGAATAGACGGCCCCACACTTTTCCACGCACAAAGGTCCAAAAAAGAGACTAGGTGCGGAAACCGAGCCCACCAAGAAGAAGAAGAAAAAGTATTTGCTCAGCAGCTAGAGAGGAGCCACCTAAAATAGATTAAAACTGCGGATGGAAGGGTCGTCGTCTAAACCAGAACTATTCACTACGACTGAGAAATTCTATGTACAACTTTATGCCCCGCAGCGCCAAAAACCTCACGTCACCGAACCCAGAGCTCCATATACACACACATTTTTTCTTTATATAAATACCTACACTTATTCAAATAAAAATATTTTAAAACTTATTATGTATTAAGCAAAACCTAATTTTAATACAAATTTGTAAAACAAGATCCGTAGAAAGAGCGGGTCTCCCTTAAAACAGGTTGTAAAACTTAAAAGGGGAATCCCACCCCCTCAAAACCTACATTTTTTAATGCAAAAAAGAATTTTTGAAAAAAAAATAAAAAGAAATTGAACTTACACGCAACTACACTGACGACATTCCAGACATCGATATGGGTGAGTTTAGGATCGTTCTCAGACTTAGGAACGGTGAGGGTAAGGACGGAATTACACCAGAGCTTCTAAAGCCAGAGGGACACCAGTCCTGAAGGAGCTACAGAGGCTCTTCCTTCAACAACATCCTCTATAATCGAGGCTGTACCGAAACACTTGGGCAAAAAGTGTTGTCATATTGTTCGTTTATATGACTTCGGAGCCATGTCGACAAGCTTTCCTCGAAGGTAATCAGTAAAGTGATTACTAATCACGAATCAAACAGAAGACTGAAGAGTATAACCATCCAGTGTGGCTGACATTAATTGACTATAAGAAAACCTTCGACTCTGTTGAAAGTTGGGCTGTTCTGGAATCCCTGCCACATGGACTAGCGGTACGGCAAGGTAATGACAGTCTAACGATGATCATTCAAGTTGAGGATCAGCAAACTGAACCTATTCAGCATCGACGAGGCGTGAGACAGGGAGTTGTTGTATCCCCGAAACTGTTCACCAATGCATTTGGGCCTCGACATGAATCTGGACAACACTAAGGCCATGTTAATTTTATACGATCGACAAACGATGGGGGAATCTCGTTAATTTGATTGCATATGCATATCCTAATGCGATAGGCGGGCAGAATTATGAGTTGCATGAGCATAACCCGTTGCAAAGCCAACTCCCTTTTGCTATAGCAAATGATACAAATCCCAAGAATTTCCTAGCCAACAATGAAAATCGTATTAAAATCAGTTTACTTTATTTTTTTTAAGCGGTATATTCGTAGCCGTAAGTTGTATTTTATGTGGAAACTTAAATTCCGTACCTTCTCGGGCAGTTGCAACGCGTGCCAGTTATCCATGATGTATGGCATGATGACGGTGTCGAGATCGAAGTAGTTGGGAGCGTTGTACGCGGTCAGGTTGTACAACGCGAGGTGCGCCAGGTCCAGCCAGCAGAGCTCCAATCGCCTTAAGTACTCCGCGCCGCCGTTGCAGTCTGAGCACGCGAATATGTACAGTCTGAAAGTGATATATTTAGACTTTAAATAGCGCTAATGTTATTTTTAGACAAAAACTAACGTTATATATCGCTGGTATGTAGTTTTGATGGAGGATGGAGAGAATTAGTTGGAGAAAACTAATGAGGAAGTGCTGAAAAGAGTTAAAGAGAAAAGAAACACCATGAATGTAATTGAAAACAGAAGGAAGATGTTCAGGCATCTTTCGGGAAAATAGAGGGGAAAAGATGAAGAGGCAGACCGAGGATTAAGTTAAGTGACCATTTTAAGGCAAAGGCAGGAGTTGTACGTTACCAAGAACTGAAGGATTTGGCTCCGGGCTAAGTTCAGTTTGATCGCTCGCCAACACTCGCCTAACTCTGACACAGCAGTATAGCAAATACAAATTTTACGCGTGCAAAAGAGATGGCATGATAAGCGGGCGTTGTCCAACGATCAAACTGAACGAAGCCCTGCCCCTCTATTATGTATCTTTAGTTTCCAACTGGACTGGGTGCCTATCATCAAAAACATAGATAAACACTGAACTTTCAAAATTGCCTTTAGTGGGTATTGAACTATTTACGAACTGTGACGTCACTTCACGTACGAACAATACAATCGGAATTCGATAGTATATCTATGTTTTTGATGATAGGCACCCACTCCAGATGGCAACTAAAGATACATAATAGGCCCTCTGGACAGAGAACGATGACCGGTATGAGAAGCCGGACCGGTACTTTAGCGCGCAAACCAAGCTGTCAGTAATATCAGAGCGTAGGGTTCAAAGAACTTACTTATCTCCCGCGTATAATGGATACTGTAAACTGGACACGCATCTCTGGTGGAACCAGCGCGAGCATCGACAACAGAGTAGCATCTGTAACAAAGTAGGATCGTGCTGTACGATGTACAAAACATTAGTTAGCAGATTATCTGTACCCTGGCGCATTTGAAAAGAAATGTTTGCTTTTGAAATTAAAGGACATTGGAACGGGGTAAGTTGGTGTACTGTTTAGTTGAAACTCAAAATACCTCTGACCCTACATTGCCACTTCCTATCTAGGAAATAATGTTGGCATAGCGTTTTATAATTATTTGATTAAAGTTAGATGTGATTTTTTTCAATGATTACTCCAAGCAGAAAAACGCAGTTTTTTAATTTATATAAAAAAAAAATAGCTAGTAAATTATAAATGATAAAATCTAGATAACGTTTCGTTATACCCATTTATTAAAATACACACTCGGCGTCCAAAAAGTCGCACACTTTGAACAATTTACTTCAATTAACAAAATATTTGAGCAATACTTTTTTCAACGCCACATACTCGAGAGATTTGTTTTGTTCATGAAATGAAGCAATTGTTTATATCAAGGTCGTTAAATGCCCTTTCAATTGATACTAAATAGTTCCCTCATAATTGGTTTCGAATATGAATAAAAGTTGTTTGAAGTAAATTTATCAAAAGCTGCGATTTTTTTGACGCTGAGTTGATTTCGTCAAACGAGGAGAAAAAGTGTTTTTGAAAACATCATTTCAATAATTATTTATATCGAGTGAAAAGTTTTCTTTTCGACCGGAATCTAGAAAAAGGTTCCAAGAATGTTATGATACTAATTTATCAAACTACCAGCTTCTTTGAAACTGTAGTTATAGGGCTCCAAAAAGTGACAATATTTTCGCGGTAGCACTGAAAACCATAGCGCCATAACAGAAAACTCATACAAATGCAAAAATTTCTTCTGAATGCGGCAGGTATACTAAACTAGTAAATATTTAATGTGAGACTTTTTGAACAATGCGGGGAAATGCGTGATTGTTTGCGTGTTCGACTAGTTTATAGACAAGACAGTTGCGTATGATTTGATTCATTTCCTTGGACATAATACTTACAACCAATATACAGATACAAAATAGGAAATTCATTTCATTCAATAAAGGTCTGTACACGTTTTTTAAGTTCTCTTCATTAAGCATCGGTCACACATCAAGCTACACAATGGCAGTTATTATTACACTGTGATAACGGTTAAATTGACAGAGATTGGTAACTTGAAGTGCGCAGACATCTGTACAAATTCCACAACAAGCAACGATAGCTCAGGGGCAGAATGCTGGCCTCTTGAGATCCAGGTTCGATTCCCGGTCGGGCATGCTCCGATGAGTTTTTCGGAATTTATGTGCCTAGTATTTGTTCATACTTACCACTTGCTTAACGGTGAAGAAAAACATCGTAAGGAAACCTGCATGCCTTAGGAAGCGTGTATTTGTGCCCGAAGTACGGCGATAGGGCTGACCACCCATCACATTGGGACATAATAATCGTCGGTGAAACGCGGGTTTACACTTGGAACACTTCTGACACCCCTCAGGGGTTCATGTCGTGACGATAAATGTACATGCAAAATTTCAGCTATGCTCTGCCTCGTAGTTTGTGAGTTATGCCACTGATAGACGGACAGACACTTCGTTATAAGGTTTTTAACGGAACTCTAAAATAATTTACAAAGTTTACCTGAGCCAGCCAGTCACTCTTCTCTCCACAATAGCAATGTTCCTCGCCTTGATCCTTGCCGGTTTCAGATGCCGTTGACGACGTTGTGGATGCCGTCTAAAATATATTTCAACTGTGTATCCAATTAAAGATTTCCTAAAAATGTACAACTAAAGATTTCCTTAAAATATACAACTAAATATTTCCTAAAAATGTACTTCCAACAATATAAACAATACTTATTAACACAAAACCTATTCAAACGTCATCTTACTACTAGTACAATGAATCAATTCTCTGAGCAAAATCTAGTTGTAGTGAACAAATTATTCGCGCAATGTTTCTTGCTGCGAAAAGCGCTTTTTAAATAGTAAACTTGAGAGCTGCAGATATATTTAGATCAGAGTATATTTGTGGCACGAACTCGTATATATTGAGGAAATATTTCAAACCGCTTTTTGGTTTTTATTCATCGCGATTGTAGCACTTTTGACGAGTTACCGTCATCGCAAGGGTAGTCACGGGATAACTCGGGTCGGGTTTTGTCGGAGTACTCACAATTTATTGTTTTTTATTCAATTTACACGAGTTGAGTATTTCATCTTTGTGCCACCAAACATAATTGTTGGCGGTCATCTATTTAGATCCTTCTCCGCACTGGTCCTAGGTATCAAGGTCTTTCAAAATGGCGTGTTTGAAAGAACTTACGTCACAAGGCGGGATGAGTTCCTGGTGTTGTCGTTTATGTCCACCCTTGAACCTGAAGAAGTCTGTCCGCTTTGAAGATCTATTCTCCGCCTGGGCCACCCGGAATCTTTGGTCCACGCATCTCTTGCAATGCCATGATGCACCTGCATAAACTAGTTATTATATTTTGATCTTGCAAACGTGTTAAGTACCTAATTCATTTATAGTAAAATTAGTCAGATAATAAAGCCGATTCTGAAGGCTTTAATTTAAGTTAAGTGCTTTCAAAACTAAAAATAAAAACTAAAGTAATTTAGCATCTGTTCCTAACAATTAAGGACTGTTCTGCAATGAAGAAAATTTAGTTTTGACGGCACTAAAACTGAAATTAAAGCCTTCAGAATCGACTTTATTAAGGCTACGAATATGTATAGTTATATTTCACTCCATAGGCCATGGGCGTATCGTGTCCGAACTTGTAAAGCTATTGTAGAATTGATGCTGGCCATTTAAGGTTAAACGTCAGTCGCTTAGCAAAATTTGTATTTCTTGTTTAGAAGTTAAACATTGAAAAACATTTTGGTATGTGGCAGTTAACACCTCAGACCATTGTTAACACCAATAGTTTAGTATGAGTGAGGTTTTTTAAAGCATGAGTTTGTAATTTAATGCATAATTAGTCATGATCTGGTCCAAACCAACTTCAACTGCTGTTTTAACTTTGTTTGGACCAGATCATGACTAATTGTACATTAAATTTCAAACTCCATCCATCCGACTAGTTCGTCCACTGTTGGACATAAGCTTTTCCAGGACTTTGCCACTCCCGGCGGCGGTCATCCTGGAAGAATTGCCCATACTCACACACGCTGAGCAGGCGGGTTGGTGAGCGCGGTGCCGGAAGCCTCGCACCAGTGACGCCGCTGCCCGTCACCAGTCTGTTCCATATAAGGCCCGGCTATTAGGGACGTGACGCAAAAATTAATTAACGCGTTTAATCGCAAAAACGTCGTGTCACGATCCTCGCACTTGTGATTCAACTAAGTTGCGTCGCGCGCGATTAAAGACTATGCTACGACCGCAAGAGTGGTGAAATATTGGAGAGGCCTATGTCCAGCAGTGGATGAACACAGGCTGATGAATGGACACATATTTACAAGTCTAAGCATCTACACTCACCATTGATAAGGTTATCCACGATTGGGTTGTGGCACTTCGCATGGTACCCCCTGCCACACATATCGCACGCAATGACCGCGTTGGTCGCCGCGGGCCCCTCCCGCCGCTTGCACACGACACACATGATCCTGCCATCGTCTGCTGGCGGCGCGCTGAGCAGCTTCAGGGTGGAAACTGGCGCCCAAGAGTGCGTGCCATCGCCGAACTTGACGAGGCAGCGCGCCACGCCGGTGCCCACTTCGCACGAGTCATTGTCGTTGCTCGTGCTCAACTCGACTATTGTACCTGCAGAAAGTTGTTTTTATTAATGAAGGGTCGGCGTTCCGAGATTCGGGGGTTCGGGGTTATGGCTTTTTAAGACAATAAAAATTAAAATTTCTGAACAAAATAAATACCACTTGTTACCTTACAAGATGAAGTGCAGGTTCATTAAAAAAAATCACGGCACTAATGTTTAGTACCTTCAGAAAAAAAAAAAACAGGAATTTCAAGAAAATCTCTTGAATAGCAAGATTGCGGCGCTACGGGTGTAACCTGAACTTGGAAATCTTGTTTTTTTTTTCTGAAGTTACTATACATTAGTGCCAAGATTTTTTTTAATGAACCTGTACTTCTACTATTAGGTAACAAGTGGTATTTATTTTGTTCAGAAATTAATATTTTACTATCTTAAAATGACATAACCCACCTCCACCCGCGTATATTCAACTGTGTCCCGTTTTCGGTTTGGGCGTTATTTTATTAAAACCCCTTATTGCCCATGTTGACCAGGGTCACTACGATGATAATTGAAAAAAAAAGCGCATCCAAATTCGCTCAGTGGTTTCGGAGATATGCAGGAATAAACAAGCAAACAGACTGACAGACAGAAAAGAATTCTAAAAATAGCTGATTTGTGTTCTATTACTCTTCTTTAGTCAACGCCTTTCTATTTTTCTTACTGTATATTTACACACCCAGTTCTACTGTTTTATTATAAATAGGTCCATATTTGTTCCCAAAGTACGGTGACAGAGCTCACCTCCTATTTAGCTGAGACGTAATAATCGTCAGTGTGACTTGCATTTCACAGTCCCTACTCGTTCACACATCTGACACCCCCTTAGGGATTCATGTCGTGACAATGTATAAATTATTAGGAAATATTAGGAATCTCATCATTTCACACCAATATAGTAAAATAGTTACCTAAAATATACAATATTCAAATCAAAAAGATACATTATTTGTGGAGAATACAGACTGGACTGGGTGCCTATCATCAAAAACATAGATATACTATCGAATTCAAAAATACATAATAGAGAGGCTGGTCAAGTAGAAATTCATGAGTAAACATTTTTCATCATGTGGTTAGTGGCTGTCCTGGAGTGAAGAATCTTTCAGGCACCATCAAGATTTAACCACCTGTATAGCTTGATAATGTTCAGGGTCAGGACAAGAGCTTTACGTGCTTTCGGAAGCATGAAACAGATAGAATCGTACCTAAGTAATAACGGCCATCTTTGTTTGGCACAAGCACATCATCTCCGCAGTGGAACGGGTTAGCATTATGTTTTTCCGTGTTAGTGGTAGAGTCTGGCATGGCATCCTGGGCTTCCTCTTCCTTCTTCTCATGCTTTATGTCAGCACATGGTGCTATGGTCTTGTCGAGGTCGCCCAGAAGGACGTCGATCAGGGACAATTGTGTTGACACCTCTACAAACACATACATTTTCTTATAAATTGAAATACAGAAAAGCAAAGTAGTTAAGTATAATAAAGTAGTTTTAGCAAAAAGTTGTATATCTTGAGCATTTATTTAATAAATAAATTTATAATATTGACATTAAATAGAGGATTAAAATAGAAAGCGAATAAGTGGTGGTGCATTTTTTTTTTAAGATCGTTTCTACATATATATAAACTATAGGTGGGTAAATACAGCTGTGAATATACTCACTTGAATACAATTACATCCATGATATGATAGCACAAATAAAAATAGTACATTACGATACGAGAGCGATGAAACGTTTTCTGACGAGTGTGAGTTTGCGGCACAAGCCGAAGGCGAGTGCTGCAATCACACGAGTCGAGAAAAAGTTTCTCGCACGAGTTTCGTATAATTTTTTATAGCACAAGTGCGGAAAATGCCGACTTTACGCACGCGCAGCTATTTTTATAGATAAAAAAGGTATAAGGAATGTGTTATTATTGTTTCTTCTGTGGTATTAATAACTAAGCATTGGCTCTGGACTTCCTCGGCGCTGCCCACCTAATACATATGTAATTTGTACTTTATGCATTCTATAGAGAAAACCCTGTTTTTTTTTATGTATATGTCGTTGGCCCATCATACATGCCCTAGGCCTAGGCATATCATATTTCTGTTAAATTGAAAGGGTCAAATTTATTTACATGTAAACCTAACACATTGCTTGTCATTGCACCTATTTTATGACTTTTGGTGAAAGATTTTCGATTTTATACTTTACAATCTGCCAACAATATATAGAAAAATTTACCTTTACCACCCTCGTTTTGCATGTGTGCATGAGGAAAATGAGTATGTGTAGGAGGAAATGTGGAGACATTTGAGCACAAACATTTAGATTAATGAGGCAAATCTCTTGGTGTCTGTGGTCTTGGCCTTCACAAATTTTTAAGGACTTGATATTTGATCAAAAAAACTGTATATAAATTATTATATCACTGGCTGACTGAGCAACATCAGTCATCAACATCTTCTCTGTAGATCTATGTTTACAGTAACAGGATTATGACTGCACATGTGGAAAAAAATTACAAGTTTTTTGAGACTCCCAAAGAAAAAATATTATTTGCGAAGGATGTATACATTTATAAGGAACGTACAACAGAACTGTACCCTTAATCTCGTCCACCATCAATGTTTTTTTTATCTTCTGCAAATGTATCTAAATAAATAAATAAATAAAAAGGAATTATTTTTGTTTGTAATTTGAATGGGGTTTCCACCATTGTTAGTGTCCCTGGAGTAACAATGGTTATTATAAAATAATGGGTTTAATTGCTGGCATTTTGTAGAACATATTTATAAACCTGGACAGCGATTCCAGTGCATAGCAAAAATATCAATCATTTCTGTAGAAAATTCCTTGTAAAATTACTCGAAATCTGCCCAAATTTTTTCACATTTGTCAGAATTGCCGTCCTGTATGTTTTATTTTACAATATATTTGGTGTTAAATTTAGATAAAATCCTCATTTTTTAACAGTGGCCTGACCCCAAATTGGCTGATAAATCAAGCTTTACAACTTTTAGACCTTCTTTAGGTATGACTTGTTTTTATGTATGTTGGCAGGTTAGATTGTGCAGGTGCATGGATTATGAAAAATTAATTTCACAGGTTTACCCTGTGTTGTTAAGAATATTATCATAAAAGGGAGGCAGCGCCAAAAAAAATTTTATAAGTCTTTTTTCCCATAGTGCCCCCTTTACTACACCTCATAAAATAGTAAAGCAAGAACAGGTGTTATTGTTATTTTAAATAAAAATACCATATGATAGATTCTTATTCAATCTATTTAGGTATGTAACTATGTAGGTACTCACTGTAGCCGATTCTGAAGGCTTTAACTTTAGTTTTAGTGCTGTCAAAACTAAATTTTCATCTTTGCAAAATAGTTCATAATTGTGAAGAACAGAAGCTAAATTACTTTGGAAAAGTTTAAGTCTTGACAGCACTAAAACTGAAGTTAAAGCCTTCAGAATCGGCTTTAATTTAAGAATAAATATCTAAACGCATTCAAAGAAATATTGCACTCAAGGAAGGTTAAAATGATAGATCTTGATTAGTGGAAATATTTTCTACAACTCCTCGGAAAAACGGTGAGTTTATTCAATTTATCAAAAACTATGTATGAAACATCAATCGACATTTTAGAGACGTGTGATGAATCCGAATCAAGTTATCAAATATACATACATTCAAGTCTATTTATCAGTATGGTATAGCAATATAGGTAAAAAGCAAATCTATATTCTTATAAGTCACCGTACATACCAGATGATTTAAACATCATAAGACCCAACAGTGAGTCGGACGGAGTCGTAAAATACAACACAAGCATTTGAAATGATCTACGTGAGCCAAGTTGAGATTGAAAACAGATGCAAATGTAGATTTGTGACTTACCAGCGTTTATATCCATTTCAGTTGGAAATCATCTGCTCGAAAAACATATTTCATTTATCATACGAACACAAAACCCTCGCTAAAACGAGTGAAGCATTGGCGCTATTGCGGCCATTAAAGTCGTCAAACGTTTCACCGTTTTCCCGCGGCTACAACTTTTAGGGCCAAATCTCCTAAATCCCAGATATCTAATGTGTATCGTCTTAATTAAAAACAGCAAAACAATTTATCTACAATAAAAATGAATTAAATTACACTAATAATGGTCTAAAAACTGAAAATAACTAATTAATCTAGCGCTCCAACATTGTACTTGGACTTATTTTCCTTTTTTTTTGGTGTTGCCATTTGTTACGAAAAAATGCGCAACACATGTTGCCGGTTGGTTGGTTGGTTTTTAGTTGCCGTCGTCGTCGGCATGGTATAGTCGTCGGTAACGCAGCATCACGTGGCCGCCGCGCGCCGCGCTGCCGGCATCGGCAACTGTGTATGTACGGACGGAAGGAGAGCGTGATATGCGCTGGCCGGATGGCATAAAAATTAAATTATAACTAGAGCTGAGTTCAGTTTGATCGTCGGGTGACGACCACCTAACATGCCATCTCTTTTGAATGCGTCGAATTTGTATACGCTATCAGTGTTAGGCGGGTGACGTCTTGTCGGGGTATCAAACTGAACCCATCCCAGAGATATATTATTAAAACAATGAATTTGCGCTTGGCGCTTGGCTATATTGGCCACTACTGCGCCAGATGGTAAGTGAGAGTTCAGTATACTGTATGGGTGAGAGTACTGCAGGAGAATACTACCCCTAAATTATACTGTCAAGTTAGCTGGGTCATGGACTACCTAGAAAACTAGACACTCCAGCATTTTGCTGGCGAACAAAAGCATCGGACCACCGTAAAAACCTCTGCTAAAACGTGAAAAGTGAGATTCATTTTTATCGACATTTTTATATCACATAACTTACAAAAAGTGAACTAGTGACAACACGATACATCAGGAAACACATGACTATAAATGCATCTCGTTCTAACGCGTTGTAAAAGGACTCAGCACGGACTCACGTACCCAATGCTATTATTCCTCTGAGGCATTTTTTAAACTCTCTGGCAACCCCGAAAAAATGACATTGCATGCACGGTCCTTTTACTTAGAACAAAACATTTTGTATGGAAGAAAACAGTATAATTTTGTTCTGGCTCAGTTCGCTAGATGACGTTGTTGATTTTATTTAAACTGATTATATGGTATTACTAATCATATTTTTCAAGGGCAACACTTAAGCAAATGTCACTCCGTAGACTAACTTTTAGGGATGTAGCAGCGTTCATAAACATCGGTAACTTGTATCGATGTTCTGGTTCTTTTATCACACGACTTAAAGTGTGGTCACTGGTCAGAGATATCTCAAAATAGAAAATATTAAAATATACGCGTAAATTAAGACAAAAATTTAAATTTAAAATTTTAACACTTTTTATGATAAATTGATGTATGGAACCTCAGAAAGCTAAATTTGGGTAACACCACTATTGCGCTCAGTACCTCGAGGTTCTGAGCGCTAAAACGGTGTAACTCTCTTTTATCTTTTTAAGATTCTTTTATGAAAAATGTACATCCAATAAGGACAAATGTGGGATACACCACTATTGCGAACAGATTGAATTAATGAAGTCGATGTTTGTGACGTTTGCCATCGATGTATCGTTCATAGAAACATCGATGTTAATGAAAGATATATCGATGTTTTGCAAACAGCGATGTATCGTTTACATCCCTACTCACTTTCCATTTTCGATTCGTCGCGACGTGAACGTATTTTCTTTGCATTTTCGTGGTTTTTCGAGTTTCTACTTCGCTGCTTCCCATATCGACCCCTGCACCTGTTTTTGGACTTAGATCTGCCTACTTGAACCGACCGAACCCCGATATATAATGTACTCTTTGTTCCTAGAATTAGAACTTGCTTTTTTTTTACATAGATGTGTATGATATTATTATGATGTATGCGTTGCCACCAGCGGTGCTCTAGTAAGATTTGATGCAGTGCCACGACCTCTTAATATACTCTTTGCATGCACCTCGTCAACTTCTTACTTTTTTTAGTTCCGAATATCAGAAAGATTGATGGTTGATGATGATGATGATGAAACACCATGGTTGCTAATAGTTGCATTAAGAGGCATAACGTCTATGGTTAAAAGTTATCTGTTTCTCTTTATCATTTACGAGATTTTTTAAATAATTTAAATGTAGTGGTAGCTTAGGGGTAGAACGCTAGCCTCTCAATCTGTACTTACCGGTGAACGAAAAACATGGAAGTATAAACAAATAAAAAATATGGCTCCTTGATTTACGAGCTGGCAATTCTCTATGACATTGCACCAACCTCAATCAATTAGGTTGACAGTTTTCGATTCAAGTAAACATTTCACAAGAAATTGTCAAAACATAAATATACAAGGTATACACACCTCAACACCGTCTAGGGATACTACGGATTTTCTCATTTTACTCAAAATTTGTTATAAATACAGTGCAACTATAAAGTCATGAAATGGAACTAAAATTGTAAATTTGTTACTGGTAACACCTGATTTCCCCATAAAAAAGATCTCAGGTGTTGCCATATTAATTCTGTTTTGGCAAAGAAAGTGGCGCTCCTATTTATTTCATGACTTTATAGTTGCACTGTAACATACAACATGTATATATTTTTATAAAGTCCATTCATAAGACTATACTTCAGAATAAAACAAACATATATATTTTTTGCGTAAATAAAACTTTATTTAAGTAAAGATGGAAAGTGAAATAATAGTAAAAATAACGATGAATGTGTTTTTCAAGAAAAACTGAAAAATAAAGCGAAATTATTCCGTTTCTGCAACTATGCGAAAAATCAGTAGTCTGTAAAACCACCCATGATGTTAACAACGGTCCTGCAACGGTTTTTCATGCTTTGAATCAAGTTATCCAAGCCTTGCTGCGGGATATTGGCCCAGGTCCTGCTAAGATGCCAAAAAAGTTGCTCTTCAGTCGCAATGTTGGCAGGGAAAGGAAAGCCCTTATTTGGAGCATGTCCCACTGGTGCTCTATGGGGTATAGGTCTGGTGATTGCACGGGCCATTCTAAGGGCGATACTTCGTACTCCTGCAGCCACCACGGCGGGTCATCACGCGCGCTGTGTACGGACGGGCGTTGTCATGCATGAGCGTGAATTCTTGGTCCATTTGTAGTCGATGGGGGTAGATCAGGGGTGTCAGACTCAATTTTCCAAAGGGCCATTTACAAAATTTAGGGTTTGTTCGCGGGCCAGACTCAAAATATGTAAATAAATACATACATACTGAATTTGTGACATCTTTATTAACTTAGTTGTTTACATACATATGTTTATCTATACTAAAAAAGGCATTTATGAGCATCCGGAGACTTGACTTCTCTTCTTCTTAATAACTTCATTGAGGTCGCTGAAATCACTGCGATTATGATACTGAAGAGAGCGCCGAATTTCAAACCCGCGTAGTGGCATCGCACGTCGTGTATAAATTTGGATTCTCGTCGCGGACCGCATGCAGCCCGCGGGCCGTATGTTTGACATGGCTGGGGTAGACTATTGGTACTAGCACCTGGTTACAGTATTTTTCAGTAGTCATGGTGTTTCTGTTCCAAACGAGGTCTATTCTTCCGCCAACACGAATTCCCACCCAAACCATCATTATCCCGTCGTGGTTTGGATGGACTTCCTGAAGGTGTTGCAGATGGCTCTCATGACCATAAACTTGTCATAAGCGTACTCTTTGCAAATCGGGACTCATCGGTAAACTACTGGTTATCTTCCCGGAGCAAATGTGTACGAGCTCACTGTAATCTTCGTCCATGATTTCATCGGCATTGATCTACGATTATGAAGGTTAGCTTCATGCAGTCTTCTCCTCGCAGTTTCGTCACTGACAAGCAACTGGTGCTCTGACTGGAGCCTTTGAACCGACTGCTTGGCCGTAACGTTTGGTTGTTTTCTCGCAGCAACTTGCAAAAATCGATCTTATCGTTGGGTGGTTATGCGCTTTCCGCCGGGTGTCTTTGAGTGATCTCACCAGTAGCACGATAACCTTGATATGACGTTTTGTTTTGTTTTGTTCCAATCTCTTAGGCAATACTCTGTTGCCTAGGAGTATGCTTACTGCCCTTAACATTTCCTCTCTCGTTAAAGGGCGCCACTACATGATGCATATAGTGGCATTAATTCGAAACTAACTGCTAACTTGTTTTAAAACTTTAATTTGACACAAAAAATTACCAAAAACTATGTTAAGTGAATTGAAACCTTCGAACTTCGCTAAATCTATGCCACGCGAATCTTTTGTTTTTAATATATTTTTCCAAATTTTTATTTGGAATTATCCAAAAAGTCCTACAAAATAAGCTTCATTCATAACTTTAAAACCAGCCAGTATTTTTGAGTTTAAGAACTTTATACAAAATATCCCTAGACGGTGTTGGTGTGTATGAAGGATATAAGTGCTGCCATCTGTTGTATATTGGAATATTGTGTAGTACGTTTTTTCTATGAAGTTGACAGGTGGTTGACTATGCGTGAAAATTTCTAAAAGGTTGTACTTGTAAAATTTTATCAACAAAAACCCTAAAACAAAACTGAGTTTCCAGCACATTTTCCACCGATAAAACCAATACAAACTCGGGATTCCAAGTGTCTGACATGCAATACATAAAGAAGAAATCGATAATATATTAGGAACGGGGACCATAACTTTGAAGCAGTTTCCTTGGAAGAATCATGGGTAACTCTGGCTTGAAGCAGCACTATGAGACTGCATCGAAGACTGGTGTCTTGCAAATATCTGATCAGAAACTGAAGGAAATTCCACCTGAAGTTATCAATTTATGTGACGTGTTGCGGAATTTAGACTTATCTAAAAACAGAATTCCATTTCTATCCGAAAGTTTATGTAAATTTAAACATTTGAAGCAATTAAATTTGGATTCTAACAAATTAGAATGTTTACCAGATTGCATAACCAACCTTAAGAAGCTTGAACTTCTGAATGTGTCTCATAATTCCATACCCATCCTGCCTCAATCATTCAACAGTTTGAGTAATTTGAAGCAGATTTATTTAAATGGGAACAAGTTCAAAGTATTCCCCAAACAATTCTTTGGCTTAAAGAATTTAGAAGTTGTTGAAATGTCAAATAATAAGATAGCAGAAATTCCTTGTGGTATGAGTGAATTTTATGCCGCAGAATTAAATTTAAGCCAAAATGAGATATCGGTAATTGGTGATGATTTACATCTGGCTCCAAGATTAAAAATATTGAGATTAGAAGAAAATTGTTTAAGTTTGGAAGCCATTAAGCCGAGTTTACTGCGTGATTCCAAAATGCATACCATCAATTTGGAGGGAAATTTATTTAAAGTTAAGTTGCTAGTTTCTCTTGAAGGGTATAATGAATACACTGAAAGATACACAGCAATGAAAAAGAAAATGTTTTGATGTCTTTCTACGCTCATCGATTTGAATGCTTTTTCAATAATTATTTAATTTTGCTACATTTACGTATTATTGAGCACAATATTAAATCAATGTTGATATGTAAATTATTGCTTTAACTTATTTCTAAAATAAATAGGAAAGTTAATTATGAAGATAATATTTCCTAACCACTACAATGTGTTGTGTAATATAATATCATAACTAAATCTAAAATTTAATATATTTGTAGAGAATTAAAGTTTTGTAAGTACCACAAATCACACTGGTTTTATTTAAAACTTTGTACATTTCAGTAGGTATTTATTTATTGAAAGAAAAAAAATTAAATAATTACACCTTTAATTAAACCTAGCTGTGTAAAAAAATGTGGCTTGCTTGTCTTGGTTCCTAGTCTCAGGCCATCAGAGTGGTTCTGTCCAGCAGTGTCCCAATATTAGCCATAGCTTTTGTAGGTACATATTTTTAAATTTTGGTTTCGTAAATTTCTTAACTGCTATATTTTTCTTTTTCCCTAAGATGAAAAAACGGAATCCTTATACTTAGGACTACTTTGTTGTCTGTCCGTCTGTCTGTCTGTCACAACCTTTTTGCTCAGGCCCCATATGAGACATCAAGTTGAAACTGATACCTCCTACATATTAGTTGAGTAGGTATTTACGTGATATGAATATATTATAATATTTATTACACATAGAGTCGGGAATACCTAATCTGAGTCCAAAATTACACATATATTTATAAATAAAAATACACCTACATTATTTATAAATTGGATAAATATTTAAATAAACTATTTTGTCTAGACTCTACTAGACGGTCGTCACTGCCACAGGGCAGAGTACCAAAGACGATAATTATTTTATATACCTATATATTTTATTTAAGTATTTGTGTGTAAGATTTGTTTTTGTAATTTTGTATAGTTAGTATTTTTTATATAGGTACGCAAAACCGTCGCCTTAGCGTTTTTTCCAATTGTTACCTGCTTCTACACAGGTTTTATGTATTTTTAATAAGGTACACAATAATAGTTATTGGTTATGCAAGGCTGGAAAGTTAATTTTTGGCGCGAGTACCTTGTATTGAAACCTGAGCAAGCGAAGGATTCTAGGATTGAACCACGAGCGAAGCCAGCCGCCGCTTATTCGTTGTAGTCCATCACTTAAATAAAAGCTTGTTTTTAAAAATGATTTTTATTTATTATAGTTTATGAAAAACTTTATAAAGACTAAAATCCGATTTAATTCACTAAGTAACAAACGTCAAATTGAAGATAAGTTGTTTACAACAAAATTTTATTTTTAAGAATTTTAGTTATGAATGTTATGATAGTTTAGCAGCTGGATTGTAAAAACCCGCCTTTTTCTGATTAATCGATACGAACACTTTTCCATCGATGAGCCTAGTTCGTCCACTGCTGGACATAAGCCTTTCCAGGACTTTGCCACTCCCGGCGGTCATCCTGGAAGGCCCATACTCACACACGCTGGGCAGGCGGGTTGGTGAGCGCGGTGCCGAAACCCTCGTACCAGTGACGCCGCTGCCCGTCACTAGTCTGTTCCATATAAGGCCCGGCTATTAGGTATGGATATACCGCCATCTATCGGTCCCAGGCACTTTTACTAAATAGTTATTCAAAAAAACCTTATTACCTATGTATTGTGTATGTTGCCATCGCAAATTTAAGCTTCCTTTGGTTTTGGCAAATGAGAATTTTAAAATTATTAAATTCATTATAAAATTATTAATTTTGAATAATTTTCTGTTTGCAGCACATTGTCGGTAGGTTTTCCGACATATACATGAAATTGTTTTCTGTAGCGCGAGAATCTTAAATCGTATGTTATAAGGTTGATATTACTTAGTGATTTCCTCACATTAGTTGTCAACTTACGATAGTGATCACTACTGCGGCAGAGAATATCCTAAAGTACTGCGGTAATTTCGTCACTTTGAGAATGCGTTCTTTTTTCGATTGAGTGAACCAAGTGCACGGGATAAGTGACCAAAGGCCCAAACTGAGGTGTACCAACCGCATTCCCTTTTTTTTAAAGTAATTATATGTTATATATTTATCGAATTGAATGACAGAATATACTGAAAGTAACGTAGATACCGTGAGTTCTGCGTGTCTATCGCTATTCGGTGACAGTCCAGATAACATTGTACGGACGGACGCCCAACCTGTACGACCACTCACGCCAACTGCACCGATGACATCCCGAGCAGCGCGGGCGCTAGCCCGCACCAGGTGCGAGATGCAACGTCGTCGCGGAAGCGTCTTCACTCGCCTAAGAAGGCAGTCTGCATCTGCTGAAACTGGTCAGCTATCCCGATCAGAAATAGTTATTAAGGTGAGCAGTTTTGCGAAAATCAAATATATATTTATTGAATAAAAACAGAAATCACCTTTATTACGCATCCAGTTTATCCAAACACCCGAGGTTTGTGAGTGAACACAATCAATTGTTTAAAACTAGGTATGCGGTTGCAGTATATTATGCGGAAGCCGGAAACTGGTGATAGTACTCGTCCATACGCACAATTTTTACTATGGAGCCAACCCTCGAATCGCGAAAAAAAAATCTGCTGTCTCATAGAAAAATATCATAGCTGCCCGACAAAAATGTGTGAAACAACAGTTTTTTTTCTCGATTTCTCAATTTTTTTTCACGGAATTTTCTTAGTGTGGACGAGTACTATCGCCATTTTTCGGCTTCCGCGACTTCAATTTTGACATCCTGTATTACAAACTACGGACCTCCCTTTCCTGGGAAGTTTATTGTAAAAATCTTATAAGTACCAAGTATGTCTTACGAACTTTGGCAAGTTTTTTGTTTCCGGTTTTTAGAGAGTGGTGCCCACCGAGGCTTGGGAGAGTATCGATATTTTTTCTGATTGATCTAATAACTTGGTAAATAAATTCAAAATTTCCTTGTATTTTACTGTCAAAAGAAGTTAACTAAGTACCTACAGCAATTTAATTTTCGTACATATAAAAAAAAACTCGAATCTCCATTCTCTTGTCTCTTATTAATGAAAGGGAAAATAAAGCTTCTTCCTTTACCAACATGTTATCTGTCGTTGCTTGCAATACGTACTGTTCGACATGGACGGAGTAAAAGGATGTGTTTACATTTACATGTTATCTTATCAATGTTAACTCTTATTTACTTACTGGGTTAACTAACTGTTACTGGTACAGCATTTGCGTCAGTCGGAATCTAATATTATAACATTGTTTATTATTGTACTGTTAGTCCGATAGAAAAAGGTTTGCAATTACGTTTAATTCACGAATTGATTTTTTCTGTTTTAACAGATAGTTAACCATCTTGAAGAGGACCTTGATGTTTTCTAACAGATCTTGGTTGAGGGCGGTAAAAAAGCATGTTTCATAATTTTCTAACAATTTGAACTATGTAAATAAATTTTACTAAAATATGAAGGTTCTCTAAAATAATCTGCGACCTCCTGCTTACATGACAGGCGTGCTACCGACTGCGCCACCGAGGCTCTTATCTGCACCGACGAATTTTTCTACCATACCTGATCCTTAGAACAAGGCGTGAATTTCACATGACACCCTCGTGAGCGTTCAGTATGTGCATTACAGGCTGGTATTTCAAGTAGTTACAAAGATTCGGTGTACAAGCATGGTGGAAAAATTCGTCAGTCCAGATAAAAGCCTCGGTGGCGCAGTCGGTAGCGCACCAGTCATGTAAGCAAGAGGTCGCAGATTCGTACCCTGGCCCGAGGAATTATTTTTAAAATATTTGTATACTTAAAATTTGTTTCTAGTTGATCTTTTCTAGTTTGTAATGCACTCTCATCATATTTTGAGTATCCTAAGCATATCCTAAACATATATATAGGTATCCTATGTGATAGATGTCGCTATAAAAACATGTAATCTTATGAATATTCTATTTTATGTGTGCAAAAAATATTTAAAATTTTATTTATATTGTTGAAATTGTTATAAAATCATAAAATATGCTTTACATATAAACGTTTGCCAAAGTGATTCGCCATATTTTCTCCCTTTAAGTTATTCACATCATTTACAAATATCTAGTCCTAGATCAAGATCAGTTAGAAAAGCATACAAAAAGCAAATACCCAATCAATATGGATTTCATAAGAAAAAAAAAACTTGAGTCGGGAATTAATTAGTTAAATGATTTAAGTAGTATTTCTATCGGACTATGTTGGTTTTAAAGTACATACCTATTGTCCATTATTTATTACGGTCGGCTCTCGACACTCACTGGCTCGATGACTCGTGTTTTTATTCATTTTGTTTTATTATTTAATAGCTGACCATTGACCATGAATCCATGGCGTAATATACCTATACAATACGCCCACAGTACAAGTAGGTAAGACTGGAAAATGATACGTATGATGGAACTCCTGAGGTCAACTGTATGTACAGACCAATATCGCATGTAGGATCTCTGATCTTTATCCTAGTACAGAGTGCAACAATTCATTGCTTTGTGTGAGCCGGCAATCGGTGATGAGCTGCGATCTCACCGTGGTACCTCACTGTTTACAGGAGTTCTAAATACCTAAGATTAGAGATGATACTGGATTGGCAAAGCAGTATGGGTTATCATGGTTAACTCGTAGGTCGCAATCGGTCGCATGGACGTGTAAGCAAAGCAAATCACGCAGTTGTCCATTAAACTGCTCGGTGTAAGGCCGTTCGGCAAATGCATGGCCGACGTTCCTAACTTTTCACAAACTTCGCAAATGTGAACACTGTGTTCAGTGGTTTTTTATTGTGATTATTTATTTATTGCTGGGGTAAGCTTTTTAAATTGTTTACTGTTTAGTTTCGCATACATTAGAGTTACAAATTTTGTATTGCGCGTATTTATTTTCTTTGTTATTTATTTATTACACCTACTGAACATAAATCCAGTCATTATAACAACGGACACTTAGGTCATCATAATATTGAAGTAGGATAAGCATCATAAGCACTATGGAAGAAAAACAAATATTTCTAAATTGGGTACTTAATTCATACTCTAATAAAGGTGGTTGATTTTATCTTTTCATCACTAATGGTCTTAAATTCGATGTAATTTCGAATTGATAATTCGAATTGTAGTATATTTACATACCTAGGAATGTAAGTAATTTTGAAAATCAAACGAGACTCCTTATACATTCAGCTGGTGAGTCACTTTATCTAAATGGCAATGGAAATATCTTTCCTGATTATTGCCAAATTTATTTTTATTTTGTTATTTTGGATTTTATTTATATTTCCTTGCATTAGTGATAAAAAGTAGAGTGTTGAACGTGGTTATAAATTATCAGTTACACCCTTGAACTATATAAGCACCCTCGTTTAGGTGTTATGTATGAATCACAATCTACTATAAATTATGAAACTGATTTGATTACTCATTGATGCATTGGCACAAGTCAATTAAGTAATGAGAGTAGCTACAGTTTTTTTTCCTTTAACAATAATCAAATACCTAGTATTTGTGAAACTGTGGCATAATGTGAGATATTGGGACACGAGTGCTTCGTTCGTTTCGTAATATACTGCACGAGGGTCCCAATTCCCACCCAATATCTAATTATGTCCGGATGCAATACTGTAAATTAAATATATCGTCTGAGCTACATTATTTCTAATAATTTCAATAAACGATTAGGAAAAGGACACTCGTTCATAAAGGTCAGGCGCGTCTGTTCAGTATTGCCGCCGAGTAGAAAAACACTTAGAACATATAAAATTGCATTAAATATGCAATGTACGTAAAACAGTTTTTCAACGTTTTTACAAATACGAATTCAAATTATAAGTAATTATAAGTATGTGAGTATGTACAAACCTATACTTTGAAGTCTTTGACTTCGAACATAATAAATTTCAATTAAAATATGAAACAGAACTTATTTAACATCTATTAGTAAGATTTTGGATTTTCATCACTGATACCTATAAGCTATGTAGGTAATAGCATAGTAATATCATAGTAAAAACTACTACGTACTATGGTACTATGGTTTCACTATGGTAATAGTTATACCTGGAATGATTGATTATTGACAAATATTTACTTACGATTATGATATTACGCTACAATACAAGTACCTACTACCAAAGCGAATGCATCGATCGAATCGCTATCGAATCACATAGTAATCTCATATCGAATCACACAATAATCTCATATAGAATCACCTCGGATATCTATGCGAATCACATAGTAATCTCATAATATACAAAGTGGTATATCAACGTTTCAGATTTTTGTAATGCAAATATGGCCCTAATAAGCGCACTGGCGAAATATGCTGCTTATTTTGTAACTCAAAGGTCCATAGTAGAAACTTGTCGCTATATGAAACAGTATTGTATTGCGTAGCAGCATTTTCTAACGCTTACATCTTTTAAAACAGGTAACCTGCGTTGTTGCATTTGTACAATATAGCACCAATAACTTTGTAGTCGTTTTTACAACAATATACATTACTTACAGAGGCAAAATTCTCCATTAGCATAGCCACATTGCGATCGTTACGTTATCGATGTTTTATTAGGGTGTCTTAGAAATAGTAGATCGCTCTGACGCCGTATTTGTCTATGTCCAAGTTAGTCTCCAGATATCTTTCGTTTAGCTGAAAATCTCTATTCTCGTTATTGATAATTTGAATGAGTTCTAATGTGAAATTCATTTATTTCACAAGCAATATACCTACAACGCATTTGAATTTCATACATAATAAAACAAACTTAACACTAACTAAAAGATAAAAACTCATTTCTAGAATATAATAATAATAATAATAATAATATAATAAAATTCTTTATTGCACGGAATAAAATTGTCGTACAAAGGCGAGCTTAATACTAATTAGTATTTTCTACCAACTAAAAAAACCAATATACATTTATGTTAATGTCAATTATAAGCATACTAATAGCAGGTAAAAATGTAATAATTATGTCAAAATAAAATACAAAAAATTTATCATTTGTCACAGTTCATAAATTTTGTACAGATTCCCCTTCAACAAAAACTGTTTTAATTTGTTTTTAAACAAAGTATGACTTTAACTCCGTAGGCAACTTGTTGAACAAGACAATTGATTGATACCGTGTCGCTTGCAGTGTTTAGAAATGTCTAGTTTAGGGTTGAAGTTATTGGTTAAATCCTTGAGTCTATAGCTAAGCCTAATAAGCCGTTCATCCGCCGTCTCAAACTTGTGCATATTCTTAGAAAAATCCGTGAGAAGCACGAATATATACAGACTTGGAGCAGTTAGTATTCCTAGTTTTTGGAAATATTCTTGGCATGCCAAATTAGACCCTATTACGAAGCTTCCACTGTCCGTCGCCCATCTGTTTGTCCGTCTGTCACAGGGGTCTACATATTGTACGGTTAGGAGGTATCTTTGCATTTTTTTTTAAATAGAATGGAATTAAGTTTACGCCGCCTAGCCGTTCATAAAATAAAAATTCCGTCAGGTTCCAACACTGACAGCAGGATAGCGTGTACAATTTTCAACACGTGCGACAGAGATGGCATTAGAACTCGTGTCGCGACCCCTAGTTTATGAATCCGCCCCTGGGTGTATGCATATTTTTTTTTAGAGTGCAATATTTTTAGTATAACAGAGGATCACGCGAAGCTATATGTGGTATTATTTACTTGGTAGATAATGATCAAGAAAGTATAAAGTCTAAAGGTTACTTACAGCCTGCTGATAAGCGGATAAAGATTTTCTTTGATACACTTCCGCCACAGTATTATACTGTGCTTCCGCTTTATTTCCCCCCGCGCGCTATTTTAAAAATAATAAGCCACGCCCGGAACTGGTTTTTATTTTGGCTATGTCATACTCTTAATAGAGATACATACTAAAGCCGATTCTGAATCTAGTTTTAGTACTGTCAAAACTTGAATTAATTTAGCTTCAGTGGCTAACAGTTAAAGATCTATTTTGCAATTAAGTAAATTTAGTTTTGACAGCACTAAAACTAAAATTTAAGCCTCCAGAATCGGCTTTATTGAATATGTACTTAAAACTAAAAAAGTTACATATTTGTATCGATTCGGTGTTAACTTATTTGACAGGACTAAACTTAATTCAAGCGTTCTGTCTTTTTCTTTCTGTATCGAAAAGACAAAGACAGTACGCTTGAAATAAGGTTAGTCCAGTCAAATAAGTTAAGTCGTGTTACACCGAATCGACACCATTGTAAACGTCTTCACTGGATAGCGTCTATCTATTGCTAGATAAATCTGCCCTAAATATGTTTACCGATAAAGTACGTTGCTACTTAATATTGTTTTGCAGAATTAAATTCTACTTAAAAATATTACGCAAGCATCGCCCTCAATATCTTTTTGCATGTGCGCGGTATCTATAGATCCATAAATTATTATTTTTGAAATAAATATTACCATTTTATCAGTAGAGTTATCATTACAGCCCAGTTTTTAATTTCTTTATCTTCTATTTTTCACGGCCAGAAGATTAAAAGTCTTATTGTTTTGGGTGTGGTGATAAGACTTTTAATTATTGAAATATTTAATAAATAAATAAAAAACCGTTGCCCTGCATAGGAACACTATTAAAAAAAATGGGTACCACAAACTTATACTAATCCTGAGACTAATCCCAATGTTGCACACGTCATTCGTTTTCGGCCGCTTAGTACCGATAGCATCGCTGTCGAGTATATTTTGTTCTTACTACTTATATTTATGAAATTAAATGAAATATTTTTGAAATGAAATATCTTTATTTATGTAATATGAGTACATTATAATATATTATACACTTATTACAGGTCAGATTTAATGTCAAATAATAAAAAAAATATATAACAAAAAAAATGTTGGCTTAATACTATTACCTATTAAATCAATTAGATTTAATAGGTAATAGTATTAAGCCAACATTTTTTTTGTTATATATTTTTTTTAAGAGCATATACTTACAAAAATATATATAGGAATAAATAATAAATATGCATTAATAAATACAACAGAGTTGATATATAAATAAATAAATACAAATTCCTCAAAATGCATACTTACATATCATACCTAACTATGTTATACTTATATCAACGATATATATCGGTTATACCTTTCCTTTGGCTGAAAGCGAATTTTCCATGACCGAATCGAATCGGCTTCTCCTTTCAAATTATTTATCTCCACCATAGACAATACTCGTCTTTGATCTCCACACTAACACTGACGCTACTTTCTTTACTTCAACAAATTTTTCGAAGTACAGAAGTACTTAGAGCAGTATTTATAAAACAATAAGATAGTTTTATGAATCGACTTTGCCACCATTACAAACATACAATACTTTAAAAATTTTCTGTTTTTAACCATAGACATTTCAAGAAAAAAAACTGGTCAAGTGCGAGTCAGACCCGCGTACCTAGGGTTCCGTACTGTGGATGATAAATTTAATTTTGTCATTTTTTTTCGTGAATTTCTCAACCGCTTTATTTTTCCTGTAATCTTTACGTAGACACATATTTCGGACATATTTTTCGGTCTACCTGTTTTGGAGATACATACATTTTTTCATGGTTTTTCAAGGATTTCTCGAAATAGATGCAATTTAATATGGCCAAACTATATATTTTTACAATCAGTTTTTTAATACCTACAGTTTGATACCCACATTTTTTTTAAATTCATTTTACTTTTTTTATAATTCTCATTTGTGCTCAACTTTTTTTAATTGCTAAGTATAGTTTTCCTGTAATTGGCCAGTTATGATCTATAAATCGACACTTTTTTCATATTTTTCGGTCTAGCAGTTTCGGAGATAAGGGGGGGGGGGACATACATATTTTTGTGTTTTTTTTAAAGATTTCTCGAAATCGGTGCCAGTAAATATAGTAAAAGTATATATTTTTACAATCAGCTTTTAATATATACAATTTCATACCCATATTGTATTATTGGGATAATATTATTTATTTTTCTCACTTTTGATTTGGAAAATTAATGCTATTTTTTGCCAAATTTCATGTCTTTATCTTTAACGGTGCTAAAGTAATGAGGCTGTGATATATGAACTTGAAATTACGTTCACCCTAGGTCTTATAGCACACACATAGCAAAAACTTATAGGGCAGTTCTAGTTGCCTTAGAAACTTGAAATTACGTTCACCCTAGGTCTTATAGCACACACATAGCAAAAACTTATAGGGCAGTGCCAGTTGCCTTAGAAACTTGAAATTACGTTCACCCTAGGTCTTATAGCACACACATAGCAAAAACTTATAGGGCAGTACCAGTTGCCTTAGAAACTTGAAATTACGTTCACCCTAGGTCTTATAGCACACACATAGCAAAAACTTATAGGGCAGTACCAGTTGCCTTAGAAACTTGAAATTACGTTCACCCTAGGTCTTATAGCACACACATAGCAAAAACTTATAGGGCAGTACCAGTTGCCTTAGAAACTTGAAATTACGTTCACCCTAGGTCTTATAGCACACACATAGCAAAAACTTATAGGGCAGTACCAGTTGCCTTAGAAACTTGAAATTACGTTCACCCTAGGTCTTATAGCACACACATAGCAAAAACTTATAGGGCAGTACCAGTTGCCTTAGAAACTTGAAATTACGTTCACCCTAGGTCTTATAGCACACACATAGCAAAAACTTATAGGGCAGTTCCAGTTGCCTTAGAAACTTGAAATTACGTTCACCCTAGGTCTTATAGCACACACATAGCAAAAACATATAGGGCAGTTCCAGAACTGCCTTAGAAACTTGAAATTACGTTCACCCTAGGTCTTATAGCACACACATAGCAAAAACTTATAGGGCAGTTCCAGTTGCCTTAGAAACTTGAAATTACGTTCACCCTAGGTCTTATAGCACACACATAGCAAAAACATATAGGGCAGTTCCAGAACTGCCTTAGAAACTTGAAATTACGTTCACCCTAGGTCTTATAGCACACACATAGCAAAAACTTATAGGGCAGTTCCAGTTGCCTTAGAAACTTGAAATTACGTTCACCCTAGGTCTTATAGCACACACATAGCAAAAACTTATAGGGGCAGTTCCAGTTGCCTTAGAAACTTGAAATTACGTTCACCCTAGGTCTTATAGCACACACATAGCAAAAACTTATAGGGCAGTTCCAGTTGCCTTAGAAACTTGAAATTACGTTCACCCTAGGTCTTATAGCACACACATAGCAAAAACTTATAGGGCAGTTCCAGTTGCCTTAGAAACTTGAAATTACGTTCACCCTAGGTCTTATAGCACACACATAGCAAAAACTTATAGGGCAGTTCCAGTTGCCTTAGAAACTTGAAATTACGTTCACCCTAGGTCTTATAGCACACACATGGATTCTCACTGAAGGAAAACGCGATTGTATGAAAGTTTCTCGATAGAATTTAATTCCGAAAATACCTCTAACTTGTTTTATTTTTTCCTGTAAGTCTGAAATCCTAACTAGGTAATTTCATTGTAAAATTGCATTCAAAATGTGGATATTATGTATTTGTAGTCTCCTCGAAAATCTTTTTGACAAAATACCTTAGTCCATTTTACATTAATAAAAAACCGACTTTTTGCTACTTTTCCACGAATCCGTTCCACTCGCACTGAGGGTTTTTCGCATATGGAGTAACAGGGACGCTAAAACTTTTACGTATTTTTATATTTGTTTCAGGAGTACAAATCTAAGCGAAAATGTCGACCAACGTTATTTTCGGATGCGTCATGGCGCTATTTATTATATTATTTACCATTAGTTCTATTGCAAGATATTATATTAAGGTAAAGTATGAACATATTTGTAGACAGTTAAGGCAGGGTGCAACCATGATCAGATCAGCCATAATAATAGGTCTTTACATATGAAATTGCCGAAATTTTCTTACAGATTCATGAGTTCATAGGTAGCTATTTCCATTATTTGTTTTTTGTTTGAAAGTCGATTTCAAGGTTAATACATCTACGTATTAAATTTTGTTTTTGTTGTCAGTTTGATAACCAAAATTCAAAATTCAAAATTCAAAAAGTTTATTTTGCAAAGTAGGTATATATAATACACGTTTCACAAGTCAAATTTTAATCTTATAAAAATATATGTAATAAAATAATAAATGTACATGAACTACTTAGATTAAATGTTTATTTAATTTATGTAGCAATATATATACAATTAAAATTATAGGTAATATATTATTATACAAGGTGAAATCCAATCAACCGCCCGAACCCATACCGGAGACCCGGCCAGGGACCAGGAACAAGGTTCAATGATCACCAACCGAGCCCCCAGCACGAATCCAGGCGGCCGACCAAATCGCATCCTATATACTACATAGTAATAGGTTACATATATAAATACATGCCTACCTCCGCCCATTCGATTAGTCTTGCTAAGAAGAACGGGCAAGAAACTTGGCAAGATCATGTCTTTTTTTTTTTTTAACATAAACTTAAACTATACATTGAATTACTTATATCTACTTTAACCAAGGGATAAGAAAATACAAGACAGCAGGAATTCAGGTTAATGAAAAAAGAAAAACATATATATCTTTGCCTACCTGTCTCATATAGTCTATTTCCTTTTACAGTCTGTAATTAATTAATGTTAACTCTTAAGAGGAATCAAAAGTTAGGAAATTATATTAATTAATTAAATTATTACCTACTATCATCAAAATCAGTATCACTATAACACCATGCTTCACCATCATCCAAATATTCATTTATTTTATAATATGCCTTTTTCAGTAGGCCCTGCTTAATATACTGTTTAAACTTATTCTCTGACAAAGTAAGGACCTCTTTTGGAAGTTTATTGTAAAATCTTATACCATGTCCTACGAAAGAGGTACTCACTTTGGCGAGTCTGATTTTTGGAAAAGCCAGTTTATACTTATTTCTGGTTTCCTTACAATGTTGCTCACCAAGCCTTGGAAGAGACTCAACATTTTTTCTAACATATCTAAGGACCTGGTAAATATATTCACAAGAAACAGTTAATATATTAATTTCTTTGAACTTTTCTCTTAATGAATCCCGGTGCTTCATATTATAAATAGCCCGAATTGCTCTCTTCTGCAAAACAAAGACTGCGTCTGTATCCGCGGCTCTACCCCATAACAGCATGCCGTATGACATAATGCTGTGAAAGTAACTAAAATAGACTAGTCTAGCAGTATCTACATCAGTAATTTGTCTTATGCGTCTAACAGCGTATGCGGCCGAACTAAGTCTACCACATAGGGCTTCTATGTGGGGACCCCACTGAAGACGAGAGTCTACCGTAATGCCCAAAAACTTAGTTTCGTTAACTAACTCCAGCTTGGACCCCTGCAAAAGCAAATTACAATCCACTTGAATAACATTTGGTAACGTGAATTTTATACATTTTGTCTTTTTTGCGTTTAAAACTAAATTATTTACAGTAAACCAATCAAGCACCAGTGATAAAGTTGTATTCGCGCCGTCAAGGATATCTTTACGTCTATTAACTTTAAAAATAAGTGACGTGTCGTCTGCGAATAGTACTATCTTAGTTAAGTCTTTAATTAAATAGGGAAGGTCATTTATGTAAATTAAAAACAGCAAGGGCCCCAATATGGAACCCTGCGGGACACCCATTTTAACTAATGCTCCACATGATTTTACCCCATTAATGTCTACCTTTTGAATACGATCACTAAGATACGACTTCATTAACGCCAAAGATTTGCCCCTCACTCCGTAGTGATCTAATTTACATAAGAGTGTTTCATGATTAACGCAATCGAAGGCTTTCGAGAGGTCACAAAATACACCAAATGCATCCTGCTTTTCTTCCCAAGCATCAAAAATGTGCTTAACTAAAGCAACTCCTGCATCTGTGGTTGACCTCCCTCTAGTGAATCCGTATTGTTCACAGTGAAGCAACTTATTTAAATTAAAATGAAATAACAATTGATTAAAAACTATTTTTTCAAAAACCTTACTCAAAACCGGTAAAACTGACACAGGTCTATAGTTTGATGGGTCACCGTTGTCGCCTGATTTAAAAAGGGGGATCAATTTACTAAACTTCATTAAGTCAGGAAAGATACCATCATCTACACATTTATTAAAAATTAATGCCAAATAAGGAGCTATTAAATCAATAACAGAACTTATAACTTTCACAGATAGTCCCCATAAGTCCTCGGTTTTTTTCAAGTTAAGCGATTTAAATGCTTTAATTACAGTTAATGAATTAATATGTTTAAAAGCAAATACAGAAAGACACTGAGGTACGTTATCTATTAAAAGATCCTGCGCAAGCCCAGGGCTTGAATTTAAATCTTTAGTTGTTAAGGACGGAATTTCAGTAAAGAATTGTTCAAAGGCATTCGCAACCTCTTTATCTCCCGTAACGACTTCATTGTTAATACTTAACTTAAGCTCGTTATCACGTTTCTTACTTTTCCCAGTTTCAGTATTTATGATGTTCCATACTGTTTTTACTTTGTTATCGGACCTTTTAAGTTTTTTATTTAAGTAGATACTTTTTGCTTTTAAACACACCAATTTAAAGATGCGTGAGTAATTTTTCATGAATTCAGTAAATTTAACATTATTATTGTAGGACTTCATGTCGTATAATTCGTATAAATGATTTCTGCTTTTGTAAATACCTGGAGTCGCCCAGTCACTGAAGGTGATTTTACTTTTGTTAGAAAGTTTTTGCATCTTAAACGTATTTTCGAACTCTTTGGAGACTATGTTGAAAAGGTCTGTAAAGAGAGCGTTTGGATCGTCTTGGAGAAGATTAAAATGTGCTAATTTAACTTCTAGGTTTGCTTTGAAACAATCTACTTTGTGAGTTGTAATAGGCCTGCAAAAAGCTTTTTTGGGCAATTGATTCACGCTTTGTTTAATGGTTATAGTTTGGCCACTGTGATCGGACTGCAAGCGGTTGATTACTTTATTGTCTGAATATTCGCAATCACAGAATATATTGTCGAGGCATGACGCAGTATCCCGAGTAATTCGAGTAGGTTCTAAGAACACATTAGACAAATTAAATGATTTGAATAAATGTATTAATTTTGAGCGCATAATCGATTTTTCTAGTAAATCTACGTTAAAATCTCCACATATAATAACTTTTTTCTTGGCATCAAATAATAATTTTAAAACCTCTTCCATTGCTTTTTCAAAAATGTTGTAATCTTGTCCAGAGGGTCGGTAAACACAGAGGATAATATATGTACTCATTTCTATGCAAGCTAATTCAATTTGATGTTCTACAGAAAGTTTTACAATGTCTTTTCTTTCCTTTGCTTTTATATTATTTTTTACAAGAATCATGGATCCACCTTTTTGTATTTTTAATCTATTGTAGCAGCTAAGAACACTAAAATTATTCACATTAAACTGCATATTATGTTCATGTAGATGGTGTTCGGTTACACACAAAATATCTGTTTTTGATTCCTCTAAGAAAAATTAAATGTTCAAAAACAGTTCGTCCTAAATGCCATCCATTTCCATGATAAGATTCGTAATATTTTTTTACAGCAGACACTTTTCAAAAACAAATCAAAGTTGCTGTTAGCTTAATGTTGTCGTATTCATACACAAAAAAAATTAAATAATTTGGATTTGTCACTCCTAAAAAAAATGCAAAAACGAAAAATGAATTGAGTTTCTTCAAATTCTCTATAGAAAACGGCAATTTCATAATATATGTAAAGACCTAATACAATCGGAATTTTTGTACGTCAATGTACCCAACATTGACTTCCTCAATAGAATAAAAAATCGCTGAAAAAACAAGTTGAATGAAACAGTTTTTTTGTTTTAGTGTCAGTAAAAATAAATTGCTGACTATCCTTTGAAAATAAGCTAATTGTTATTTAATCACTGTGCGTCTTTTTACTTAAAAAAAAAAAAACTTGACATTGGCGAAACTAATGTGCGGAGTCCACATTATCGGAAGCCAGATAAAATGGCATTGAATTGAATTGAAGCTTTCGTTGATCTCAAAATTTTGAGCAACGCTAATATTATTTTTTGGAAACTATTTAGCTACTCGTATATGCAAAACCGAGCATTTTTTAGGATTCCGTCCTTAAAGGGTGCCAAACGGGACCCTGTTACTGAACCTCCGTTGTCTGTTCGTCCGTCCGTCTGTCACATAATTTACAGCTTCAGCCATAATAGGTAGCCAGTTGGAATTTTCACAGAATACGTGATGCTAGAGACTTTATACTAGTGTCATGCCATGAGGCAAATAACGGTATTTATCGTTGATGGCGAACGATAATTCAAGAAATTGAAACCCATACAAAAATCATCGAGAAATATAGTATATTTTCAACGTTATTTGTTGCAGCTTTATCTTAAAATCGGTAACACATACAAGTTTTAAATTTGGTCAGATTGTAGTGCATTACTCTAAACTAAAGTAAAACAACAATTAATGTAGTACATGACTCTAAACTAAAGTAAAACAACAATTAATGTAGTACATGACTCTAAACTAAAGTAAAACAACAATTAATGTAGTACATGACTCTAAACTAAAGTAAAACAACAATTAATGTAGTACATGACTCTAAACTAAAGTAAAACAACAATTAATGTAGTACATGACTCTAAACTAAAGTAAAACAACAATTAATGTAGTACATGACTCTAAACTAAAGTAAAACAACAATTAATGTAGTACATTACTCTAAACTAAAGTAAAACAACAATTAATGTAGTACATGACTCTAAACTAAAGTAAAACAACAATTAATGTAGTACATGACTCTAAACTAAAGTAAAACAACAATTAATGTAGTACATGACTCTAAACTAAAGTAAAACAACAATTAATGTAGTACATGACTCTAAACTAAAGTAAAACAACAATTAATGTAGTACATGACTCTAAACTAAAGTAAAACAACAATTAATGTAGTACATGACTCTAAACTAAAGTAAAACAACAATTAATGTAGTACATGACTCTAAACTAAAGTAAAACAACAATTAATGTAGTACATGACTCTAAACTAAAGTAAAACAACAATTAATGTAGTACATGACTCTAAACTAAAGTAAAACAACAATTAATGTAGTACATGACTCTAAACTAAAGTAAAACAACAATTAATGTAGTACATTACTCTAAACTAAAGTAAAACAACAATTAATGTAGTACATTACTCTAAACTAAAGTAAAACAACAATTAATGTAGTACATGACTCTAAGTAAACAACAATGAATGTAGTACATTACTCTAAGTAAAACAACAATTAATAGAGATTAGTGTCCCGTTCTCAGCGGGTGCCTATTGTTTGTCAGGCGCTACCATTTTAGCGCCTTGTTTTTTGTTGCCTTAATGCTATGGCATCTATATTGTTGCTATTTAACATAATGTTTTTAGGGTTCCGTACCGCCACACAATAGGGTACGGAACTTCGTGCGCGAGAGGCCAACTCGGACTTGGCCGGTTTTTTTATTTTTTAGTTTATCATGAACATAGAGGAAATATTAAGCACTGAAATTAGAATAATAACCATATCTATGCCACGAAGTGTAAAAATGATCTTCAAAAAATAATGTAATATTTATGGATGTTTTATTTATCCATTATAAACTTCCTAGTATGTGCCACACAAAATTCGACTCTAATAGTGTCCATAAAATGGTACTCGTTCTCATCGTCGATATATGCGTTTTTGCACTTTTGTACTAAGTAACTGACACAGTTTTTATTGCCAGTTTTGCACTTTGGACTGGGCAAAAGTCAAACCGTAACGTGACGTGACTGCAGCAATTATTGCAATTATTGAGTAACCGACCGTTTCTTTTCATCTTAGGAACTTGATATAGCAAGCCCCTATAGCGCTTGCTATATATCTGTAGATCTACCGCGTAATTCTCATTTTCATCAACATCAACTTGAGATTGAAATTTGACGTGCGTGCGACGACGCCAGCCTAACATGCCATCTCTTTTCGCATGCATTTGCTTGAAGTTGATACAAATGAGAATTACGCGGTAGAGCCCCTGCGGGTCTACCGCGTAATTCTCATTTTCATCAACATCAACTTGAGATTGAAATTTGACTTGCGTGCGACGACGCCCGCCTAACATGCCATCTCTTTTGCACGCGTTGAATTTCGCATGCATTTGCTTGAAGTTGATACAAATCAGAATTACGCGGTAGAGCCCCTGGTCCCTTCGTTCAACCATGAACGAACGGTGGTACACGGTACTATGCTACGACGCGCGTAGAGATAGAATACTTTTCCTCTACGGCGCGGCGGCGGCGTAGCTATTAAGGGGCATTTATGAATTTATTATTACGTTGAATTGAATTGAATTATTTTTATTACTTTAATGACATGAATGGTAAGACATTTCAATATATTTTTATTATAACATACCTATGTATGAATATAAAGCTGTTTTGTATTGTGTAATTCTATTGTTTTTGTGAATTTTTGTACGCCTCTAAGGCAAAACATAGAGCACTATATTAAATATCATTGTTATCTACGCATGTAAACAACTATGTTTCACAAATAAATTATTTGATTGATTGATTGATTATATTCATTTGGCATGTTTCAGTTCACCCTATTTATAATCTTCTCGGTGGTTTTCTCTACGGCACCAATTCCACTTATGCTGATCAAGCCTTTCGACCCCAGGAATGCATTGTAAGTACCTACCTACTTATTATTTGTTATAAACGTATCTACCTACAACAGAAACAACGGGTGGTAAGGGGGTCAAATTTATGAAATATCCAGAACAAAACACAGAGTCGAAACTAGGTAGCGACTGAGGCCTGTAGTGCCTGCGTACTCTATATAAAACTAAGATCCGAAAGCCATTACTAAATCACCCTGTACCTGACACACAAAATAATTGGCGGGTCTACCGCGTAATTCTTATTTTCATCAACATCAACTTGAGATTGAAATTTGACGTGCGTGCGACGACGCTCGCCTAACATGCCATCTCTTTCGCACGCACGTCAAATTTCAATCTCAAGTTGATGTTGATGAAAATCAGAATTACGCGGTAGACCCGCTGGCTGGCCGCTTTCAATATCAAAAAGTACTATCTGGAATGCGTCTTTTTGTTTAGGTGGTAAAGTTGCTATTAACATAAAATATTTTGTTGCGTTTCGTTGTGCACTGCTAATTAGCGGTCGACCTTAACAATAGATAATAATACCATTAATTGGAAGATAAGCTCTTAAGGTGGATGGTCCAAGGCAATTTTTATAAAAAGCTTGTGGGAACCAATAACGACGACAAAAGTAGTATGTTACTTTTTCTACACATTCAACTAATTTTATACTCGCAAATAATCTGTTTTTTTTTTAAACAAAATGTTTTAACAGTCTATTTATCCAATTTAAAACTTCCATATATTGGATTACGAAGGTTTAAAAATGCAAAATTTGATTGTAGAACAGTTTGTTTGTAAAAAGAACTGATTATTTGCGGGTGTAATGTAAAGTTGATGGAACGTGTGGGAAAAGGTAACAGAATGAAATAATAATACTTCTGTCGTCGTTTTTGGTTCCCACACGTTTGTATGAAGATTGCCTTGGACCATCCACTTTAAGTCGATTCCGACATTTAAAAAAATTCCTACTATATAGTAGGTATCGTTATTGTGTAGTATAGTATAGTACAGGAAATATAATTTGCACCAATTCGACTATTATCGGCTTAACTTTGGACAAAAGAGGCATGTGTTTGACTGTTTAGTAAGCCACGTGCTATCCACAAAATGTAAAGAGCTAACTAGTATTGATACTTGTAATTCTTGTAATTCCCTCAACTAAGATAATTGTAAGAAAAAAAGTTAATTATATACCTAAAATCTTTATTTACACATTTTAAAAAGTAATATTGTTTTACTATTTCGTACGTCACTCACACATATAATGTGAAACATTTTAAAAACATTCACTAATGGGTTTAGGTGTGATGAACACCAAGGGATCTAAAAAGGCCGACTTGGGTGAATCATAAAATGATTTGAAAGTAGGATAGAGTCAAGAGTTTTTTCACGCGTGCAAAAGAGATGGCATTAGAACGGAATCGTAATATGATTCATCCAAAACGGCCTTTTTAGAGGACCTGCACTCATTAGAATCTATCAAGAGTAATCAAGACCTTTTACTCCATGTATATTTTTTGTTAAAACAGGAGTTCTGTTTTATATACCTTATTTTAACACAATAGGTAAGTAAGTCATCCCACTCATTGGTGCAAATATATACCATATATATATATATATATGTACTATAGGTACAACCTTAGGGCTTAGAGCATGTACCAAGGTACAAAAAAAAAACAACATTTTTAATTTATTTATCTATGTCCCATTAAGAGTCAGTACCTAATCAGTAAGAATTTTTATCGAGCGGAATCACATGAAGTGAATATATGTGTGTAAGTATATAGGATGCTTTGAAATTCGACCTTCTCCTTGAAAGGGGTTATACTAGAGATCATTTCCAACAAATAGTCAAATTATGCCTATCAACTAGGGGTCGAAAATTATATATTTTTTTCAAGTAAAACACGTTGATATTTCAAAAAGTACAAAATAAAAATGGTTTTCTTTTACTTCTGAGATTATGGGAATTCTGGGCATGTGTATTTTTTATAAATGATCACTCATTTATCATAACAAATAAGTGCCGGCCGAGAGAGGAATCATTATTTTTGAATAATTTGTTTTTCGTTACCAGTCTGAAAAATATCTTAAAAACCTTCGTAACTCGGAGACCATTTATTTTCGACCCCTAGTTGATAGGGCTTAATCTGTTGGAAATGATAACTCCTTTCCAGGAATAGGTCGAATTTCAGAGCAACCTGTATATAGTTTGTTTGTTGCAAGCCTATTTGCAAAACATTATGAGCATGTCGCCAACAGCCTCTGTCATCACTCTTATCTTAATTTGCATATTTTTTCTATACAATTGAGTTTTACTGAACTTGAAAAGATGATGGTAATGTTATTATTATCATACTAACTTTCTCTGATGTTCGCCAAGGTTAAATATACATGATTTCAGCGTGAATTCCAATAGCTTAATTTCTAAAAGATTATTTTTTATTTTTTCCAGAGAATATACGCCATTTTGGGACATGGTTTTCATTATTTTGGTATATAAATTAACCATTATTTTTTCATGATTTTTTAAAGAATTGTCGGATATGACGTCACTTGAGAATTTTAGACATTACGCAGATTGTGATGTGTGATTGCTTAGAAAAATAAGTGGTCTTTCTCTGTCTGTCTACTCATCTGTCATCTATCTGTCAAATCAGTCGAAAACAAAGTATTATAAATTTATCTTGATAGCAAAGGACACATTTCTAAACAGCCTTTTCTCAAGTGACGTCACACGAAGCCAAATGGAAGTTGCAGCTTTTTCGTAAAAATACTCATAATCATGAGGTTTTTTAGACCACAAGTTCTAAAACACGGCTTATTAAACCAAAGCCTCGAAATCGTTTTCGAATTAACATACCTTAAAATAATTTAATCTATCTATGCGAACCACAGAGCATGCGAACTGTATATATTTTTTATACAAGTAAGGCAAACTCAATAACATATAGGTACTCAATAATAACAATTTGGTGTCAGGTATTTAATCGAGAAAGCAGCGTTAGCATATTTATTTAATCGTATGGCGATCTCGGTCAGATGATAGGCAGGCTATAAGTCAACATTTAGGCTCTGCAGCCATAGGGTTGCATCTGGTGTGAAGTAGATCAGGTCTTCTAAAAAGGCCGCTTTGGATGAATCATATTATGATTCTTTTGTAATGCCATCTCTTTTGCACTCATGAAGAAACTCTGTGTCTATCCTACTTTCAAATCATTTCATGATTCACTAAAGTTGGCCTTTTTAGGTCCCCAGGTCGTCTGGGTTCCCCGGGTATCGACGAAATATGCATCGCTTGACGATGTGGGACATAGTTTGGTCTTCTTGACCGCAGTCGCAGAGAGCGGAGTCCCTCCGGCCCCACTTGTGACGGAAATAGTTGCATCGCCCATGGCCGGTTTGCAAGCGATTTAAATGGCACCACAGCTTTCTTGGAAGATCAGTACCCCGCGTTCAACTGTAGGATCAATCAATCAATCAATCAATAAACACTTTATTGCACAGAAAATTAAAATAAAAACACAGCGTACAGGGTCACACAAAAGGCAGGAGCGGACTTATTCCTTAAATAAATTTCTTCCAGTCAACCGATGGCAGGCTATAAGTTAATCAGAAGGTCTACGAGTTCGATTTCTGCTGTCGGGTCAAGCAATAGAGTGCTTTTCGGAATTTATGAGGCAAAGTAATTGTGTATTTTCCAAATATTCGATGGTGAAGGAAAACGATGGTTTGAGGTTAACTGAGTTAACCCTCAAAACCGTGTGTATTTTTGCCCCGAGTGCGGCGAAAGGCCCATCTGCTATGAAACGTCAATAATTCGCGCAACTATACCACAAAACCAGTGGCGTATTTACCCTAGTGCCAAAAGAGCCATGACCCAGGGCAGCAGGCTTCGAGAGGCGGCACAAGCTCCACCTCGCGCTCAGCTTTCTTTAGGCGCCTTTCATAATCAATCGTAACCTATCTTTTAATTTACATATATTGCATTTTGACTTTATACCTTTATAAAAAAAAAGTTTGCTTTTTTTGATCATTTATCGGGCGGCAAACCTTACAGAGCCAGGGCGCTGAATCTTAAAATACGCCACTGCGCAGAACATATAATAAACTATCCTTTTGTTTTTCATCTAATCAGGTATTTTGGTGATGGATGTGAACTCTCTCGATTTAAGCAATTCTTGCTTGGAACTAAAGTCCATAATCCCCCAGGATACCAGCAGCTTTGTTGCGCGTGTCATCTCGGATGTTGGGCATACGCTGGGAGGTGCGGGGGCTGGAGAATGTGGACGACAAGCGAGGGTCCGTGGTGCTGATCAATCATCAGAGCGGGCTTGATCTTTATGGTAAGTTCTGGTGTTCACGGTCACACGATACAGTGTTGGTGTATAGAGATCGGCAAACATCTTAAAGAATTTAAAAAAAAACCGGTCAAGTGCGAGTCAGACTCGCGTACCTAGGGTTCCGTTCCGTAACGTGGATGAAATATTTAATTTTGTCATTTTGTTTTCGTGAATTTCCCAATCGCTATATTTTTCCTGTAATCTTTACGTAAGCACATAATTAATTACCATGATTTTTTTTCTTTTTTTTGGTCCACCAGTTTTGGAGATAAGGGGGACATGCATTTTTTGTTGTTTTTCAAAGATTTCTCGAAATCATTGCCAGTAAATATTTTTACATTCACCTCTTTAATATCTACAATTTGATACACATATGCTTTTTTTTCTCTCGTTTGTGTTGGAAATACATTGAACAATTAAAAATTTTTTTTTTATCCCGTTTTATGTGATCAAATGAATGCTATTTTTATTTAATTTCAATTCTTTATCTTAACGGTTCTAAAGTTACGAGGCTGTGACATACGGACGGATGGACAACGAGTGTCACCGTAAAGGTTCCTTTTGTACTTTTTAGGTACTACGGAACCCCAAAAACGCATAGTTTCTCTTTGGCGGATCCCACCACGCCGCTTTTTCCTCAAGATGTTTGCTGGTCTATGTACCTTTTTGGTATTTCATACCACCGTATGAACTCCTATGTATGCTATGTCTGCTAATGGTGTCGATTCGGCGCAACACAACTTGACTGGACTAACCTTATTTTGAGCGTTCTGTCTTTGTCTTTTCGATACAGAAAGAAAAAGAGAGAACGCACAAATTAAGTTTAGTCCTGTCAATACCGTAATGTATTGGAGAATACCTAGTGCGTTAAGAATAACAAGGCAAAAGATCCGTAATATTTTTAGATAATAGTTATTTGTGTTACAAGTGGCCCAAGTAATATTTTGTACGTCGAGGGCGTTATTTTGAATTCAGAGCGAAGCGAAGGATAATTCAAGCGTAGAGGATTTCAATACACGCCGCCCGAGAACAAAATATCTCGGCCCCGAGTGATACACACTATTTTTCCTCACTACCTATGAGAGAAAGAAAATCTACGAGTACTTGGTATTTTGTTCTATATTCTGTTCTCGGGTGGCGGACACTGAATTCCTCGCTACGCTCAGGATTCAACATTACTATCCTTCGCTTCGCTCTGAATTCAAAATAACGCCCTCGACGTACAAAATATTACTTGTGACACAAATAAATATATCTACTCCAATACTACAAAGTACAACATTAAGAAATTAAGCCACACAATCTTTTCTCCTTCCTGCTTCTGATTGGTTCCCTAGCGGCAATACCGTCAGACGCACTTGGACTTTCATTTCTCATTTAACGTGAAATTATTAAAGTACATAGTCACAATGTAATAGGTCCGTTTTGACATATGTCATCGCAACGTATCTATGGATGTGAACCATGCAAATCGGTAACTATGTCAACCGATTCTCACGAGAAATCGATTCAAAATATTATGAGTTTGTTATCGTTTGAAATATTTTCAAGTTTATTGGTTATAATTTCCAGAATAAATATAATTGCCAAAGTCAACGTGAAAGAAAATATAAACAGTTCAAAAGTAAAGCCTAAAGTCACGAGAAAAAAAACACTAAAAACAAACGGGAGCACAACGACTTCCAATATGGTGATAGAAAGATATTTCGGGTGCTAAAACCAGCTTTTAATTTTTTTTCTCTACGAAAAGAATCTGAAATGGAAATTCTTACGTGCCAGTAATATTTTGTAATGTTGTACTTCACTGACCTCAAATTAGATAAGAGGTCTGAGCGTTGATAGATATAAAATACTGGCCAGTAAGAAAAATATGTAGGCTTCAAGATGAAAAATTGCTCCATGGCTTATAAAAAAAAATAGTGCCATATTTCTTACCAGCCAATCTGTCTATTGATAGGATAATTTGTGGAAAACTGCCTGTGAACCAATTCATTAATTAAAAAAATGGGACTTTAAGCAATAAATGCATGTTTTTTATATATATTTTTTGTTTTTGTAAACTATAAGTTTAAAAGCTAAGTGGTATGTAACATTATTTAGCACAATTATTATATTATATTTTTCGGTATACGCGACACCGTTACAAATACATGCAAATGTTCAAATCTAAAAAGTTTATATTTGCAAAAAAAAAAAGGAAATTTAAACTTGGCTTTTTGTGTACTGGTCTCACAAAAGCTAATTACAGATCATTACAATTATTTTATCAATATTAAAACAAGTTAATTATTTTCACGAGGAATCGAATTGAGTCCGTGAAATTAGGCGATTATCTGGTTACTACACTATTATTAAGAAAAAATTGACTGAGAATGTAACTGTTTTTGAGACATTGTGTAGTAATTCAAAATTGCATTTTATTTTGGAATATGCGTGAAAATAGTACTTAAAATATGTTCCGTGATAATTAAAAAACGTTTATTTATTTTCTTTAAACCCAATAAGTTAATAATTATTTGTTAACCGTTTCATTTATTACATGTAAAGTTATATTCTATGGTCGTTCTTATCTGTCAAAACGGGCCTCTTATTTTGTGGCAACTGTAGTTGAAAATATTATAATGCGAAGTCAATATATTTGATGGTTTTAGATGCAACAAGACATAATTAGACATTTTTGGGGCACTCGTGCAGTCTTTTACGAAACAAACGAATGTCTCAAATTATGTTACAGTTGCACAAAATATCATAATAGTTTGGAGCTCGACACACAAACATACTCATTTATTTAACACAATGGTCGATTACAAATTACGTAACAAAGAATAGATAATGGAATGTAATTGGTAACCAGGTTTAATATATTTATGAAGACGTTGGGGAGACAAGGGCGGATCCAGGATTTTATTTGGGGGAGGGGGGGGGGGGCATTCTGACAAGGTTTATCACAAAGTAAAAAAAAATGAAATTGGTGCCTCAATCCTTATGGTGCTTTTGGAAAACCTATATATACCTTTTATACCTATGCTGTGTAAAAGTGTTCCCAAATCGAATCGAAAAGTCGAGTCAAATAGTCAAGTATGTGGAATTGCTTGTTGTTTTAGGGGGGGCCATGGCCCCAATAGCCCCCCCTGTATCCGCCAATATGGGAAGACGCCCTTAAACTTTACGAGAAAGTAAATACTGAAAAAAGAAAAGTGTTATTGAGTAGATATCTATGGTCAGTAAGTAAACCTGTTGTTTTTCTATTCTTGCGGTGTTTTTATTTTACAAGGTGCAATCGCGCTCCTTCGGTCTTTTTTAGAGTAGCTGTAAGTCGCGTTGTAAAACCGGCACCAGAAAGGTAGATGCTAAACCACACCGATTGATGTATTTTACTTTTATTATAGTATTGTTAGTGTACCCCTCGAACCCAAATTCATTTTATGACCTCTCTAGTTTCAAATGACTTCTCTATTCCAGTACTAGCCGTAATATGGCCGTTGATGTCTCGATGCACCGTGATCTCTAAGAGATCGCTCCAGTACGCTGCCCCCTTCGGCACGGCAGCCTGGCTGTGGGGGACGGTCTTCATAGACCGGGGGGCCAAGTCGGCTAAGGATGCTCTCAATAAGCAAGCGGAGGCTGTCAGGGACCAAAAGGTAGATTTCAACAATTTATTTTATTTTGGACTAGGGCCTAAAGGGGGCCTAAAGCCTAAGGCTTACTAGGGCGGTTTCTTGTTTTAGGGTTCCGTAACCGAACGGTAAATAAGGAACCATTATGGTGCGACTCCGTTATCTTATACAGAGCCTCATACATTTACATAATTCAAACATTATGGTCCGTTAAAGCTAGATTAAAAAAAAACTTTTTTTTGCTCGCACGAAGTGGTAAAGTTTTGGCGCCATAACTATAACATAAGAGAAAACATTTTTTTCTGCCATATATTGCGATAAATCGGTTTTAGGTATGATGGACCACCTAGGCCTGGTTGTGCCTGTTCGAGAGCTGTCTACCTATCTTGCGAGTTTGCGAGTAAAAAAAAAACAATATTTTACTTGGTCTAAGTAAATATAGTTTTCGTTAGGTACTCGTATATGGAATGCATATTTTGTCTTGACCAATAAGATATTGCCTTAAGAGCGGTTTCGCAGCCGGATTGTGATAACCCGCCTTTTTCTAATTAATCGAAACAACATTTAAATTCAAAATTTACTCAATAGTTATTCAACAAAACCTTATTACCCATATATTGTGTATGCTGCCATGGCAAACTTTCCATTGGTTTATGTAAATTAGATTTTGTTTTTATTAAAAAATTTTGAAATTCTTTTTTACTGAAACCAATGGATACTTTGCGATGGCAACATACTGTACAATGGATAGGGAATAAGGATTTTTGAGTGAATTTTGAATTTACTGTTTCGATTAATTGGAAAAAGGCGGCTATTTCACAATCTAGCTGCGAAACCACCTGAATATTCGTGGTTGTAAAGTTCATGGAACGTGTGGAAAAAAGTAACATAATTAAATAATAATACTTCTGTCGTCGTTATTGGTTCTCACAAGATTTTTATAAAAACTACCTTGGACCTACCACCTTTTTGAAAATAAAAATACTATGAAAAAAAAATCAAATATGAAATGACTCAATACAATTAGACGTTAAGTTGTGAAAAAAGTAACTAAAATGAAGCTAATAATTTTCCTACTATTAGTGTAGCCATAAGTCACCTTGACCTAGTACATCATGTTAACACGTTCGACGTCCGTGAAAACCTTGACGTGCTCTGTGATGATGATGTGATGATATTTGTACCGGCTATGGACGAGACAAGAATTTAATGAACGTAACCATAACGTAACATGTTATTTGTTATTGTTTGTTTCGTCGCGTTGCTAATTTTACTCGTTTTCGTTACTTACTTACTACAATAGATATGAATTTACATAGACTAAGAATTTATAATGATTTGAACGATTTACAGGACAAGGCAATGACAAAAATTTTGTAAAATATCAATAGTGTATTTATTGCTAAAAAGGGTTATTTTTCCAAAATTTCATGTTATGTGGGTTATTATCATTACTATCATCATCATTATTATGATGAATATCATCATTAATATTATTATGAATATCATCATTATCGAATTGAATGAAACTTGAGGATAAAACATGATAATTGCAAAACGGCTCACCTCAATAACTATTTTTGATCTGGATAGCGGACCAGTTTCAGCAGATTCAGACTGCCTTCTGCAACGTCGTTGCGGAAGCGTCTTCACTCGCCCAGAAAAAGGCAGTCTGAATCAGCTGAAACTGGTCAGCTATGCCGATCAAAAATTGTTATGCAACAATCACTATTCTATTAGTATTGTATTGAAGCCAAAACTACAATTTTTAGAATTTTTGTCTCTCTGTCTCCCTGTATGATGCGGTTTTTATTATTATCGCAGTGATCAACATAATAATTTAGGCTATAAGGAGTTTTGATAAAATAACGACCAAGCCGAAAACGGGGCACAGATCTAATAAACGCGACACAGTGATTCTTCATTAAATTTTCATTTCATCAGTTTCATGTCGATTTGTCAAGTAGTTTTCGAGATCTTAGGTAACAAACCAACAACTTACACCGTCATATATTTTTTGGTAGGGAAGTAGGGATAAAAAGCACGCAGGCAAAGGTTTGGTTTTGATACGTCTTACACCAAAACAACGCTACGCAAAGTCCAAACTTATTGATATTATCAAAGTTATTATTATGGCTGATAACGATAAATTCATAAAAAATAAAACTTTGACAAAATATGTATTTTTTTAATTAGTAATCGCAGAAATAACTTGATAAGTTATTAACATTTGGCATATTTTATTATATCTATATGTATCAAAATAATCACTCAGATAACAAAGTGATACGTTTTAGCTAAAACTTCGATCGGTAGAGGGATGTAAATGATAAAGTTGACTTTGATTGTTTCTATGTTTTGTTGATGTAATTATTTTGTCCATCTTCATAAAATGTTTCACTAATACTTAGCTTCGACAAAGACAGATTTTATTATTATATATCCAGAATTTTGTAACCAAAAACCTTTAAGGTCAAAAGCGACACTTAAAGACCCTTAATTTTTAAAAAGATCTTCTACCAACTTCCAGCGCAAACTCCTCCTATTCCCGGAAGGCACAAGGCATTCCGGCGACCGGCTGCTGCCCTTCCGGAAGGGCGCTTTCCATGTGGCCTTGGCTGCGGGCGCGCCCATCCAGCCCGTCGTCGTCTCCAAGTACCACTTCCTTGACTCCGAGAGGCATCGCTTCAGCTCTGGTGAGTTATATTGGCTCATTTATAGGATACCTATCGAACGAAAGCTGTCAGTTTTTACAGCTATATTCATCGCATGTCATTTAGGTACTGAATCCGTCAAAAAGCATGTAAACATTGGCGGTGTAACTACAAAACGGTGTTTAACTTTAGACAGTGTTTAAATCTGTTGCTGTCACTCTTTTACAATATGAAAGAAAAGGCGACAACAACAGATTTAAACACTGTCTAGAGTTAAACACCGTTTTGTAGTAACACCATGGGTAATTAGCAAGTGATTTGGGAGTTTTATTTTTTGATACGTTGTCTACTTTAGATGAAGTTGACGATACAATGGACGAAATTACCATACTTATTTTATTGTCTGATAACAACAAAACCAACATAAATAGTCCATGGATATTTTCATCAAATAGATTTTCAACTATTGCTAAAAAAAGTAATGGTTTTACATAATGAGAGTATTTTTCTGCGGTTTCCGATAACATCACATTATTACGAATAGAGTGTATATAATCATACTTACCTGCATGTAATACATATTAAATTGGTATAATTTTGCGACAGCGATTGTCCGCTGCACTCAAATCTGATCGCAGGAGGCTGCAAGCTTTGCCATGCCATGCGTAGGTACGATTAAAATCGTGTACCAACCTACATGCAACGATTTTATTGTCGGTACGATCATAGATAAATAAAGGAACAATTTTCTGATGCGATGTTATGAAAATTTTGTGTTTTTATTCATAAAATAAATAAATATGATGAACCAGAACAGTAAAATGCTATATTTCGTCGATTTCAGGCAAATTTTATTTCCAGCGAGACAAGTAACGCCATCTAGCAACGTTTTTTTTACGAACAGTACAAGGAGATAGCAATCTATCCTTCCTTTATTTATTATCTATGGTATGATCAACGATGTCATGTCCGCCAAAACGTTTTTTATTCACATCAATCATTTAGGTGAAAATTAAGAAGCTAAACGATTTATTCAAAGAATTTTTTTCAGTGAAATTAATCGCCTATTGGTCTATAGTTGCATTTTATGAATTTCTTTACAATTTCGACTTCTATAGGCTTGAAGATAGCTGAGTAACTAGCTCTAATTTATTAGTTGGACTAATTAGTTGCCATTAGAATACAATCTTAGAGTATTAAATATCTTACATGTATACTCTAAGAATACAATAGATAAAGATCTCCTTTATCTCGGTTATTGACTCGGTATTTACTTATTACTTCTTATCATATTGTAATAAATTGAGTGCTCTGTTACCACGTCATGCATTTATGAACGGCATTATCTTCTCTATGAACGGCATATTGTATGTATTATGTTTATTTACGGCCCATTTAGAAACTGTAGCATAATTGTCCGCGTCCGCGACTCCGGTTGACCTGAATATTGGCAATTGGCAGTTTTTCTGGGCCACTGCTTAGCTTCTTTAATCACAGTACAAGTTCATCCAACTTCCTTACTTCTTCCGCTAAGCGATACGAATCAGCCAATCACAGCTCTCCATTGCCGGATTGTGAAAAACCCGCCTTTTTCTAATTAATCGAAACAGAACACTCAAATTCAAAATTCACTCAAAAGTTATTCAACAAAACCTAATTACCCATATACTTTATGTATGTTGCCATTGCAAAGTTTCCATTGGTGTCTGTAAAATTAGAATTTTAAAATTTTATAATTTCAATAAAGCCGATTCTGAAGGCTTTAATTTTAGTTTTAGTACTGTCAAAACTTAAAATTTTCCAAAGTAATTTAGTTTCTCTGCTTAATAATTTTAAAGACTATTTTGCAATGAAGAAAATTTAGTTTTGACAGCACAAAACTAAAATTAAAGCCTTCAGAATCGGCTTTATTATTTGCCTAAAATTTGAATTTGTGAAACTTATCTCGTATACATAAATTATTAACATTCATCTATGACTTGAACCTAAAACATTTAGCAAAATCAAAAAGACACAAAAGTTGCGAGTAATTACGGAAATACGAAAAATATATTATGAATCTGCGCTGTAACCTTTATGTTGGGATAAAAAAATCTAGTCTAGTTTTTAAAACTACTTACAAAGGTCAATGACTATAAGACACATTTGAAACAAAATGTTATTAATAAAAAAACCGGCCAAGTGCGAGTCAGACTCGCGTACCTTCCGCGAGTCAAGTGCGAGTCAGACTCGCGTTCCGTATTGTGGATGATAAATTTAATTTTGTAATTTTTTTCATGTATTTCTCAACCGCTTTATTTTTCCTGTAATCTTTGTTCCTGTAATCCTGTAATCTTCTGATTTGTGCTCAACTTTTTTTCAATCGCTATAGTTTTCCTGTAATTGGCCAGTTATGATCTATAATCGATTTTTTTTTCATATTTTTCGGTGTACCAGTTTCGGAGATAAGGGGGGGAGGGAAACATATTATTTTGGTTTTTTAAACATTTTTCGAAACCATTGCCAGTGAATACAGTAAATGTATATATTTTTACAATCAACTTTTTAATATCTAAATTTGATACCCATATTGTATTTTTTGGATAATATTTTTAATTTTTCACTTTTGTTTTGGAAATATTTTGAACAATTTCAAATTTTTCATATTGTATGCCAAATTTCATGTCTTTATCTTCAACGATGCTAAAGCTATGAGGCTGTGACATACGGATGGACGGACGGACAACGGAGTCTCACCATGGTTTCCTTTTGTGCCTTTTAGGCACTACGGAACCCGAAAATACATAAAATAACACTAACACATTGCCTTAATATTGAACAAAACCTAATAATACAATATTTTAACGTAATTTTGCGAATGACATCCAATCCAACTTGCATCCAACCAAACTGATAGGTATTTGACGGTAACGTTGACGCCATCTGCTTTATTTTTTCTTTCTATGCAATAAAAAGGGATTAAAACAGTTCATGGTCCATTCAATGTTGACGGCCGAGACGTGCCGCAGCAGGTACATGAATAAGAGACAATAAATCAAATTCTAAAGGCTTTAATTTTAGTTTTATTGCTGTTGCGTCTCCTGAATGTTTTGGAAAACTAAAAAAAATAGTCCAGTTAGAACTGGCCCTCTAAAAAGGCCGCTTTGGATGAATCATGTTATGATTCTGTTGTAATGCTGTCTCTTTTGCACGCATGAAGAAACTCTGACTCTGTCCTACTCTCAAATCATTTCATGATTCACCCAAGTCGGCCTTTTTAGATCCAGAACAAAAATAGCAATTGAAAATGATGAATTCATAACAGATACACTAATGGAATTAATTACTTGCGAAATATCAGTTGGATACGCACTAGAAATGTTAAGATAGTTTATGAGTCATAACATAACATAAGTCATTAGTGTAATGTACCTATCGGTTATGAATTCATCATTTTCAATATTGGTTCTTCAATATTTCAATAATATTTCAATGTCAGTAAAAATTAATAAATATTTTTGGTTTCTTATATGTTTAAAGTATTCACTATTCACTAATAGAGTAAAATAATAGTAGTTAATAGCAATTAAGAAGCCTTTTTCTTGAATGGGGTCAAAGGTCGCTCTTTTAAATCATCAGGCACTTCATTATAAATTGCCATTTTATATACCCAGGCGCTATGTACGCTGTCTTGGTATAAGTATTTAATAATAATTGTGATTGTCGAATTGAATGAAACTCCTACTGTCTTGTATTTTCTTATCCCTTGGTTAAAGTAGATATAAGTCATATATTGTATAGTATAAGTTTTATGTTGAAAAAAAGACATGATCTTGCTAAGTTTCTTGCCCTTCTTCTTAGCAAGACTAATCGAATGGGCGGAGGTAGGCATGTATTTATATATGTAACCTATTAGTATGTAGTATATAGGATGGGATTTGGTCGGCCGCCTGGATTCGTGCTGGGGGCTCGGTTGGTGATCACTGAACCTTGTTCCTGGTCCCTGGCCGGGTCTCCGGTATGGGTTCGGGCGGCTGATTGGATTTTACCTTGTATAATATATATTTTACCTATCATTTTAATCGTAAATATATTGCTACATAAATTAAATAAACCTTTAATTTAGTTCATGTACATTTATTATTCTATTACATATATTTTCTTTATTAGATTAAATTTGACGTGTAAAAAGTGTATATATCTATACCTGCTTTGCAAAATAAACTATTTGAATTTGAATTTGAATTTGACTTGATAAAACATGATTATTGCAAAACGGCTCACCTCAATAAGCATTTTTGATCGGTATAGCCGACCAGTTTCAGCAGATTCAGACCATAGAGTATACCGAATAAATTCAGACTGCATTCTTCTGGGCGAGACGCAACGTCGCGTCGTCGCGGACGCGTCTCTACTCGCCCAGAAGAAGGCAGTCTGAATCCGTTGAAACTGGTCGGCTATCCCGATCAAAAATACTTATTGAGGTGAGCCGTTTTGCAATAATCAATAATTGTGATCATTATTATTAATTTACGTTGCCATTAAAAATAATTGCTATTTCTAATTTTCAGGCGAGGTAATCATAAGCGTCTTACCGGCCATTGAAACAGAAGGTCTGGACAAAGATGATATAGGACAGCTGGTGGAGTCTACACAGGCCCTCATGCAGGCGGAGTTTACAAAGATTTCGGCGGAAACCCTCTCTAAACGCTACGGCACGGCTGTCCATAATAAAGATGATTAGGTAAATGTATGTGTCGACTCCGTGTCTACACCATAACTAGTTTATAACCAGGGACAATTTCGGGTTCTAACTCACCATCCCTAGCAGAAGGCAGTGCCGTTGGCCTCCATACAGTTGCCGGTTTGTCCGCCTCTGTGTATTCTCATTATTTATTCGTATAGTTATCCTATCGCTCCTACTTTGGGTAACTTTTGTACTAGTTCGCGAAAAAAATACTTGTTTCAAGACACTTTGTTGAAACGGATGCTTTCCATATTACGTAAACTATTTTACCTGAATCAAGAAAAATATTGTTTAAATTTTATTGTCCTAAACTAAGATAGTCATGCTCGGTTCAAAGATTAAAGTCTTCCTATGAAATTAAAGGTGAAAAAACGAAAATTTATTCTTAACTGAATTGCAGGACACTATATTCTCATATTTAAACATGATTTACTCAAGTGAAGACAAAACTATTCCTTATTTCAAGTGTTTAATTTAGTACACGAAAAATTCTTCTTATTTAATACCTACTTGAAAGCATAAGATATTACGAGTAATAACAAAAGCAAACTTTATATTTTGTGAAATATTTCGACCTCTTCAATGAAGCCGTCATCAGTCGAATCCAATTTAAGGTTAAACGTCAGTTGCTTAGCGCAAAGTGCATAACTTAACTTTGTTTTTCTTGTTAAGAAATAAAAAAATGAAAAGCATTTTAGTCTGGGGCAATTGACGCCAATAGTTTAGTATTAGTGAGGTTTATAAAGCAAGAGTTTGAAATTGTATACACAATTAGTCATGGTCTTTTCAAAACCAACTTTAAATGCCGTTTTAACTTTGTTTGGACAAGATTATGACTAATTGTGCCTAAAATTTCAATTGCAGGCTTATAAATCTCACTAATACTGAACTATTAACGTCAATTGCCACATACCTAATGGTTTTTCAATTTTAAGGTTCTAAACAAGAAAAACAAAGTTAAGTTATGCACTTTGCGCTAAGCGACTGACGTTTAACCTTAATACATAACGTATTCAAGGGTGGATCCAGGATTTGATTTTGGGGGGGCCGCCATTCTGACAAGGTTTATCACAAAGTAAAAAAATGGAAGCTTTTTGCAAACCTGCCTATACCTTATATACCTATGCTATCTAAAAGTGCACCCAAATCGAATTGAAAATTCGAGTCAAATAATCAAATATACGGAATTCCTAGGCGTTTCCCCCACCCTGTGAACCTGTTTTGGTGAATTATTCTGTGCTAAAGAAGTATTAGTTTCAATATAGAATTTTATATATGTGTCGACTCCGTGTATAAGCAATATGGTTGCTTATGTGAAGCCAGGTTTATTATTTGCTGAAGAAATAAGCAGGGTTTACATTTTGGCTAGTTAGAAGTAGAGTAACTCGCTTACTATTTAGCCGATTACTTTACCACATACGTTATCCACTCTTCTCTCCCAGCTACCATCTTTAGTACTATTTTGTAAATGTTTACATTAAGCTACCTAGTAATATTTTTATCCCTGGTACTCTACCCGTGTAAACTAGGCATAAGTCTTTTAAATCCAAGACACATAATTATCATATTACCACAAGACATACGTATTTAGGTGAACTTAAAATTACTCTCTGCTAAGGAAGTATTTACTTCAATGTAAGATATGATTTACTTTTAGGTGAAGGCAAAATTATTTTACTGATCGTGATCTCAAAAGTACAGCTCTCCGGTAGGTGAACAGCAGTAGAAAGTCGTATTCGTCTTCGCAGGAACATTTTATATAATGTTCTCCATAATCCCGTTTACCCTAATTATTAAAAAAAAGATTTTTTTTACACACTGATCGCAGCAACAGAGCGCTTCGGTGTTGTCATCATATCGATCTGGCGATGCCTGCGCACACCACTGATCGTTTCTCTAAATCATTTACGGTCAATGCAGTTCGGCTTTGGAATGAACTTCCGCAAACCCTCAGAAATCTTCCTTCTGTGTCTTCCTTTAGTGCTGTCAAAACTTAAAATTTTTCAAAGTAATTTAACTTGTAACCCTAACAGTTAAGGACTATTTTTCAATGAAGAAAATTTAGTTTTGACAGCACTAAAACTAAAATTAAAGCCTTCAGAATCGGCTATATTATAATATAGAACAGCTAAAATTTTTAAAACGTGACACCTTGTATTTTTCTCTAAGAAAAAAGGATTCTTGAAAGAAGAATGAAATAGACTATGTGATGTCAAGAAATTAATTGTATTAAAGTAGCAGCACTCCCCCCGAGTAAAAGATAGTTTTAAATAAACTTAACATATTCTTGAATTCAAGTTTTTGCAAGTATTTATTAAAAGTAATACTATAATTTTTTACGAGTATCTAAGCATTTAATTTTTGCAAATGAAGAATCATACAGAAGATAATTTGCTTTGAAACGAGATAATACGTATTTTCCTCCAAGGAAAATAGTTTCTTGAAGAACGAATATCTTTACATGAAATTAAAACACGTACGTAAAAGCACTCCCGAATTACCTCAAATAAATATAAAAATTATCTTGGATTGAAGTTATGGTATCTTAAAATCAATTTCGGTGGAAAAACCTATACACAAATATTTCAAGTAATCCCGGAGTAGATTAATACTGAACTCTAGTAGTAAAAGACTGTTTCTTTTTTCAGGTATAACTGCAATTTAAAATTTGATAGGAGTAATAAGAGCTGTGATAGACATTAAAAGTTCGAGGTTAGTTAGGTGTTGTTATTTTGTTAAAATATATCTATTTATTGTAAAATAAATGTTTTTATAAAACCTATTTGTGTTTCAAACAAAACAACTTGAATCCTTTGCTTTTCTTTAATTAAGAATTCACATACATTTTACAACATGAAAAAATATTTCTTAACTCTACATGTCACTTTGGGTAATAAACGTGATGCTACATTTAACTGTAGGTACATTGGCATTATCATAAATATTCTAAAGAAATCTTAATTTGCCTGTAATGTTACAAAAATATAGATACTACAATACTAAACACCCTTTTATCAATGTAAATTTTAAGAAAATCACTATTAAATGTTTTGGAGCCCAAAAATAGTATAAAACATTTAACTTCTTGTTTATCTTATACAAGTCAAGTGACTGCGACGACAACTGATACTGGAACATGGCATTTTTGGCTGCATTGAAAATTCTTTTTTTTTTCTTATAGATTGTAGAGTTCATGCGCTGCGCGATGCATCCATTGTCTGCAAACGACGCGACGGAGGGGGCAGTTATGACTATAGTGCGCGTCACAAAACAAGTCCCGCTGATTAAACCATTTAGTTTAATAATCCAGCGTCATAAATACTTAGCTTCGGGATTTCTTTAGTGGCGCGAGCTCTATTACCTGCGATTTAGTTGGTAGCGTCCTTCATACCGCTCGCAACCACTTATTGCCCCTCCTTGTCGCTAGTAGACCGTGGATGTATCGCGCGCGCATGTATAACTTGTCGGAAATATGTAGGCACCCAAAACCCGCCTCCCGCAAGGTCTCTATCTACCTTTACTGGTAAACCGAGGTGCCGAGATATTTGCGACGAGATATACTTGTTAATAGATTACGAGCCCTCTCACACACGTGCATGCGTGACGTATGAAGTAGACGTTTTTTAATTACTAGGTAATATTATTAAATATTTGAGTCAATAAAGAAACAAATGTAATATATACCAAGCATACTTACATAGCCACTTTGTTTGTCACGCGTTTCATTACGCGCAATCGATTTATCATAAGTTATTTTGGTCGTTTTGCGCGATAAAACGCGTGATAAAAAAAGTCGCACGTCATCATGCTACGAAGGCAGGTACAATAAACTGGAACCACATGCTCTACTGATCACATTGAACAACTTTCTGAAGGCTTCCTGTGCCTGGACTCTATAGAGCAAAATAATAATACGTATTTTCAAGTTTTGTGTGTGAGAAGGCTCATAAAGCTTGGTTACCACCAAAAGTAAATGGCAGCACTACAGTCCGTAAAATATAGAGTGAACCCTGTGACAGCAGGACAGCGCTATACAATTTGCATTTGCATTTCAAACTCTCTTTCTCATGCTCAAATATGTATAGCGCTGACAGCTGTCACAGGACTCAAGCTATATTTTACGGACATTTGTAAAGGCATAGGCATACATGTAGTATACGGTATAGAACGCGACATAGCGGCAGTGCGGGCGAGTACATACCTACATGTCAGTATGAAATCACCCGCACTCCCACCTGTCACATAATATAGTATAAACTAAATCTATGGGTAAAGGTAAATTGGTAAAAGAGTAGTAAATGTATATATGTAAAACTTATACTATCAAGTAAGTGAATACCTCGTGAATACTGAACTATTATACTTATGTCAGACTAAGAGCGCTCCGACGATTACCGAACGTTATCGAGTAGTTCTACTCGTAGCTCGCACTTTGGTAAAACAAGGTTAGGTAGCATTGGCAGATCTCAGCCTGTCCAAAGTCAGACGATTTGTTTTTTGATGTATGAAACTATAGGAACGAACAGTACAAACAAAAGTTGACCACAAATCGTAAATATAGGGACGTAGAGCTCCATACCAGTTTCGCCTACGTAAAGTAAAGATGCTCCAGGGCCTGTAGCATAGTGTTTAATCGCGCGTGACGCTACTAGTTGAATCACAAGTGCAAGGAGCGTGACGTACTGTTTAATCGCAAAAACATTGTGTCACACTCCTCGCACTTGTCATTCAATTAAGTCGCATCATGCGGGATTAAACACTGTGCTACGGGCCCTGGCTGAGGGCTGTCAACCTTATTTTTTATCCAAGCAAAGACCAGACTAGAATAAAGTATTATTATTCTGTAAGATGGATGAGAGTAAATGTTTCATTTGATAGTTATTGTTAATATTGTTATTCTCACCCCATAATTTAGGGCTACGGAGCGAGTGCTCTTAACCTAATTATTATTGATGTGGCTGCAGGAATATTTGCAGTGAATTGAAGTTTTCGTATAGAAACATAACAAATACACAAAACCTGCATTCTCAAAAATGCACATACATAATGCACATACATAATTTGTGCCTGAATGATGGCGAAAAGCTCACGTTGGGACGTAAAAGTGGTGGGTAAACGAAGGTGTACAAGGGTTGACTTTTTGGAACTATTTGGATACTTCGGACACCCCCTGATGGAAACATGTCGATTGAAAAATATATTTCCCATTGGCGAACGAGAATAAAAATAAATTATGAAAACTAACATTCCCGCTATTTACGTGATCCAAGCTCAATATTTGAAGTGATGGACAACGTTATCAAAAAGTTTTACCGTTTATGATTCTTGACAAAGCAAATGTTCTGTATGATAAAAAGTAGTATACTAATTGCGGTTAAAGAATAGTTTATGATTTTTACCTAACAAATTGTTCTTTAGGATAAAAAATAGTATAGTAATTGGTGTCGATTCGGCTAAACACAATTTAATTTATTTGACAGGACTAACCTTAACCCCTATTTTTACTTTTCTAGTGACTATTTCTTCACCACCCAAAGGTTGACTGGAAGAAATCTCTTTAAGTGATAAGCCCGCCTTTGTACAAAATTATGTTTTTAATACTCTGTTTTATTTTATATGTCTTTTGTGTACAATAAAGTGTCAATTCATTCATTAATTCATTCTTACTTTAAGCGTTCTGTCTTTGTCTTTTCGACACGGAATGAAAAAGACAGAAGGCTCAAATTAAGTTTAGTTCTGCCAAATACGTTAAGTCGTGTTGCGCCGAGTCGACACAATTGTGTATAGTGTAGTAAGGTAAATTAATTGTTAGAAACCCTGCGCCAGGAGACTGCACGTTATCGGATAGCCGAATGTTAGGGTTAGGGTTTATTCGGTAACTAACCATCTTATATCGTGGATTGTTAACTCTGTACAGACAGCAAAGGAGATAAGTAACCAGGCCTAGCGCAAACACTTTGATCCTAAGACCCACAGGTAGAATTACCAGATCCAATAACGTGAATTCCTGACAAAATCCCTGATTATTCAATAAATTTCCTGACATTTTTCGTAAATCAGATCGTTTTGTAAAAAAAACCTTGTAAACAAAAACAGAATTATGTTATATTTACTTGAATTATTGTCTACGTTAGATTGTTCAAGTAAACTGAACAATAAATATGGACGTCACATATAGTACAATGTTTTCTGTTTAAATGAGCTATATTCAGGTTAACGGAACCAGAATTTTTTCTCAGTGTGCGGAGGAAGCGCGATTTTGAACAGTTTTCATTCCAAAAACAATGTTACTTAATAAATATAATAATTTTGAACATTTATTCATCCTCTTAAAAATTCCTGACAAAAACCAATTTTTTCCTGATTTCCTGACAGAGGGTTAAAATTCCTGATATGTCAGGAAAATTCCTGTCATCTGGTAAACCTACCCGCGAGTGATTGATCATATAAAAAAATACTTAATAAATAGTGCATGACATGACATGTATTGACCAAGTCTTTCGCATCTCATCTATCGCTTGCCCTGGGCCTGCGGGTCTACCACGTAATTCTGATTTTCATCAACATCAACTTGAAATTTGACGTGCGAGCAAAAGAGATGGCATGTTAGGCGGGCGTCGTCGCACGCACGTCAAATTTCAATATCAAGTTGATGTTGATGAAAATCAGAATTACGTGGTAGACCCGCTGGTTACTTATCTCCTTTGCTGTCTGTACCTCTTAAATAGAGACAGTGATACTGTAATGTATTGTTATTCCAGAGAAATATGTCTATGTATGATTATAATATATGGTACACGAATGAATCTTGACCTAGTAATTTTCATGTGGGAATATTCCAGAAGGCACATCCATACTTGTTTGCCGATAAGTAAGTATAAAAGTTACTTAAATATCTGAAACAGTCCGATTTACGCTTACAGTCACTCGGAGTTTTGTGGAACTCATGCTATCCTTTGCACGCTCACGAAACAACTGATTAAGTTTCTTTAACATTTAATTTTGAGCAACTGTGAGCATCAATCGGATCACAATGTAAATTGTATCCTTAGGCTGATTTATCAATTATACTGTTTTATTGAAATTGACATAAAATATTGGAACAAACACACTTTACTTAAGGCGTTACAACATGCGAAAGACATGCCACTTTAGAAAAAAAAAATTTACTTGCCAGAATAATTTATTGAAAATCTACACAAGACCAGTAAATTTTTCAGAAACAACGTTTTTTAATAGCTAGAATTGAAATTCTATTGCCAAAAGCAGCCGTTTTTAACAAAAGTTATCGAAGACGTTGTCAATGAAAACTATGCTATGTACAAATAGTTCATTGCTATTCATATACATTTACTTGAGCAGATTTTTAGTAATTATTCTGGCAAGTAAACATTTTTTTATCCTGAAGTGGCAGCATGTTCGCATGTTGTACGCCTTAACTGGTTAAATATCATGTAAATAGACACTGAACAAGAAACTGACAGATTTGGTATAGTATAGTGAATAAACAGTAGGCCTACCATGAGTTTTGCATTCGATACACGTTAGCGACTGCGTAAAATGTTTATATGAGACATCGCAGAGCGCCCCTAGTGGCTTACGACAGGAACCACCATTTCTCATACAAAATATTTTACGCAGTCGCTAATATGTAGGCCCTTTGGATATTCGTATAGTAGAATGGCCGTTAACTCAAACCACATGTTTAGCAACAAACCAAAATTTTTCAGAAATATATGTATAAACAGTCAATCAGACGTTTTAGCACAAAGATTTCAAAAGTAAACATAGGCCCTTACCGCAGTATGACAGCACCAAAATGTTTTCACCTTTAAATGTGTGACGCTCACACGTTTGGAATCAGTACTCATCTGAACACAGTGATAGTTGGACGCCTTAATGAATTTTTACGAGAAAAGGGTATCAATATGCCGTCGTCGTGTGCATTTTTAAAGTACACTAACATTTCAACAAATACGAATAAAGCCAAAAGTGTGACATTTCACATTCAAAAACAATGCAATAGATTTTAGGTGCCAGGGCTCATCTAAACTTATGAAATCTTTGTTTTAGCAAGACTTTATCAGAACAATAATAAACATGTGGGTTAAGTTAATGATCACATTACATTAATACAAAGTTATAAAATTACACTACAAATAGACAAATTACAAAAGTCGTACATGATGCATTAATAGTATATTACGATACGAGAGCGATGAAACGTTTTCTGACGAGTGTGAGTTTGCGGCACGAGCCGAAGGCTGCGCGTGCGTAAAGTCGGCATTTTCCGCACTTGTGCTATAAAAAATTATACGAAACTCGTGCGAGAAACTTTTTCTCGACTCGTGTGATTGCAGCACTCGTCAGAAAACGTTTCATCGCTCTCGTATCGTAATATATATACTATTGTATGCATAAAAAATATTTTATTTACGATACAATGCCAAAACGTAATCCTCTCACAGCCCAAATATAAACATAAATGCCCTAGTGCTACCAAAGTAATAATGCGCATACAAATCTATAGCCGAGCGACCGGACGTACAACGTGACCTTATTGCTGGAAATACGAACTTTGCCGAACAGTGGCGAAGATTTGTATGCGCATTATTACTTTGGGAGTACTGTACAGACATACATGAGCGTTGAATATTATCACACCACACCTTTTAAATACCCTTCAATACCTATCCAAAATTCCAAACCTATTATCTATATTTCATTTCAGTAGTCAAATTCATTTATTAGAGTAAAAGGCAAAAAGTACTTATAGTAAATCAACCTATTAATCTTTATAGTAAACCAATGGGTAATACTGATACGCATAACTTTTATAATTCTTTGTGGAGGTTTATTTTGCATGATTTATTAAAGGTTTTATTTATGGCACGAGAATATACCAATGTGTGATAATTTTTAAATTTCACAAATGAATAAAACACCGAACTTCATATACGCAGATTTTTTTAAATTCTACTAATATATTTGTTCCTTTTGATCTTTAGAGCAATATATTTATAATTTTATATTAAAACCATACAATTCGCGAATCGCCCGCGATACGATCGGTTAGACTCGGGGATATTATCGTATGTGAGAACTCTGTGAACTAGCGGAACTAAATAGTTCCGCGAATATGTTTCCCGAACATAGTTCCTGTACGTAAAGGAACCTTTGCATGTCCAATCCGCTCCAGCGCCGCGATGCGACTGTGCGAGGAGCGTGAAATACTGTTTAATCGCAAAAGCATCGTGTCACGCTCCTCGCACTTGTGATACAACTAATACGCGTCGCGCGCGATTAAACACTGTGCTACTGGTAATGGACATGATTTGCGCATGACTATGACTAGGACGAGGGGAGCGTCGGGCGGCGCGGAGGTAAGAGTCGACCGGGGTGGGGTGGTGCGAGCGCGGGGCAGGACCGCTTCTAACCCCGCGCGCCGTCCAACGCTCGCACTCTTCCCGTACCGCAGTCCAATTACCAATTCGTCACCCTTTTTACATACAGGCTTATCTAACTTTTAGTAGATTTGTAGAAAAGTCAAAAAACTAGATGACATGATGACCAATTTAGAGATATTTTGAGATAGACAGGCATAATAATAAGTAATATAAAGAGTTAGATATACACATTTTCGTGACGACATAGATTATGTGATAAGGAACAATGGTATTTTTAACTGTTTTTCAGATTTTTATGAGATACGCCTGAATGTAAAGAGGGCGACGAATTGTATGGTTTTAGTATAGAACAAAGCATGAGAAGTTAGTTATGATAAAATGAGGTTTATTTGTGCAAATACATAAATTGTCAATAATAATTCTTATTTTTGCTCGAACCGTTTTGTTCAATGTTTATAAACTTATTTTTTCTACTACCTTTATGAAAAAGTATAATACTCGAAATTAGTTTTGAAAATCGAACTTACCGGGCCCCGTTGCGGAATAGTTTGAAATATCGTATTGAAATTTCATTATTGCAAAATTAGGTTCTTTTTCATGGTAAAAAAAAAGGTAAAAACCGTGCCGCACTTTGCAAAGTCATAAAATACATTAAATTTGAAAGGAAAAATTAAATATTAAAATACATAAATAAGGTAGTAGAAAAAGTATCATTCGCAACGAGTAAAAATAGGTTTTCTTACCCTCGAAATGTAAGCTTCATTCCTCGGGTAAGAAAACTCGCCATTTTATACTCGTCACGAAATATATTATTATTCACTTACTTTTAAACTAAAAACTTTTTTAAAGCTTGTAATTCTAAATAGGTTTATAATGTGTGAGTAAATTAAAATAAATGTATGTTCACAGCATTTTCTTCTCGTTGGATGAAAATAATCCAATAAAAGTGCATTAGGTAATATTGTGCAATTCATAATACCACTGTGACTAAAAACTTTATGTCTTAAAAAAACAAGTGGTTAAATATATCTAATAATGTAATAATAATAGGTAAAAGTAAAAATTAAAGCTAAACCCTGCCAGGAATAAAAACCTTTGAGGTAAATCAACTATTAATTAGTATAAATTGCATTTCTTAAATAAGTAGGCAAGGTTCTAGTGACAGATAATGTTTTATGGCTTTAACCTCCCCTTCTTGTATTTTCATAAATTAATGTAAGTAGATACACAAATCGTTTCACAGCTACATGTCTAAAAATAAAATAAAAATTCCGCAACTTAAAAGTTAAACAAAGCATCAAAATTTTACATAATCTTGAGCCAAGCTGGGAGTCCGCGTAACACTGCTTTACAGCTTTACGGCTTATTTGATAGATATCACAATTTATTTGTCAAACCTGAATAATCGATCCTTAAGATTAATAATTAGGCCTTAATATGCATATTTGACACAAACGGAATACTAAAATCATTAGTAAATTATACATATTCTCAAGGTAGTGTGTATTTATTCCGATTGGATTACATAATATTTAGGTTCCCAAATGTTCATTTTATATAAATACTGATTTAAAGACGAAATATCAAGATTTGTTTATTTCTATCGAAAACTATTTTTTTCTCGTATTTCATGTTTAAATCAGTGTTATTATAAAATATATATTTGGGAACCTACATATTCTGTAATCTAATCGGAATAAATACACACTACCGTAAGAATATGTATAATTTACACATGATTTTGGTATTTCGTTTGTATCAACTATGCATCCTCCGCCGGACGCTTAATGCAGTCAAGCAGTCGTCATACGCGCACTCCACGAACAGCTGGACTAAGTACTTATAAATAATTCGCATTATGCAACAATGCACAGTGAATCACAGAAATTAGGTTACAAGCGTTTTAATTATTTTGTACAAGTAATACCATTGTGAAATCATTGGTATTCTAGACAGGAATTGCGGTCACTAGGGTGGCCTGTGTTCTTAATACTGACTCTTACTGGGCTTTTGTTTCAATCGTTTAACAAAAGAAAACTTAAATACAATGTAAAAGTACTCAACAGAGAACTATGACTATTGTTTCCCAGAGTTGCAAAGAAAATATACTGATAAATATTGGCATAAAAATGTTAACATTTTAATTACAGCTTGTCAAGAAAGTCATGAAATGGAACTAAAACTGTTTTTCTGGTAACACCTGATTTCTCCATACAAAAGATCTCAGGTGTTGCCATATTAAAACTGTTTTGGCCGTAGTTAATTTTACGTACTAAATTTTACTCTCTCTACGGTTTTGGCAAAGAAAGTGGCACCCCTATTTATTTCATAAGCATAACTTTCTTGACAATCGTACAATCATTCCAAGCATTTGTCTCGATGACAGATCAATTAGTAATACCAAAATAGCCACTATGTCAATGCCCACTAGGATTATATTCGAGTAACGGTATTTACCAACATGTATTAGCTATGGCTATTTAGATCAATCTGTCATCAAAACAATAAATGCTTGTAAAGACTGGTGTGTCAAATTTTCGATGACATCGGCCCCAAAATAAATTTGTTTTCCATTTTTATTTTCATGTAACTATATAAGATTATTAAACTAATTTATACAAAATAAATATACGAAATGCTTCGATAAAAACTTCGTTTGTTATCAAATATTTTAGCGTGTTACTGCCTAAATAGATAGCCTGCTGAATTGTTAGCCACAATTTTTATACATAGATTTAACGTCACAATAAAAGCAAACGAAAAAAATTACAAATTTTTAATACCTATATGGGATCCATATATTTGTACATTGTCTAAATGCGCCTATAGATTACGCGGAAATTTTCATGAACGCAAATATTCAACGGGAGTTGATGGCAATTTTGTGGCGTTGTTTGTACTATTTGTACCATATTTTCATGACATGTAGTATGTAGTATCGTAATGGAACTATACTACGTAAAAATTGTTTTATTGGTTGAGACGTTTTGCTTTTTAACATTTACCCTACCATATAGGGAATTTCTGTGCGTTATGAATATTTTTAGTAAATTTTTTAAAAATTTCACTTACAAATTGTCTATTTTATTTCAGTTCAAAACAAAAATCGACGAAAAACGAAACGTAGTATTATTTCAATTCAAAACAAAAATCGACGAAAAACGAAACGTAGTATAATTTTAGCCAAGTAGTATATTTTTAAATCCCATAGACAATAATTTTCCGAGGGTCTGAATCCAATCCTGGCTCACGAAATAGTACAAAAGTCAACGATACTCAGTGTTGTGGTACAGCGTGGGAGAGACCTGGGTCAAGCGCTTTTTTCCGTCAAATTTCTTCTAAAGGTGACTGAAAATTTTAAACTACGCAGTCGAAGTCGCATTCATAGAACTATTGTAGTACAAATAAAAGTAAGAGTTGATCAACAACGGTCGGTATGTGTGACGTATGAAAGCAGGCACGAACATAGGTAACCTTGATCTTGAATACGGTGGAATTCATAACATCCTACAATTATTGTTTGTATGTAAAAACGTATCGAATACATATTAATTTGGTATGTTTTATTCAATACTAGCCTTTCGCCTGCGCATCTGCCCGCGTTTATTCAATCTTTTCCCCGTTTTGGCTTGGCGGTTATTTTATAAACATATTCGTAAACAAGCACTCGGGTCCCAATGTCTCAAATTATGTTACAGTTGCACAAAATAATATTTTAGCTTAAGTACAATACCAATAAACCATTTCATTTAAAATTTTGCGAAAATATTCAATGTACAGACAGACACGACTTTTGTACTATTAGTATATATATTAGTATAACATAATATACATTTATGAAGGATAGAAAATAATAGTTTTCGTAAAAAGCCGTCATCAGTCGAAAGAAATTAAATACAGTAAGTTTTTATTTTGTAATGAAACAATTATGTTTATAATATTTAGAAGATTTTTTTGTGTTACCCGTTCGTGTTATTTGAAATTTTAGATAATTACCTAGTTATTGGTTTATTAGTTCCAACAATTTTGTTGATTTTATTATCACATTTATCATACGCAAAAAGAAAACCTTTTGTTATAAAACCTTTTGACATAATTACATTTAAATTACAGAACACAAGTAATAAACTGGTAATAAACATGTCCTTAACATTTTCGCAATGCGACATATCACTCTGCATACTAAATAGACATTTATTGCAAAAAGCGTCTTATTACAAATTTAATATTTTTCTAATACAGTTTCGAATCAAGGTGGGCATAATTTTGATAATACTATCGATAGGCAAATGATAAAATAATCAAAACATCACTGGTCCTCTAAAAAGGCCGCTTTGGATGAATCATATTATGATGCCGTTCTCATGCCGTCTCTATTGCAAGCGTGAAAAAACTCTGACTCCATCCTACTTTCAAATCATTTTATGATTCACCCAAGTCGGCCTTTTTAGATCCCCTGTTCGATTGATGAATCGGTTAATTACTGCTTATTTTTTCTCATTCCTAATCAGACATTTCACCCTGTACGATTAGAAAGTATGTATTTGCGGAATGTCAATTTACAATCCAAGCGACCTCCATGCCGATGGATAGTCCTTAGAAGATGTAGATAATAAATCTTTATATTATCCAGACAAATAATAAAGCTCTACGACTCAAGAATCTTAGGGTACCGATCACTTACAATAGAAACCATCGATGACTGCTTCGGCTTATAGCCGGTTATATTCCTTTTTACGATTTCAGTAAAATTCAGCCATCAGAGTTGGTGTGTTCATCAAAATTGTTTCAGATTCTACTGCATAAATATTAGTATATTTAAAAAAAAATTGTAATTTGCCAAGGGTAGTTAGTGATCTCGTTGTGAGAGAGACAGCAATAGAAACTTCTTACTTCAGCTAGTGGGGTAGAAAAAGAGATAGTTTCCTTGGAAAATATAGTCCTATCAGTTATTGCCACCCCTCTCGCACGGGTCTCGATCGTTTGAACGGTGTTATGTTGATGCTATCTACCTCGTATCTATGACATTCTGTGATTCGAAATTCACTTATTTAGACATTATTTTCGAATCCAAATCTGTAAGTGACCAGTATTTCTACAACTCTTCAGTTTGTCCGATTTTAGCATTAAAATAATACTTTGTTCTTACAAATTAACCGAAGTTTCACTTGATCGTCACTTGTTCTGTATGGCGAGCGGATAGTCTGCCGGTAAGGATCCAAGCACCTCCTTGGAAAGTTCTTGGTATGCGGCCTCCATGGCATTCCTGACCTTCGTGATGAGTTCGGGGACATCCTCCATAGTCAAACCCGCGGTGGGGACTGGCTCTAGGCATTGGATAATCACGTGACCTGGAAATTTTGAAGACAATAAATAAATTAATAATACAATAAATTTTTATTTATACGAATCAATAATTAAATAAAATACTTTATAATTATAAAATTACACGGTTTAAGATATATTTCGGGTCCGACCTGGACCCGGCATGAGTTAAATATACTAATAGAAATAGGTATGGCTTGACAACACCCATAGACATTAACATTAGCGCATAGATAAAATATGTATTAGAACTATTTATAAAAACTATTTACAATCGAGCTTCGATTTCGGTGAGGTGATGATGATGATGATGATGATGATAATGATGATGATGATGATGACGATGCTGGTGATGGTGATGGTGATGATGATGGTGATGAGGGGGTAGGTAATCTGGGCCATTAATGTTGTTTATTGAGGCCATCTCCGTAATGCGCACCAAGAGACCATATAAACGAGGACTCCCATGTCCTAAGCTGTATGTCGGTTAAGGGGGGATGAAATGACTTTATGATTCTGACGGTGAAGCACTGATCGAATGTTAGGGCGTGTAGGCGTGTGTGTGTAGGAATGGGTAGAATGTTGTTTTGTATGGATGATGTGTGTCGGTGTTGATTTATGCGTATGTGTAGTGGATTTTTGGTTTCTCCTATATAGAATGCCGGACAGTGCCGGCATTCTAGCAGATATATGCAATTTTTAGTTTTGCAGTTCGTGTTCGGTTGGGATGTGTATGTTTCTGATGTGTGATGTGTGTTGATTTGTATGTTGGTGTTTATGATGGGGCAGGTTTTACATCGCGGTCGGCGGCAAGAGATGTTCCGGGAGAGGTGATAGTTGTGGGTATAGGACTTGGTTTTGTTTTATTGAGTGTTGATTTGTTGACTGCAAAACTAAAAATTAAACTAGTTTATATGGTCTCTTGGTGCGCATTACGGAGATGGCCTCAATGAACAACATTGATGACCCAGATTACCTACCCCCTCATCACCATCATCATCACCATCACCATCACCAGCATCTTCATCATCATCATCATCATCATCATCATCATCATCATCATCATCATCACCTCATTATCGAAATCGAAGCTCGATTGTAAATAGTTTTTATAAATAGTTCTAATACATATTTTATCTATGCGCTAATGTTAATGTCTATGGGTGTTGTCAAGCCATACCTATTTCTATTAGTATATTTAACTGATGCCGGGTCCAGGTCGGACCCGAAATATATCTTAAACCGTGTAATTTTATAATTATAAAGTATTTTATTTAATTATTGATTCGTATAAATAAAAATATATATAAAAAGCTTTTCAAAAGTGAATATATTTAATACAATAAATAAAATCCAATGTCAACAATCACTTATAATTAATATAATACATTTATCTGATTAGCATTCCGGAATACATTAACATTTTAGATTAAGACGAGGCCTTCCTTAGGCGCACAGCGGCTTTGCAATTATAACCCGTAGACTAACTTTCATAAAGTCGAAAATCGCGTGCGCCAAAATGCGCGCGAAACGATTCAGAACGAGTCTAATTTTAACTCTTTTTTGAACTTACATTGGTTAATAAACAAGATTTGCGTATTGATAGTAAAATATGACACTTTAATCATTATACGGTGTCTCATAAAGACCCAACTATTTAAAGTGCGAACGAGATGGTGCAATACCGCGAGAGGGGGGGAAGGGCACGCGGCGTCAGGTAGCGTGGGTGGCAGCGTTGCCGTTTGTACGGCAATTGCCGTTTTGTACGGCAATAGGGCTATGAAATCATTAATGTACGGCATACGGCAGAGTAGTCATTACCGTACGCTAAAATACGGCAATTCGGCAATGAAAAGGCGTTTTTCTTTACCTTGTGTCAAATTTAATGTTAGTTATATGAAATTCCTAGATGGCACTATCTGCCATACCTACTTTATCAGTAGAGGCATAGACAATATTTGCACAACTCCAAACAAACCAAAAAACTAGCTAATAGCCAGCCAATACAACAAGTATTGACCTTATTTATTACCTTGTGTTTGAGGCGATTCTTGATTGGCTCATTGGTCTATTTTTCTTGGACTTTGGTTTGTGACATGGACAATGCTGTGAAATGACGATCTGTATACTATGGAAAATATCATGGGAAATTAATTATTATGCATTTTTTTTTTTAATACTTGTGTATGTACGGCAATTTTTGTTTAAATACGGCAATTTTGTCAGTGGAATACGGCAACCCAAAATATGACCAGCGGCAACACTGGTGGGTGGTTCGAGAATTTTTAGTTGCTATTATTCCGTACACGGGGGAACAACGCGCATTTTGTGTACGCGCGTTTTTCGAAAAAGGTCGTTCGCTTATTCGCGTGCGTCGTCTATTTCAACTTAACTATCGATTGCGGAATATTAGTGAGGCGCCAAAGAATGCAACCATACTCTCGTGGATCCAGAGCTTTAAGGGTGAGAGTTCCACGATTGTGCAAAACAGGGTTCGGGGTTATGGCCTATTTAAGAGAGTAAAAATTTAAATTTCTAAACAAAATAAATACCACTTACTACCTTACAAGATGAAGTACTGGTTCTTTGAAAAAAATCGCGGCTCTAATGTATAGTTACTTCAGAAAAAAAACAGGAATCTCCAGAAAATCTCTCAAATAGCATTGCGGCGTTATAGGTATTGGGATTAAATTAAAGACAAAAAAACGACAAAACATATTTCAGATTCATAACAACACGTTAACAAACATTATTACATAAAAAGTTTTCCGATACTATTCATAGATTTTCCGCAATACGTTACCAAATATACCACTATTTTACCTTATATTCCTCTATACAAATTTCTATGAGCGCGCGCCCCTAAAATTATTCCTATAATATTGCGTGCGCTCTGGCAGGGTTGGATTTCGTAGTATAATTATACTATTTGTACCATATTTTCATGACATTTAGTATATAGTATCGTAATGGAACTATACTACGTAAAAATACCATAATTTTATCTTCAGGCCGACCGACTTGTTTTATTGGTTGAGACGTTTTGCTTGTTAACATATATCCTACAATATAGCGATTTCTGTCAGAAATTTCTGTGCGTTATGAATATTTTAAGTTTTTTTTTAAATTTCACTAACAAATAGGCTATTTTATTAAATAATTAATATTTTTAGTATTTTTTTTTAAATTTCACTAACAAACAAAACAGGCTATTTTTATTTCAATTCAAAACAAAAATCAACGAAAAACGAAACGTAATAAGCCAAGTAGTATATTTTGAATTCCCATAGACAATAATTTTCCGCGGGTCTAAATCCAACCCTGGCTCTGGGCCTCTGGCCTTCCGATTCAGTCGCCAACGAGCTGTCAAGGTGAGAGGTTACGTCTCTTCGCTAAAAAAAACCGCGATTTCGGCTCGTGTACACACACTGCAGTGGTACCGTTGTGACAAAAGTAAGTAACTATTGATCGCTTTGGTTTTATTGAATGATGCAAGATGGTGCCGACCAACTCCGCGAGTGTTTTCGTATGCGAGGATGGATAACATTTGTAAGATATAAAATTTGATGTTTATGTATATTTTATTGTTACAGACGTAAAAAATCTTCTGAATATTATAAACAAAGAAAGCCGGTGCATTGGAAAAAAAGGAGGTAACTTGTAATCCGATTTTAATTCCGTGGCATTTTGAGAGCGTAACTAAAAAAACCGGCCAAGTGCGAGTCGGACTTTTTGATACCTACAATTTGATACCCATATTGTGTTTTTATACAGTTTTTTTTCATTTATTTACTTTTTAGGGTTCCGTACCCAAAGGATAACCAACGGGATTATAATATAATAATTAATATATAATATAATATAATATAATAAATAATATAACAATAACCAATTACTAAAACTCCGCTGTCCGTCTGTCACCAGGCTGTATCTCATGAACCGTGATAGACAGTGGAAATTTTCACAGATGATGTATTTCTGTTGCCGCTATCACATTAAATACTAAAAAACAGAATAAAATAAATATTTAAGCGTGCTCCCATACAACAAACGTGATTTTTTTGCCGTTTTTAGGGTTCCGTAGTCAACAACAAGGAACCCTTATAGTTTCGCCATGTCGGTCTGTCTGTCTGTCTGTCTGTCCGCGGCTTAGCTTAGAGACTATTAGTACTAGAAAGCTGTAATTTAGCATGGGTATACGTATTTATCACGCCGATAAAGTGGTACAGTAAAATTATAAATTATAAAATAATATTTAAACTGTCAAATTACTCACTAGAAAAATTTCTCAAAACTCCCATACAAAATCCCATAAAACGACACGTCTCACAATAATGTCAAAAAACCATGTCAAATGTCAAAAAATGACAAATGTCAAGGTTTTTCCCCACTTATAATTAGCCACTCTACATTCCATACATACAACACTACCCTGTCAAACGACTCTTTCAAACTAAACAACCATGTCAGTCAGTGAGTCAGTTATCGTTTTGTAGCTTTATATATATTCAAAATTCAAAATAAATAAATGAATAAATATATCGTCACGATTATTACACACATACGTATCGAATTGAGAACCTATTTTTTTCAAGTCGGTTAAAAATCGATAAGAAACCAAGCTATATTAAGAATTTCCAAAGCGACGCGACGTATATTTAAATTCATCAAAATTACAAATTTGCCCAATCGGGAATTGAACTCGGGACCCTCTGCGCAGAAGGTAGATACTATTTACTACACGGTACGGGTCGTCAGTAAATTATTATTTAATAATATAACATTTAATAGTATTACACTTAATTATCGAGATGTTATCGTAGGGGAGGAACTCGCTCGCTTATGCGAGTTCCCGGTACCACTGCTGAAGGTATCTATGTGTGCGTGCGCGGCCTGCGAATGAGTGAGTAACGTAATATGCCTACTTTTGACAACGAGCCGTGGGGGCGCCGGTCCTTAACACTTCTGGAAACACAGTGGGAGATAAACCATCGAGACGTCCTAGAACTGCAAGAACGTCAGAAAACATTGAATTGGTGGCGAACTCTGTACTATCTCAACCTCGATTAAGCGTTAGAAAACGTCGGGCTCAATTAGGACTATCCAGAGCGACGGTACACCGCATTTTGCGTTCCGATTTACATCTCAAGGCATACAAAATTCAGATCGTGCAGTCATTAATTGAATCTGATTATGTTTTAAGACTGAATTTTGCCAACACAATGTTCGAGATTTGTTAATTACGAGAACATCTTCGTCAGTGACGAGGCACATTTTCACCTAGACGGGTATGTGAATCGACAAAATAGCAGTTTCTGGGGTGAGTCTAATCCAGCAGTGCTTCACCAATGTCCATTGCATGGCCCTAAACTGACCGTGTGGGTGGCTCAGTCAGCAAAATGCGTCATTGGGCCTTATTTTTTCGAGGACGCAAGAGGCAAAACAGTGACTGTAAGTAACTTCGGCGCGTTATGTTAACATGATCAAATTCAAATTCAAAAAGTTTATTTTGCAAAGTGGGTATATAATACACGTTTCACAAGTCAAATTTTAATCTTATAAAAATATATGTAAGTAATAAAATAATAAATGTACATGAACTACTTAGATTAAATGTTTATTTAATTTATGTAGCAATATATATACGATTACAACTACAGGTAAAATATTATTATACAAGGTGAAATCCAAGCAACCGCCCGAACCCATACCGGAGACCCGGCCAGGGACCAGGAACAAGGTTCAATGATCACCAACCGAGCCCCCAGCACGAATCTAGGCGGCCGACCAAATCCCATCCTATATACTACATAGTAATAGGTTACATATATAAATACATGCCTACCTCCGCCCATTCGATTAGTCTTGCTAAGAAGAACGGCCAACTTCTTCCATCCCGAGCTTCAAAAATGCTTACTTTACAACCGAGGGACTTGGTTTCAGCAAGATGGAGCCACGTCCCATACAACTAACAACTCGATGGAAGCACTACACGAATTGTTCCCTGGAAAGATCATTTCGAGAAGGGGTGACATTGCATGGCCTCCCAGGAGCCCAGACCTTACTCCATGCGATATTTTTCTTTGGGGTTACCTTAAGTCAAATGTGTACGAAAATGCCCCACAAACTTTAGTGGAGTTGAAGACAAACATCACAGAAAAATTTGCGTTGATTTCCAGACCTCTTCTTCAGAAAGTTTTTAGGAACGTACATCTGAGACTAGAGGAATGTCGTCAGCGCAACGGCCGCCACCTCAACGACGTTATTTTAAAAAAATGAAAATTTGTTTCGTTGTGAATTCATTCTTACCAAAAAATAATTTTAAAACAACTGTTTTCTCTGTTTATTTGAACCTTGAAATAGTTGGGTCTTTATGAGACACCCTGTATGTAAGTTTTATATTGATTGCTTCTGTGGTAGATTCAGTACAATCGTTCAAAAACTGTTGAAAAAGGAAGGCCTCCTCTTAAAGCGTTATGTACGTCCTGTCATAATCATGTTTTGCATAGGATTCTGTACCGTACGTAACGTAGGTGGTAAAAAAATTGGTGTATTGACTCAAGTGTAATTAACATTTCATAAATATATATAACATATTTATAATTTTATATTATTTTATTACTTTTACCTAAATTTCACGAAAAAAGCGATAAAAACGAAACCAACACACGCAAATACTTCCTAAAATAAATATTCCTAATATAAAATAGTTAAGAGGCCTCTTTACGCCTGGATTTTTCTAAAGATTCATATAAAGGTAAAAACGGAATGTGAAGTCAACAGCTTATTTTCAAAAATTTTTTTTTTCATAAGTATTATGTAGCGACATCTAAATACGTCTCTATACAGCCCAAAAAACAAAATTTGATGGAACACCATCATAATAGCTGTCAGGATATCGCGAATATTGCCTCGTTTTTACGCAAAATTTTGCAAGTAGTATAATTTTCATCTACACTGGAAATAAAAAGGAGCGAAATACAGATGTTCATGTAGAAAATACTAAATTTATAAACTTTTCTCCGTTACAGTTACCGTTTCACGGAAAACATTTTTTACCTGAAACCATTTCACAAATTCGACGCTTTTTGAATATCTCGCCATCTCGCACCTCTTGATGAGATATGTGTCGGAGTGCGGTGTAGGGGAAAGGGAAACATATAAAGATATGTGCAAAGTTTCATTGAGATCAAAGCCATTAGGACGTCACAAACACCTAAAGCATTTATATGGCACTGAGCGCAGTAGCCCATCTTTATAGGTGCAATTTTAAAATACCAGAAGTTTTGCGTGCTCGGCAGTTGATCAGAGCAGGATGTACAATTAAAAACAAAAGCGTCACAGCAGGACATTTATCAAGATACTTTAGTCTCTTAAGATAAATTATTAAAGTTAAACTTTTGATTAAGATAAATTACTGAGGTTGAACTGGCCGAACGAGTTTGCATTTGATCGTGTAAACTGGAGTATTATAATAGATCATGGACAAATGATATTCAGAATTTTCTTCAAAAATAACTAAAAGATTCGTGGTTTTCTATTAAATATAAAGGGCTACTCACGATTGAGTAGTATCGTGACAAGCCGTTTATATTATTATAGTTTATTTATGTGGAGCGAGCTATGCTAGGCAGCTCTCTTGTGGATCGTGTACTGAACGTCGAGATTCGACAACGAACTAGAGTCGAAGATGTCGGTAAACGAATCACGAGAGTTAAGGAGCCTCTTCCATGAAAATTACTCTTACTGATAACGATATTTCTCTTAAATAAGATGTTTAAAAATTATGAAAAAAAATAAAAAGTGTTATTTAAAGTATAAGGCAAAAAAGCTATTTCTGAAAATTATTTTTGCGTTAAAAGAAAAGTATGAAAATATTGATTAAAGTCAGGCTGTTTTTAGACTAAAATTAAGTAAAATTGGTTATTGCAATAAAATACAAGGGAAATATTGCTTAGAAAAATCATGTATGGATTTTTTTCCCGTCCATCGCGTTCATGTGAAAAGTATTATTTTCCCCTATTTTGCACTACTCGGAGACCTGCGACGTCATAATGCAGTGCGCGCTGATAGGAACGTTATTTCAATATAGTTTCTGTCGATATTTGTACCGACACAAGTCGATTCAAGGTCGTTGGCGACTACCTGCCCCTTAAGTGGAGATGGGCGGGACATCGGGCCATACTGAAAGACAGATGGTGGACTAGGGCAGTAACAGAGTGGCAGCCGAGGCCAGGAAAGGGTTCAGTGGGTAGACCGATGGGCCGATGGCGATATCAATGACGTGCAGAAGAAGATATGTGGGCTGAATCATGATGATAGTTTATTTTCTTTGAAGTCAAAATTAAACGTTTCTTTAAACCCACAGTAAACAATCTACAATGATATTTACTTGAAAATACACTTTATTTGACAACTGTGACGTCATCGTAGATTACAGATCGCGCGATCATACTAGGCCTTGGTCGGCCCGAAGTTAGGTTCTCTGCTCTATCTCTTTTTCCCCACCTAAAAAATATATCTGTGAAGCCATTCGCTCGAAAGAGCTGAAAGCCTAACTTCGGGCCGGCCAAGTAAGATCGCGCGATCTAACTATCAATTACTAGGTAGTGGAAATCTAGGTCTAAAAAACCATTTTGGTGAAATTCTATTTTCTTGTGTCTTTAGCATGTGCCATGTTCTAACCCAGGGGTCTCCAAACTTTTTTGCCTATGGATCACATTGATTTCTCCACTAAGTCCCGAGGGCCAAGATTATAATAGCTCATGATTCCAAAATACAGCAGTTCTTAAAAATTAGGCTTCTGATCCCAACAATCTTAGCTATGGTTTTATTAAGTTAGTACTTTTTTTTATAAAATATTTATCAGATATTCTTGTGAATTTTTCAGTTATTTAACTGATATATTCTGAATTTCCACCTAGGTTCCGTTTAGAAACGTGTGATCGTCGTGCGAAATTTCACTCGTTTATTGAAAGCGACATAGCTATATATTAACAAGAGAAAGAAAAATTTGGTTTTGAAATGCTTGCGAGTGATTTTCGTAAAACCACAAATGAAAGTCAAGGGCGGGAAACTGAAAATGCTTTTTGTAGTCGCTAAGAAAGGAAAATAAGTTCTATAAACTAAAAATATGACATTAAAGCAGTACAAAAATGTTGTTTTTTTTTTGCAATGACTTGAATTTTGTCGAATAGCCGGGAAAACACCGAAGTTTCAACTGCCAGGCGAATTTTAACGGTACCCAGACAGCGTTGGAAATTGCACTTACTTTACTTTCAGACCAACTTTTAACTGAGGATAATTTGATTTCTAATCGTTCATTATTTTTTTAATATTCAAGAATACTTATTTGGTAGAAATTATAAAAAAATTTGAAATGACCTCGTAAGCGAAGGCGCCGCCATTGATAACTTCTTTGTGGCCGTGATTGAGTAAAGAGGCGGCCTAAGAAGTATCCACTTCAAACATTTACGAAACCACAAAAACGTACCTTTATTAAAGATGTTTTTATCCTTGTTGATGAAGTAGTAGGGAGAGTAGATGACGGGTATAACTGGGACTTGACCGGCGACTGCGATGTTGAATGCACCCTTCTTGAATGGTAGAAGTTTTGTGAAGTCCTTGTTCCTCGTTCCTTCGGGAAACAGCCAGATCTTCGTCTGAAAATTTCATGTACATTTAATGTTCAAGTAAATAAAGATAAACATCCGTTTATTTAAGTGCCACAACACACACGAAGCATTGCAATTTTAATTACAACATAACTAATAATATAATTGATGCATACAAATGGGTGCCGAATTGTTTGTCCATTCTACCATTCTAGCGCCTTGTTTTTTGTCGCCTTGATGCTACTATTGCATCTTTATTGTTGTTATTTACCGTAGTCTTTTTAGGTTTCCGTACCTAAAGGGTGCCCAACGTCTAAATCCAAACAATATTTGTATTGCGTTGTAGCACAAAACCCTCCGTGTACAGTGGAGACCACATCAAGCTATACACTTGCAGTACGACATTAGCCCCTACAGACAAGAATATAAGATAGGTACAAAGTCCAATGTGTCTTACTTGATGCGGTCTCCACTGTACGAGTTTTTCATAATAATAAATTTGAAACATCCACACAAATAAAAACTGTTTTAAGTTATCAATGTATTTTTACCTTGAATATATTGACGACGGTTTCTAGAAGGATCCGAAACATCGACAGTTTTGTTTTATATTTATATTACAGTCATACGTATTACTTAATAATAGACACATATAATAATTCACTAGACTAATTTTAATGCGGTTTTCCCTATATACGGCCGGATCAAAAACAACAAACCAAAAGGACGCCACCGTGCCGGCTCGGCCAGCATTTTGCACGGTATCAATAAAAGGCATGAGAACATTATTTTAACTATTATTACAGTGCAATACAAACTATAATATATATATATTTTTTCTTGTGTTTTTTATGTAAACTTATTGAATAATATATATATATATATATCACATTTTGTAATTTATAATAACTTTATTTAAGTTACAATTAAGTTTTCATTATTTGTTAAATGCATGTTAGTAAACGAAATTATCTTTTAGTAAACCATATTGTCACGGTCCCCGCAGGACAAGTTAGGCTTAGCGTGGGGACCACTGTTTTATACGCATGTAAGTAAATTCGTGTAAGTTAATTAAATATATTTTCATTTTCATTTTTTCAATTAGAACGTGTTAAATCGGTGTAAATTTATCCCTAGACTTCCAGGCCCTAGTGCCAGACTTTGGGAGAGCACTTTGAGTTTGATCTGGAGCTTCCTACCATGCACACCACTTCGTATGAGAGGTCTACTAATCTAGCTGCGATTAATTTTTTTTTAATAGTCTACCAATTGACATAAAATGTCTGTCTGGTACTAAATTCATGAACAATTTAAAAAGGTATCTGGTAAAAATGTGTCCTTATAATTTAAAAGACTTCTATAAGACTAATAAAAATTATAATTAATTATTATGATAGTAGATGCTAGTGATTGTTGGCACTTGGTGGAGTTTATAAAACATTGTTTTAAAAAACACTTGTACTTATCCACATATTACGTACAACTTTATTATGCCCGACCGGTTTCGCTGTAAAGCATTTTCTAGGGCTTTTTACACATCCTAACTAACAAATAAATCTTATAAACTACAATCATGTCTAAAATGACGTGCAATAAATGAAACAACAAACAGCTGTTTGTTATTATGATGATATACAGAAAAAAATTCAATGTTTAAAAATATTATTTAAAATTATATATACATAAAGATTAATGCTGAATAAATATTGATAATGTAAAATTAAATTTAATGTGTATATAGATAATAATGTATAGTTATAAAGATAGTATGTATAATTAAAATTAAGAATCTAATATGCTACACCTTATTAGTAAAATCATATTGAAAATATTGATAATATAAGATCTTGACATTAATGTACTTACATGTGATTTACGACAATAAATAATTTGATTGATTTGATTATGACTTAACGTTACTTTTGTCTAATAATTACTATAATAATGTATCCTATTAAATAAGGTGTAACACCTATTCCAATTTGTGTCCATATTGTTAAACTTTCACTCTGCAGGACGGTCTTTCTTCAGGCCAGTGCAGGTGAGAGGGTATATAAAAACAGTTTAAATATTCCTGTACGATCAACATCTCCATTATTATTATTGTCTATGTAATTCTTATTTGTATTTTTTAATTTTCTGTGTGCATGCTATTAATTACTTTGGGATAAAATAATATTAAGCATTAACTGTTAAGCATTAACTACTTGTGGATTAATAAAGAAATTTGTATTTGTATTTTTATTTGATTGATTTATCTTTACTGCATTCGAGCGACAGTTTTTTTTGAGTACATTTTTTAATGAGCCCCCGACTGCGGTAAAATAGCATATCAACAAAACAAATAATCACAAAACATGTATCGTAGTTGGGATGGGAATCTCCTTTTCTTCTTCTCTTGACTTTAAGTAGGTCAAGTAAAGTATTTCTTCAATATCTTGTTCGTCCTAACAAATACAACTTGTTTTGATCTTTTTAGTTCACTTTTTGTAACGGCAGTCAGTCGTGTTTTCAATAATTGTTTTTTTATTTCTTGCGTTTTAGTGACAACGAAAACCAAGGCCGAGCCGCGTTTCCGAACGAAATTATTGTTTCTTGATGTCTGATTTGATCGTTCGCTAAAGTGGTTTTGGCGAAGCCGAAGGCCGAGCCGCGTTTTCGAATGAAACTATTCTTTGTCTGAATGGATCCTTTGCTAAAATGACTTTGGCGAGGCCGAAGGCTGATCCCTGTTTCTAAATGAAATTATTTCTTCCTCATATAAGTGTCTTTGGTGAGGCGGAGACACGTGTCCGAAAGAAATTTTTTCTTCATTTCTTTGACACGTTTGAAGCGTTCCCAGCCGAAATTTAATTTTCAGAGTCTCTTATTTTATTCTCTAGTGAAGTTCCTTTAATAATGACGAAGGCTGAAGGCCAAGCCGTGTTTCTAACCAACATTATTTATTCATTTCTAGTTACATCCTTATTTATACAAATTATACGTAAGGCATAATTCTCAAATTTTCGACCTTCTCTTCCCCCAAGTACCAGGACCGTAACGCTTGACAAGAACCCCCTCCGTTCCGTTACGTAACAAGTGCTTTGTAAAAATATGCAGAAGTTTCGCTATTCTAAAATTGTGACGTTACACACACCCCTCCCCCAACGTACCAGGAGCGTATATCTAAATATATAAAACAAAGTCGTGTTAGTTACACCACTTATAACTCAAGATCGGCTGGATCGATGTTAGTTATCTCTTTTTTGGTGTATTCTTATCCGCTCCGAATAGCAGAATAAGTAATAAAATATCGGATAAGTTATCGAATAACAATAAATAAATTAATTAATTTTACGAATGCAAACAGCATGTGGTGCCATCTGTTGACAAAACTACGCACATAAAAGAAACCTATTTATCTAGCGTTCTGATATCATAAAATAACATCTAAACCCCAAGTTTTAAAATCGCTTAGTTATTCCAAGAACTATTATTTCTGCATATATTCAATACCCTACGCCAGGGGTGGGCAGACTTTCACTAATGGCGATCTATATCAATAAATTGAGACGACAAGCGATCGACTTGCAATGAGACAATATTTTTTTATGTTAAATCGTTTATGGTAGGTATTGCGCACATATTACTATCTAAATATACTTTTATTTACAATTAAAGAAGTACAGTTTCTTATTATACAAGTTAATAACTAATAACTACTAAAAATAAGTATGAAGCCAATCACATGAACTATGTAAGAGTGTTTTTATCAGTTTTCGGGCCTCTCTGGACCGATTTACTTAGAGGTCGATGCATGGCACTGCGTATTTTCTGCTAATTTCTCATAGGAAGGCACGTATTTACTAAGTGCCAAACGTAAACAGGAAGACAAATGTTCGTCGGTAAGTCGATTGCGGTATTTGGATTTAATTATTTTCAAGTATTTTCTTAAAGTTACGCGCGTGTAAAATAAAATGTTTTTTATGAACGCACTTTAAATACTGGTATTTTGACTGGTGAAAAGACCACTGTTATTGGAATTAGCCCAACACGTCAGTACATTTTTAGGAATGCGTGCGATCGACCATAGATTCCTTTGCGATCGACCGGTCGATCGCGATCGACCGTTTGCCCACCCCTGCCCTACGCTAAGCCTAACAACGGTACTGAAAGTACTACATGGGTCCCTGCCATTCTTCTTTCGCAATGGCAAGCAATAAAACATTTCTGTATTTGCAAAAAAGTTGTATTAATGTTATTACCTTAATGAAATCCTAAATTAAGTTTAACTAAAGTTAACACGATATTATTAGACTGTTAGGCGGAACGAAGTTCGCCGGGTCAGCTAGTACTTTATATTCTCTGCCTGAACAGACTCTCCCCCCCCCCCCAAGTGCATTACGTAATTTGTGTACGACCCCCGAGCAGCATACTTTTTCCATTTATGGCTCTTTGGTATTTCTTTACAACCTGTATATAACGCATGAGACTCTTCGGATTATCATGAATAGTTTGATACCTCGTTCATTAAAATCCATACAGTACCTAATAAAAACTATCAATGGATACTTTTTACATTTTATGTCCAAGGGCTTTTTACATTTTGTATACAGCGCATGACACTCTTCGGATTATTATGAATCGTTCGAGACCTCGTTTAGGTTATTAGCAACATCCAATGGATATTAAATTGCTCTTGGGAGTTTTTTACATTCTGTATATAGCCTATGTCACCCGGGATGACAAGAGGAAATCGGTTCAACCATTTAATTTTGTGGTGGAATAAAGAAACGGACAAACATAGATACAAATACATACATGCACACATGAACCCTGGTGGAATAAAGAAACGGACAAACATACATACAAATACATACATGCACACATGAACCCTGAAAACAACAGCCTTTTTTTTGGGCAGTCGTGAGAAGTGTGAGAAAAAAGGAACAAGTAAAAATCGTTTTTATGTGAGTTTTATTCAAGTCTTGTTAAAACTGAACAAGTTTTTGCTATAACTACATAAAAAAAAAAAAACATTAATTTGACTCGTAAAAAATATGCCCAAGTTTGACATTTTATTTGTCTGTAAAATCTCGTTAATTAATTACAGCGCAGTGAATAATTTAAGTATTACATTTTTACAAAAAAGGTTAACAATGTACTTACCTTATTTTTGATCATTATTTCAGAGGTGACCTCTAGTTGCCTGTACGACTCTTTAGGGTTGGTTCTGTCAATGAAGACCACACCCGCGAGGTACGCCGACAGACCGAACGGCCATACATAAAACAACTCCTTTCTGGCGATGGCTGCAACCTTGTCCATTATGTGCCAGATGTTGAACATGCCTGGATAAAACACGATTTTATAATAATTGTTATTTTGAAGTAGGTACTAGCCTTTAATAACCGCATTGACTTAGGCTTTTGCCCGCGAGTCCACTCCTCTTTGGGCCCTTTTTCTCAGAGTTTAATATTCATGCTTAATTAGTGTTTAAAAACTAATGGCTCTATGCATAACAAAAAAAGATTCCAAATATTTTTCATTATTCTATAAGACATTTTCATTTAACAGAAGTCGAAAGAAAAATCATTATTATTTTTTTTAATAATAACCAACCATTAAAATTAATTATCAGTAAAGTGGGCAGGTAATTAAGTAATAATAAAAGTAAACAATTAACATAAATGGTTTCCTCCAAAAAACAGCACAATAACAATAGATATTTTTTATTTCATGAGAATATTAGTTATTATCAATGCTCATGTGCGTCATTTACACAGCAGTATTGTTTTCTAAGGACTGAACAAAAGTATAATTCTCGCGTGCGAAAATCTAGCTAGTTTCTCTAAAATCTCTGGCCTAGCAGATTTAAAGCATATTGGTGGTATTGAATATTGGATGAAAATAGTACAAATATATTAGATTATTCATTTTTAAACTTATTAAGGCCTTGCCTTCTATATTTCAAGGACTTTTGCTCAAATATGCTGCATCAACTACTTGTACCTGATCAATATAAAACTCACAGACCTTTATCTTTCCGTTGTCAGTACAGTTACCTAATTCTTTTAGCTTAATTTCTAAAACATTTTTAGTTTATTTTTTTTATAGATATAATATTTATATATATTTCATTTATATATATATTTATTTTATTTTTTATTATTATTTACATTTCGAGAGATATATTTCGAACCATTGTTCGGCATCAGTCTTGTGAATAATTATGTATATAGACATAATTGTAAATAATTGTAATGCCGAACTATGGTTCGAAATATATTTCTCGAAATGTGTTTTTTTATATATATAAATGTAAATATATAAATAATAATAATAAATATATATAAAACGAAATATATATAAATATTATAATCTTAATAACGACAAATACGTCTTTACTCTTTAATTTTTTATAGGATATAAAATCACCATTTTAGGACAGTTTTCATTATTTTGGTATATAAATTAACCAATTTTTATTTATGATTTTTTAAAGAATTGTTGGTTATCACGTCACTTGAGAATTTTAGACATTATACTGATTGTGATGCGTGATTGCTTATACAAAAAAGTGTTCTGCCTCTGTCTGTCTACTCATCTACATCAGTCTGAAGCAAATTATTATAAATTTATCTTGATAGCAAAGGACACATTTCTAAACAGCCATTTCTCAAGTGACGTCACACGAAGTTGCAGCTTTTTCGTAAAAATATGCATCAACATGAGGTTTTTTAGACCACCAGCTATAAAATACGGCTTACTTAACCGAAATCTCGAAATAGTTTTCGAATTAACACACGTCAGTCGAAATTTAAGTCAATGGTCGAAAGATTTTATTTTTGAAAATGACGTCTTTTTATAGGGCATTGTGCTCGGCCTAACTCCCAGTTTGCGCTGTTCTCTGATTATATAGTTATTTATTAATGATTGCCTAAATTTTTAAATTTTGTTACATCAATCCATGGCACGAAGCATTTACCAATATCAAATACACACAAAAGTTACAAGCGTTTAAAATGAAATTTACAATCCAGGACATTGATATGCTTGTAACTTTTAAGCAACAACAACATCGCACAACCACCTAACCACCATCATCCATCATTCAAGAAGAGCAGTGATTAAATAAGGCAAATTATTTTCGAAGCGACTAACAACTTAAAGGGCGACTAACTATTTTGTTTCTAAAAAATAACTTGGCAGCAATTAAATATTTTAGCAATAATTATATTAGATGAGCTTTATAATGCGGGGATTTATAAAAACTAAATAATGGCTGCTACTTTAAGGTAGCAAACATATTAAACAGGGCCAATAAAATCATAGGCGAGGTACTATAAATAATGACATGGCGACTAATTTTAACAGTGGGATAGCAAACATTCTATTATAGGCAACTATAGGCTTGCATATAAAAATACACATTCGGGCTGCGATTTGCAAGCAGCTCTAAAAATTAAAACGGGTACTATAATTAAGTATTAGGATTTCAGTATTTTTGTTTGTAGAATCATAATTGAATGAAAACGGCGACAAGCGCGCTCGTTGCATAGAAGCAAATAGGTTGAATAAGTTCCAAAACCGAATCAGAGCACCCCCACTCTATACAGTCTTGTGGGTACTACCCCTAGAGTGTATATAAAAAGCCGTAGGCGTGGAGGAAGGGCAGCCCTCGCCTGCTGTGACAAGGCATAGGCACCCGAGCGAGCCGTAGCGGCTGAGGCTGGTCGCCGAAGGCGACCAACAAGCCGAAGCTGCGAAGGTGAGCATGGGTGACTGTGCTTTGTTACGCAAGGGCGAAGGGGCTGCACTTTCCGCAACGCCGAAGCAATTGCAGAAGTCATATTGGGTCTTTAAAGTTAGGTTATGTTCAGTTTTTTTATTATTTTTAAACCTATTTTTTTTGCATGTCACTATTTGTTTTATTCAGAGCTCTAAAAATGTCGCACAAAGTATGTTTTTCATGACCATGGTCATATTTTCTTCACATCTCAGTTAACTTTATATACCACCTCATTGTATAATTTAAGAAAGCCTGTTTTCTACTTTTTATCCGTCGTCAAATGTTCGCTTAATAATAAATTCAGTTACCAAAACAAAAAATCAATGCCAGTTTAAGTTAAAACAAACCCTATAACCTGATTATAAAGCTGCCAACCTATTATTTTTGCTACCGGCTTTAATTTTTTTTAAATCCCTAATTCAGATTAATTTGTCGCCGCGTTAAATACATGCCATTAAATAATATCAAAAGTAACCAACACCATCTGTACAGAAACCTATTTTTAATTTTTTTGTAAATAGTTTAAAACTAAAATTGTTTACAAGTGTCACTTTTACTTTTTTATTATGATACCTAAATTATATGTCACTATTTTTTATATTCGACTGATGACGGCCCCATAGCGAGGGAAGAAATATATCGAGTTATAATTTTTTTAAATTGTTTTAATACTAATAAATAATCAAAAGCTTGTAACTCTTGCGTGTATTTGATTTTGGTAAATGTTTTAAGTTGCAAGTTGTGGATTTAATGTACGAGATAAGAAACGAAGTTAAAAATTTCGAGAAATATTAATCAATGAGGCAGTGGCGTGCATTGAACTTTTTACCGGAAAAGCAACCAGAAGGTCAAGTTTTACAATAAAAGAAATATGAAAAAATTTAAATAACACTTTGAAAAAAAAAAGTTTGTATCAAAATATTCCACTCTAGGGTAGGCTCATAAAATTTTTTTTCAAAGTGTTATTTAATTTTTTTCATATTTTTTTGTTGTCAAACTTGACCTTCTGATTGCTTTTTGGGAAAAAAGTTCAATGCACGCCACTGCAATGAGGATATTTATCAGGAAACAGCGCAAATCGGAAGTTCAGGCGAGCACAGTGCTGGTAAATGAGTTTTTTTAACTAAGCGGATTGAGCTTTATGTCTGAAAACCGGGCTCGGTTGGTGATCATTGAACCTTGTTCCTGGTCCCTGGCCGGGTCTCCGGTATGGGTTCGGGCGGTTGATTGGATTTCACCTTGTATAATAATATTTTACCTATAATTTTAATTGTATATATATTGCTACATAAATTAAATAAACATTTAATCTAAGCAGTTCATGTACATTTATTATTTTATTACATATATTTTTATAAGATTAAAATTTGACTTGTGAAACGTGTATTATATATACCTACTTTGCAAAATAAACTTTTTGAATTTGAATTGGATTTGAATTTGAAATAACTGCTATACCAAGAAAACATGATTTAATTACCGATGTATATTTACACCAAATACTTTTTCGATATAATAAAAAAAAAAAACTCGAACGTTTATCTATGCACTATGCCTTATGAAAAATATACAAATATCGGAAAGTTGAGGAGACATCACAGTAGGTTCTGTGGATAACACATTACACAGAAACAGCTTACCTAGAATATCAATAGATGATTGGTGGTTGGACACTATGACAGCTCCTCGATCTTCAGCAAGAACTTTCCCGTTCCTCAGGTGCCATTTCACTTCAATAACCTTCGTTATATGCTTAATGATTTGTGCACCCATCCTGTTGATCAGACACACCTTGTTAAGGGTCGGAGTTCCGAGATTGGGCAAAACAGGGTTTATGGTTATGGCTTTTTAAGATAGTAAAATATTAATTTCTGAACAAAATAAATACCACTTGTTACCTTACAAGATGAACTACAGGTTCATTAAAAAAAATTTTGGCACTAATGTTGTATAGTAACTTCAGAAAAAAAAACAGGATTTTCAAGTTCAGCTTACACCCGTAGCGCCGCAATGCTATTCAAGAAATTTGCTTGAAATTCCTTTTTTTTTTCTGAAGTTACTATACATTAGTGCCGTGATTTTTTTTTTATGAACCTGCACTTCATCTTGTAAGGTAACAAGTGGTATTTATTTTGTTCAGAAATTTTAATTTTTACCATATTTAGAAGCCATAAACCCGAACGCCGAATCTCGGAACGCCGACCCTAAACAAATAAAAAAACTTGAGGCCAGTGAGGCTCACTTTGTAAGAAAATATTAGTTTTATAACCTGTGAAATCTTGTCTGCACACTATTGTTTTAAAATATAATAAATTTTTCATCACTAAATCTCTGAAAACAAGTTGTATTTAACTCTGATATGCAGGAGGTAAATGCGATTTACAACCCTAGGGCAATAAGTCAATTTGAAAATCGAAGCGGCTCCGTTCTTTGTTTTTTGGGACAAGACCTCATATTTGAGGCAAGACCGCGCGGCAAGACGCCACAATTAATTGGTTTTCTTTTTAAAACGATCGCACTGTCCAGCAAGAAAATCGCACGATAAAACAAAAAGAAAATTGGCGCCATGCAAATATTGTTGAAAACGTTGTTAGAAATATGAACAAACGAACAAAACATTGACGTACCTACCGGTCAATGCGAAAAAAGTGATAATGATGATTTTGATTTGACGCCTGAATCGATAAAACTATAGGCAAAGGCAGTCGTAGAAATCCTGTTACCTTCGATGTCAAAAGAGAGATATTCGAAAATCTATGACGATTTTATAAAGTGGTGAAAAGAAAGTAAAATCTTTGTCGGAAAGTGTACTTTTTGTAGTTTTTTTTTCATTTCCTCATTTGTGATGAAAAGTAGAGTATTGCACTCGGGTGTAAGTGATCAATTACACCCTCGAACCAAAAGCACCCTCGCTCGCTTCGCTCGCTCGTGCTCTTAAATATCTCGGGTGTAATTGATGACTTATCTCCCTTGTATAACAATCTACTATAATACTTTAATAAATATATAATATTGCCTTTATTAGCCTTTTATTTGCAATTATACATATATTACTTTAAATATAATTAATAAATAAAATAATTTTTTTAGCTTGAAATATATTTCGGCCCTTAGTGGGCATACTTGACTGATGACGGCCCACTAAGGGCCGAAATATATTTCAAGCTAAGAAATTTATTTTATTTATTAATTATATTTAAAGTAATATATGTATAATTGCAAATCTACTATAATAAGATAAATAATATTTTTCAAAAGTGCACTTTTTATGCATCAAAATCGAACAGAAAGTCGATTATTTTGCCCTAGGGCTTTATTATTATTATTTTTTAATTTATTTACAATGGTTGGCTAACCTGCAGCCTTTCCTGTGTACCATAAATGTTATACTTTTTTTTTCTCCACTGTTTAACGGCTCTGGATACAGTCCTTTTGAGACAATCATAATTTTAAGTTCACAAGATTATATTTGTTTTATTTCCTCACACTATGCATTGAAAAACGTAGTATGATACACGGGCGTAAGAGCAATAAATTACTCAGTTACGTTTAAAACGTAATTTACTCGTAATTTATTCCTTTTCGCCCTTGTAACATAAACTACTATTGTCATTTCACATATCAACAATGAGAAACAGTCGCCTGCAGTTCAAGCTACCTATTTTATATAATACTAGCTTTTGTCCGCGGCTTCGTCCGCGTTGATTAAGTTTTTGTATAGTCGTATCGAATCTATATTTTTCAGACCATTAATTTGTTTATGTTCGTAGTTGACCTGTGGGTCTACCGCGTAATTCTCATTTTCATCAACATCAACTTGAGATTGAAATTCGACGTGCGTGCGACGACGCCCGCCTAACATGCCATCTCTTTTGCACGCGTTGAATTTCGCATGCATTTGCTTGAAGTTGATACAAATGAGAATTACGCGGTAGAGCCCCTGACTCTGGTTTGGAGTATTTATTTGGAGTGTTTTTGGTTCTCATCATCTAATTTCTAATTGAGGCCGAAGAACAAGTATATTCTCTTAAAAGTCCATTAAGGGCGCACCGAGCCTTTGCCTTTGTCTCTGTCTTTTTCTTTACGTGTAAAGAGTAAAGAAAATAACCAAACTTTTGCACTTTTTCAATGTTTTTCGTTGTTATTTTCATCATATTGTTCTTAAATAAAAAACTATCGTGTATAAACGCTCCAGTCATATATGAACTTTATTTAAGAAAATTAATCATAATATCGAATTACTTATTTATATAAAAAAGTAGGGAAATAGAGGAAAAAATTACTCGAAATGAGGTAACTTTGCGAATTTATTCTATCGAGCCAACTTTATCAAATTGTGTTTCCATCGTGTATATTGTCTAGTATACATATATACCCAATATATTTCCCTAGATTTTAATTTAATTGTTTCTACTTCAAACAAGGGTTATAAAAACGTGTTTGTATAGTGTAAAAAGTTCGGTGCGCTCTGGTCGAATTACATTTCCTATCCAGTGGGTCTACCGCGTAATTCTCATTTTCATCAACATCAACTTGAGATTGAAATTTGACGTGCGTGCGACGACGCCCGCCTAACATGCCGTCTCTTTTGCACGCGTTGAATTTCGCATGCATTTGCTTGAAGTTGATACAAATGAGAATTACGCGGTAGAGCCCCTGTATTCAGTTTCAATGAATACTATTAAAGGTATTAAAATGTCCAGTCAACTGTACATGATATATGTAAAAGACTATTTTATCATCAAGCTTTGGTCTCAGCTAAACTCAGTTGCCTACTTGTATTCTATTTTTGAAAACAACATCAAAATGTGTTTACTAGTTATTGTAGTCACTGTGAGTCACCCAAAAATTACCTAAAATATTCTACCTGAAGGTTTTTTTAATGATTATTTACCACTACACTGACACACTTTTTGCCAATTTGCATAAATTGTAAAAATAAAAAGAATGTTGCAAAGAAGTTAATAATTAGAAAATAAAAACTTGTTCATGTCTAAGTATTAGTTTTCTTAATTTAAACAAACTGATTAAGATTTCCACGTAAGAGGTGTAAGAAATGAAGTATATACATACATACTAATGCATACTTAAATAAACTGACTGCCTCTATGGTCTAGTTGTTTGCGTACTCAATAGGGTGGAGCCAAAATCCACTTTTTTCGATTAGTGGAATTACTTTGAATCGATCTATAAAGGGCTTAAATAAAATAAAATAAAAAAATATTGGACTACATCTTCTACCCCCGCATTTGATCCAAAGTTTTATAAAATGCAAGGAAGAAAAAAAAAATTTTTTCGCTTTAAAATTTTTTTTGTATTTTTTTTTAGGTATCTATGTAAGACCTAAAAAAAATTAAACCAATATTCGTCACATAATATGTCTAAAATAAAATAAAAACTATGTTTGTTCATAGAATTTCTCATTTGAACCATTTTTACCAGTTTTTCTTTCTTACGACCTAACGAACAAAACAGAATTGTATGTCCACTACGACACACAGCGCGCTACACCGTAGCCAATTACCGCTACGACGAAGCGTAAATCGCTATCCTATCTCCCCTTTGACGCCGAGCGCTTTACGCAGGCGAAAACTATTCTTAAGGGCCTTACTATCGCCAAATGGGTACTTTCTAAAGCCTACTCTTCATTTATGGCCAAACCAAAAATAATGAAAAAATGTATTATGAATAATCAACTCTTAGACAACATATGCAACATTTTTCTTTTTCATACCACCAAAACTTCTACATGATTTTTTTTTAAACTCACTCTTTAAATAGACTTTTAAAGAACATTCAAACAAAATAAAAATTAAAAATAATAAACTTTTTCAATGCAGTTGCTGGTAAAGTTTTCTTTTTTGTGTAACGCGTGAAATAAAACAGTACTGAAATCCTTTATTTCACGCGTGAAATAAAGTAATTTTTTTAAGTTTTTGACTCTGTGGTGCATGGTGCAAGTCATAAAATTTAAAAAATTACAAAGGTGCAAGGTGGTTTTGCTGTCCAAAAAAAAACAATTATTTATAAGTATGAGCGCTCTAGCAATAATTGAATGATGATAAACACCATTCTTTATTATACTTATTTTTTTGTTGTATTTCCTCGCAAAATGCATTGAAAAATGTTGTAAGATACTTGAGCGTAAAAGGTTTTTAAACCTTACTTACTTTTTACTACTTACTTTCCGCACGTGTATCTTAAATAACTATTATAGAGGTTGGGTACTCTCTGTCCCCCTCTTCACGGTAAAGCTGAAAAGGCCAGAAAGCCGACAGCAAAAAAGATCAATAAAAAAAAAAAAAAAAAGAATTTTATGACCTTATTTTTAGTGAATTATATAAGGCTATAACTAAAAAAAAACAAAATGAAATAAAAACGTAAAAATTTTTTTTTTTCTTTTTTGTATATTGAAAAACTTTGAATTCAATGCGGAGGTAGAAGATGTAGTACAATATTTTTTTATTAATTTAATTTAAGCTTTTTATAGATCACTTCAAAATTATTCCACTATTACAATATGAAAATCGAAAAGAGTGGATTTTAACTCCACCCTAGTACTCAACTACAAATCTGAAGGCCGCAGGTTCAAATTCCATAGAGGCACTTTTGTGTCTGGTCTGCATGCTTCTGAAGACACATTAACTTTGGTGTGAACCCATATTTGTGCCTGAAGTGTTGTGTGACTTGCATTTCAAAGTCACACTAGGAAACATATTTTGGGAATTGTCGATAATTATTAATTATTATTATTCTTGTTTAAATTTATTTTATAATCGTTTACTACTATCTTATATCGAATTATATAATGAATTAGATTTTACTGTGATGTTGTACAATTTAAATAAATAAAATTATTATTTGTTAGTAAGTTGTGACTTTGTTTTTTTTTAACAATCCTTATAAGTTTGTGAGAGACATGTGTTATAGTTATATGTATATAAGCACTGATTTCTATAAAAATAATATAACTATGATATATGTATGGTTATAACAGGCACAACTCAAAATTGTCCGGTACGGGTTCGGGTGGTTGACTGGATTTCACCTTGTATAATATATATTTTACCTATCATTTTAATCATATATAAATAAATTATATATATTTTAATCATACTTAACCATATCATATATATATATATGTATATATATTGCTACCAAAATTAAATAAACATTTAATTTAGTTCATGTACATTTATTATTTTATTATATATATTTTTTATTAGATTAAATTTGACATGTAATAAGTGTATTATATACCTACTTTGCAAAATAAACTATTTGAATTTGAATCACACTGACCTGCAAGAGACACGATCATGCCACAAGTCTATCAATCCATAATTGAGTGTTAAAATAGTTACAGTTTGTGAATATTGTAATTAGAGCAACACAATAATTAAAAGACCAGACCTTTTATCCCTACTCCAAGTTTCTAGCTGTCTGTAATACTTAACTGTATTGCCAGGCACCAATAAAATATGGGTCATTCATCAACTCGTCCCACAGCCAGCTTATCCCAATGGGACAAGTTGATGAATTTCAAAATAAATATTTATTCTAACTATGACAGAAATAAATTTCTATGTTTGAACACTTGGCGATTTATCCATCGCAAGGAAATATAAATTATTTATAAATATTTATTTAATTATTCATAAATTATTTATTCCATTGTAAGACATAGACTGTGCCCAGGTTAACTAGTTTAAATTAAACTAAAAAGCAACTATCTATTTTGTAAAAATAGATAGGATTTATTTATTAGTATATTCTGTCTTTAATATAACTCCAAAACTTTGTTTGCGATTGTACTTTACCACAATGAAATTTAAAGATTAATCATAATGGGACAATTTGGGAACAGAAAAAATATTTATTTTGAAATTCGTCAACTTCTCCCACTGGAAGGAGCTGGTAGTGAGACGAGCTATTTAACAATTTTTCCATAAATTAAATTTTTTGCATCAATTCAACTGCAAGGAAGGTCTAATCTAAGTATCATAACACATGATAAATTGATGCTCAAATATAATTTACAATTAATTTGGGTCTCTATAACACTCTCTACATTCTCAACGGGACTCTCACAATGAAGGGGAGACAACGCTATACAACTAAAGGAAATAGACTCTATTATGTTTCGCCTTACTCATTTAGCTTTATTTATTCCCTTCAGGAGAGAGGCTCGGCGGGTTGGGGTGTAGATAAGGGTGCACTATGGGAAAAAGGACTTAGAAAATTTCAAAAATACTTCAGCACAGAAGAGAACCGGTAGGTTAGGTAGGCTATTCGCGGAATCCGCGATCGCCATATATAACCTTCGTGGTTATTTTTTTATGACAACCCTGAAATCCTTCAATGCAGAACACTGCCCCTTATCGACACAGACTGCTCGGCGAGAATGTAGAGCGGCCTCATGGGGTTAATACTAATACATCATCTATTTAAAAGGATATTTTATTATTTAAGTAAGGCTTTGACAAAACAACTGTTTTCATAGTAATTAGTCAAGTATTCATGTGATGGTGTCTGGGTGGGTGGCGAATTCATCAAATGATTCATACTTTAATTAAAATTAAATTACCTATGTAGATGTACTTACAGTGAATTTTTCACATTCTTGGGGTTGAAGACAAAGAACGGTAGCAGGAGCAATGCCGTGATCGAAGATACAATATAGAAAAACAAAAATTTCGACTGAAACTTAACATTATTAGGTGTTTCTGAAAATAGTTGTTTCAGAAAATACGCCGCTGTTATCAGAAAAGGAAAATAAATAATGAGATCCCACATCGTTCCTGAGCGACTAATTGCACATAAACCCACTCGAATATTGTATTTTTATCACACGTTTAGCTTCTAATTTACAAATTTAATAAATATATATTTTGTACGAATGATTATCTATTTTTCCGAAAAGAAATCAGAGCCGCAAACACAACAGCTACAAGCGCAAGCGTACTGGCTCGCTCGCTCGCTTTGAAAAAATATTTCGTTTTTATGTCAAACAAACGGAAGTTTCAGGCCTGAGTTCAACGCCGACGCTAGGCGATCATGACGTCTCTTTAGCACACGTTGAATTTGTATATGCTATCCTGCTGTCAGTGACGAGCGGGCGATCAAACGAACGCAGCCCAGTGTTGCCACGATTAATTCTCGAATCGGTCGTAATGTACAGTACAGTACAGAATCGGTGTCGATTCAGTGCAACACGTTTTAGCAAGCAAGAGATCTAGAATGCACATTTAGGGCGGCAGAGAGAAAAATTCCTATATTTATCTCGAATGTGCATATTTCTACAACCGAAAACGACATAATAAAACATATCTATAATAAGACAAAGGAAACTGTGTTTCTAAAGAGAATAAATATGAAATACGACAGAGGACAGGTATCAGAGGCCAACCTTTCTAGGTACTTAGACGAAACTTTGTGGCCTGCAGGTGTTATATTTCGACGTTTTGTACATTTCGTAGAAAGGAAAACGAATGGTACACATGCTACCGACAACGCCGACGGTCTAAACAAAACAAATAATGAGTAGTCGTCCTTATCGATTTGCTACTTATAACTGTAAGAGTGTGAAGCGCTCCATAGACGATGTTACTGTGCCGTACGTACGTCTACAGGAAACATGGTTGCTGCCACATGACATACCATACATAAGCACGATCGACAGCGGTTTCGGCTATACGGCTACGTCTGCGGTGGATACGTCTGCGGGCATCCTGCGCGGGTGCCCCTATGGAGGTGTCGCATTATTATGGTGGCATAATGCGTTTCAACAGGTTTCAGTGTTACAGTGCGATAATGCCCGTATTTGTGCTATAAAAATCACAACATGTGATAGACCAGTAATCATAGTGAGTGTTTACTTGCCTACAAATTCAGTAAATAATTTAGAAGAATTCACGGATTGTCTGAGTGCAATTAGCGCTATTATTGACGAGTATGGAGTTGAATCTGTTTTTATATTGGGCGACTACAATGCGGACCCGGGTGAGTTGTTTTACAATGAACTTGTAAATATTTGTAACGACCAAAAATGGTCATGTATAGACATAGATATGCTTGGGGTGGACTCGGGTACTTTTACTTACATTAGTGATGTGCACGGGACAACCAGCTGGCTGGATCACTGTGTTGCAACTCGCTCGGCAATGCAGTCTGTTATTAGTGTACATGTTAAGTATGACACTCTATGGTCTGATCATTTTCCTCTTATAATGGAATGTAATTTAAAATTACTGACTCGAAAGGTCTCAATGGATATAATAAATGTGAATAAAGACGTAGTATGGGGTACAAGAAGCGCGGAACAAATCTCTGATTATTCCAAAGAGTGTCATGAACGGTTAAAACTGATTGACTTTCCAACTGAGTGCATAGGCTGTGCCAATTGTTTTTGTGAAGACCGTGGCCACAGGCGTATTCTGGACAGGTTACACTCTGATATTGTTGCCGCCCTCCGTGATGCGGCAGTGGTGAGTCGGGGAGTCACGAGGAAGGGCGGGAGTGGTGTGCGCATTGTAGGGTGGAATAAACATGTCAGCGGGGCTCACAGGTTGGCAAGGTCAAGGTTCAACGAATGGGTGCTGTGCGGAAGACTGAAATCCGGCCTCATATATCAGGAAATGTATCAAAGCAGACGAGTAATTAAAATGGTGTCAAGACCATCAACACCAAATAAAAATGGACTTCATTGCAGAAAAACATTCCAAAGGTAACTTTCGCGGCTTTTGGCAGGAAACCGGGAAAGCGAATGTACGACCTAGCCTCCCCGTGAGCGTCGATGGTATGAACGAACAAAAGGACATTGCTAATGTATTTAAGGACCATTTTTCTGTAAAATCCCCATTGGGGCCAGGCGGGGGGGGGGGGGGGGGGGGTTCAGTGCTGACATGGACCATCAAACGTTAGGTGATCCTATCCTAGCGAAAGACGTGGCAATGGCCATAAAACGTTTACAAAAAGGCAAGTCCCCGGGTCACGACGGACTCAGCATTGAGCACCTGCAGCGCGCTGGACCGCATATTGGCAGAGTCTTGGCAATGTTCTACTCGCTGTGCGTGAGCCACTCCTACTTGTCTGATGGTTTTATGAAAACAGTGGTAGTGCCTGTAGTGAAAAATAAAACTGGTGACCTTGCCGATAAAAGTAACTACAGACCTATTTCTCTTGCCACTGTCATAGCTAAAGTTTTTGACAGTTTGCTTAACACACAGTTGAATAAATACATAGCATTGCATGATAACCAGTTCGGCTTTCGCCCCCAACTGTCCACAGAAAGTGCGATACTGTGTCTTAAGCACACTGTCAAATACTATACAGTCCGCAAGACGCCTGTGTACGCGTGCTTCCTCGACCTATCCAAGGCATTCGACTTGGTGTCGTACAACCTGCTGTGGGCCAAGATGTACTTGCCAACGGAACTTATCAGCATGTTCCAGTACTGGTACGCACATCACTCCAACAGTGTCAGGTGGGCGGGGACAATGTCAGATCCCTATCAACTTGAATGCGGAGTCAGGCAGGGGGGATTAACATCGCCAACCCTGTTCAACCTTTACATCAACGAGCTGATCGTCGCGCTCAGCAATCAGCATGTCGGCTGCCATGTTGACGGAATTTGTGTCAACAACTTGAGTTATGCAGACGACATGGTGCTGCTGAGCGCGTCAATCTGTGGCCTGAGGAAGCTGGTACGAACTTGTGAGGAGTACGCAAGTGGTCACGGGTTAATATATAACGTAAAGAAAAGCCAATGTATGGTCTTTGAGGCCGGTACAAAGCGGCCCAAGAGTGTACCACCGGTGCTGCTGAATAGTACGCCTTTGGAAAATGTGGCACAGTTTAAGTACCTGGGGCACGTACTGACTAGCGACCTCAAGGCAACGCGGACATTGAGCGGGAGCGGAGGGCGCTGTCAATAAGAGCTAACATGATAGCCCGCAGGTTTGCGCGATGTTCACAAAAGGTTAAAGTTACGCTTTTTAGGGCGTACTGTACATCACTCTACACTTGCAGTCTGTGGGCAGACTACACTAAGCGAAGTTACAGCGATCTCCGCGTCCTGTACAATAATGCGTTCAGGATAATATTGGGGCTGTCCCGATACTGCAGCGCCTCCGGCATGTTCGCGCAGGCACGCACAGACTGCTTCGCCACCACCATGCGTAAGCGCGCCGCATTCTTTGTGCGCAGAGTTCAGGCCAGTTCCAATGTTATTCTGACAATGATTGGAGATAGAATAGACTGCCCTTTTCTCCGGCACTGCTGTGACAGACATACCGCATTAGCTGTGCCGGTGAGAAGGTATTAAACTTTTTTTAAATTTTTAATTCAAATATTTAATTTTTATTTTTTTTATTTCCTATATTATGAATTAAATTGTGTTTGACATTAGTTATTATTGTATTTTGAAATTTATTATTATTATTTAAAACAAATGGCATGTAAACAAATATGGATCTTTGTTATCCGAAATAAATGAAATTTATTATTTATTATTTAACTTATTTTGTCAAGATTAAAATTAATTGAGCGTTTTGTCTTTTACTTTCTGTATCGAAAAGACAAAGACGGGACGCTTAAAATAAGGTTAGGCTCGTCAAATAAGTTAAGTTGTGTTACACCGAATCCACACTATTGTTGCTGTTTATTTTAGTTCGCTACATTCACGTTCAATGTGCCGTTTTCCAAGCTAGCTTTCATAAAAATCTCATAGATGGCGATGTCTAATGCCTTACTTTATATTCTCTGGCCTTACGAAAGTTACAGCTTTTTGTGCTGCTAGGGACAAAGAGCCGTACTATTTGCTCATAATGATGCTAGCTTTGAGCAAATCAGTTCAAAAATAAGTTTCGACAAAAGTATCCAATTTCAAAATTCGTCGTTTATATCAGCATCCAAACAGTTGCATAGCTAAATCTTCTTATAAAGGCCCCTTTACATCTGGCCCCGTAGCACAGTGTTTAATCGCGCGCGACGCGACTTAGTTGAATAACAGGTGCGAGGAGCGTGACATACTATCTAATCACAAAAACATCGTGTCACCCTCATCGCATTTGTGATTCAATTAAGTTGCGTCGAGCGCGATTAAAGACTTTGCTACGAGTGCTGGATTTTTCTCAAGATCCATACAAAAGGTAAAAAGTGAAAATGAAGTCAACAGCTTATTTTCTTCATTTTTTTTTTTCACAAGTATTATCTGATGACATCTTACTACTTTTCTATACAGCCCAAAATGCAAAATTTGATGAAACACCATCATAATAGCTGTCAGGATATCGTGAATATTGCCTTGTTTTTACGCAAAGTTTAGCAAGTTGTATAATTTTCATCTATACTGGAAATAAAAAAGAGAGAAATACAGACGTCCTTCATGTAAAGAAGATTAAGTTTATACAATTTTCTATAAATAAACAGTTACCGTTTCATGGAAACAAGTTTTTACCTGAAACCATTTCACAAATTCGGCGCTTTTTGAATATCTCACTATCTTGTACCTTTTGATGAGAGATGGGTCGGAGTGTGGTGTGGGGGGGAAAGGAAACATGTATAAAGATGTGTGCAAAGTTTCATTGAGATCAAAGCCATCAAGACGTCACAAACACCTAAAGCATTTTTATGGCAGCTGAGCGGGATGGCCCACCTTAAGATTAAATGTCAGTAGCATAGCGCAAAGTGCATATTTCTTGTTTATAAATACATCATATTTTGGTTTTATAAGCTTTATTTATTTCTTTTGCTTATTTATTAATATTAAAACAATAGGAAAATTATTACTCGATGTATTAAATTTCGACCCTTGGTATGGGTAGTAATACTTTATATTCTCTGGTATGGGGCCGTCCTCAGAATAAGGAATACAAATAGAAACCTGGCTAAAATAATACGCGGAGAAAGACACCTATCCTTGATTTTCTTACGACATTTTAGTGCGATAGAGAGAGATGGATATGTATTAGTTTTTTCTTAATTAGGTAGGTTGTCACTAGTTCGTTGGTTTGCTAGTGATGTAACAATGTCGATTTTTGACTACGATAAATAAACCAAATCGAAATGAACCGCGACCAATCTCCTTACCACACATCATATCGTATCAAAGTGTGAAAAAAAAAGAGAATGCAGGAGGCACCGACCTTTCTGGTGACATCCTCTTGCTTTGGAAGGAGGCCAAGAGAATTAATAGCAAAGTGGTCTCTGTCTACCCCAGTGGGACACATGTTATATTGTGTAAATAAGGAATTAATAAAAGGATATCTTTCGTTTAGCATAATATTTTTTATTAAGTACAAATTACTATATCGTAGGCAGGTAGGTACATAAGTTAAGTCCAAAATTGTGCTTGTTTCTAGTACAAAAAATGCTGTAGCTTGTATCAGAGACACAACCGTAAACTATTTAAGTGGATACTTTTTAAGTCGCCTCTTAACTCAATCAAATAGATGTTCGTTGATGTCGCGTCTTTGTTCAATCAAGGAAGAAGGAATTAATCGCAACAATAGAAATCATAATAATCATAGACTTATAGGATTCGTAATAATAATATTATGTCAATGGTGAGCGATGACAGCGCAATTACTACAGAGGTAATTTCATTTTTTTTTATTTCTATCAAATAAACATCAACTTATCTTGAATAAAAACTAATAACAAATAATGAACGATTAAAATACCTAATAACCTGTAATAAGAAATCAAATTATGCGCAGTTCAAGTCAATAAGCATTCCCAAAATTCATTTCACGATAGAACTACCCTGTCAAAGTACTTTTATTGTCAACCACTAAGTACGAAAATGTCTTGATCTGCGGAATTTCTTCGTGAAGTCGATCACGGCAGTAACGTGAACGAACAGGCCTTTCAGAACGATTTGCGAACATAGAAGTATGCACTTTTCTAAACCACAGACATCCATAGGTACTGGTTCTGTTGCCTAAAATTGAAAAATTATCGAGTTAATATACTATAGTATAGTACAAGCACGTACCTACAAACAAGATTGATAATTATTTAAAGGTTACCAATGTGTCTGTATCTGGTAAATATAACGTTGGTAAGGCATCTGCTTTTAAAAGTCTCCATTTTAAATTTTCGTTTGGTCTAAAAGAATCCGACGTAGTGTTTCGAACAAATATGACCGCTTTTTTTAATTGCCCAATTTGGTCAAATTATTCGTCTAAGCCATTCACTTTTTAATTCTTCCCTTTTTGGAAATCTGTAACAAAAAAATATAGCGCTATTTATTCGGCATTATTTTTCTTTTAACTCGCGCTGCAATGAGGGATTTTCTTTTCTTTTTTTTTACTCTTCCCTAGTCGTTGGATAGATGGCGCTGAACTTGGTAAGTTACTGCAAGGAACGGAACGTCACATAATTTTTTGATTATTGCACTTGGATGTAATTTTGAGATCGTAAAACGAAACGTACATAAAAAAGTAATTAATGTCATTGTCACATCACATCACAATGACATTTTGAAAATAAATAAATAATAACAACAAGGAAAAAGAAAAAAATAATTAGCAGTCTTTTTATGAGTTTTCTAAGCCAGAAAGAAAATGTCCCAAGAGAAAAAGAAGAGAAGTCTGTGCCTTGTGGATTTGTATAAAAATGGAGGCATACATCTTTTTCCTAAAGATGAAAGTCGTAAAGCGCAATGAGTACAAGCCATGGTACATTTTAAACCTGGACGGACCATAACAAAACATTCGCACATAATATGCTCAGCACACATGTCATCAACCAACGAGCGTATGTGACGTGACGTGACGTGACGCAATGTTTTTTTTCAATCGTTTTAGCTTTGGCACCTAGCAACGTAGTCAGTTCAACACCATCTACAGAGTTCTGGGAAACTATGTTTTTTTTTAATACTCAAAAAGAAAACCTCTCATTAATCTATTATCCTTTATGCACGGCTGCCGCGGGAACCAATGTTCGATAGTTTGCCACACGGACTTTAGTACATCACTATACGAAAAAACATAACCTCTCGTAGTCGGCAGAAAATCTACATAAAAAAGGCAAATATCGGTGTAGAATTGAACACGAGTATGATTTACAAGAACTACTATTATTGTTACTGAGTTTTAGGTATGATCCTGCAACTTATTAACATAAAAGCTATCAGAACTCACCGATGAAATGATATTGTTTCATTGTTGTTTTCTTTTCTTCCTGTATGCGATTTACAGCCTTCAATCGCACAAGACATTTTATTACAATGTTAAAAAAACAATCAACGCAAACAATAATAAATCACACTTTCACGAATTTTGAGAGGAAGAGCACCAAAATATTTAATTTCTCTCGGTGAAGCTGTAAACTTTCGCAAAATGCAATAGACATTTCGGTGCCACCAAATTAAGATGTGATGCACGCAACGTACGATATTACAACACAACGATACAATGATGAGACATATTTAATTTGATGGTATTATAATTTTTAAAATACATCCAAATTACATCCATCTGACATTTGTTTGGTTCAATCTAGTGACACACCAGGAAAAAATATAAAGTAAGTGCGGTCCGTCGTTTCATTCACTCGTACACAGGAGTAATTTACGTAAGATGAGTACAATGGCTAATGCCCAGTTCTTATTTTAGTCAGGCTTCTATTTGTATTCCTTATTCTGAGGGGCCGTCATTAGACTTTGAAAAGCTTTTTGGTCTGTGGCATTTGACGCCAATCGTTCAGTATTATTGAGTTTTATAAAGCAAGAGTTTGAAATTATTGTATTCACAATTAGTCATGATCTTCTTAAAACCAACTTAAAATGCTATTTTAAATTTGTTTGGACAAGATCATGACTAATTGTACATTAAATTGGTTTTTAAACCTCCTTGTACCGAACTATAGGCGTCAATCCGTCAATCATATTTCGATGGCGTCAATTGTCACATACCAAAATCTTTTTCACTTTTTAACTTCTAAACAAGAAATACAAAGTTATGTTATGCACTTTGCGCTAAGTAGAAATCGGTATTCCGATAATATTCGGTGCCACATAGTATGTAGGTATTAAAGTTTTCCAAGCAAAAATTTTACCTGAACAATCACAGTGAAGGCGTACAATGTTATAATATAACTGACAGCTAGAGATCAACCAAAGTAGACTTTGATTTGTTTTTGACCTTTTGGAAAGGCCCATTCAGCCAAGAGATTACACAGTTTTTTAAGTCCTTAGACAGCGCCATCTATGAAAATTAAATGGAACTTAGCCTGAAAAACGGCTCATCCATCCCTCCCTAATCAAATATTGCAACTTTACATAACTTTTGCTATTATTTATTTCATTGGGATCCACACTGCCAAATTATTCGTGTAGATGACGCATCGTCAATCCGGACATGAAAATCTGTAATTTCAGACAAATTCCGGCATTGTTTATAGTTAATACTATACCGGAACTAACAGTGTAGATCACCACATCATTGTATTTGTAAACTAAAATTAATTATAAATGAATAAAATAAGTTAGTTTCAAAGAAAAGCAGTGCAGTGTTACAATTGTGTAAGTATTCTGAACATGTTCAAAATATTACCTATATTCACAACATGTTCCCGCCTCGTCGTCGGTCGTTGGCGTCAGTTATAAATTCGATTATTCCTTCTTCAAAATATCGCACTATTCTTGGTTCGTCCAAGCATACACATATTACACATATCATATTTCTGTTAAAACTAGGACGATCTCTGTGACGGCCGGTGTGGCCCTTTACTCGCTCTACGGTGTGGCCAGATTATAAAGATGTCACCAATTAACCTTTTCCACACAAGAGGTTTCAACGGTTCTACAGATAGAAAACTGGTTTCAATTGCACCCATAAATATGCATAACCCGGAGCTATCTGAGTACCCATGGCCGTCCCTTTTATTTGGTGATGGTGATGTATTTTCAAAGGAAAAAAAGTTATATAAGATGATGATGTCTGAGATACCGAAAGGTCTCAATTTCTAAAGGAATTCCCATTGCCAAGGAATTCCAAAAAATAAATTAACACTTCATAATTTTTAGTGACATTGATCGATTTCCTAAAACTTTTGTTACCATTTCACCTTAGGAACAGTAAAGTAGAAACTTAATCTGAGCTGTTTTACCTCGTAAAAAGCTTAGAGGCCACTTTACCTGCACTAGATACAGCATGCTGGAAAGAATATACCTTTCCGTAAAACAGAAGGTAGGCAGCACACCTTAGCCTTATATTAAACGAATAATCCAGAACGATTTTCAAAAAATGTATCGCTCTAATTACTTATTAGTTTGGGAAATATTGATCAGAGTAGAAGAAGCGAAAGAAGTGTGTTGGGATTGTCGCACATGGATCTGTGGTATCTGCTTTCCACAGTAAATTCCCGAGTTGTGTTGAGACCTGAATAGTTCAGTTGGTAGAGCAATCGTCCGGTAAGCCATCCAGTTTGTTTTACTTTCGTACTTTTCTATAATGCAATAATGCAATGTTTAGAAAAATAAAGTTGCGGGCTTAGGCTTGTTTTTTACTAGGCTGATATTTATTATTATTCCAGCATATACTACTTTGCTTATTACAGCATGTTCGACCGTGTGTAGTATCGGCTACACAAGGCAGTGTGTAAAGTTTTATGCGTTGCCCAGCTCGTAAACCAAACGTCATCGTAAACTTTATCCGGGGAAGGTTTGGGTAGATGGAATGGAGTTGGAGATATATGTATGGCTGCTTCGAGTAGTGTCCATGACGTCATTCGCTTACCTTCTCTTAGATCCGGCGCTAAAACGTTAATAAATTAATAAAGTTTGCTGAACACTCACAGAAAACCGGACCGGCTTATTTGGACTTGGACATAATCGGAACAAAAACAGTAAATATAAATTTCCAAAGATTTCAAAAAGTAAAGATAGGCCCTTACCGTAGTATGACAGCACCAAAATGTTTGGAATCAGTGCTCATCTGAACACAGTGATAATTTTTACGAGAAAAGGGGTCTCAATATAGCGTCGTGTGCATTTTTAAAATGCACTAACATTTCAATAAATACGAATAAAGCCAAAAGTGTGACATTTCACATTAAAAACACATTCAAAAACAATGCAATAGATTTTAGGTGCCAGGGCCCATCTAAACGTTTTTGAAATCTTTGTAAATTACACAAATAATTTTATCGATATCAATTTTTATCTCTTGAACTTCATTCTAACAAAAATATTTATCTACCTTCGTGTTTATTTATGTTCATTTTCACTGTTTGTTTACATTTGGTGGTGGTGACGCGCCAATATTTGTACGGAGACTCCCCCGAACTTTGCTTAGACGGCGCGTGTAGAGCACGCATCTGTGTGCGTGAGTTTGAATTAAGGCGTTTTACTAGGATAGACTACTCTATAAATATATTTAGTCTGCCTTAGCCGAACATCCATCAAACGCTGACAAATAATTTATATACGTATAATTATATAATTTGCTGTGTAGCTATTATGTGATGAAAATGAGAGCGGCGAAATATTGGAGAGGCTTATGTCCCAACAGTAGACGAACACAAGCTGATGGATGGATGGATGTATTTTTTAAGTATATCTATGTTAAAGGTTAAACAATATAAAATACATATTTTGACTGCGGTTGCGCAGCCACATTGTGAAAAACCACCTTTTTATAATTAATCCAAACAGAACACTTAATTAAAAATTTAAAAATGTTGATGTTCTAATTTAAGAAGCCAATGGAAACTTTGGGATGGCAACATACACAATACATAGGTAATAAGCTTTTGTTGAATAACTATTGAGTGAATTTTGAACTTAAGTGTTCTGTTTCGATTAATTAGTAAATGGCGGGTTTTTCACAATCCGGCTACGAAACCATATTTGCGATTTGTTAAAAATAGTTCTCCGTTTTTTTTTGTTATTATGTTAACATTTAACTGCCCCTTTTTAAAAAGTTTTTGCCAATATTATTTCTCTCTCCACCCAAAGGTTGCATGGGAGATATTGCTATTAGCAATAAGTGCCATCTTTCTACATAATGTGTAGGGCATAGCAACTATAGCTGAATGTGGTCTCCATAGCATAGGGGTCTCTTTTACTTTTATTTTTACATTGAAGTTCTGGTCATGTATCTTATGAGGTAATTTTGGAATGGCAACCACGTGTGGTTTATTATCTCTAAGTACTTACTTTCACTATATGATCAGCCTGTTCATTCATTCTAGGGAGGTCACTTTTTTGCAGTTGGACTAGGATTGCCAGATGGGAAAACCAAAATATATGGGCAAAATTTCAAAATTTCGGGGTTATGGGATTATGGTCGGGACAAATAAATATTACGAATCAAAAAATTATTTTGTATTAATAAAATTAAAGTAATTACAACAAAATACTTGTTTGCCCGCCGACCGTTGTTATTTGTCAAGAAAATTTGTATTTTGTCGGGACTCTGGACATCAAATGAAATGTCGGGACAATCCCGACAACCCTAAGTGGGACCCTAGTCTTAAGGCTTGTATTCACAGTTCCCTTTGAGGCTCAAAGTTTGAGCTCAAGTTTAGCACTCCCAAGTGTCAAATAGTATGGAAATAACTATGCTTAGTTCGATTTGAGTTCGAACTTTGGGACTCTGAATATCAGCTTAATAATCTATGGTACGGATTCCATCAAGATTCCATACACATTGGGAGACTACACACATGATTACGAGAAGTTTACATTGTCTACGGTATCAAACAAGTTGCAGGGCTGTGTATAGCCTCCCAATGTGTATGGAATCCGTATAGAGTAAAAGAGATAGCCACCATGCTGATGTTTGCTATCTCTCTTTCCTTCGAGCAGACTTACATTAGAGTCATAAATATAGGTTCTTTAACTAAGATTAGAGTATAAGGAGTTTCTGAAAGTTTCGTGAGCCAATGAAATACAAAATGACAATTCGCAGCGTTCTCGATTTAAAACACTTTTCTTCACTGAGTGAGCAAACTTGACTTTTGCTCACTGGTTACAACCAACAAAGGCGCGCTTTTCGAGCTAGTGAGGTGAAAAGGCCATTTTATAGCCTTCAGTAACTTATAATCGGAAAAGGCAAGTAAATGGCTGAAAATTCTTGCGGAAAATTCATAAACTGGAGAATGTATGTGAATGCCATTAACACATGCGTGTTCTCTATATCCAACATCGATGTGAAAAAAAAAACAATAGAAGCACTTTGGTGGGTAGTAAACGCTAAATCAGGGAAACGATTCGTACCCTCTCCGAAAAGCACAACTTAAGATGGTTCTTCTTATTTTCGAATTACAGATATTAAAATATTGAAAGGGAACGCAAGGCTCTGGCGCTTAGAGGTAACATGCTGGCCCACAGATTTTCTCGTTGTACAGAGGAAGTTAAGCTAAGGCCAGAGCTTATACACGGGGAATCTGTGGGTCAAGTATACCAAGAGATCGCTGGACACCCTACGCGTCCAATATAATAATGTATTTAGGATGCTGATGGGTCTGCTACGCTTATGTAGTGCGTCAGGGATGTTGACGGAGTACCAAACAGATGGCTTTACAACTACAATCCGTAAAAAGACCATATCCTTGATCCGCAGGACACGGGACAGTCCCAACAGCATCCTGGAAACCATAACCAGATTTACGTCGCCACTATGGAGATGTTTTGTGCGGAGAGTGATTGTGGAGACCTCCTCATCTCCTTGATCGCTCCTGGTACGGAGCACATAAGATAATTTAATTTAATTTTCTTTTTTTGCTACTAACCAATTATTAATAAGTCTTACTACAGTAGAGCCACTGAGTGATGGCGCCTATGACGTTTAAATGCTTACAAAGTATCGTAATTATTTATAAGCAAGTATGAATAAAAAAATATAATACTTGATTGTTGATAGTGATGTATGTACTACTTGTTTCGGTTATTATTTTTCGATTTGAATATTGCTTTATTGTGCAACAGAATTCGTATAGAAACAATGTTTTTTTTTTTAAGTTTCTCATTTTTATAGGTCGTTTTGAGGTTGCCAAGTTACTCAAAAATATTTAATTAAAAACAAAACAATGACGAAGTTAAACTAAACGCCACTTGTTTTGGTACATTTTCCTTTTGTATCATTATGTTGAATGTTGAATGACGTGTCTAATGTTGAGTAAACTCACACTTGATTTTTATTTTAACCGAAATTTGAAATGTACCTCATCATCACTAAATGCAGCTGTCATAAGTGCCATCACTCAGTGGCCCTACTTTAACATGCTATGGATCCAAGTTGTCCGAAATAAAAGTTTATTTTTTATTTTTTCATTTTATTCAATAAATATGATCTATGGTATTTCGCGATCTTAAATGACGGGTAGGCTATTTCGGCAAAATTTCATTATTTTATGCATAACGTTGTAAATGTATGGGCACACAATCTTAAAAGCGTGTTTTAAGTTTTTACAACGTAATGCATAAAATAACAAAATTTTGCCGGAAAAGCTTAACTAACATTAATGACCAGAAAAATAGTTAAAATAATGGGTTTTCGCCCTCAAATCGAGTGCTTTTACAAGGCTTCTTTAAGTGACTTTTAACATTTAACAAGCAAAGTAAGCACATACACCACTTGGAAGTATCATCAATATTCTAATTAATTAAAACAGACTAAAAAATAATATGTAATCGAGGCACAATTAAGGTATTCAGAAATAATTATTATTTCCAACGCAAAGGGCGAGACTCGCTCAGCACAGTTCGAACTGCGTGGGGCAAAGCGCGAGGCGCTTGTTTAGCTCAGCCAGCCAAATATGCGCTTTATTGTCGCAATACATCTCGCTTCGCATCGGAGTTGGCGTCTTCCTGCACCGGGTTCTTAAGGGGCTCCACAATGCTAAACATCAGTTTTGCATTGGATTCAGTTCCGTCAATGTAGATAGAAAAAAGATGAAAAAAGTATGACATGTTTTTTAGTCAAGCCAATTATTGATTACACTTTATAAATACACATAGTTTCAATGTTCCTTTCATTATAATTATTACTTTAGAAAAAGTATGAATTTCACGAAAAAAGCACTCATTTCGAGAAATCTTTGAAAAACCACAAAAAATTTATGTCCCCTCTTATATCCGAAACTGGTGGACCAAAAAATGTGAAAATAATATCGATTATAGTTAAAACTGGCAAATTACAGGAAAACTATAGCAATAAAAAATTTGAACACTAATGAGAGATATAAAATAAATAAAAAAATATTTTTTAAAATCCAACATGGGTATCAAATTGTAGATAGTAAAGAGCTGATTGCAAAAATAAAAAAAAAATAATGGTAATATGTGTTTACGTAAATATTACAGTTGAGAAATTCACGAAAACAAAATGACAAAATTTAATTTTTCACCCACGATACGGAACCCTGAATCGCAATTGATCGTTTTTTTTTTATTACAACTAGGAAGGTTAAAGGCAAATAAGTCATTAAAACTTATTAACATTTTTTATACAAACAAGACAAATGAAAGAAGACTTGGCTAATTATGAACTTTTTTTATGGGATACTGCTCTTTATGGTAAACAAGTTGCTATAAGTCTTAAGTTACAAGTTCCACCAGGCTGAAACATCTAAATTTAATTAAACTCTATCGAATGATAGAGGGAACAATTAACTGAATCAAGCCACTGCTTTGCGGTTGAAAGTTCAATTTGAAAAGTTTTTCCAATCGAAGTTGTTTGTTATTTGATATCTTCATCATGTATTTGTACTATTTAATACGGCTTTAAGCTAGGTTTACACAGAGAAGAGTTATTTGCGTAGCTGTTTATTCAACTAGTCTTCTATTATCGCTTTTGACTTTTAACCATATATTCGTACTTCGCGACAGGCGGGAGTGCGGGCGATTTCATACCGACATGTATGTACTCGCACGCACTCCCGCCATGTCGCGTACATTAAGGCGCTTGATCCTTCAAATACAGCCAGATGGGTACTTTCTAAAGCCTACTCCTCGTTTACGGCTGGACCAAATGACTTGAAAAAAATATATATGAATCAATAACTCTTTAAAAATATTTGCAACAAATTTTGGCTTTGTACGATCAAAACTTCTATATTAAAAAAAATAACAACTGTATGATGTTTTTTTGGCTTGAATTCCCTACTCCTCCTAATCTGCTATGACGTTTGGAAATATTTACACGCCAAAAAATTAAGAATCTGTTGAACTTTAAATGCAACATATCTCAAGTAAATCCAGTAACTTTTTCTATTAAAAATATCGAAATATGTAAGATTTCAAGGTCAAAGGCTAAGAGGTGCTCTGCGCGGGCGCAGGCATCAGTCATGCAGTGGCGTTCAGACGGGGAGGCTGTGTCACTCGTTGCCACGTACCGCACCCTGGCGTCTGATGACAAGTTTGCAAAAATATTTATAAGGATTTTTATTTGCGTGCGTTCAGAGAGTACTTTCGGCAATGGACTTAGTTATTTAGAGGATAAATTGTGCTGTGAAGTTCGCGCGTGGACGCTATAATAAACTAGAAGTTTGAAGAGTTAGCAAAGAACTTTTTTTAGAAAAATTATAAATATATAATGTGATTGAGAAAAATGCCACGAAAACCTAAAACAATAAAGAAGCGGCTAAAAAAGCTTTGAAAATACATGCAGTAAAGTAAGTAAGTACCTAACATAATCTACCTACACAATCATTATCCATAGTAGAGTAGATATGAATAATTACTGGTAACAATTATAGTAGATCATGGGTAGAACGCAGGCTTCTCAATTTTGAGAACCAGGTTCAAGCCTCGGTTGGGCATGCACCAAGGAGTTTTTCGGAATTTTTGTGCATAGTATTTACTAATACTTACTACTTGCCGAATGTTTTGTGCCCGAAGTCACCACCAACCACGTTGGGACATACTTATCGTCGGTGAAACGCGGGTGTACCGAGTGCGGAGACACTCGAAACACCTCCAAACCCCCTCGGGGATTCCTATCATGACGATATATAGGTATAATTATTATTATAAACAGCTATAAGCAACAATTCACGCAAAAAACGTTGCTCAAAATTTTGTTTTTGCTTCTATCCAGCTAAATAAACTACCCAAGTATCAAGGCTCGGACTATGTATATGGTTTAGCTCCGCTTCCGACCTGTTTTTTTGGACCAGAGCACTATTTGAAATACTTGTTTTAGTTCATTTCAGAAAAATATGTCCCAGGCAGGCATATCAAAGTTGTGGTATTTATACCTGTAATATTATGTAGAGATAGTTGAATAACTAGAATTGTAGGTATAATACATACGAGTATAATTGATATATTATTTCAGGAGCATCTAAAAAGAGACCACCAGAAATAGAAGGCAAAGAAAATAATCCGACAAAATCTGCAAAAAAGACCAAGTACTGAAAAGTTCATTCGGGTAGACCTGACAATATATTAATTCAAAATAATCTGTGAATGTAACCTGTAATGTCATTCCATCCATCCATCAGCCTCGTTCGTCCACTGCTGGACATAAGCCGTTTCAGGACTTTGTCATTCCCGGTGGTCATCCTGGAAGAATTGTCCATACTCACACACGCTGGGCAGGCGGGTTGGTGAGCGCGGTGCCGGAACCCTCGCACCAGTGACGCCGCTGCCCGTTACCAGTATGTTCTATATAAGGCCCGGCTATAAGGGATTGATATACCGCCATCCATCGGTCCCAGGCATGGTGGGTCTCCTGGTTTTTTGCCTGTGAGCTGTCCTCTTACTCTCCCCTGAATTACTTCGAGGGGTCTCCAAATAAGATGGTGGTACCTCCACAGTCGAGCCCGGCATCAGCTCTACCACCTATCAAATATCATTGTCATTGAAATTATGTAATGTCATTGAAATTTTGTAAATATTTAGGGTGCCAACAAACGAACATCACTTTCAAAACGGTAGCCGTAGACAACGGTAGGTAACTGCACATGTCGAACCATGTTGGCGATAGCCATCGACTACCATCGAACAATGGTAGTGAGCGTCAGCTATTGGTTGCATTCGACGCGCTGACGCTGCCAAACAGCGCCGACTGTACTCGATTGATGGTATTGTCAGCGTTGTATGGTCGACTGCAACCGACGGCTGACGCTAACGTCATTCGGTGGCAATTTATGCTATAGAATAGTAGACTGTCAGAATACAGTCGGGAACACTATCTCATCGAGTAACAAGATGTGACCAACTCGTAGTGATGTAGAAAAAAAACTACATCAAAATAAACCGGGTTGGCTAGGCGCAACCTAGAGCGTTTTATACAGTCAGCAAACGCAAATTTTCTGACAAAAAATTACGTCAATAAGTAGCAAGTACTATGTTCGGTATAGCGTATCACAAGGTGCTTAAAAATAAGGTTTGCATGTCCTATGTTGGTACTTATATCAGCCTGATTTTATCGAATATCTTTTTATATGAAAAAAAGCTTTTTTTAGCACCTTTTATACGCTCTGTCGATGATATATACTTGATGATGTGATTTTTTTTAATCAATAAAATTGTGCTGCTTTTGCTGACTCTACAAAATTTTCCAGGTTGCGTCGAGCCAACCCTGTTTATTTTGATGTAGTTTTTTTTCTACACCACACCGAATTGGTCACATCTTGTTATTTGATGACATAGGGTTACCAACCTGTCACCCGACAGCCTAGTACGTTAAAAATAATATTACGTATTAAAACATATTCAGCGTTATCTGTTATGTTTCTCAGAGAAAAACATCGTCTGGATCACCACAATCTTTAAGCTCATTCATTGCTTCAGAAATGGAAGGCAAAGACAATGATCCAACAATGTCTGCACAAAAGACTATCAAAGAGTCGATTCCGGTAGGTTTGAGAATTTATAAATCTTTTTTTATAACGTGGTAATATCCTTTAAATTAGATAAATATTTAGGAATTAATACTATCCCACTAATATTATAAATGCGAAAGTTTGGATGGATGGATGTATGGATGGATGTTTGTTACTACTTCACGCCGTAACTACTGAACCGATTGGGCTGAAACTTTGCACAAATGTAGTTCTAGACCTGGAATAGAACATAGGCTACTTTTTATCTCATCAATCAGTTCCTATTGGAAGGCAATGGGGTGTCCAGTTCCTATAGAAAAGTGATGTACTTACTGTTACTCATTCACGCCGTTGATTATTAGTGAGATGGGATAGTGAGGATGGGATGGGATGGGATAATGGCATTAGTGGGATAGGATGGGATGAGATTCGATAAGACTACACAAAAACTTAATCAACGCGGGCGAAGCCGGGGGCAAAAGCTAGTATTTTATATTTGTTTGTGAAACTTGAGTATTTTTCTTTAATGGGTTTGCATTATTTTATAATTTGTAGTAGGTAAAAAATTATACTATGTACTTAGGTAAATTCAAACTTATTTATTATGTTTTCCAGAGAAAAATATCTTTTGGACCACCACCATCTCCAGGCTCATTCATTGCATTAGAAATGAACGGCAAAGACAATGATCCGACAGCCTCTGAACAAAAGACGATTAAAGACTCGATTCTGGTAGATTCGTTTTAATTTACAGCAAATGTATTATTACAAAATATAAAACAAGAAAATGAAAACCACAGTACAGAACAAGAAAATGAAAAAGTGCACAACCAAAAAAGTAACAAAAGGAAAAAAGAAAATTACAAAAACGAAAACACACAGAAAATGTATTACAATATAATAGAACAAGAAAATGAAGACCGCAGTACAGAACAATGAAATAAACAAAGTACAGAACAAGAAAATGAAGAACAAAGAGCACAACAAAAAATTTAACTTATCTCAAGTGAAGAACAAATAAAAAGCAGAAGACTCATGATCAAGAAAATATATACATATATTTACCAAATTGAGGATTTACCTGCAGATCAGAGCTTACAAGTGTTAGCGAGGTGAAACTGTGGTACAGATTACGTAACATAATTAAAATTTACAAACTAAAAAAATATATGTTTTGTTTATTTTACGTGCGAATACAATCTTCATAAAAATGAAATCTAAAAGTTGCATCAACATCATTGAAACCGTTTCTGAGTACCCAAATATATTACATACTATCGGTTTTATTATGAGACCCGCAAATAACCGATACATACCACTCAAGTCTCTAAAAGCACCGAAATCAACAAAAATTGTAACAAAATAATATTTTATCAATATATATTTTTTTTCGTCATTATCGTTCAAAAATCATTCAAATATAAAAACAGAAACTTTTTATGAAAAATTGTTTGACTGCAACTGACGATGGCTGACGCTACCATCATTAGACGGTTACCTCCGACAAGGTTCGACGTCTAAAGTTACCTCAATCCTCTGGCGCAGTATAATACTGTGCCTCTGGCCTACCATGAGTTTGGCACTCGATACACGTTAGCGACAGCGTAAAACATTTGTATGAGTTTAGCGGTTCTAGCGGTATACGAGAGGAACCAGAATTTCCAATACATTATATTTTACGCAGTCGCTAACTTATATCGAGTGCCAAACTCATGGTGGGCCTACTGTTGACGGTTACCAACTGCAAAGTGACGGTCATCTGTTACCGCTCAAGCCCAAGATTTATATAGGTCTGACCCCAATATCAACTTGGTCACTTTCGGGTATCCTCACATAACCGATTTTGATGACATGTTACATTAGAGCAGGTACTGTATGTAACTGTTGTATATGTTTTATATATTTTCGTGATTTCAGTACTATCACCACCAGTTCGCAATAACTATAACCACTAGTTTGTTTTCAAAACTACCAAAATATCACCGTGTAGTAATATGTACAGAATGGTCACATCTTTCTGTTACAGCACAGCCTATTGAGCTTGAAAAGTTATAGTTATAGGTTTACGCATAAAACAATGCTACATAAATTTATTTCTACCTCGCTACGAGGTGTGAATCATTGCGACGCTAGCGATCTTTGTAGAGGGGCGCGGGGCGTCTGCGCAGAGGCATGCGGGGAGCAGCGCCTGTAACTCCCCAGAGGTGAGGCCGATTGCTCAAGGCCGTTGGCGTGGGTAATCACCTTAAATACCCAGCTACAATTTTTAGTACCATCTTGTAATTGTTTACATTCGACTAGTAATATAGTTGTACTTTTGAACCCTCGCACTTTACTTCCTACACTATCCGTGTAAACTAGTCAAGAGCTAAGACCAAAATGGTCAGGTAATAAATTTTTCTATGCTCGTAAAGGCCGACTTTTTATGCATCAAAACCGAACAGAAAGTCGATTATTTTGCCCTAGGGCTTTAATATATATATTTTTTTTTTATTTATTTACAATGGTTGGCTAACCTGCAGCTTTTCCTGTGTACCATAATTGTTATACTTTTTTTTCCACTGTTTAACGGCTCTGGACACAGTCCTTTTGAGCCAATCATAATTTAAAGTTCACAAGATTATATTTATTTTATTTCCTCACACTATGCATTGAAAAACGTAGTATGATACACGGGCGTAAGACCAATAAATTACTCGGTTACGTTTAAAACAATCGCTACGCTCGTGTTTTAAATCGTCCTCGTAATTTATTCCTTTTCGCCCTTGTAGCATAAACTACTATTATCGTCAATAAAACTCAGAATGTATTTTTTTCATGAAAATCGTTAAGGCGATATGTAAAAGCCTTTGCGTCCCTGTTACTCCAGATGCGAAAAAACCCTCAGTGCGAGAGGGACGGATTCTTGGAAAATTAGCAAAAAGTCGGTTTTTTATTAATATAAAATGTAAAAGTTGCTATCAAAATTTCGTTTGATCTGCGGGCCTATTATGTATCTCTAGTTGCCATCTGGGCTGGGTGTCTATGATCAAAAACAGATCTACTATCTAATTCCGATTGTCAAAGGCTATGTTCGCACTTGAAGTGACGACACAGTTCGTAAATAGTTCAATACCCACTAAAGGCAATTTTGAAAGTTCAGTTTTTATCTATGTTTTTGATGATAGGCACCTAGTTCAGTTGCCAACCAGAGATACAGAATAGGGGGGCAGAATTTCTCCAATCACGTTTCTGTTTAACAGATCTCTAGAAAAATAATCCAAAAATAATACACTATTTCATCAAAATAATGCCTTCTTTTCTGAAGTAGATATGCAAGTTCTAAAAGTGTCGATTTTTTTCTGTAGCGCCTTAATCTGACAGGCTACACCCGGTGGATTGGTGTCATAGGGTGGAGAAAAAGAAGGCTGACCACGAATTCATTAACATTAATGTAATAAATATACAAAAATTGTTAATATAATATTATTTATAAATAATAATAGCGTTCGACAGTTCGTAGCTCATTTTTTCCCATTTGTTTATAATGTTTTTGGTCTTTTGACCTTTAAAACTTTGCCATGGAGAGGCGGAACAGATAGTCCCTGCCTCAAATTAGTTCGTTGGTGCACTTTTGGGCACCACAGGAGAGATACTCCAGCCTAAGGGGGCTGTGATGAACGAGGTGTTCATTTAAAGCCGACACACTTAAAAGTCACTGTCACTGAGTCTTGGTTGTGAGTTCGTAGCTCGTCGCTCCATTTCGTACTGCGATACGGGATACTTGTTACGGGGCGGGCGCCCCCGCATCAAATAGGAGCCTCTTACCGACACTCATCCGAAAATTATAATTATTATTTATTATAATTTTCATTTTAATTTTTATCGATGTATTATCTTTTTCTTTTTTTTTTGTTAATATTATAATTGTATAACGTATTAATTATTAAACTGTAATGTAATACATTTTAAATGAATAATTAATAATAATAATAAAAATAATAATAACTCTATTGATAAAGTTATTTCTCTTAAACGGTATGTTTAAAAATATGAAAAAAAAATATTATTAGATAAACTATAAAAAACAACTTAATTTTGGGAAATTATTCTCGCGTATAAGAAAAAGCATGAAAATATTGTTAATTTTATATCGAAAATATTGTATGTTTTTTGATTGTTAAAGGGCCTTCCTTAAATCTACGGCCTTGATCAAATGACGTCCCCGTCGTCGGTCATTTCTAAGTGATAATATCCTTATTCATGAAACGAAATTTTAAATTTGTGTAACTTATCTCGTCGTATAAATCCATGACTCGAACCCTAATATTTACTAAAATCAAATACACACAAAAGCTACAAGTGTTTAATATCCTGGAGTGTAAATTCCATTATTTGCTTTAAAAAGCTTGTGACTTTTGTGTGTATTTGATTTTTGTGTGTATTTGTGTTTGAATGTTACAGGTTCTAGTCAAGGATTAAGTTTTTACGGTAAATCTTTTACAGTTGAAGCTGTGCGTTTGTGGAATGCTTTACCTTTTTTTGTATAATCTGCTTCTTCCTTGGCAATTTTCAGAAAACGAATTAAAGAATATTTTTCCTCCTTTTAATTGAGGTACATATTATGTAGGTATATAGGTATATGTAGGTCTCTGATATTGGTATATGAATATATATTAGTTTATACATAAAATATTGTAGATAATTTAATATTTAGGTAACACAAGAAATTAGATAATGTATTACGAATATATTTTCTTTATACCACCTACGCCTTATCTCTATTTTACATTATCTTTCAGGTTGTCTGGAAGAAATCGCTTAAGCGATAAGACCTCCTATTGTACCCTACAATATTTTATAACTTCTTTTATTACCATGCACAGTAAAGAGTATGTTGTACGGGATAACTTACAGAATTCAAAACTTTGGCAAATATTTCTAAATGAAGATATTATCAGCTAACAGCGCATATTGGGAGTTCGGGCGAGCACATATTGCTCTTAAATTGTCTGCATAAGAAACAATAAGAACCTCACATATTTTAAAGTAATGTTATAGATTTATTCACCCGGAAAAACAAGATCAGAGATCCCTCGGGGGTAAAACCCTGATTTACGGGGGTCGAGTCAGAAGCAGACATCTAGTAATGTTACCTTCTTCAGTTGAGCTCAAAAGAGGGGAAGAAACGGAAACAGAAAAAGACAAATCTATTAGCAGAGCCGTGAAGCAACTGTAACTGCTGCGAAGACCCATACCGATAATATTTATGGGTTTGTTTTGACAGGAGACGCGTTTATGTGATATTTTTCCTCGCGCCTAATACTATCTCTTCTCAATTGTTGTACTCGCGAATACTCGCAATAATATTTCTTTAGAGCATTTACTAAGAAGAAAGGACCTGGCAATTTGCTGTAAGCACCCTACTTTTGCGAAAATATACCTCATAATTTATAATAATCCTCGGTTTCACAGTGTGCGACTTGAGGTAGGATAAGAAAAACACGATTTAAAAAAAAAACTGTTTTTTTTTTGTATTTTGGCGACGCGAAGGCTGCTATTTTCAGCGCCACTTTTTGCCAGTGTCAAGTTAGATTATGACATGGTTAGTTATTTAGACTTTCAGACGCCGTTTGTTCATCACGCCTAGTACAATTAAAAATAGGTAAAAAAAACATAGTTATAAAACTCTGGTTAAGCAATATTATATTTTACTTTGATCAAATTGTTCCTTTATTATTCTTCTTATTATTATTTTTATTTCTACCTGTTTCTTCTATATTTACACTAATTTATTTTTGTTTATATATTACTTATGTATGTTTAAATATATACACATGTATGTATATATGTATAATAATTGTGTCTATTTATTCTGTACACCGCCTCTACACATTTTTTACTTTCTTTTAAGAGTTCCTCCATACAAAGGTTGTCTGGAAGAGATCGCTTTTTAGTGATAAGACCGCCAATTGTACCTTACTTTTACTTTTTAAATTGTCTATTTACTTTGTTTTTGGTGTGTAATAAAGAATATTGTATTGTATTGTATGACATTGCAAGGTTTTCTTAATGATTCTCCAGTTTTATTCTTCCTTCAAGTACACATAATAGTATTTTGTTCAACTGTCACATAAGAGTATGACATAGCCAAAACAAAAACCAGTTCCGGGCGTGGCTTATTCTATTTTACGATAGCGCGCGGGGGGAAATTCGTCCCGGTCTCTAAGCTCGCGTCACCATAGCAAAAATACGAATAGAGTGGACGAGGCAGGGTCAAAAGTAATACGTATTTTATTTTATCTAATTTATTAGTGTATTTCGATCATCGTCACACGGCATTGATCCTACTTGCTATCACGTCGGGACGTAAATTTATTATGGTCGGCTAAAAGTGGTTTTTTGAGTGTTTGATTTATCAGTTGACCCTCGGAACATTTCAGACACTCTTTTGGAGATACATAATAATATTGTGACGGTTAATTGTCACCATTACCCATTCTTTAAATATTTTTCGCCCGTTGAGCTGGTTTTACACTTGCGGGAAAATAAATTGGACCAAAAATTTCTTTACAAAAAATTTTTACTAAAGTTGTTATTACAAAAAGTGGAAACTAACAAATATTCTCAGAAGGAATGCACCACGTCACTATCTATCTCACTGTAGCCTATATCAATTATACCTCTCTCATTCAACCACGTTTAACTGCGTTACTCTTACTATCTCATTCCAACTCATTTTAAATAGCGTCACTATTTATCTCACTCTAACGCGTGTTAAATGGCATTTCTAATGAACGTCAAATATTTTTACTTCCCGCCACTCTTTCATTCTAAATTCTAATTATTTAAAAAAAATACGCAGCTCCTTTGGTAGTAAAATAGCAATAACTTTTTTTTCAAAATAATACACAGAAATTGCCAGATCATTTGAAAAACAATATTTGATGAGCCGTTATTTAAGACAATTTGCATAACTAACATAGGACATTTTTTTTCAGGGTGTGGTATCGAACTAACCTAATTACAAAAAATTGCTCATAAATTGGGTTTTTATTTTTCTTCCTGATGTAACAGCATTTCAAGGTTTATTTTTGACTTTATCAATAGCATGACTATTCAGAGTTGCGCAACAAAAATTTTATTCTTAGAATTTAGAACTGGTTAGCTTTGACTCTCAAAAATCTATTCGAATTTATAAAAGTACCATCAACTCGAAGACTATCTACTTTTTGCTGAGGTCATAATTTGATATTCTGGTCAGTCATGAGCTGGCCTACCAGCCTTCCAAGGGAAAGCGTTGACTTTTGGGACACCTGTTTACCCTTGGGATAAATCGCCAAGTGTTTAAAATATAGAAATTTATTTGTATCATAGTTTGAAATGTTCAGGTCCCTTTACGCAAAATGAAAAAACAAAACTCTTTTAGGATTAATTTGTTGTCCCTATGTTTGTCTGTTTGTCCGTTTGTCTAGGCAATTTTTCTGGGTAAAATCAATAAATGCTAATATTTACAGCCCTGTAAAATATACATATTATAACGTTTTTATGGCCTTTTGTTTAACTTTTTCATACAAATTTTCTCCTTATGAAAATATAGAGATCAACACTTCACATAATATTTTGCATTTGAAAGAAAGCACAAAAAGGAACTGTAGAACAAATAATGTAAAAAATATAAAACCATATCTTTCTATTCTAAAGGGATTAATAATTTACTGTTTGTTCAATGTGGCGATAGCTTTGTTTATTTTTTTTTTTTCTTTGTTACAAAGATAACAAATATTTTCATACAGGGTTTTCCTTAAGGGCTATTTCTCCGAATTTGTAACAAAATATTAAGAAATAATTATAACGGTAAAGTACAACTTTTAGCTAAGACAATTTAATGTTAAAAGTTTGCTAAATGCATAAACATATTTTAATGATATTATGGTATCTTCAAAATAATTGGGTTTTCCATAAGCGTGATATCAGATTATTTTAGAAATTTACGGCTGGTATCACGACGACGGATAAGCCAATTATTTTATCACTATTGTAATATAATTAAAAAAATGTTAATGCATACAGCAGACTTTTAACTATAAGTTTTCTCTAAAAGTTGTATTTTTACTTATTGAAATTGTATTTCTCATCAAGAAGTGCAAGATGACAAGATATTCAAAATAATTTAATTGAATTTGTGAAATGGTTTCAGGTCAAAACAGTTTTCCATGAAACGGTAATTGTTTATACTTAGCAAAGTGTGTAAACTTTGTCATCTTAACATGAACGACGCCTGTATTTCTCTCTTTTTTATTTCCAGTATAGATAAAAATATACAAACTTGTTAAACTTTGTGTAAAAACGAGGCAATATTGACGATATCCTGACAGCTATTATGATGGTGTTTTATCAAATTTTGCTTTTTGGGCTGTATAGAGACGTAGTTAGATGTCACTAAAATATACTCATGAAAAAAGATATGAAGAAAATAAGCTGTAGACTTCACATTCGGTTTATACCTATTGTATGAATTTTAAGAAAAATACAGGGGTAAAGGGACCTCTTAAGGAAAACCTTGTATTAAACTATTTGTTACCTTAGTAAAAAATAATTCAAGGAAAAAAATAAACAAAGCTATCGCCACATTGAACAGTAGATAATTAATCCCTTTAGAATAGAACAACACGGTTTTCATATTTTTTACATTATATGTTCAACAATTCCTTTCTGTGTTGACTTTTAAATGCAAAATATTATCTCAAGTGTTCATCCCTACATTTTCATAGTGAGAAAATTTGTATGTAAAACGTAAAAAAAAAACATAAAAACCTAAAACGTAATATAAATAAAAACGTCAAAAGTATGTTTTTACAGCTCTATAGAGGGCCGTTTATATTGGTATTTATTAATTTTACCCAGAAAAAATTGTCTAGACAAACGGACAGACAGACAAACATAGGGATAACAAATTAATAATAAAAGAGTTTCATTGTTTTCATTTTGCGTAACAGAACCTGAACATGTACCGACAGGATTATCTACGATCTAATAATTTTGCCATGCACTGTAAATATTTCAATAAGTATTAGTAAATTAATTTGGGTTTCAATAACGATCACAAAATTATTCTTTTAGAGTAACATATATTATTTTCCCGCATAAAAGTATGAATTCATTCCAAATTCATTCAGTTTTGTTGTTATGACTATGGCACGATGTAGCTAAATCACTCATACGCATATTTTGTTGAGTTTTTAACGGCAGGAATATGATGCTCCTCGAAATATTACTTTATAAAATTCATTTCAATGTGTTTTGAAGTAGTTTTGGGAGATATTTATAGCTTGCAAAAAAGGGCACAGGTTCCACGTCTTACGGGCGCCAACGCTAGGCGTAGACTGACAATATCTTGCTGCCGCTGACTGCATCAGTGGATTTACGTATTTTTGGAAAAAGGGGGTGCTTTTTTTGACCCAAATAACGTGGTATTTGGAAAATGAATAGATATCATTCACACAAATTTTATTAAAAAAAAACCAACAAAATCGCGAAAGCGATACCTAAAACAAAATCGATAAGAAGTGTGCAATAGAGGGTTACAAAAAAATTCATTGACAGTACAAGTATGAATCGATTAACGTGGTTTATGGAAAATGAATACCTTAAAGTTCAACCAAAAACATGTATTTTTTTTATGGCTATACGTAACCTAATTATTGCAACAAAATCATCCGAAAGCTGACATTTTATTTCTGTTTGTATTTTCGTTCCCCATAATGTGAGTCTCAATGTCTAGTTATATCTGGAGTATGGGAGTATGAGAGGAATTTGAGACAAAATATTTTATAATTTCTCTAAGAAGGGACAAATCTTGGAAGTAATTCGGGAAGGGCGATTCACACAAGTATAGTCACGAGGATTACAAGCATTTTCACGTCTAAGTATGGGATAACGTGTCGATGACCCACGGTATTATGTTGGAATGCGAGTTTGTTTTTGTCCGGTTTTTAGTTGTTTTCCAATAAATTTACCATTACTTTATTATAAAGTTGACGGTGAATGTTGTTGCTTCTTGATCTTGCAATATTAAATAAAAGTCCTTGGTACTCGGTTCCACAAATATAATAATGATTAATTACCTTTTAAGTTGCTACCGGTTTCGTCGTTTTACGACATCATCAGGCACTGTATTTGAGGTGTTAATAATACACTTTTGAATAAATTTTTTAAAAACCACGAATTTTATGTGTTTACATAAACAGGATTAATCTCAAATACAGTGCCTGATGATGTCATAAAACGACGAAACCGATAGCAACTTAAAAGGTAAATAAACATTATTATATTTGTGGAACCGAGTACCAAGGACTTTTATTATAAAGCTCCCATACTCTTTTGTTTTTTATTGTTCTCTAAAGTTTACAGTTAATTTTGTTTAGCCACTACTTGACTTACTTTTTTTTCATTTTTATTATGCTACTTAATTATTTCAAGTATGTCAATGGATTTCGCTAAAATCTAGTTCTAAAATACGTTAGTAATAATTTTAAAATATTAAGATTATAAATAAAACTGATATATGTAAACGTATTCATTTCATTACAAAACATTCAAGTAAATTCCGCTTAGAAGCGGCATTATTAGAAAATATTTTATCGCCTTTAATCAGCAAAATAAATGCGGAAGAAATCCGCTATTTGCAAAGTAGTGGCAATACGTTTCCGTCTCTGTCATAAAAGCGAGCTATAAAAGCTTCCACAATAAAGTAATATTACTGCCGTGAATATTGTCTTATGTCTATAATAATAAATCGAAGGACTTTTTACCCATGAAAGTAACGATTTCAATAATTTATCGTATGGCTATATTCGTCGGGCTGTGAAGACTCCACACAAGGACAAAAAAAAAAACCGTTCAAGTGCGAGTCAGACTCGCGTACCTGGAGTTCCGTATCGTGGATGAAAAATTTATATTTGGTCATTTTGTTTTCATGAATTTTTCAATCAATATATTTCTTCTGTAATCTTTACATAAGCACATATTAGCATGATTTTTTTCTAATTTTTCAGTCTACATAAATTATTTTAGTGATTTTTCAAGAATTTCTCGAAATAGATGCAAGTAAATATAGCTAAACTATATATTTTTACAATCAGCTCTTTGACACCTACAATTTGATACCCATATTGTATTTTTGTAAAATCTATTTTTTATTAATTTACGTATTTTTTTGCATTTCTCATTTGTGTTCAATCTTTTTTAAAATTGATGTAGTTTTCCTATAATTTACCAGTTATATGGCCTATAATGTTTTTTTTTATATTTTTTGGTCGACCAGTTTTGGAAATAAGGGGGGGATGCAAAAATGCATTTTTTTGTGGTTTTTCAAAGATTTATCGAAATCAGTGCTAGTAAATGTAGTTTAAGGATATATTTTTACAATCAACTCTTTAATATCTACAATTTGATACCCATATTGTATTTTTAGAACTTTAAATTTTTTTTTTGTGTTTTGTATTGGAAATATTTTGAACAATTTCAAATAAAAAAAAAATTTTTCTATGTTATGCGGGCAAGTTAGTACCAAATTTCCAGTCTTTATCTTTATTGGTGCTAAAGTTATGAGGCTGTGACATACAGACGGACGGACAACGGAGTCTCACCATAAAGGTTCGTTTTGTACCTTTTAGGTACTACGAAACCCTAATATAGCAAACCAGTTGTGGAAATGTGTAAGAAACAAACGACGTAAAATGTACGATTTTAATTGTCAAACTAGTTAATTTGCTTAGGCGAATAGTAGTTTGACAACTGAAACCGTACGTTTTAAGCTGTCAAATGAATACGATTTTCTTACAAAATTTCTTGCACCCCAGCACCCATAGCACAGTGTTTAATCGCGCGCGACACAACTTGATAGAATTAACAAGCGCGCTTGTTAATTATTAATTAATTGTTAAATTGCGCGGGGAGCGTGACACGATGTTTTTGTGATTTAACAGTATGTCACGCTCCACGCACCTGTGATTCAACTAAGTTGAGTCGCACTGTGCTACGGGGCCTGGTGCTATGTTATTCATTTAAAATCTGCGGAAGGAAGCAATATTCGTGACCTCTTTTTAACGGACTTCAGAAAAGGCGAAGGATCTCAATTCGGCTGTATTTTTTTAAATGGCTACTATAGATACTCGTACTTCGCGGTAAAGGCCAGTCACCTTTTTGGTAGTTTGTACTGAAAAATACAAAAAAAATAAAGCGCAATTTTTTGTTGTTGTTTTTCCTTTTTTTTGTTCGTGATAAAGAAGTCAATAGCTAAGTTTACATTCTGTATAGTAGGTATGCAAAGTATTTTAAACAAATAAAAAAAATAAAGCAAGAACTGGCGTTTCTTCCTTTTGACAAAGGCTTTTAACGGTGTTTATCGCAAACAAAAGCGAATAAATAACTTTTAAACCGGCGCTTTTCCTTTTATTTCTTCAGCGCAACAGTTACAGTTCCTGCATAAATATAATATTTGCATAAATATAAACAAAGTAATTAACACTCATAAACCAGTATATTTATGGAAAAAGTTGTCTTGGGCAGGGCACAACCATAATTTTAATACGCGGTCACGTGGGCGCTTGTTGATGGGTACAGTGGATCGTGGCGCGGCGTTTCGCGGCGTTCTGCGGCTCGCTCCGATACGATAAAAGCCTACAAAGTAAAATATTAACGGCACCTTCGTGACAAGCAAAATATTATGTAAAAGGAAAAAACTGCAGTTGTATTTAAATGTATTACTTAATACATATTTCTTATTTAATATAAACAGTAAGAAATTGTTATTTATATAAAACAGGGGGAGGGGGGGGCTAAAGTATAGGTTTATGTTTTGTTTCTATGACACAATTACGGTATTCAATAATTATTTGCTTTTGTTAATTCAAATTTTTTTAATTCAGCGACTTCTCGAAGTCACAAGCTGTGCTGTGTTCCTTTTACACCAGAAAAAATTGTTTTATTTGTGCTTTTCTAAAGTTATCTTTTTTTTGTAAAGCTAGATATCAATAATATTATTAAGATCTCATAGTTACCCTTAATTTAATTTTAAAATTGTAAAGATAGAAGCTTTTTTTATCTTTAAAAAACTTTGTATTGGTATGTATGTACTTGAAGTTTTTTTTCGTGTTTTTTGGTGGAATAAAGTGTTTTGTATTTGTATTATATACATAAAGGTAGCAAAATACTTGTAGGCAAGGGTTTCAGCGAGTTTCGAGTGACATACAGACAAAATGTGCACACTCACCGAGATATGACGTCACGAGTTTTCAACTTGTCGTGCAAATCAGGCGGGTAACAAATGGTAATTTTCGCGCTTTGTAGCGAACACACGGGGGCGTGGGTGTAACTTTGTTTGAAATATGTGTTTCTACGTCATTAGACAGGAACAATATAGTAATTAAAATACGAGTATAAGCATAGATTTTGTGATTACGGCTACACGCTACATTGTACCTTTTGAAAGATTATCGCCTTTACGCGGTGGTAATAGAAACTGCCTTGGTTTACAGTGACGTGTTGGAGACTGTACGGACGCCAGCATGACAGTTCTGGCAGTTTTCACTGCGGCTTCATGGCTGCTAAAATTGATTACAAATACGGAGCTTTAACTACAGGCGAATTTTGGAATACATAGATATTAGGGTATATTTTCTGAAATTAACAGATTGATACATATGTAGCGACGGTATGGAAAAATCTAAACGAGAATATAAGAAAATACGTCAACTGACTTTTTATGTATCTATATGCAAAATTTCAAGTCTCTAGGACCAGCGGTTTAGGCTGTGCGTTGATATATCAGTCAGTCAGTCAGTCAGTCAGTCAGTCAGGACTTTGAATTTTATATATACAGATAAGTTGTTAAGCACTTGGTGCTCTAAAATTCGACAGTACAATGTAATGTAGACAAGAAATATTTTTTTTTTGTGGCACTCCCTATCGCGTACAATGTATTTATTTATTTATTTAGAATCGGAAGCAACTACGTATATCAAAGAGAAAAAAAATATCATTTATGAATTATTACGAAATACAAATACTCTTGAAATTTCGCCCCATCTCTATGTAATATAACGTTGTTGATGTGATATCACTCTTGAAAAAAACGGCTGTAGGCATTGCCCTTGGCCCGGCGAAATGATGGTAGATAGAGTAAATCCCTGACAGAATGGTGGCCGAGAGATGGTGGTCGACGAAGGATGGGCGGCCGCGCCGTAGGTAGCTGGTAGAATATGGATAACATCGGCCCAGGACGGAGTTGGAAATGAAAAAGCTTATACCCACCCAGCTGTCAATCAATAATGATGATGAAGTCATTCATTATATGATTTTCTAGATTTTTTTAAATTTAAAAACATAATAACAATTTTTATTTTACATTTAAATACGATTTAGTATCTGATTTCTCCTGATGAACTTTTTTGACCTTGTCTTTTGCAGCTTTTCTGATAAATTAAGAGTTGAGTATTTTTATTCTAAGCGCTTTATATTTTCTTCTTTAGAATTATAATACAATATCGATGGAGAGTCATGTTTTCAGGGCTTATAACCTCGCGGTGTATGCCCCGAGAGGCGTGCATACAACTTTTTTCCGGAGAAGCAATCAGAAGGTAAAGTTTGTCAATAAAAAAAATATGAAAAAATTTAAACTACACTTTGAAAAAAAAAGTTTGTATGAAAATGTTTACTCTAAGGTAGGCAGTGCCTACCCTGGCGTCATACAAACTTTCTTTTTTCAAAGTGTTATTTAAATTTTTCCATATTTTTTTAATCGTTAAACTTGACCTTTTGGTTGCTTTTCCGGAAAAAAGTTCTATGCACGCCACTGTGCCCCGGGTATTTTTGTCGTTCAAAAGCTGACTTTTAAATTGGTGTAAAAACAAATCGATTGATTTATCCGGACAACGACACATGAATAGTGAATAAACTATTGCAAGCTCAACAATGTTTGTGAACGCATTTTCAGGATGACCCAGTTCCTCTGAGTCAATGGGGTTCATCAGCTCCCTCGTAACAACTGGCCAGTATTCGATCACACGCTAAATGAACATCATACATTCATTAAATAACCTTTGTTAGTTTGAATAAGAGCAATTTAGCGTATTCTCCAAAATATTGTTCACAGTAGGACCTATGAAATGAATGAAACAAAATGGAATAAAAAGAAATGAAATATATTTATTAATGTAATGTAGGTTAGATACACTTATTACTTAGGTTAGATAACAGATCAGTTTTAATGTAAAATAAAAAAACAATATACCTAAATAATCTATATCTAATAGTTTTATATAATACATAATAAAATGGGAAAAGCACAAAAAATAATAAAGGTAAGGTTTACTGAAATTTAATAAGTAGCAGCTTTAATCAGCTGCTGCAGAAGTGGCATTTGTCCCGGAAGACATCAAAACAGGGGAAGGGTTCTGACTGGTTATCTAATCTATGTTATAATAAATTGTGCCAATCGTAGCGCAGAACCGCGATCTTATAATGTAATAATATAACATCGGAAAACCAATGTAGGTACTTAAGAAATCGCTTTTGATGTTGTAATTTATTATGTATAAATGGTAGATAAAACACTATGTAATCTAAAAAAGTTATTTCTTCCTTTTGAAGTCTATAAAATAAAGTTAAACCGGCATGCCTACCTGTTTGGATATATAGGTAATGAGAACTAACCAGGACTTGCAGTCTCGACAAAGATAGCGGTCGCTATCTTACCGATTTTGGTCGTTAAGAGGCTATGCGAATTTTATTTTTGTCACTGTCACTCCAAGCGAAAAATCGCGCGGTGCGAGAGGGGCGGATTCAGGGAAAAAGGGAAAAAAGTTGGTTTTATATTTTTATTAAAAAAACTAAAATAGCTAGCAAAATTTCAAATGTAAAATCTCTAGATATTGTTGAAACCCACCTAATAAATATATCTGAGTTCTGTATATGGTTCCTATACGTCAAACGAGGAGAAAAAGTGTGTTTGAAGACCTCATTTCAACAATTATTTTTATCGAGGAAAATTTATCCAAACATGTTTTTCAATTTCAAAATCCTAGATTATAATATAGTCAAAATGCATATACCAGAAATTTATTAGAATTTTCCGTGTATTTCATGAAATACACAGAAAAGAAACACCCGTATTTTTTTCGCATATCGCCTTAAGTGACAACAATCGTTTGTTTTAGTTTCTATCATCAAAACTATCGAATTAAATCGGAAGCGTGTCGAATTCACTTCCGCTTTCAGTGGATAGTTTGGCGGTAGATACTATATAAAAGCTATAAATTTTGATTTTTGTAGCTTAACGACCGAAATCGACATTGCAAGGCCAGGTATAGCTTGACTATCCAGGCTAGGATTTCGTTAGAAAGTTGATTCTGGATAGCCAGTACATTTTATTTAAATTTGTCGCACCGACCTATACTATTGTTACGATCGATATGATTGATTGCTTATAAAAAAAAGTGGTCTGTCTTTGTCTGTCTACTCACGTGTCATCCATCTGTCAAATCAGTCTGAAGCAAATTATTATGAATTTATCTTGATAGAAATGGACACATTTTATAAACAGCCATTTCTCAAGTGACGTCACACGAAGACAAATGGAAGTTGCAGCTTTTTCGTAAAAATATTCATCATCATGTGGTTTTTTAGACCACAAGTTCGAAAATACGGCTTACTTGAAATGGTTTTCGAATTAACATAATTTAATCTAAGCGACTTTAAAGATTACAGGAAAAATAAAGCTTCGAAAAATTCACGAAAAAAAATGACAAAATTAAATTTATCATCCACAGTACGGAACCCTAGGTACGCGAGTCTGACTCGCACTTGGCCGGTTTTTTACTACTTTATAATTGGTAATATAGAAGACGAGAATTCCGCTGCGGAACGTCCTCAAAAGCAGCTCAAGACTTCAAATGAAATAAAAATACGCCAGAAAGAAACCATGTTTCAAAGATACTGAGTTAATATTTTTAATATAAGTGTAGTTTTAAATAGCACTGCAAAGGAGTATCTCTTTTATTTATATATTGCTTGAATAAGCCGTGCACGACAGTTTTACAAATAAGACATACTACAAAAATAATTAAAGCGGCGGTAGTTCAATCAGTACGCTGCTGGAATCTCAATTTTGACTCTCAGGTTCAAATACAGCAATTAGTTTTTTGAAATTTGTGTTCACAGTAATCGTTAACTTACCACTTGCCGAACGATGAAGGAAGACACTGTAAGGCAAAATAATACGATGTTTTTGCGATTAAGCAGTATGTCACGCTCCTCGCACTTGTGATTCAACGAAGTCGCGTCGCGCGCATTTGAACACCGTGATGCCCTAAGTACAGCGATAAGGCCACCAGGGATCTTGTTAATACGTAACAATCGTAAGTGAAAAGAGGGTGCATAAATGTTGACTGTTTCACTGACAGTCTACACTCTGAAACAATTTTGACAACCCTTTGGGTAAGTCGTAATGATATGTTATGTCAAATTAAGTAAAAATAGAATTAAATAATACTTGAATTATACGAATATTTGTGTCGATTCGGCACAACACGACTTATTTTATTTGAGCGTTCTATCTTTATCTTTCTGTATCGAAAAGACAAACACAGAACGCTCAAAATAAGGTTAGCCCTAAATATTATTTAGAGTGCATTACAAACTAGAAAATATCAATCAGAAACAAATCCAAAGACAAGAATTTGAAAAAATTCCCCGGGCCAGGATTCGAACCTGCGACCTCTTGTTACCAAGACAAGTGCGCTACCAATTGCGCCACTGAGGTTCCTACCTAGACCGGCGAATTCTTTCATCATACTTATCCACTGTTATTTTTGCATCTACTTGATATACTAGCCTGTACTGCATATACAGAACGCTCACGAGGGCGTTATGTGATTTCACGCCTTGTTCTTAAAATTATTTAATTATATTTTTTTCAAATTCTTGTCTTTGGATTTGTTTCTGATTGATATTTTCTAGTTTGTAATGCACTCTAAATAATATTTAGAGTATTCATAGCGATGGATTTCGCAAAATAAACATAATCTAAGGTTAGCCCTGTGAAATTAGTTAAGTCAGAGAATATAAAGTATTATAAGTTGTGTTGTGCCGAATCGACACCATTGGCTTACTTACTGAAAGGTGAGTCTCTAAAATGTTTAAATCTTTTGGCTCCAGAGAAGCGTTTGAAATTTCTCATATTTAAGGTTAAACGTCAGTCGTCCGGTACAAAGTGCACAACTTAACTTTGATTTTCTTGTTAAGGAGTTAAAGTGGAAAAGATATTGATCTATGGAAATTCACGCCAATAGTTTAGTATAACTGTTGTCAAACTGTTGATTTATAAACCTAACTTATACTAAACTATGGCGTGAATTGCCATAGACTAATATCTTTTTCACTTTTAAAAAAGAAAGTTAAGTTGTGCACTTTGTACCGAGCGACTGATGTTAAACCATAAATTTCGCTGAATCTGGCAAAGAAATAAATCAATTCCTGTCGCAATTGACGCTGCTGAGCGTGTTTTTAGCGTAGTAATAAATGTAAGGTCAAAAAGTCGTATTTGGCTCAATGAAGAACATTTATTTAAACTCTAAAACTCAAGTGTGCATACATTTTGAGTGCACTTGTAAGGTGCGTCGTTTGGTATTGCTGCCTGAGGGCTAATCAGAAGCCACGAGGAGAAAAGAGGGCGTGGCTTAAGGCGAGGGTGTCCGGAGAAATCGATCCTGCTCCAATGCTTTCATTTTACACTTGACTATCCTGCTCAGTGGAAACGGGCCTTTTAGAAATCTTGCGATTTCAAAGTGTTTTTATTTACGAGTATTATTTTGGACTGAGAAGGATAGGTTTTTAATATGACGGCCATTTTATATCTCATTTTGTACCAAGTTTATTTTGTTATAAGTTTTATTGTCCAAAACGTAATGTATAACTCAAATAAAATTATATTTACATCATAGTTTAGCCTATCTTTGCGATTTATTTGGATGCAGAGAAATGCAAGTAATCGCGTGTGAAATATTAATAAAACATTTTTTAAAATTTTATTTTTACAATTAAAAGAGACAAATTGGGAGAACTCCGCCTTAAGAAATAAGGGCGGTACTTATTTCTCGTCGCTGTTGTTGATTGGCTCTCTAGTTATTACAACTTGGGCCAGCCGCAGTGCAGAATTGCGATGTTATAATGTAATGTTATAACATCGGTAAACAATGTAGTACTTATAACACCACTTTTGATGTTGTAATTATCCTTTAATAATTGTAGTTTCTAGATAAAATATGTTGTTATATAATTTACTTATTTGGTTTCCTTATTAATACTAAAACAATAAAATAAGTTTTTGCTCGATATAATAGGTCTTTATATATGAAATTGCCGTTTTCTATAGAGAATTTGAAGGAAACTCAATTTTCAGTACTAACATTTTTGCATTTTTTTTAGGAATAACAAATCCAAATTATGTAATTTCTTTTGTCTATGAATGAGACAACATTAAGCTAACTGCAACATAAATTTAATTTTTGATAAGTGTCAGCTATGAAAATATATTACGAATCTTATCATGGAATTGGATGGCATTTAAGACGAACTGTTTTTGAAGATTTAATTTTGGTTATCAAAATGACAATAAAAACTAAATTTATGACGTAGATGTAAAACTTTAAAATCAACTTTCAAACAAAAAACAAATAATGGAAATAGCTATTGAATTACAGGAATTATGAACTCATGAATCTGTAAGAAAATTTCGGCAATTTCATATGTAAAGACCTATTATTTCGGCCCACGGTACAGTACACATTTATTTACATTGTTGTATAACTATGAGATCTCCTCGTCAGCAGAGATCTCGCCCCGTATTCATAGTTAGTTTAGATGATTTCAACCGAAAATGATTCGTATTCAGCCCCATGCTGATGCCGCAAAAATAACCTCACTACGCAGAAACACACAACTAGGCCATGGTCTGTATTTCCAAGAAATAAGGTTGATTGTCGTTTGCCTGATAAACATGGCTATATGTCTCGTGACAGTGTGACATTTTATTTCATATCAGAAGTTTAAACAGCTTTCCTCGAGTAGTGTTGGTTGTTTGCAGATTGTTTCATGTTTGTGTTCAATATAACGCTGCTCGAGGAATTTATAACGATCCATATTGAATAAAAACGAGTATAAAAGCTAAAAATGTAGTGTAATTGCTAGCCTTACTAGCCAATTAAAAATAAAAAAAACCGGCCAAGTGCGAGTCGAACTCGCGAACGAAGGGTTCCATACCATTACCTATAATAATAACCTTCTAGTTCGCTCGGAAGTTGCTCTTCCCAAGAACGGCCCATACATTCTGTTCCTGCTGATGCGAATCGCCCCGTGCTTACAGGGGACTAAATATTGATCTTTTGTTTAGGGATTCTACTTATAAACAATGTAGGTATTAAGATTTATACTTTTGTCAAAAAGAAAATGTTTTACACCCTTTTTTTTGGTTTTCAAACGTTCGTTTCAAGAACGCGGTTAAGAGATCAACTTGATTTTTTTTCATAAATTAGGAAATAAAAATATAAAGCGATTCTACTTAAATCCAATATTTTTTTCCCTACAAAATATTTAAGTATTAGCTAAAAACATACCAATTTGTTGTTTCGCTGCTTAATCATTAGTATTACACGTCCAAGAAAAAGAGGCCAGTGAGCCAACAATTAATCGCCTCTATCAAAAGCAAATAAGGTGTTTGCCATTGGACTTATTGTGCTGGACGAGTAATAAAAAAAGTTGCTAGGGTAGGCCATCCTCTTAAGGGTATGCTAGTACGACTCATAAAGTGTCTTAAAAAATAGCGACAACTTTAAATAATGTACCAGTACCATACAATAACATGTTTTTTTTAAACTTCAAATATATTAATCTCGTGGAAACCTTCGTTGGTGTGTTGACCTTTGGTAGCGTCAGTAGCACAGGGCACAATTACTCAATGTGATAGGTCGAGACCCGCTAGGGGTGAATAAACTGCTTAGAGAAATAATATATTTTTTTATGAAAATTCAAGGTATACTTTTTATCAAAATAGTGCCAAGTTCGTGTATACTTTCATACCCTAAACTTTAGGGCCTAAAGGGATTCTTGCTTTGCATTTATAGCCTGTATATGTATTTACGGAACCCGCGTAGATTGTGTACGATGCATACGAGATATACTTTTTATTACCTATATGGTCGGTTGAAGGACAAAACAGGCTTAGACGTTGTGTTGGTTTTTATAACCCGAACCAAGGCCATTATGTTCTATTTTTAAGTATAAATTTATTTTAAGGAAACCATTAAGTATAATAATAATATCCGTTTATTTTCAGGCAACTATTTTACAATTACATAGTAATGGCCCATATATCTATATACAACGTGTAACAGAAAGGTGTAACCATATTTGAAGAGCTTATTCAGTCAATGGTATAGAACAACTTTTACAATGAAACAAATCCTGTGTATCGAAAAAAAAAATTACTCGCTTCATAGCAGCAGATTTTTTTTTAAATTTCAGGGTTGACTCCATAGTAAAAGTTGTTCTATGCCATTGACTGAATAAGCTCTTCAAATATGGTTACACCTTTCTGTTACACCTTGTATATACCTTATAGTCTAACATACAGTCATAACTGTAATTATTTAAAACTAACACTTCCTAACTAGCGAAGTGCTGCACGCTGGTGGAAGTGGAGGGGTGTCAGCTAGCCTTCCACGAAATTACCGAAATACCCTACGGCCAGAACTTATTTACAACTAGCTGACCCGGTGAACTTCGTATCACTTACCTCTTAATATGAACCATATTAATTTAAACCATATGTATGTATTTCAGAGCCGGCAGCTTTATAAAGGCATCATCAGATAGTCTAAGTATCGGCTCCATAGTGGGCGGAAAGAGTGGGCAAATGACGCACACATGTCCAGCTTAATGTTCATAATTATTTTGCATGAGACATTATATTAGATTAGATTATATAGACACTTATATTAACAAATAAGGTAAGTACCAGCCTATTTTTTTTGTCTGTGTCGACTACGCCACATTACTAAACGTAATAGTAACCTGCCAACACTGACTGTCAGTGTCACTGTCAACGAAGTTTCCAAGAAAATATAATTGGTGTTTCAAAACTATTTTTGCGGAGTCCATATTATCGGAAGCCAGATAAAATGGCATTGAATTGAATTGAAAACTATTTTTCAGAAGTTATAGTTAACTCTTAACAATGCATTGTCCCTTTTGTAAAAAGTGGATAGAACGGCAGAACAACAGAAGTACCTGTCCTAGTTGCACAAAAAAATTGTAAAGATGCGACGAATGTTTCACAATAACCGTTGATACCTTCAAGTTTTGTATAATTTGCGGTCACAATTTGAGCCGAATAATGCGAATTAATAGGGCTAAGGAACAAAAAAATCGAGTGAAACAACAACTGTTATTAAAACCAAAGTTCGTCTCAACAATGCCATCATCATCATCTCTGTCATCATCTGAAGGAATAACATTTTCAGAACTTAATTTAACTGCCGATGAACTAAAGGATTTGGATGAGATTTAAGAAAGTCATTAGCACAACATCGGCAATATTCTGGTTCTATCAAAAATTTCCGAGTTACCGAGGCCTTCCGCCACGCCGTCAAGTCCTGGCGAGGCAAGTCAAGACATCTTTAGCAAGCCTGGTTCGCATTTGCTGTAAGATTAATTGATATGTTGCCGATTCAGGTGCCAATCGCGGAAATTTTAGAAAATATGATTCCTACCGTAAAGGTTGATTTATATAGTCTTTAATAAAAAATATTTGAATTATATCAAATTGAATATTATTTCAGACATATATGTATTAGTAACAACAAATATACCCAAATGCACGACACCGTGGTGGCGCGGCCTTTCAATGTAAGTGGCCGGCAAAATTGACATTTTCCCACATTGTTTGCATTGCCATCGGCATTAATAGCATCGCGAAGATGAATGTACTCTTCAGATCGAAGCTGCTGTTGGCAAAGACAATATAACCACTTCGGCTGTTGGTTTAGACGGATGTACGTCAATCTTTCAGTCTCAATTTTGACATAAATGTCAACTGCAAACTGATGAAAAAGCCGTTGACACATCAAAATGTGATTTACTTCACCTTCACGGATTCTGTTTGAATAAAAATTCATAGCACTGACTTTTTTGTTGGTTTCAGCACCTGTAATCAATTAATCAACCATCCCAAAAACTAATGAGTCTAATGGATCAGGTGGTGGGACTAACTGTGGCAATTTTACTTTACCACCAGCACAACATAATCCTGCAAATTCACCGGTGTATTTTAAAGCTTTACAATGTTGACAAATGATTGACATTTCCCCAATTGTTACAGATTTGTCGGCACTATAATCTATTTCTTGATCGTAGGAGAATGCTCCTCGTGCCAGGTTCACAGGAACATTGCGTCTGCGGAATCGATCAATTTCATTTTCCCGTGCTCGCTCTGTTGTGATCGATGTACCCGAACTCGTTCCATTCTATGCCTATTATCCACTTCATTGTAATTCACTCTAGAATGCAAATCTGCCATACCAATACGACTGTTATCATTATCAGTCTCTCGCTGGTCATCAGTGCGATTAGCGCGTGAGGTAGCTCGTCGCACATTCGATCGACTTCGACGACCTATGTTAGGTCGTTTTCTCCCCGGCATTGTAAGCAGTATCAGAATGACAAATCAAGTTTTGAATCTTTTTTCAGGTGTTAAAAACATAATTTGTGCGGGTAATAGATAAATTGAATGCAATTCCGTGCATTCTGAAACTTGACTGCTGTTAAAGTAAAATAACTGACACAATCCAATGTGATCTTCTAAAATAATCGTTAGAACATTTTGACGGATTTCTTTGAGGGTTTGACAATTTTATAATTGCTAAAAACTAAGAAAAAAGGAAGCAGTTTGATCACAGAAAACTGTGACGTCATAATGTAAAACCTCATACAAATTTCATAGTATCGGGGCGTTTTGACATTTGATAAAGAGTCGCTGATTTGATTTTTAGGGAAGTACCCAATTTCAGATCGTATAGCGAACTTTACTGTTTCAAAGTATATTTCTGAACGCACCCAACACAACAACCAAGTGTCATTAAAGTGTCATTATTTTACATGTTTAAAATCTTATAACGCGATAATCAGACTATTATTCCTAAAATACCGAACCGACGCGACGGGGCGAACATCAAATGTTTGACAGGTAAGAACAGTTTGTATGGGAAAATAAAATTGTCGTTTTTAGTATTTTCCTCCCAATTTTTCCACATTTTCTCATCGCTTAAACCTTCCCTGGACTTCCACGAATATTTCAAGACTAAAATTAGCCAAATCGGTTCAGCCGTTCTCGAGTTTTAGCGAGACTAACGAACAGCAATTCATTTTTATTTATATAGATAGATGACAAGGTGTTATCCGTCCCTCTGTAAGTCAGCGTAAGATTGTAAGACCCGATAGTTTTTTTTTGTAGTGAGAATTTCCCGGTAGGTTGTTTACGGTTGCTTATAACCTAACCTAATTCATTCTAAATTAGAAATTCGTAGCGGAGGCAATGAGTCCTGCACCGATTCTCCGCAATCGTGAATGTTGTGCACTTCCCCCCGGTCAGTCCGCCCGGCTAGAGTCGAACAGCTTCAGCAGAGAATATAAAGTATTACTACGTAGCTTCAGCATGCTGACACAAAAATATGGTGAAGGGAAGGTAGAGATCGCCACGATCCCTGCTTTTCGTCTCTTGTCTTCGGTTGCAGAGCAGTAGAGTAGCAATGTTCCACTGTCTCGTCCTCTAGAAGGCACCTTCTGCGTAGAAGACTATTTGTGCCACCTGTGGTGTAAACTTGCTTGTTTAGGTTGCAGGGTCCAGTTATGATACCTACCGTGTCACGTAGGTCGGGCCGTTTTAGTTTTAATAAGTTATATAGTTACCTTATCATTCGACTGCGGTATCATTACATTAATCTTGACAGTCGGCAGTCGTTTCGTTCTGCCCACGTTTTGTTGTGTACAATCAGAGTGTGTTTTTGCAGTTCATCCCTGATTGCTTCCGCCGATGGTTAGTACCCTGTGTCGTTATTTCCATGTGGGGTGCTAGTTTAGTTTAACTCACCTAACCTAACCTAACCCTCAGAATAAGCTTAGATTAACTTATTTTAAGGTGTGTTAAATGGAAAACCATTTCGAGAATTAGGTTTAATAAACCATATTTTAGAACTTGTGGTCTAAAAAACCTCATGATGATGAATATTTCTACGAAAAAGCTGCAACTTCCATTTGTGTGGCGTCACTTGAGAAATGGCTATTTAGAAATGTGTCCTTTGCTATCAAGATAAATTTATAATAATTTGCTTCCGCCTGATTTGACAGATGGATGACAGATGAGTAGACAGACAGAGACAGACCACTTTTTTATAAGCAATCACACATCACAATCAGTGTAATGTCTAAAATTCTCAAGTGACGTCATATCGGACAGTCCTTTCAAAAATCATCAAAAAATAATGGTTAATTTATATAGGTACTAAAATAATGAAAACTTTGTTCTAAAATGGCGTATCTCTTTAAAACAATATTAAAAAATCTTTAGAAATTAAGCTATGGGAATTTATTTTTAGATGTTCGTGACCTAACTTAGTGAAACAGTAACTATCGGATTTTACAATGTCGCGCTGACGTATACGAGTACACATACCTCTTGAAAATTAATAGCTAGACACCTCAGAATAAGGCTAGACACCTACAGAGTAATAACTATACTCTATGCTAGAAACAACATAGAGAATAAACAAAATTAATTAATTACACACAGACGCCACTTTCACAATTGTGTTAGTAAGCACAATAATTCTGGCAATTTTTACCTCAACGAGGCAGGTGAGGCCAGGAATTATCTGGAGTTTATGATGTCTTTTAAGAGTTAGGTTGACATACATAGCTAAGGATACTGAAAGGAACTTTTATAATTTGTTCATGTCTATCTGTCACGCTTTTCGATATCAGAATCTAATTGACGAACACAAAAATAATAATGTGTTTTTCTTGTGAAAAATCTTTTGTAGTGTCAAATTGAATTTAACAAATTAAATTTTCAGGAAAAAGCATTCTCGGTTTTCAGATTTTGATGTCATACAAAAACATTTGTCGTTTCATTTGTACGCTGATGCATAAAATCGAAACAAATTTAAATTAAGTACATTATCAATCGCCTAACATATCTTCCTATCCGTCTTAAAATTTCGGGTAGTAAACATGTTTGAAAAAAATTACAACTAAGTACTCAGAAATCTTGTATTTTAACCTCCAAAACGTACCAATTTCACATAGACAAATAACTACTTTTTTTCTTGAATTTGAAAACATGTCTGCTCCGTGGTAGACTATATTTTTTTTTTAATATGAAATCATATCTACTCCGTGGTAGTTCATAAATTTATTTGAAAATTGCAGTAGTTTGGTATACATATCTCGTAGGCAAATAGTAAAATTCCGCCGTTAAGACTGTACCTGAGCCTAGAGCATGACCAACTCCAGTCTATCTAGGATTCGTTTGAATAAATTCGGACTCTCCTTGTATTGAAAAAAATATATTTGGTTTATTAATCTTTTCTCTAGGGATCTTACGTATAAACAACGTACTAAGATTTATACTTTTGTCAAAAGAAAATGTTTTGCACCCTCTTTTTTTTGGTTTTCAAACGTTCGCTTGAAGAACGCGGTTAAGAGATCAACTTGTTTTTTTTTTCATAAAATAGGTAATAGAAATATAATGGTATATCACCTAAATTCAATATTGTTTTCCCTACAAAATATTTCAGTATTAGCTAAAAACACACCAATTTGCTGTTTTGCTGCGTGATCACTAGTATTACGCGTTTAAGAAAAAGAGGCCAAAGAGCCAACATATAATCGCCTCTGTGGAAAGCAAATAAAGTCTTTGCCATTAGACTTATTGTGCTGGACGGGTAATAAAAAAAGTTGCTAGAGTAGGTATGCCTTCTTAACAAACGGCGTCGTCAGTTTTTAAACGTTCGCTGTTTTGCTAAATAGTAGAATTCGGAAATTTCTAATTTACCTCGGCATATAATATAGTAATTCTGTAAGAAGTATACTTACATGTAAACCTTACACGCTCCTCTTCGCTCGTCGTCGCACCTATTTTTCATTTATAATAGCAATAATCGCGGTAAAAAGTTACTGTTTTTGGAGGGGGCAGCGATTTGGTTGATCTGGAGTGAGTGGCCCATGATTTGTTTGGTTTGCGAGGTCCTATTAATGAAAGATAACACCATAAAAAAATTAATTGTAATTTTATTAACAAATATGCTCTTCCGGCAGTGTAGCGAAAGTATGTTAAAAAATAGTGGTGCATTATAGTTAGTTAATAATATTTTTAGATTATGGGACGAAGATCAGAGCAGAATTGGAAGAAATGGGGCAAAATAGGAGCAATATAAGGTTAATTGGAATTGGAGCGTTGCTCGTGGTCGCCTCGGGTCGGGTTTGTTTATTAGGTTATGATGGGAACCCGTCCGAATATTACATGACTTTCAGTGACTATTCCACGTAAATTTGCTAAGTTTTGAACAGATATCTCGTCATAGAATCAAGTAACTTTCACAAGGTAAAACGGTGTTACTAACACCTACCATGTTGTATATGTAGTACTGTAAATGTATAGGTTGATGTGATTTCCACTGTACATAAGATACCATAACACTACGAATGAACATTCATGGTTATTATTATCACAGTGTAATAAACTTTGTTATTATGTCGGATATTGAATCCAGAAAGTATTTGTCATTTGTTAATATGTTTAGGTATGATTGAAATATTTTTAATCTAAAATGAGGTGTATCCTATCCAGTCTGCCACAGCTTCAGGCTTCGAGAGGCGCGCCAAGCGGTTCTTCTTGCGACGCCGCCGGCAGAGAGAACAAATGTATGACTTGCGCTCTCGAGTCGGCGGTGTGCGGGGAGGCGGGTGGTTGAAACAGTGATCGAGCGCACAGGACGAACCTAGTGTCGAGCGCGCTATACATCCGATGCGGTGGAAGGCGCCGACGGGTGTAGTGGCAGGGCAAAGCCCGTCGCAAAAACCGCCTGGAAGCGCAGCAAGAAGCGCCCCCAGAAGCCTGAAGCTGTGGCCCTGGCGCATATGTTTGGGCAGTTGAAAACCGTTATGGCTACAAGAAAACGTTCTAAGGTGACTAGCCCTAACTTAGAGTATTTTAACAGATTTTGTAAAAAATAGATAACTCTCTTATAGTTTAGTTGTAGTTAAAAATACCTTATTTTTGTAATGTTAACGTTATCTTTTTGTTTCAACTGGCAAAAATGCTAAACTTAAAAATAAACGCAGTTTTTACTTATAACTATTTATTTTATAACTCTTTGCTCTTAGTGCTGGCCCTTTCTATGAGCAATTCGCTATTTTGGTCAATCTTGCTGCGTTGATCATATTTTCGAGGATAAATATTCTTCGATGGATTCGATTGATAGTTCTTGGTGCAATATCATCTTCAATAAATTATAGACAAAATTCTGTACTTTTATTTCACAAATATTTATTTTTATTAAAGTAAAATAAAATAAAAGTAATAAAAGTAAAAGTCGACTAAAGTAAAACAAAAATAAATATTTGTGAAATAAAAGTACAGGAATTTGTTTATAATTTATTATAAATATTCTTATATCAGGAACCCTAGCATGTACCGAAGATACAAACATCTTTCTATAATATTTTGTCACAAGTACACGGTAATATGCGACACAGCGCATGTAGGACCGATACACGCCATATCGAGGCCCCTGTGTGGCTAACAGGGTTGCCAACCGTAGAATATTTTTTCTCGTACTTAAGCATCTAAAAATCTCGTATTTTGTCTTTCAAACCTCGTACATTCATAATGCATCTAAAATGTGATAAAACCAAAAATAAGGCATATTAAACTATTGAATTTAGGATGTTTTACATAACGAAATTTACTTTTGCAAGTTTTCTTATAAATAAAAAAATAAAATTTTATAATTTAATTTCACATAAACAGTTTACATTCAAAACAGAATTTAGTGGCTCCTAGACTAGATCATGAAGAGTTTGTACCATGGGTGCCGGTAAACAGATTACAATATAAATGATAGACAATGATCGTACAGGTGGCTAACAAAGTGACACTAAGATATAATTAAAATAAGAGATCATTTGAAAAGCTTAAGAAATAAATTCTAATTAAAGGACAAACATTAAAAGTAAAGCTAAAGCTACAATTAAAGATAGAAAGAAACTATGAAAAAAAATATATAAATAAAAGACTAAATAAATAATATAAAATAACATACATTCAATAAAACGTCAAGTGGTATTTAAAATAATCTTTAAATTATTAATCACGTAAAATAAAATAAAAACGAAAATTGCTCAGAAGTACGAAACCTCTAAGTAAGTAAGTAGTAACTTCTGGTCTTATTTTACATCTCCAAATATAATATCATTGGAAAATAGTGTTTTGTAGTGATTTGATGACCGCCCCCTTATGCTACAAAATGATGCCTATATTGAAAAACCACGTTAGAAACTTCTGTATATCAAAATTTCACCTGATAATGTCCTCGTACCTCGTACGAAAGACCAAAAATCTCGTATTTGTACGAGGGACGTTTGGCAACTCTGGTGGCTAACACGTGCCAAAGATGCAGCGTTTATCTATCCTACTTGCACCCCTTAGGCATACCGCCTTTGTCAATGTGCGAGAGTGCAAGTAGGTGGAAAGACACTGTTTAAACGGCGCGTGCTAGATCCCCTGATTGCATATACGTATATTCCTTTTTTTTTGCACGCGTTGAGCGTTCAACGAAATGTAAGGAATACGCTCTGATACATTTCTATATAACGGGTGAATCTTGGAAAAAAAATCAGCGAAGTATCTATCGATTTTCTTGATGTAAAAATATTACAATTTGTAGTCAGCACTTGACATGGTTTAGTTAGTCACTGAACATTAAATCGAGAGGTATGATAGCCGAACAACAATATTGCAAGTGGAAAAAAAATGACAGAATAACCGTTCTATTTCTGATTGAATTTAATAAACTGAAACTGTTAAAATCAAAACCAGACTGGGACAGACCGCAGCGGGCAGGAGTAGAGAGTTGGGGAAACACAAATGGTCTAGAATTTCGACGCCTTCAACACAGTATAATATACTGCGCCTTCAGTATACACGTTCAATATACAGACAGTGCATACGTCTGTCTGTATAATATACATGTTAGCTTATACAGATGAAGTTGCAGAAGCCAAAAACTGGCGATAGTACTCGTTCAAACCAGGGGCTCTACCGCGTAATTCTCATTTGTATCAACTTCAAGCAAATGCATGCGAAATTCAACGCGTGCAAAAGAGATGGCATGTTAGGCGGGCGTCGTCGCACGCACGACAAATTTCAATCTCAAGTTGATGTTGATGAAAATGAGAATTACGCGGTAGACCCTTCAAACGAACAATTCCGTGAAAAAATATTGAGAAAACAAGAAAAAAAATCTGTTTATCGTGTGTCTGTAAATCGGGCAGCTATGTAACTTTTCTATGGAACAGCCGATTTTTTTTTTCACGATTCGAGGGTTGGCTCTATATCAAAAGTTGTTCGCATGGACGAGTTCTATCGCCAGTTTTCGCGCAACTTTATCTTAGCACCCAGTATAATTTTGAAGTGGTTTTCACTATTAGTTAGTTTTTTAAGGAAGGTTTTAAGACCTTTAAGGCGATACGTAAAAGTTTTAGCGTCCCTGTTACTCCATATGCGAAAAAAACCCTCAGTGCGAGTGGGACGGATTCGTGGAAAAGTAGCAAAAAGTCGGTTTTTTATTAATATAAAATCTACTAAGCTATTTTGTAAAAAAGATTTTCAAGGAGACTTTACAAATACATAATATCCACATTTTGAATGCAATTTCACAATGAAATTAGTTAGAATTTCAGAACTACAGTAAAAAAAAAACAATTTAGAGGTATTTTCGGAATTAAATTCTATCGAAAAAATTTCATCCAATCGCGTTTTCCTTCAGAGAGAATCTTAATCAAATACTCAATAAACATTTACCTAAAAATGAAATACGTAGATGACGTTATATAGGAGTAAACGGATTCTAAAAAACCCCATTTCTTTTTTGTATCGCCTTAATCGAAAGATTTTTTTTTAGTTTATATTCGCAGTTTAAAATAAAATATTTCAACGATTTGAGAATGCGTGTGTTTAACTGTTAGCTAGAGAGATTTTTTGAGAAACGTTTATGTGTGTGTTTATCATTGAGCCATGATAAAAAACACAGAGCAGTAAATTTCTTCTATGGTATACGTGAATCAAGTCAGATCTAAACCGGCCTGGGCCAGGATTTTGTTAGGGTTGGGCAGGCAAGGGGTTGCTATAATACGCATTGTACTATACAAACAAAATAATAATATTTAAATGAATGTTTAATTGAGTGCAACTGGGGAGTAGCTATATAAAATAATCTGTAGTTATTGTAGAGCAATCATTCATACAATATTATATTTTACAAACAAAAACCTTAAAATCTAAATAAAGATATAAAATAAAACTATCAGTTGAAAACATAACAAATCTAAAAATGAAAAACTATAAGTCAGCTGTCACCCCCCTCAACCCCCCTCCGCCCTGCTCGTACCTGCCTACGCCCGGCCAAGCGAAGGAGTCGCGGGCAACAGGCTGTATTCGATACAATCGAATAGCAATTTGTAAGGAGATTCGTGGTTCAGCTGTGGTTAGTGCCAGTTCTGTCTAACTCTGCTAGGGTAGTTGGTTGTTAGTACTAAGCCACTACACCCGGCGCAAAATCCAATATGTAATGCTAATTAGTTGCGCTTAGACGAAAATTGTTTAACTACTTTATACTTGCTTTCAGACAGCTTTAGATATAAAGGCAGGTTTACATTGATGTCTAGTATGAAGAGGTAAAACTACTGTAAACTGTTGAGGTAACAGTACAAGAAAGTAGAGTTGAAAAAGTGAAAGTGAAAAGTATTTATTTGCCATATAAAATAAACACACATGCACAGGAAAAAAAATTAAACAAAGTGGCAAAAAGGGCCAAACTCAGCAAATGCTGCGAGTTGCAAGCAATTTACAGCGCTGGTTTTCAGTTTGTCCCATTTTTTTTTACAAATTACACAAATATTACATTTTCCTTGCAGGTAAGTTTAAAATTTAACTACAATGTTTTATGATGTGAGAAGAGTCTTGTACATATTTTGACAGTTTCATTCACAAGAAACAGAGGTGTTTCCGAGTGTGGGCTGTCACTAGAACAGAACTCGTGACATCCACTTTTCACCGACGATTTTAACGTCCTGACCTGATTGGGTTGACCATAATAAGTACACGTTTTTCAGGGTATGCAGGTTGACCTCACTGGGTTTTTTTCACCGCCAACAATTGTTGTCATCAAATAAATAAAACTCGAAGGTAGAGGTAGACCAGGCCGCCCTAGAAGGACGTATACTGACCAAATTGGCGACATATTGAAGAAGGGCCATGTCATAAGTACCCGGAATAGAAGAGTTTATATGAATACATTGATGAATGTGGAAGAGGCGAAAGAGATGTGTCAGGATCGTAGCAGACGGAAATCTGTAGTCTCTGCCTACCCCTCTGGGAGACAGGCGTGAGTATATGTATGTATTTATGTAAATACAAATGTATGTCAAATAAATATACAAGTATATGTCGGTATACAAATAGTACTACGCACATGAATTCCGAAAAATTTATTGGTGCTCGGTCGGCCGGCAGAATTGAACACGGGTCTCAAGATTGCGAGATCGGGGTCCTACCGACTAAGCTACCGCTGTTCAAAGTAAAGTGTAGTTATTCATAACGCCTACCCATTACGTAGACCACTCGTGTCAAATCCGGAAGATCGACCGGGAGTTATTGCTTGTGGGTACATAGTCGTATGCCGGACGGAAATCGTCTGTTTTTATTAGGTACGTCCAGATGGCGCGACTGAGATAAACTGAATCAGCCTTTTGTTCTCGTCTACTCGTGAGGTTTCTTAATTTAATGCCTGACCCTGTAATAAACTGGCGATGGTACTCGATAGTAACTGAGAAATCGAAAACAAAAAACTTTTGTTCCATAAATTTTGGTCGGATAGCTATTGTAACTTTTTTATGGAACAGCTGATTTTTTTTTCGCTATTCGAGAGTTGACTCTATAGTGAAAGAAGAAAGATCTGTTGGATCACATCAAACTTACGGCCAGTTGCAGAAAGGGTTTTTAAGTTTAATGAAACTTTAAAATGAATGCTGTCACTTTCTTTGTCAAGAACAATGTAAGGGATGGCATCAATTTTAAAGGTTCATTAAACTTAAAAACCCTTTCTGCAACTGGCTGTCTGTCACAAAAAAATCTGACTGCCTTGTTTTATACTGCAAAAGTTGTTGCAATCCATCGATTTGTTTTCGTAAATATACAAACCAAGTTGGTGTAAAATAGGATGAGGAGAGCAGAAGCACATTTTAATTCTCAAATTTTTAAGTTTTTCCTGAACAATATTAGCCAGGTTTACAAAAAATATGTGAAAACCGATTGCACAACACGTTACATAAGTATTTACTTATAAATATGCTAATCGCTTACTCGGTGTTAAGATGATATTGCGGAAGCCGGAAACTGGCGATAGTGCTCGTCCAAAGCCACACGAACAACTTTTACTATGGAGCCAACCCTCGAATCGTGAAAAATAAAACTGATGTTCAAATTGAAATTCAAATAGTTTATTTTGCAAAGTAGGTATATATAAAATAATACACTTTTTACAAGTCAAATTTAATCTTATAAAAATATATGTAATAAAATATTAAATGTACATGAACTAAATTAAAGGTTTATTTAATTTATTTAGCAATATATATACGAATAAAATGATAGGTAAATATATATTATACAAGGTGAAATCCAGTCAACCGCCCGAACCCATACCGAAAAGTTACGTAGCTACCCGACCAAAATGTATGAAGCAACAGATTTTTTTAACTCGATTTTTCAATTATTTTTCACGTAATGTTGTTCGTATAGACGGGTACTATCGCCAGTTTTCGGCTTCCGCATCTTCATCTTAACACCCTGCATAATTTGACAAATATTGACTGACAGATCGCTAATCAAAAGTTGCGACTTAAATTTTCTTGTGTAAGCAGAGAATACAAAGTATTTGTAAGTGACCCCAAGCCCAAGGCTCTTTGTATTTTTTAAGATTGTTTATTTTTTTGCTTCTTTTATATTATGTTCTGTGTGTATACGGAACAGTTTGAGGTGAAAGAGGTTAAGAAAAATACTAAAACAATGCGACTTGGTATTTTTTCTATAAATAACGAGCACAGATTCCATAAACACGTGTGACTATTTAACGTTTATTTTGGCATTCCTTTACAAAATAACAGTTAACAGTATAATAAAGCCAATTCTGAAGGTTTTAATTTTAGTTTTAGTGCTGTCAAAGTTTAAAATTTTCCAAATAAATTTAGCTTCTAATCCTAACTCTTAAGGACTATTTTGTGTCGAAAAAAATTTAGTTTTGACAGCACTAAAACTAAAATTAAAGCCTTCAGAATCGGCTATAATGTACGCAAAACTACGGGGCTAAGCGATCGAAATCTAAAATACCGGCCAAGTGCGAGTCGGACTCGCGCACGAAGGGTTCCGAACCATCATACAGGGTGGAAAAAATTTAAGGGCCCTGTAGGGGAACTACCTTAAATCTTAAAAGATTTAAAGTAGTTCCCCTACAGGGCCCTTAAATTTTTTCCAAACTTAAGCTAACTAAAGTTAGCTCATTTTACTGAAAGGAAACATTCCTTTATTTTTTAAAAGAAACAAAATTGCATTCAAAGATATTCTGAAATTCACTTGTTTCACCCGGGAATCGAACCAATTAAAAATATTTATTGTATCGCTATCGCTATTTTATTATACCAATCGGTAGGATTATTGTTCAGCATACAATTTGTCTAATAAACAATTGGTCTTACACTCATCTGTTGTACGAGATACCCATGAAATTAAATATTTATTACAAGTTCTTTATTAACAATACCAATCGCGTTTTAAGAGGATGGCCTTCCTTAGCAACTTTTTCATTACCCGTCCAGCACAATAAGTCCGATGGTAAAGACCTTTTTCGCTTTTGATAGAGGCGATTCTATGTTGGCTCATTGGCCTCTTTTTCTTGGACGCGTAATACTATCACGCAGCGAAACAACAATTGGTGTGTTTTTAGCTAATACTGAAATATTTTGTAGTGAAAAAAATATTGGATTTAAGTAGAATCCCTTCATATTTCTATTGCCTATATTATGAAAAAAAAAAAAAAACAAGTTTATCTTTTAACTGCGTTCTTGAAACGAACGTCTGAAAACCAAAAAAAAGAGGGTGAAAAACATATTTTTTTTGACAAAAGTATAAATCTCAATACATTGTTTATAAGTAGAATCCTTAGATAATATATCAATAAATCAAATATATTTTTTTCAATACAAGGAGAGCCAGAATTTCTTCAAACGAATCCTCGTTAGTCTGGCGTTGTTCATGCTCTAGGCTCATGTCTTAAAGACTGCTACGGGCGCAGAATAACCTACATTTTCCTCCGCAGCTCGAAACAGAATTTGTACTAATGATACCTACAGCGAACGTTCAAGAGCGCTTGTTTACTAGGAAAATTCTAAATTCGAAAAGTAAAGGGTCTCAGTAAGATTTATTTAAATGTAAGTTTAAGATCATAGAGCAACTAGCCCGGAAATGCCGGTCCGCCCGATTCCGCTAACGAATCAGTGTTTTTGCATAGACTTGACATGACTATATAATTTATGTGACGGGTTTTGTTCCCAAACGCTAAACTAAACGCTTTTCGACTAGAAAAACCTAATTGACATTAGTAGTTGTCGCATAGTGCCATTAAATTACATTAACTTAATACTTTTTATTCAAAAATAAGAAAAACAATCAAAAATTGTGCGTTTATAAATGAAATCCGTCGCATTCACCTTAAGGTGGGGTTCTTCCACTTTGTTTCTTTTCAAACTCATATTAAATAAAAAAATTAGAAATAAATATATGTCATATTTCACTCTTTGATCTTAATATTTCGTGCGTTCAAAACGCGATTATTTGCGTTTCTCTGATCTAATGAAATCGCAAAAAATAGGCTTAAACTAAGATGTAAATGTAATTTTATTGCAGTTATATTAGGTTTGGACAACAAAACTTATATAAAATAAACGTGGTACACAAAACGGCCAGCATATTAAACGGCCACCATATTAAAAACCCATCCTTTTCATTCCAAAATAATAAATAAAAACACTTTGAAATCGTGACATTTCTTAGCGGCCCGCTTCAACTAAGCAAGATAGTCAAAGGTAAAATGAAAGCGTTGGAGCAGGACCGATTTCTCTAGATACCCAAGCCTTTAAGGTGTTCCTCTGTTTCTATATCCGCGTGCCATAGAAACCTAGAAAAAGAGAAATTCATTTCGAACAAACCAAGTACCATTTCCCTCTTTGGGGTAGTTCCTCTATGTTTGAGATTAACGGCTGGCTAAACAAACAAGTCAAATTCACTATATCAGTCCTAACGGTGAAAAGTTTTTGATAAAGTGAAGCGATGGTTTTGGAAATATCCTCGTAATGGCTTCAATTTGGTCACGTTATATTTGTTGCAGCATTTTCGAAAACAAAGTAGGTGCTTGGAGTGAAAATTTCATCGCTACGTGAATTTATTATTTTAGCAGGGGTCCGCGGGTTTCAGAATACTGTTGTATGGAAAGTTTTTGATAAAGTGCAGCGATGGTTTTGGAAATATCCTCGTAATGGTTTCAATTTGGTCACGTTATATTTGTTGCAGCATTTTTGAAAACAAAGTAGGTGCTTGGAGTGAAAATTCAATCGCTACGTGAATTTATTATTTTAGCAGGGGTCCGCGGGTTTCAGAATACTGTTGTATGGAAATCTGGCATTCTGGTTACCCAAATTTCAAACAACGATGAAATGTGTATTTACGAAAAAGCAAATGATAAATAGGTTACGTGTCTGAGAAAAGGGGCCGAGGGGAGAATTTTTAAAGGCTTTAGAAATTCTACATATTATAATCTATACAGGGTGTTAAGATGAAGTTGCGGAAGCTGAAAACTGGCGATAGTACTCGTTCATACGAACAACTTTTCGTTAAAAAGAAGTTCAGTTGTTTCATATATTTTGTTCGGGTACCTAGCTACGTAACTTTTCTATGGAACAGCAGATTTTTTTTTCGTGATTCGAGGGATGGCTCTATAGTAAAAGTTGTTCGTATGGACGAGTACTATCGCCAGTTTCCAGCTTCCGCAACTTCATCTTAACACACAGTATATTATACAGGTTGCTTGGTAATTCGACCTATTCCTTGAAAGGGGTTATACTAGAGATCATTTCCAACGAAATAAGTCCTATCAACTAGGTGTCGAAAATGAATGGTCTCCAAGTTACGAAGGTTTTTATATTATTTTTCAAACTTTCGGACTAATAACCAAAAATAAATAATTTAAAAATAACTATTCCTCTCTCAGCACTAAATTATTATATTTCTGATCAATGATAGATGAGTAATCATTTATAAAAAAATACCTGCCCTGAATTCCCATAATCTCAGAATTAAAAGGTCTTAAGTGGAAAGAAAACCTTTTTTATTTTGTAATTGGAATAACGACGTATCATTTTCAACCCCTAGTTGATAGGCATTATTTTTTAGAAATGATCCCTAGTATAACCCCTATAAAAGAATAGGTCGAATTACCAAACATCCTGTATAATTTGAGATAAATTCTGTTGGTGTAACAATAATGATGTTTCTGCTTGTTATGGAATGCATACGAGTACAAATGTTAGATAATTTAGTTTTATTTATGTTATTCTGTTGGTGAAATAAATAAATAAATCTAAATCTATTTCAACCTCAGCACTGACGTAGGTAGTAAAAAATTAGGTTTTGAAACAGTTATTCCCAATAGGGGTTCTGAAAAAGTATATATTATAAAGAGGGCCTTGTCCAAAACAATGACAGAGCCCAAAACTTGATAGAGAAAAGTTCGCAGCATCGAAAACAAATGCAAAGTGGTCGTTTTTACAATTTACAATAATTTTTATTATTCAAACTTATTAATTAATCATGACAAAAAGATAAGTAGCTAAATTACCAATTACCGCCTACCCAACAAACAATTCGGCACTGTCTGTGTACGGAACCTTGGTTTTATTATTTATTGTTTTATTTTATAGTATGTACTATAATTTAAACTCATTAAACTTGTATTTATAACAGAGCATTTTTTTCTGAAACGCTCTTGTATGAATTTATATAAATCTTATCCATAAAAAACAGCATTATCCAATCACTTCCTGATTCACCGCACTACTCAGGCACACACTTTTTCAGATATGTTTCTTTTCTTCGTTATTCAGTGGACCTACTGCGCCTCAAGAGCAAAACTCTCTTTTTTAGGGTTCCGTACCCAAAGGGTAACCAACGGGACCCTATTACTAAGACTCCGCTGTCCGTCTGTCTGTCCGTCTTTCCGTCTGTCACTAGGCTGTATCTCATGAACCGTGATAGTTAGACAATTAAAACTTTCACAGATGATGTATTTCTGTTCCCGCTAACAACAAATACTAAAAAACAAAATAAAATCAATATTTAAGGGGGCTCCCATACAACAGACATGTTTTTTTGCCGTTTTTATAGATAATGGTACGGAACCCTTCGTGCGCGAGTCCGACTAGCACTTGGCCGGTTTTTTTTCTAATTAATCGAAACAGAACACTAAATTTCAAAATTCACTCAATGGTTATTTAACAACACCTTATTACTTAAGTAAGTATTATGCAACCTGTCATCGCAAATTTCTATTGGTGTCTGTAAATTAGAATTTTAAAATTTAGACCTTTAAAATTCTAATTTACAGAAACCAATGGGAACTTTGCGATGGCAACATACACAATACATAGGTAGAAAAATGTGGGTTTTTCACAATCCAGCTGCGAAACCCAGGGCTGGCTGGAAATGAATTTACCGGAGTTCATTGAGGCGAAGATTGGCCTTCCGGAAGTCCTGACCTGAGTCCATTGGATTACCGATTGTGGGACGTCTTAGAGGAGGAGGCTTGATGTACGTCTTACCGCAATTTTGACAGTTGAGGACTGATTAAGTGAAGCCTCTTGTGAAGAATTTAGTGAAGTATAACAATGAAGACGGCCTCATTAACTATTGTATGGAAATAGGGTGGTACCATCGAAATTTATAATTATTTCGATGGGTGGTACTGATTGATAATTGGGGTCCATTGCTGAAAACTGAAATAGGCTAGGATTACACCCAAGATTTCTTGAAGTTCTTAGCTAGAATTTGAGGTTAAAATACGTAATGATCTGATAATTATTTTAGGTTAGTCCGTCCGAGTTGACTGCCTCTGTGGCCGTGTGGCAGTACACATTCATTTCATTTGTGAAGACGTTTCAATGTTTTTATTATTCCGATCTAATAAGCATTAATTTATTATGAATGAAAACTAATAACAAATAATTAACTGTTGAAAAACATAAAAGACGTATAGAAAGAAAGACATAAGACATAAGAAACGTATTTATCCTTCGTCAAAAAAAAGCTTATCATAAATTTCTTTTCACGAAAGAAGTACACTGTCAAAGTACTCTTATTGTCAAGCACTTAATACGAAAATGCCCTAGCGGAATTCTTTCCTGAAGTCGATCACGGAAGTGACGTACAAGTTCTGAATTGGTCCCCATACGAGGCGCGAACATAGAAGTATCCACTTCAAAAACATTGTTTTCGTTGAAAGGTGATGAACGTTCATTTTTAGTGACACGCACGGAACAATTGAATGTTCTGAGGTGACACTGTCCCATTAACAATGCACAGTCCTTGAAAATATCTAAATTATTAAAGATATCTAAGTTATTAAAGATATCTAAGTTATTAAAAATATCTAAATTATTCAAAAGCGCAATAAATTAAACAATGCAAATATTATAAAGATATACAGAATGTAAAAAGACTTGCGCGGGTATATTTCTTGGGAATAGTGGTTCAGTATGATCGGTAGAGTATAAAGATTAATTTAAAGGGAGCAGTTTGTTTACATCCAGTATTTCAAGCTAATTTAGGGCCGGCATCGAAAAGTAAATTGGGTGGGAATTATTATTCTCAGTCCAAAAAGTGAGCCGAAATATTGCGGAAGCCGGATAAACTGGTGATAGTACTCGTCCATACGAACAACTTTTTCTATGGAGCCAAGCCTCGTAACGTGAAAAAGAAATCAGCTGTTCAGCTTTTTTCTCGATTTCTATGTTGTTTATATGTTTGGATACCATCGCCAGTTTTCGGCTTCCGCAACTTCATCTTAACAGCCTGTATATCTGGACAATATTTGTTTTTTTCAAGTAAATAATTCTGCTGTTAAATAAATAAAAAGCTTATTAAAGTGATTTACTATATATTTAAATAAGTACATTACTAAATTTACATTCTGTATAGCACTAAAATCCAAAACTGCCCCAGTCTTGTACAAAGGACCACGGATAACTAATGTATTACTAGTACGACATACACGTATAGATTTTATGTTTGAGCTCTGTTCCAACCTATCGATGGAGTCCAACGTCCAATATGAAAGGTTTCAAGAACAATAAATATCGGAGGCCCCATGCGATATGTAATTTGGTCGCGGATATTTCTCTAGGGAGCACACTTGTTGGCCTCTCGGCAAAGAGAATAAAGGTTTATGCATTTTATAGTCCCTCGCCGAGTGCTAGAGTCCGTCTAGTAAAATGTGACGGTGAGCAAAGACCTGTGATTTAGGTTTACCTGCATGTTATGATAATACTGATAAAGCTGATTGTGCCTACATATCTGCACGAACGAAAACATAATACATAGGTGTGACTCGTTGGGACTAAAAGTAAAAAGTTGTCCCTAAGGAACAGTGTGACTGGTTGGAATATTTTTTTTCGTTTTTTGTCCCAACGAGTCATAGCAGGTTTAGGTGAGACTCGTTGGGACCAAACAACGTCGAGCAGTCAAAAATCGTGCCGCGACCTGTACTAGCACTTCGTGCCGCAGGGACCATTTATCAAGAGAATTTTAGTACAAATAAAAAGATTATCTTCTCTTTTATGTGGTATCTTTTTATATGCCGTTTTTTGGAATAAACATCGTGAACACAACCTAATCTGTGACGGAAATTGCTGACCAAATCAACATCCTGTATTACCTGTATACTTCTATCTTTCACTTCTCTATACGAGTACCTACATTACAACGACTGTCTATCTTTTCGCTTATAAAAATAAAATCATTGAACAGATTTGAATAAATGGGAGACAGACGGGATGCATACAAGCAATCTACCAACTGGGTATTGAATACGATCTCTGATTGGCTGAAACTACGGGAGTATTCCATTATATTCGCTTAAGGCGATACGTAAAAGTTTTAGCGTCCCTGTTACTCCATATGCGAAAAAACCCTCAGTGCGAGAGGGACGGATTCGTGGAAAAGTAGCAAAAAGTCGGTTTTTTATTAAATAAAATGTAATAAAATTGCTATCAAAATTTCGTTAAACCAGGTCCTAGATACCGATAAAACCCCTCTATTAAAATATAATTACAGTCCATATGTCATTCTAAATTGTCAAACCAGGAGAATTGGTGCCGAAAAAGACCTCATTTCAATATATATTTCTATCGAGCCGAATTTCTCCAATCGCGTTTCTGTTTTAACACATCCTTAGAAAAAGATTCCAAAAATAATAGACTATTTTATGAAACTAATACATTATTTACTGAAGTAGATATGCAAGTCCTTAAAGTGTCGATTTTTTTTCCGTAGCGCCTTAATTCGTCTCTTCAGATGCAGTGGTAGAGTGTTAGGTTTTGATAACCAGAGGCCTTATTGTCTAACTTTAAAATCTATCGCTATTGCTTTAAAAGGTAACGTCATTTCATTTTCATAACGACACATCAATTCTAGCCAATCACGCGTACCTTTAAAAGTGATAGTAATAGATGTTGAAGGTAGAGAATAAAGCCCCAGGTTTTGGTATTCGAATCCACGTCAGATGTATTTTACCTCTATATTGTAGTTAGGAAATTTACGAAATTCTTTCAACAAAAAGTCAAAAATAGGTGCGGCAACGAGCGAAGGTAAGCGGAGCAGGGAGGAGCGTGTTAGGTTTACAAGTCAATAAATTGGCGGAGCTAAGAGAAGCGGAGCGGAGCGAGGCGACCCCCTACATTAAACAGAATTCATGATATATGCAAATATCTTTCTTGATTTTCAACACCCATAGTGAATTATGCCTGCAAACTCCACCGGGAGTTTTTCCACCAATCAGAGATCGCATTCAAAGCTAAGTTGGGAGAATTTGCTTATAAGCTCCTGGGAAGGCAAGTGTTTTCAATATTCACGGAAACTTCAAAGTTTAGTCGAAGCTGTACTTAATTATGCTTTGTGTGTATGCACCTAACGATTTCAACTTGCTTGACTGCTTTCGATAAGCAACTGCAAACAAAACTGCTTTCGATAAGCAACTAAAGTAGTCACAATGTAATAGGTCCGTTTTGACATATGTCATCGCAACGTATCTATGGATGTGAACCATGCAAATCGGTAACTATGTCAACCGATTCTCACGAGAAATCGATTCAAAATATTATGAGTTTGTTATCGTTTGAAATATTTTCAAGTTTATTGGTTATAATTTCCAGAATAAACATAATTGCCAAAGTCAACGTGAAAGAAAATATAAACAGTTCAAAAGTAAAGCCTAAAGTCACAAGAAAAAAACACTAAAAACAAACGGGATCACAACGACTTCCAATATGGTGATAGAAAGATATTTCGGGTGCTAAAACCAGCTTTTAATTTTTTTTCTCTACGAAAAGAATCTGAAATGGATATTCTTACGTGCCAGTAATATTTTGTAATGTTGTACTTCACTGACCTCAAATTAGATAGAGGTCTAAGCGTTGATAGATATAAAATACTGGCCAGTAAGAAAAATATGTAGGCTTCAAGATGAAAAAATTGCTCCATGCCTTATAAAAAAAAATACTGCCATATTTCTTACCAGCCAATCTGTCTATTGATAGGATGATATATGGAAAACTGCCTGTAAACCAATTCATTAATAAAAAAAATGGGACTTTAAGCAATAAATGCATGTTTTTTATATATATATTTTTTGTTTTTGTAAACTATAAGTTTAAAATGGTATGTAACATTATTTAGCACAATTATTATATTATATTTTTCGGTATACGCGACACCGTTACAAATACATGCAAATGTTCAAATCTAAAAAGTTTATATTTGCAAAAAAAAAAGGAAATTTAAACTTGGCTTTTTGTGTACTGGTCTAACAAAAGCTAATTACAGATCATTACAATTATTTTATCAATATTAAAACAAGTTAATTATTTTCACGAGGAATCGAATTGAGTCCATGAAATTAGGCGATTATCTGGTTACAACACTATTATTAAGAAAAAATTGACTGAGAATGTAACTGTTTTTGAGACATTGTGTAGTAATTCAAAATTGCATTTTATTTTGGAATATGCGTGAAAATAGTACTTGAAATATGTTCCGTGATAATTAAAAAACGTTTATTTATTTTCTTTAAACCCAATAAGTTAATAATTATTTGTTAACCGTTTCATTTATTACATGTTAAGTTATATTCTATGGTCGTTCTTATCTGTCAAAACGGGCCTCTTATTTTGTGGCAACTTGTAAACCATGAAGAGTGAGCTGACTCTTCGCAACATAGACAAGTTTTCGCGAGACCTAAGTATGATAAAGGCATATTTAAAGTTTTAGCGTCCCTGTTACTCCATATGCGAAAAAACCCTCAGTGCGAGAGGGACGGATTCGTGGAAACGTAGCAAAAAGTCGGTTTTTTATTAATATAAAATGTACTAAAGTTGCTATCAAAATTTCGTTTAACCAGGTCCTAGATATTGTTAAAACGCATCTAATAAAATATAATTGCAGTCTATATGTCATTCTGAATTGCAAACCAGGAGAATTGGTGTCGAAAAAGACCTCATTTCAATAAATATTTCTACCGAGCCGAACCGAAAAATCGCGTTTCTGTTTTAACAGATCCCTAGAAAAAGATTTCAAAAATAATATACTAATTTATCAAAACAATACATTATTTACTGAAGTAGATATGCACGTTCTAAAAGTGTAAATTTTTTTTCTGTAGCGCCTTAAAATCGTTGGTTGCACCTGAATATTGTCTAATTACAAATTACACGCAGGTTAACCTACAAAGGTAATCTATAAGCTGAATGAGCTCGCTCACATACAATTTATCATTGTCAAAGCAGAGTGTGTAAACACGCGTGTAACACATATAATGGTATGGACTCGGCCCCAGTGTTGCAAGTTTATATTTGAAAAATCCTGTAAAGTTTAGGCATTTGTTTTATGCTGCGGATGAGCAAGGCGCAAACACATAGGGTTTGTTATGTGAGTTTTCATTTTCATTATTATGACACTGTAAAAATCTTCACGTATTTCACATACAGATAACAGACAGGGGCACATTAATGTTTGGTCAGCAGGCTTTGGAAGGCACGTTAAGATATTTAGTAACGCCAAATTAGCAATTCGATTTGTTTCGGTACGAATATCGAATATCGAATATCTTCCTGAATAAGCCCCTTCTTAACCGATTTCAAAAAAGGAAGTTCTCAATTCTAGTGTATTTTTTTTCAACTTATTAAAAGGGATAATGATTAGTGATTAGATATCATTAATATTTGCGATTGTATTGTCGGCACTTGGTGAAAATCATAAGTATCTTGAATGAAACACTTGTACCTACTGTTTCACTGTTAAAACTTTAGAAGTTTTTATATTAGTTATATTAAAAGTATAACAATGAAACAGTACAAGTGTTTTATTCAAGATATTGATATCTGTGATTTCGCAGGGGTCTTATCGCCAAAATTGAAACTTTTTGAAGTTATTTATCTGCTTTTCAAAAAAAGTCCCAAGTTAAATAAATTAGTATTACAATCTATCAGAAACGGGATTGGAGGAATTTCACTTGATAGAAATAATTTTTAAAATGAGGTCTAAATTTACACTTTTTTGATATTCTGACAAATTGGGATGGCATACAGACTTAAAAAATATTTATTTAGATGGGTTTTAACAATACCTAAATTGATTTATATAAAAACGGCTCACCTCAATACGTGTTATGATCGGGAAAGCCGACCAGTTTGAGGCGTAACGTCGTCGCGTAAACGTCTTTACTCGCCCAGATGAAGGCAGTCTAAATCTGCTGAAACTGGTCGGCTTTCCCGATCATAACACGTATTGAGGTGAGCCGTTTTTATATAAATCATGAATTATCCTCAAGTCTCATTTAATTCTATAATACCTAAATTACTGGTTTTGGAAATTTTCATAGCTATTTTAGTTAATTTTGTCTTAATTTAAAACCGACTTTTTGTCAGTTTTCCTTGATTCCGTCCCTCTCGCACTGCGGATCTTTCCGCCTGGAGTAACGGGGACCTTTGCACGGACGATATATCACCTTAACCTAAGACTTTAAAAATCTATGTGACAAAATATATTCTATTTCGGCACTCAAAATATGCTTTGCTATATAGTATATATATAGTATATACAACGTGTAACAGAAAGGTGTAACCATATTTGAAGAGCTTATTCAGTCAATGGTATAGAAAAAAATTTACTATGGAACAAAACCTGTATCTCGGAAAAATTTTTTTACTGTTTCATAGACAAATGCAATGCCGCTCGGCCGAAAGGTATGGAAGGGCAGATTTTTTTTTCGAGATTTCAGGTTTGTGTCCATAGTAAAAGTTGTTCTTTACCATTGACTGAATAAGCTCTTCAAATATGGTTAACCCTTTCTGTTACACGTCGTATAAGTAAAGCTGGCAACTTTTTGACACAGCACTAAATAAAATCTGCAATGCAATGACAATGAGAAAATAACGAATGTTTGCAACATTTATTATGGAGTGGGGCTGTAAAACCGCTGTTGAAGTCGCTTTAGTGCCGCGCGTGCTTTCAGCTCATGCAAATAAAACCTATTCTGCTTGTTATAAAAATAACAGAGATCCCACCTTTGTTACAGAACTAGAAACTTCATCCCTCACAATTTTCAGAGAACCCTTCATCCCAGACAGTCTCCGCGCCTGATCGACACCTTAAAGGACTCGAGGGATTTTGGCGGTTACAGGAGGGAAGGGCAAACACCGAGGAATTCGATGCAATTGACTCGACTTTTAGATTTGATTCGGGTGCACTTTTCACAACATATCAGCATCATATACTTATAAGGTACAAATATGGGTTTACCAGGCGCCTCTTAACTACTTTTTTTACCTTGTTAGAGCCCCCCCAAAATCAAATCATGTGGGCACGCCTTTGGAGGGGTGGTGTGTTGTGTACCTTGGCCAGAGAGTGCATTAATTGTTTCATTTTATTCGTCACAATGGCCACTAACGCGCCCATATACATAGAATACTTTTTTCGAGTTTCTATATTTATGAACGCGCGTATATTTATGAACACGCGTATATTTATGAACGCACGTATATTTATGAACGCGCCTGATCAAATGCGTCGATTACACCTAGAATGAAGCGCGCTCGTCCTGAAAGTGCCTATTTACTCATTGACCCAGATTAAGCCAAGTGCGAGTCGGACTCGCGCACAAAGGGTTCCGTTCCAACACAAATACGGCTACGGAACCCTAAAAATATTTTGTTGCCATAGTAACATCAAGACAACAAAAAAACAAGCTGCTAAAATAGTAGCGCCTGACAAATATATCGGCACCCTATCAATACGGAAACCTAATTTAAATTATTTGTTGTATTACTTTGGAGTATGTACTATAATGTGACCATATTTGAAACCGGATATTTTTACTTGCTCATCAAAAATTCATTTTACGCACTAAATTTGCCACCAAAAATCCTTTAGCGCAGAAAAGAGCCGGTAGGTTAGGTTAGAAGGTAAGGTATGGCGAGTCCTTCGTGATCTTCGTGGTTATTTTTTTATGACAATCCAGAAGTCCTACAAGAGCAAAGTTCGTATTTTAGTGTGCAACTTAGTATATTTTTCATCTGCAGTCAGTATTTTTTATAAAACACTCTAGTAGTATTTTATGTATTTAATGTTGTGCGTTTAAATACATGCCATTTGAAACATATACTATCATTTTTAAGATAGAGCTGAAACAAAAACCTTTACGTTATTTTTAAAATTTTTATTATTTGCCGCATGAGGCCATAGTAACACTTATTCTATGGAAATTTGAACTGGCTAACTATTACAGCTGAAGCTGTAGACCCCTGTGAGAGACGGACGGACAGACAAACAACGGAGGCTTAGTATTAGGGTCCCGTTTGGCACCCTTTTAGTTCTGAACCCAAAAAAAAAATATCGTACACACGAATGATTTTAAAATTACATTTTCAAATTAAATAAATGGCCTAAAGAAGTAAATATAAAATTAAATTAAATTACCGAAATACTGTAAATTTTGTTTGGGCAAGTCCTTTTCTGTTTTCATTTGCACAGATATTATGTTTCTACAGGAAAGTTGCTAAAAAGTATGTTGAAGGTTTTATATTGGCAACCACACCACAGCAGCCTGCAGCACAATTTGTAAAAGGAATAGAATGATATGTTTGTAGATGTGACCATAGACTTAGATATGTATATCAGGAATGGGCAAACTTTTTCCTATGCGGGCCAATATTTACAAACATTATATATGGAGCTTTTAAATTTTTGAAAATAATATAGTTCTTTATTGAAATAAAAATATATGTATTTTCCGAAATAAAACTATTAAAAAAGTTTAAAGTTTCAACGACATTAAAATCTCTTATTTATACAAAATTAAATGACATGAACTGTAGTCACTTAAATCAGGTACACTATGAAATAGGGACGGAGATGTTATTGTTATGTTACTTCTGGGTCGATGGCCGCGGGCCGGATCGCAACAGTTCGCGGGCCGGAGATGGCCCGCGGGCCGTAGTTTGCCCATCCCTGTCCTAAGTCTATGGATGTGACTTACTGATTGTCTTGCGAAAATACATTGTGTCCATTGTATAAGTTACTTTATACAAATATTGTACACAAAAGCTAGTTGTTATTGATTCTAAGTGCACACTATGTATTGGGGCTTAACTAAGGCCCCTTCATATAGTACAATCAGTACAGGGGGCTGCACAATACTAAAATTCAGTCCTGCTCTAACGCTTTTGTGTTTTAGCTGTCTATCTTGCTCTAATCAGATGCCGCGCACGCAAAACTTCAGTTATTTTGAAATAGCGACTACATTAGGACATTAACTATAATTTCTTTGTGTCATAAATATGTTTTTTTTTCTAGTTAGTAGGTATCTGCGTGTGTTGGTTTCGTTTCAATCCGTTTTGAAATTTATATATTTATTTTATTTTATTCATAAACAAAAATCCACAGCAAGTACATTCAGATTACTTGAACATGATATTCATCTTATTGTGCCAATAACGGATTTCATTATGCATTAATGCGGAAATTGAATCGCTTTTTTTTCGTGAAATTCATGCAGTTTTAAAAGTTATTTAATTAAAAGAAGATTGAAAGTATGTCTATTTATAAAGTGTAATTAGTTAATAATTGTCTTGAGTCAAAAAACATGCCCTATTTTTTCAAGTTTTACCTGTTATATTGACGGAACTGAATCCAATGCAAAACTGATGTTTAGCATTGTGGAGTCTCTTAACAACGGGCTTAATCTTAAAACTTAATCAATATCAAAATTTATAAAATTGTGATATAGCTTGGTGGAAAATACCAATAGCATAAACTCGCCCGTTTCTTTGAAATTCTAGTTCAAGCCTTCTTTGGTAGTCACGGTTTGGCGATAATTTAAAACCCAAGTAGGTACAAGGGAAACTAAGCTATATAACCGTGATTATTCTTTTGTATAAAATTTTTACTTTATCGCAATGAGTTAAGACTGAAAACTGAAAAGCGCGAAAGCGTGCTTAGATTGTATTTAAGCATTCAATTTATAAAATAATAAAATAATAAATAATTGCATTCAAATTAATTTTGAAGGAAGTAAGTGTTGTAAGTACGGACTTTGTCCACAAATTTATTTTATAGATTTTCAAATTATTTTTGTTGTTGGCAGCATGTACGGACTTTGACCACACATTTAGATTACCGTAACATTTCTTAATAATTATTTCTTATTGACATAGTTTACTTAAGTCAACGTTGCTAACATGGCGCCCGTTAGTATTGAGGACAAGTTCTAGTACTTTCCGGATGACGAAATACAATCAATACAGCCAGCGACACAGTTAAGCCTAAAATATGGCAGAAACGTCAGTTGGTTTCATGCCACTCATGCCACTGAACATAATTTACAACATAACATTTTATATTCCTTTTTCTCTTGTAATAACATAACAGTGTAACATTTATATTTAAATAATTAAACTTAATAAATAATGAACAGAAAATCACTGGGATAGTACAAGTGATTTTCTGTTCATTATGTATTGCAAGTTCCACCAAGTGCCAACAATCAACAGTGTAAACATTCTGAACTAAATAAATTTATCTTACGTTTATCGGCTTGTTTCTTTTACTTTTTTGATATATAATTATAATTATATATATATATAATATATATAGGTAAATATAAAGGTATACATCAGGCACAAAACATCATGATTGATTCCAAGATACTTCAATCAAAAAGTTTAGTTTTTAAGAAAGTAGTTTGCCTTTTTTAATATTTTTTATTTTATTATTCTCATTGTCATCTTGTAAATATTATGTCATTCTGTCATCATTACTTATTACTCCAACTGACGCCGGGCTCAGTGGGGCCCGAAATAAATAATTAAAAATTATTTACACACAAACAATTAACAATTTATTTCTAGTATTATCTTGCCAAGGCACCCGGACACGTGGTAACGGTCGGCCGTCGCGTTCGGACCACGATTACCTTCTGTAAGGGAGAGCTAGTCCGATATTAATGGTGCTCTTGCAGATTGAGTTATCAGTTATCACCATTGAATTTTTTTGAGTTTCTATATTTATGAACGCGCCTTATATTTTGCACTCCGCCTTTTCTTTAACTTCTTGATACGACACGACATTTAATTTCTCTTTCACCTGATCCATGAATGCCTTCCACTCTTTCTTTTCCCCTCCACGTTCCCTTCAATGATGTTTTTGAAAAAAAAATTCGTGTCGTATCGGATGTCCCAATATCTTTCCCCTTCTATTAACTATGGTCTTCATTAAAATCGCTTTTCATTTACAATCTGCAGAGACCTCTTCATTGTTCTTCGTTTCCATCCAACTTATTCTTTTCATTCTTCGCCAATACCAACCACATTTCAAAATCTTTCTTAATCATTCTCTGGATCCAATAAACTAGGTAATCATTATTTTATTTTATTTTATTAAAATTACCTGGGTAATTTTTTGAATTCGTAAATAAAGCGCATTACGGCCGCATGATATAACACTGCACGTGACGGTGGCAAGGCTAGAGACCTGACTGAATGACGCTATTTCCCGGAAAAACGGACGTTCGGATGGGTCGATACTTGATTACTCCCTCCAAGGACCGCAATGAGTTCTAGTGGCTGGCAGCAACCGCCAAGTGGCGCCAGCATGCAACGCTAGAGCCGCGGACGTTGGAATTGCGGCGGTTTTTTCACGAAACCATTTTGGTCAGGATACCCAGGATCTGGCACGTAAACGTAGCTCATGACAGAGTAAATATATTATTCATAGAGTAGTGAATCTTAGAACAAACGCTCAGATTAGAACCCTACACGCCGCCGCGCCGTTATTTGTACGGAGACTCCCCCGAACTTCGCTTAGACGGCGTGTAGAGCATGCATCTGTGTGTAAGTGTGAATCAGAGCGTTTTACTAAGATTCAAATGTAGATGAAGATGTAGTGACTAGAATAAAAAAAGGAATGCTTCGGTGGTTTGGACATGTAAAGAGGTTGAATGAAAGTAGAGTGACGAAAGAAACGTATGGCGTGCAAGTGGAAGGTACAGCTCGACCAGGCCGCTCTAGAAGGACGTATGCTGACCAAATTGGTGACATACTGAAGAAGGGCCATGTCAAAAGTTCCCGGAACAGAAGAGCTTATATGACTAAATGAAGAGGCGAAAGAGGTGTGTCTGGATCTTAGCAGATAGAAATCTGTAGTATCTGCCTATCCTTTTGGGAGACAGGCGTGCGTATGTATGTGTATGTTACTAAGATTCACTTCTCCATACATAATAATTTACTCTGCTCATGGTCTGCCTTTCAAATATTGAAAGTAAAAACTAAAAAACACGTAAAAATATAAATAAAGTATTAAACACCACGAAAACTCTATCCAAATCTACTTTATGAAGGAATTAAATTTAACCGTTATTCCTGTACAAACAACACGGATACTCGGATTAAACATTTCCGTATGTCTGTCTGTATGCTTGTGAGTTAACGGATTTGAATCGGGTTTTGAGTGTTGTATATTTCGATGAAATAATACCTAGATTCACCATCCGCGGCACAACAGCGGTCCAACTACACTCCCAGACACCTAAATTGAGCCACCCCGCATTTTCAGTTTGTATTGTCCATAGCTACAAAAAAATATTTTAACGACCAAAAAGTTTTTATGAAATTTTGAAGCTGGCACATTCAACATGTGCTGCTATTCCGAATTTGAAAACAAGGAACAAAAATAAAATAAATTTTTAACAAAAAAATAGTAACCGACTACTTCAATAGTAACAGCAGTCATTCACTAAAAAGTTAATAATAATTCTATAAAGACCGATGGTACCGAAGCAACACTTTTGCCGACTTCTTTCTTCCTGAAACATTATGTTATCTAGAAGTCGGCGTTCTTATATTGGTTTTTATGTTGCTATATCGTAGGAAGAGCACCTGGCACCATTGCCTTTGCGTCCAACGTAAATGTTGACGCGCAAACTGAAGGCTTGACATTCGGTGAGCGCGCTCTAGTTTCGGTCTGTTGGCTGGCTTGTGCGGTCTTACCCCTCGGCCATAGCTTCAGGTTTCGAGAAGCGCGCCAAGCGGTTCTTCTTGCGACATCGCCGGCGGAGAGAACAAATGTATGTAGTTGTATAGAACCGGCGATGGGTCGCCACTCGCGCGTCTTATGACATTAGTAACATTGAGGCGATAAAAAGAAGCCGTTAAAATGGTAGCGTCTGGCTACCAATTCGCGGCTCCCACTGAGTACGGAACCAGCTATATTTTTCCTGTATTGTTTACATAATCACCTATACTGACCGCTTGGGTTAAATTTTTTTTACTTTTATTATTTGCCGTGAAAGATGCCGTAGTAACACGTTATTTTGTGAAAATTTCAACTGGCTAACGGGCTGTGACAGATGGACGGATGGACAGACAGCGGAGGCTTAGTAATAGGGTCCCATTTGGCACCCTTCGTTTACGGAACCCTGAAAACAGAATAAATTACAATGAAATATGTACAACAAAAGTATAGAGTAAATGCTAAAGTAAGATACATAAGGGTTGTTGCATGAATAATAATATTTGAGTCGGCTGGTCGCCGCTGATAAAGGAGTCACGCTCTTCTGTGTACCATTTAACCATTCATGGGTTTACTTAGCGACGGAGTAAACGGGTATTAGCTACTCTGTGAACATTTGGCGAAAGTTATTTGAGTCGGCGAAATGTCGTTTGGTGGTTCAAAAGCCTAAAACTGGTGATAATACTCGTGTATCCGAACTTCGAACAACTGTTACTAAGAAATGAAATAGCAAAATAAAAATACCGTTTAAAACAAAAACTTATTCCACGTAATGAATTACCAACTTAACTTGACACGATCTATTAAACTCTTTGTAATTACCTAAAGGATCTAATTAAGATGGACTATAATAACTTCTTGAATAATTAACTACTTATAGGTAATTTTCTGTTTTTGTATCTTTTTGTACGTTCAGTCACCTGAAAGTGGTTAAGAAGGGAGTGAGTGAGTCAGTCAGTGAATTTATCCTAATTTTCACTAGTGAAATTATAATTTCACGGTAGTTTTTTATAATATAACCTAACCTAAACTAGTGAAATTATAATTTCACTACTTTTACAATTTAACTGCGACAACTATAATAAATATCACGGCGTTTTCATCCTGCGACGTACATTGTGTGTGGCCGAAATATGATGCTAGGCATATATTGTTGATGAAACTCTGACTGACGATTCGGTTGACACTTGGAACACTAGTGACACCTTCTCAGGGATATAGTATATCGTAAAGACGTATACAAATAATCTATGTTTCAGAGTGCAAAATCTTTTACCTATTACTAAAATCTTTATTAATTCAACCGCAAAAAATCTCGGACTCATCTTCCATCTACGTAAAGAGATGTTGAACAAGCCGCCAATACTTAATTTAAAGCAATTTTCCTCCGAGGGATTCGAGAAGTGTTTAGAAGTATAAACTTTCCTGCCAGCACCATTACCTTCAGGATAACGATGTATATTAGGATTCCGTTAATAAAGAAAACCGCGATAGTTAGATTGATCTTTCAGACTTAGGGCTCTTCGTAAACTAGTTTCCTGAGAAATTGAAATCTAACTGAAGTATTAAAGTGTGCCATAATCTACTCGTTTGTTAAAAACATTTTCTACGAACATTTATCTCTCCTTTGTATTAAAGCTTTATTATTTTTTATTATTTTGTATATAATTTATTTTTGTATAATTTTGTGTTAGTTAATAATAGTTCTGTATGTTCATGTTTTTTAGTTTTAGTACTTGCTGTAAATAATTCTTATTTTTATACTTTATTATACACAGAAAATGAACATTTACAAACATTCTATAAACAAATTAACATGTACAAAGGCAAACTTATCTCAGTAAAGAGATTTCTTCCAGTCTACCTCTGGGGATAATAGAATATGGTTTATATAAAAGAAGACATATATACGTGTACATAGATTAAAGAATAAATAATAATAATAATAATTTATTTAAACATAATAAAACCGATTCTGAAGGCTTTAATTTTAGTTAAAGTGCTGTCAAAACTAAATTTGTGTCATTGCAAAATAGTCCTCAACTGTGAGGAATAGAAGCTAAATTAAATACCTGTGGAATAATTTTATATTTGACAGCATTAAAACTAAAATTAAAGCCTTCAGAATCGGCTACATTTATAATGTAAAATTAACCTACTGTATAGTATACCTACATAAATATATATATAATATACTAATAAATATAATATACTAATATACTGCACATATGAAGCCTCAGGAGATGGCTACACATTTGTGTCTTTTGTGGTAGAGACCGTTGGGCCATGGGGACCAGAAGCGCGACGACTTTTCCAAGAAATATCCTCTTGCCTGGTCGACGCCTCTGGTGATCGGCGGGCTGGGGCGTACCTTGGACAGCGGATTAGCCTCACAATCCAACAGGGGAACGCCACCAGCCTGCTGGGGACCCTCCCCTGCAGCAGCGATCTTTATATTTTTTATTTAATTTAGGCTATATATATTTTTTTTTTCTTTGTAGTAAGTGTTTATTTTAAGTATTATGTATTTTATTTAAGTGCCTATCAATACATTTATTAAAAAGTACATATACTAATAAATAAATACATCATAAATAATGTCTGCTTTGTGTTTGCAATTTGTTCAGTGATTGTTGTGAACACCTGTAACTGGTCCGCATATCAGAATTTTAGTTTTATGTTTAATTTGTGGTGTGAGAAATGCACTCTTGGAGAGTAGTTATTTATAGGATTTGTTTGATTACCTTGGCTGCATGTAGAACTGAAAGCTAAATTCTAGAAACAATTGTCATAGCTTCATTTCTAAAATATTCTTTTTAATTTTTTTTTCAGGGAGTTTAAGCCATTTAAGAACATAGTTTTTATTATTTTGGTATATAAATTAACAATATTTTATTGTAATTTTTTTAAGAATTGTCATATATGACGTCACTTGAGAATTTTAGACATTATACTGATAGTGATGTGTGATTGCTTATAAAAGAAAGTGTGGTCTGTCTCTGTCTGTCTACTCATCCGTCATCCATTGAAATCAGTCGGAAGCAAATTATTATAAATTTATCTTGATAGCAAAGGACACATTTCTAAACAGTAATTTCTCAAGTGAGGTCACACGAAGGCAAATGGAAGTTGCAGCTTTTTCGTAAAATATTCATCATCATGAGGTTTTTTTAGATCACAAGTTATAAAATATGGCTTATTAAACCTAAATCTCAAAATGGTTTTCAAATTAACACACCTTAACAAAACTGTATATAAGCGAATTCTGGAAGCAGTTTATTGACTTTAAGAATCGATATTGTATAGTACTATTTTATATATTAACGTGTACTCAATACACGTTAGATACAAGACTGTTTCTAGTATTTTCTTATCCCTTGGTTAAAGTAGATATAAGTCATATATTGTATAGTACAAGTTTTATGTTGAAAAAAAATACATGATCTTGCTAAGTTTCTTGCCCTTCTTCTTAGCAAGACTAATCGAATGGGCGGAGGTAGGCATGTATTTATATATGTAACCTATTAGTATGTAGTATATAGGATGGGATTTGGTCGGCCGCCTGGATTCGTGCTGGGGGCTCGGTTGGTGATCATTGAACCTTGTTCCTGGTCCCTGGCCGGGTCTCCGGTATGGGTTCGGGCGGCTGATTGGATTTTACCTTGTATAATATATATTTTACCTATCATTTTAATCGTAAATATATTGCTACATAAATTAAATAAACCTTTAATTTAGTTCATGTACATTTATTTTTTTATTACATATATTTTCTTTATTAGATTAAATTTGACGTGTAAAAAGTGTATATACATATCTATACCTGCTTTGCAAAATAAACTATTTGAATTTGAATTTGAATTTGAATTTCTTATCAAATTGTAAGAAAATAATTATTCCTTTGCAAGCGTTTCGAAACTTTCATCGCCGCTTCCCTTCTTTAGTAAAAGATATCTCCTCTTCTCGATACCTAATTGCTTAGGATATTATGCAAACGATGCAAAAATGAAAAGATAATTTTCAGAGTACATTACCAGTCTTTTGAGAACGCCTATTTCAGTTAGGAGGTTCAATAAATGTTTCTCTCTATCTTTTTTGTTAAAGTGCTTTGTGAAAGAGACAGGTTGACATTTATCCGACCTAAAGCGTCTGCAGATAGGGGTTGGTTCAGTCGCGTCGTGATGGCGAAATTCGATTTGGCCGAGATTTGTACTATTGTCATTTGTGCCTTTTCGCTTGGCACTTTGATTTTGAATGACCCATTAACACCGTCTTCCCTTTAATTTAATTGAATTGGAAAATCAGCTATTATGGCTGCTATGTCGCAGAGTTTTACTCTGGTTCTGGTTACTTCTGCAGGCGTTCATGTATTTGAATTTTAGGTTGTAGATACTAGTAGCAGACTTCTTGTAGCCTTTTTTTTAAATGGGTATTCTCTATACTGCCCACGAATCACCTCCTTTCATAACCTAGGTATTAGAGGTTGAAACAGAACACTTAAATTCAAAATTCATATTTTAACAAAACATTATTACCTATGTATTGTGTATATTGCATTCGCATATCGCAAAGTTTCCATTCATTGGTTTGGAATGGAAACTTTGCGATAGGTATATATAATAATACATAGGTATATTCAGGTTTTGTTGAATAACTATTGAGTGAATTTAGAATTTAAGTGTTCTGTTTCGATTAATTATAAAAAGGCTGGTATTTAACAATCCGGCTGCGATACTGCTCTTAAATAGTTACGTAGCTAGGTAGTTTGTCTACGAATCACCTGCAATTTTAGCATTTGCAGAATATTTAAATGTAAAGAAAAGAAAGAACTCAGTAAGTCGTAACAATGAAAAGGATAGCAGACTCTCCTTTTCGCCTGAAATAAAAGACGGTCAACATTTCATACTTTGAAAAATAAAAGCTCCGAGTCCTTGCACGTAGTGGCAGAACGAGTGAACCGATTGTTCCGGAAATACCGGGCAAATCAATGAGAAATGTACCAACATATTCCGCTTTGCTAGAATACTAACAATATAAAAAAATATTTCTCTCTTTTGTTGAATATTAGCCTTTCTTGGACGTCTTTGTTATACTTGGAAATTATGTTCTAATTTTCTACTGAAGCTGATTCTAATAGAATTTTATGGATCAAAAGCAGAGGAATTTCCAAAACAAGTTATTATTTTATGTAATTGAAAATGATAGGTAAATAAAGGGCAAGGGAATTCAATATTATTTAATTTAAAGATTTTGCACATATCTAGAATATTGTGGAATGTTGAGAAACAATGAAAAATATATTGCAAGGCTAAAGCGAGCTAAACAAAATTTATATTCTTAGCCTGCTTTTTAGCTACTTTTTTTTCAGTTTTTACGTGAACTTAGGTTTTATAAAAATGTGATTGTACATTATACCGTCTTAAATCTATAACCCTTTGACTAGGGATGCAACGATTACGAAGCAATGCTTCGTTTTGCATCTGTTATCGTAATAATTACGTTTAATGACGAAGCGATGAATCGTAGTAAGAATCGTGTCGATTGCTAAATAAAAAAAAATCAGTGGCAACTTCTCCAATGCTCCTAGGGGGGGCTTAGGGATCATTATCATCACCGATTCACCATCATTTCCATCATTCGTAAAACAAGAAAAAAAAGTACATTATGCATGGCTATATGGGAAAGAGGTCCCATGTTTATATATTATTTATGTATAGGTATGTTTGAATTTATACATATATTTATTTATTTATTTATTTATTTTCTTTATTAGGATTTCTAGTAGTTAGTAAGCCTTAAATACAAACGCAATTCAAACTTAAATAAATGCTTAACTTCTTACTTATTAAAGAAATCACAGCATGCAAATGACTAATTTATCTCGCCTTATAAACTAAATGTTAACAAAATACATATTAATTTACATTAGAAATAATGATAATTTTACAATTTTGTTTAATTTTAAGTTTATCTAAATTATTTAATATGTGCACACTTGAAAATACTTCTGAAACTCCCCATGTTGTTGCGGTAAATATACATATTCATCAACTTAGTGAACCAAACTAACGTAACGTTACGTACATGGACGAATTCGTCCATGGTTACGTATCAGAGAATTTAAGAACACACAATATTTAAATCTTTTATTTGTTAGAAATTTTATAATGTACTTGTATAATCCATTACGAGCTCACTAGTGACATGTTTGTTTTCTTTCTAAGGACATCTTGAAATGATTTCATATACAAGGAATTCAGATTATAATTGAGCATTTTGAGATATGTTAAATCAAAGTTTAATTTATGTTAAACCAAAGTTTAATATGAAAGGATGCAATAAACCAAGCAAACGAAAATCTAGAGTTAACATCTCTTGATTGTGAAGTAATAATGCCATCGTCATTATTTCCATGTGAGGGATCCACGTGTTTCCTCGATACATTAGAGCCAATTTTGAAGACTTTAACTTTAGTTTTAGTGCTGTCAAAACTAAATTTTCTTCATCGCAAAATAGTTCTTAAGTGTAGGAACACAAGCTATATTACTTTGGAATAATTTAAGTTTTGACAGCACTAAAACTAAAATTATAGCCTTCAGAATTATAGCTTTATAATTTACGAAATTCTTATCAACTGCGCGCTTGACTTGCTCACTAAACTTTGTCAATAGGCGTCGTTATGAAATTCAGGCATTCTCTAAGTGAGGGGGTGATCGTGGGTACTTCTACTCTTTGTATTCCTGCTCTAAATGTAATCTGTACCGCAATAGCTACCAAAAAATTATCAAATGTTGATTCTAGGGAATTAAGTAACAGAAAGATCAAAGAAAACATTTTCTTGCTTCTTTTGAAAACCATGTGAAATTCGATAATTTTAGAATATTATTCAACAGATTATTAATTAGTTTTGGTTCAAGCTAACCTAACTGTTTCATGGACAGCCACCAAAAATTATATAAGTAGATATTCTGTCTCACGACGTCCGTCTGGCTATGGTCGTAGTAGTGCGTGCTTAACGCACTTTTTGTAGTGTGCGTAAAGCGTTTATCATTCTACTATTATGTTTATAATGAAGAAGTTATTGTAAGCAATGTGTTATAAAACACGAGAGGACGCTCGCGACGTTATCCGCGTGGATTTGGGATATACTAGGTGTTAACGGAGCAATACTCGTCCATACAAGCAGCTTTTACTATGGAGCCAACCCTCGAATCGCGAAAGAAAAATCAGCTGTTCCATTGCTACCCGACCAAAAAGTATGAGATATTTCCCAAATTTATTTTCACAAGAAGTATTTCATATGGACGAGTTCTATCGCCAATTTCTGGCTTCCGCAACTTCATCTAAACATCTTGTATATTACGAACGCATTTTCGATACAAAATTTTACATCCCGTTTCACCCCTTTAATTAGAAAAATTCTTTCTCAGTGCACCTCCACCCCTTCAATAACATGTTCCAAATTGTATGCTTCTATCTTCAGCGGTTTGCGTTGTCTCTCAGTCATTTACGGAACGCTACAAAACGCGCAACACACACAAAACGCGCTTATCTGTACGTACAAGTCACTACTACAACCATAGCCAAACAGACGGCGTGAGATAGATATTCTGTAACTTTTAATGACTTTATGCATCATTATAAAAGTTAACTGTAACTTTTGAGTCTATACAAAAATGTCTAGCTAATTTTCCTTGACGCTGATATTAGAAACAAAATAAGGGTAAGTAGAAAATCACCATTGCGTTGTAGACGTGTTTTCATCTAACAAGTTACATATCCGAACCCAAAATCCAAAAATTTTCAATGTTTGTTCAACTTACCCCTTATTTCACATTTGAGAATTTTCAGTTACAATTATAAGAGGTATTCTATGTTGAAATGAAGCACTTTGATCATGCGAGATCGCTTAGTTAAATTTTTTATATTACAACTGGCCAGTACAAGAAAAACATATGAATTTAAAAAAATCCTTTCCTAAAAACTCTGTTCATAATTTAAAATCAGAATACTGTATCGCAATAATTCAGCTCTATGTTCATTATTTATTCACGATAAAGACAGGCAACCGCATTGCGTCCGGAAATAAGAAAATTCTTTGCACAATTTGTGAGCGAGAGAAGGCTGGCGAGATGACAAGGCTCCGCAGCGCGCGGCTCGCCTGTCCAAAACCAAAACTGACATCTAACCAGATATTCACACTTTGGAAAACAAAGTTGAAAATACATTGTTCCTCTCAATGCAGGGCGTCTGAAACGTCATTCTAGACGCATTCTTTACCATCTACAGCAGACAAAAGCACCATACAATTTAAGAAAGCTATCAAAAATTGAAAGACAGCATAAAAATTCGGAAGTATATATTTTTTTCTTCACAGGTCTACTATTATTTCATTCAATTATGTTGTATCAGACGCACTCGTCGTGTGAGTCGAGCCAATGTAGTCGTATAGTCTCTTTGAACATTGAACACATGTTCTTTTTTACAAACAAATACTTATACCATGCTTATAAATACTTTGACACCTAAAAATAAGGAATCCCAATGTCAACAATGTACAGCAGAGAAGCGTCAAAAGTAGGGATGCAACGATTCGGCCATTACGATTACGATGAGGAAGCTAATCGTTATTTACCGATGCATTACGATTATTTAAAAAAATGTGTCAGATAATCCTCAGAATGTGGTTTCATAGTCTATTTATTCCAATAAAAGCGATAAACGAAAAATAAATGAATTTTTTTGTTAAATTCTCTTACTATGAGGGAACGCAAAGGGACCTTACAATACAATACAATATTCTTTATTGCACACCAAAAACAAAGTAAATAGACAATTTAAAAAGTAAAAGTAGGGTACAATTGGTGGTCTTCTCACTAAAAAGCGATCTCTTCCAGACAACCTTTGGATGGAGAAACTCTTAAAAGAAAGAAAATAATGTGTAGAGGCAGTGTACAGAATAAATAGATACAATTATACAAATATACGTATATATATACATATATAGCAGGGTTTCTCAAAGTACGTTACGTGAACCCCTAGGCGTAGACCCCTGTGACAGACGGACGGACGGACAGACCGACAGACAGACCGACAGACAGACAGACGGACAGCGAAGGCTTAGTAATAGGGTCCTATTAAACACCCTTCGGGTACGGAACCCTAAAAAATATAAGGATTTAAATTTGCTTCTATTTTCCATGATCAGTTTACATGCACTTGCATTGCACTAAGTTCTCTATACTACTTGTCTGTTGTTGTTGAGTTACTAGGTGGTTTCCAGAATTTGCTTCTTTACTAGCACTATGTATTTAGTCTTATATTTCAAAGGGACCCCGGGGGGGTCGAGGGAAACTCATTTCCACGGTTACATTTAAACATTTCTGTATAGGACTTGCCATCAGTGTTCCCGGTACTTTGGTACAGAATATCGGCTTGTGAGACATGGTAGGACGATGTGTTGTAACAAGATCGTAAAGAAAAACGACATAGAGACCAAAATGTCAACAACATTATTGCATAGGGCGTTTTGGACACCATTAGGATCGTTGAGAAAATAAAGTTTTAAAAGACTTCTTAAACAACGAAATGTCGAAAGAAGCTCTAAGTTATACTTGTAACATTCGTTTCTGGTTTTCACCAAAGCATTAAGAGCTGTTTCGCAGCCGGATTGTGAAAAACCGGCCTTTTTCTAATTAATCGAAACAGAGCACTTAAATTTCAAAATTCACTCAATAGTTATTCAACAAAACCTTATTACCTATGTATTGTGTGTGCTGCCATCCCAAAGTTTCCATTGGTTTCAGTAAATTTGAATTAAAACAATTTGGATTTAAATAATAAATAAAATTAAATATAAATGAATATCAGGTGGTAGAGCTGATGCCGGGCTCGACTGTGGAGGTACCACCATTTTACTTGGAGTCCCCCTCGAAGTAATTCGAGGGATAGTAAGAATACAGCTCACAGGCAAAAAACCAGGAGGCCCACCATGCCTGGGACCAATGGATGGCGGTATATCCATCCCTAGTAGCCGGGCCTTATATGGAATAGACTGGTGACGGGCAGCGGCGTCACTAGTGCGAAGGTCCCGGCACCGCGCTCACCAACCCGCCTGCCCAGCGTGTGTGAGTATGGGCAATTCTTCCAGGATGACCGCCGGGAGTGGCAAAGTCCTGAAAAGGCTTATGTCCAGCAGTGGACGAACTAGGCTGATGGATGATAAATTAATAAAGTTAAAATAATAAAGTTAAATTTTTGAAATGTAAGTTTTAATTAAAAAATGAAAATCATTTTTAAAAATAAATATATTTTAATTTACTACATATTAAATTAAAATATATTTACATCTACACTATTTCGTTTCAAAACGAAATAATAATGTAAGACATTTTCTTTATAATACATGAACCCCTTTCAAGGAATAGGTCGAATTACCAAGCACCCTGTAAAAGTCGGTAATAAAAGACCAAGAAGTCATCAAATTATATTTATTTATAATTTAAAACTTACTCATAAACTAATTAGAGTTTTCTTTTAACAAATTATTATGCGGCAGTAAACAAAGTTAACCTTTGAGTCCCCGAGCGCTCCAGCGCCCGCGGTTAGGTTCCATTTCATAAGAATCTCGGGTTTGTTTGTGTTTGGCAACAATTTTCTATTTTGTCGTTGGAATTCTTCGTATGAAAAGGTATACAACTAAAAAATAGGACGGCACATGCCATGAAATGAGGAGAACAGCTTGTGTGGACCGGTTTCTATTATCTATTGCCTAAAGTATTCTTCATATGTTTTTGTACCTGTGTTTTTCTGTGTGCGTTTTAAATTTCTGTGTTTTTTAGTAATTTAATTTAATTTAGAATTTAGCAATCTTATATATGTTATATAATATTAATGTTAATTTGTAAGAAATATGGATTAATTTATCTGGAATAAATTAATATTATTATTATTAATACAGGCGTTCATACTGTACGGGTTGCTCCCTGGGTTTCCAAAAAACGACCTTTTTTATTTTCGCATGTTTCCAAATTTTTATATAATAAACAAATTCAGTTACCCTTGTTTCCAAAACCAAGATGGGTACAGTCAGCCTCAGAAGCAAGTTATGATTATAATGTGTATAGTTGAATAAATATTATTCTAAAGCCTTTTTTTAAGCTTTCAATTATTTTAGACACATTATAAATATAAATAATAAAGTATTAATTATCATCTACGTATTTCATTTTTGGGTAAATGTTTATTGAGTATTTGATTAAGATTGGATGAAATTTTCTCGATAGAATTTCATTCCGAAAAGAGCTCTAAATTGTTTTATTTTTTCCTGTGATTCTGAAATCTTAACTAATTTCATTGTGAAATTGCATTCAAAATGTGGCTATTGTGTATTTGTAAAGTCTCGTTGAAAATCATTTTGACAAAATAGCTTAGTAGATTTTATATTCATAAAAAAACGACTTTTTGCTCCTTTTCCACGAATCCATCCCAATCGCACTGAGGGATTTTTCGCATATGGAGTAACAGGGACGCTAAAACTTTTACGTAGCGCCTTAAAATATTATGTGATTTTATTCCAATATCTTCTCTTTGCAACCGTTAGTATAATTCTTCAAAACATTATGTATAAATAAAGATAATCACTAAACCTATTGTAAACTGCTAGTGAAACATAAAATAGTAAATTTCGAGGCATTCATTGATGTTTCACCAAGTGCCTTCAATCCCAAGTCAGTTTAATAATTAAACCACTAAAACTCATCCGGCATGTGTAACAATATAGTAAATTAGAGCGTTATATAGTAATTAAGTCGTTCATTTTTTAATAAAGATCTAGATACAATTATACTAATTAAAAAGTAACACATTAGATAGAACCAGAGAACATATTAATAAGGACGTACAAAGAGGACATCGAGACGAGGCTCGACCTACTATTAACTTGCTGCCGACTGTACCTACAAGCTTTTTGGAAACAAAAAGGAAAACTATTTCGTTAATAAAATATTTTTTGGAAACAAGAGGAACGAATTTATGGAGTTTTGATTTTCTAGAGAACAAAAGAATTGGGAACGAAGGGAAAAACCCTTTCATACTGTACATAGCATCCTTACGTCGAATATCTTTTGACTAATATACGAGTACTTTATTGAAATAAAAGTTTGTTGACGTCATAGATGTAAAAAAAAACATGTATGCATCTATTATTTATGATGGCAACTTACTGTGTAATTTCAATGTTACGGAAATGTTGAACTAATAAATGGATATTAAAGCCGATTCTAAAGGGTTTAATGCTGTCCAAATATACATTTTTCCAAACTAGTTTAGCTTCTGTGAACACTTATGAACTTTTTTGCGGTGAAGAAAATTTAGTATTGACAGCACTAAAACTAAAATTAAAGCCTTCAAAATCGGCTTTAATACTTTCTTTAAAACGGCACAAACAAACGGCATTTATTTATTTATTCACAATGTAGAGTGCGGGTCAGTTATTCTGGCATTATATTTCACTTGCAATGCCAGTCGTTCGACTTTTGTTTATAGCATGAAAAATGCCATGCGACGTGAAGTGACTAAGCCGCATCAGATAAAAACAATGGAATATAAGGAATTTTCACTATATGTTTTAAAATCAATACATATCCGTAGAAAATCCCTCGACCACACGAAATTTGCCTTAGCAATTTTGCCGCACGTGCGCCGGAATAGCCGTCCAGGATTTAAATGAACGTGACCCTACGCCAACGTCGTTGAACTGAGTAACTTTGTAACCATTTTATAAGGTAACTATAACATTCTTTTATAGACGAAAAATACATAGTTACTCTACATGATACGAAGAGTGTTCTTCAATTACGTCAATTTACGTTCATTCATTTTTTGGGTACGATATTCCATCCATCAGCCCGTATATGTCGACTACTGGACATAGGCCTACCCAATATTACGCCACTCTTGGCGGTCCTCAGTCATCCTCATCCAGCCGACACCCGCAACGTCCTTCAGATTGTCAGTCCAGCGGGCACGAGGGCGGTCTACGCTGCGCTTTGCTGTACGTGGTCTCCATTCCAATGCCTTACGGCAACAACGGTTATCACGTCAGCGACAGATATGGCCAGTTCACTGCCACTTCAACCTACTGATTCGGCAGGCTATGTCGGTCACCTTCGATCTCTGACGGATATCTTCGTTTCGGATTTTATCCATCAGATATATCCCAAGCATAGCCCGCTCCATAGCTTGTTGAGCGACCTTAAATCGGCGGATCAAGCCTTTGGTAAGAGACCACGTCTACACGACATGCGATATACGGATACGATATTAAAAATTGTAAATATACATTGTTAAGACATGAATCCTCGAGGGAATGTCAGAGATGTTACCGAATATGAACTGTGAAATTCAAATCATAGTCCAAATTCATACACCCGCGTTTCACCGACGATAATTACTAGAGATGAAACGGATATCCGGTTACTATCCGGTATCCGGCCTATCCGGCCATATTTTTGGTATCCGGTACCCGGCCGGATAGTAGCCAGTATCCGGCCGGATACCGGATACTTAACTTAGCATACAAAAAGTCGTTTAAATCACAAAATAACTTGATTGTATCAGTGATTGAATAATCTAAATTCTAATACATAAAGTGAATAAGAGTTGACCTATGGTAGATAAAGACAAGCTTTACAGCAATTGTTGGGAATAAACGTTTGTGCTTTTCTTCATACATTACACCAGCTTCTTTTGCTCTCACAATAATCGGATGTAACTCAACACGTATTTTTTAATAAAACACATGGTCTAGGAATCATACTGAACAACTTTTCCATAGAAACATACTTGTGGAAATAAAAAAATATTTTCATGTTTCCTTACTCATTTTGAAAACTTACTGTGAATTTTGAAGGGGCACTGGGTGGGCAGGTCCAATTTTTTTTTCAATTTGTTACTTTGGGAAATTTGTTCAGTATGAACAGTAGATTACGCGGTTTAATTTAAAGATACCTGTCCATTTATATACAATATACCCCGCTGCAAGGAGACAATATATACATATTTACCAATTTCGTTTGGATCGGAAATTGTTTCGCGTTTGCAGACCAGCATTTGCATGATTGTGATACGATAATTTACAAATGATTGTCATTTAGAAAATGCACAAATAACCTCGCCCAGTTGCACCCGCACGCATCTAGGTGCATAATGTTTAAGACTTGCTTAATTAGTGCGAAACGCATATCTTGTGCCGGATATTCGGCGGCCGGATATCCGGCTATCCGGCCTAGTGCTTTGCCGGTTATCCGGTATCCGGATCCGGCCAAATCACTATCCGTTTCATCGCAATGGTGGGTGGTGAGCTTTGTTGGTGTGCTTTGGACAAATATAGACTCGAAGAATACAAGAAGGGCCATGTCAAAAGTACCCGGAATAGAAGAGCTTGTATGACTAGATTGATGGATGTGGAAGAGGCGAAAGAGGTGTGTCTGTATCGTAGCAGATGAAAATCTGTAGTCTCTGCCTACCCCTCTGGGAGACAGGCGTGAGTATATGTATGTATGTATAAAGAATACAAGAATACAAATAGAATACAAATTTATTCATCTGCTACAACACATTACACAATACAGGAATACAAAAGCAATCAACATAGAAAAAAAGAACGGAATAATAAAATAAAGGGACTTAACTAAGAGAAGTCATGTACAAGACTCAGCATATGCTGTAGTCTTACAAACTAAGACTGACAGCGCTGATTTTCAGTATGTGCCTTCCGAAGCACGCAGACCGAAGAATAATGTGCATGGATTTGAACTATTTTGAGCTAGCTACGTGGTCGAAATGTTTGAACAACTAGACCACAGAAGCGGTCAAAATGTAGCTTTAATTACATTAATACATACACACCTATTAACCGTCTATCACAATTACGCCAATGAGCCAACCAATAATTGCCTCTGTCAAAAGGTAATAAAGCCTTTGCCATTGGCCTAATTGTGATGGTCAGCAGTCGTTTATATTGCAGGTACTGCTGAAATTAATATTGTTAGAAGCTATGGCTGGCTCCATCACCCTGTGCCTGTCAGCTTATTAAAAGCAAACAGCTTTGTGTGATATTTTGAAGTAATTTAATTATGAGAAATTCAAAGTGTCCAGGTTTTAGAGTAATTTCCGAAATGAAATAACTTGTGGAGATATTTTTCCATCCCAAACTAACACACATTATAGTTCAGCAACCAAGATTTTAAACAGTGCCCTTTAAGTTCGGAAGTCAGTTGTCAACAAAGTGGCCCGGTTATTTTTGGTTTTACCACTCACCTAATAATAATTACTTTAAATTGTGGTATACATCTGGACGACAGCACCATAGGAGGAAGCGCAACCAAAGTCTTAAGGCAATATGTAAAAGTTTTAGCGTCCCTGTTACTCCATATGCCAAAATACCCTCAGTGCGAGAGGGACGGATTCGTGGAAAAGTTGCAAAAAGTCGGTTTTGCTAAATTGCTATCAAAATTTCGTTTAACCAGGTCTTAGATACTGTTAAAACCCATCTAATAAAATATAATTGCAGTCCATACGCCATTCCAAACTGTCAAACCAGGAGAAATGGTGTCGAAAAAGACCTTATTTCAATAAATATTTTTATCGTGCCGAATTTATTCAATCGCGTTTCTGTTTAACAAATCCCTAGAAAAAGATTTCAAAAATAATATACTATTTTATCAAACTAAAACATTATTTACTGAAGCAGATATGCAAGTTCTAAAAGTGTTTATTTTTTCCGTAGCGCCTTAAAAGGATTTGGAAAATCTCGGCAACAAATTTAAATACATTGGACTAGAACTAAATTATAAATAATACATGCAATTTAGTTATTCCCGACACAACCCCCAATAAAGACAAAATCATAAAAAAATGAATAAATTACTACCTACGTAGTGGCATGCCTGGAACTTTTTACTGAAAAGCAAAGACAATGTCAAGTATGACCTCAGCAAATACGCAGATATACATCCTAAGTCTATCGCTTTAGGGCATGCTAGCATGCCTTGGCGCCACACATTTTTTTAAACTATTGTTTTTGTTATTTCCATATTTTTTTACTAGTCATACTTAACATTGTCATTGGTTTTCTAGCGAAAAGTTCTAGGCACGCCGCTGCCTACAGTAATTCACCAAGTTACATTTTAAATAAGTATTAAAAGCTATATTTTAGCTGAAAACTCTGGAAGTTATAAGGTGAGTGTGCGGGTACTGCTCATATTTTTGCTACAAAGTACTGGACCATGTTACACGTCAGAAGTTTTTAAGAGCATTTTAAGCTAACATAACCTCTTTACTTCCTGTGATATACCTCTAGCACAGTATTGCCAGATGAGGAAACTGATATTGCAGTGTTGAGGGCTCAAAATTACAGTGTTTGGAACCAAATTACAGTAGAATTCATTCATTTTCATATTTTTCGCCATTTTCAACTAACTTATGTGACTTTTGGCATTACAGTGTCTCCATACATTAAATGCTACAGTGTGCAGAAGATTGTATTGAAATACAGTAGATCTACTGTAATTACAGTGTGTCTGGCAACACTGCTCTAGCATAAAGGACTTCAGTTTGATCCTTGCCATGCCTTTAAAAGCAGGCATTCCAACCGATCTGGCTGAATATTGGTGAACAAATCGAGAAGTCTGTTTTTAGGAAAAGTCTGACGGTCTATACAGGATGTTAAGATGATAAAATGCGGTCCATCGCGTCCGTGTGAAAAGTATTATTTTCTCCTATTTTGCGCTATCCGGAGACCTGCGACGTCGTAATGCAGTGTGCGTTGATATAAAAGTTATTTCAAAACAGTTTCTGTCGATATTTGTACCGACACAGGTCAACTCAAGGTCGTTGGCGACTACCTGCCCCTTAAGTTGTGCTGCGAACGTACAAACACCCAAGCTTCGATGTAAGGTTTCCATTTTAGACCAACGATGTACAGGCCCGTAACAGGGATTTGTGACATGACATGCTTATCTATATATAAATAAAAATGAATTGCTGTTCGTTAGTCTCGCTAAAACTCGAGAACGGTTGAACCGATTTGGCTAATTTTAGTCTTGAAATATTCGTGGAAGTCCAGGGAAGGTTTAAGCGATGAGAAAATGTGGAAAAATTGCGAGGAAAATACTAAAAACGACAATTTTTTTTCCCATACAAACTGTTCTTACCTGTCAAACATTTGATGTTTGCCCCGTCGCGTCGGTTCGGTATTTTAGGAATAAAAACATGTAGATCTAGATTAAATAAGGGTTTGGAATCGACAACATATATCCATAATAGTCTGATTATCGCGTATTTAGATTTAAAACATGTAAAATAATGACACTATAATGACACTTGGTTGTTGTGTTGGGTGCGTTCAGAAATATACTTTGAAACAGTAAAGTTCGCTATACGATCTGAAATTGAGTACTTCCCTAAAAATCAAATCAGCGACTCTTTATCAAATGTCAAAACGCCCCGATACTATGAAATTTGTATGAGGTTTTACATTATGACGTCACAGTTTTCTGTGATCAAACTGCTTCCTTTTTTCTTAGTTTTTAGCAATTATAAAATTGTCAAACCCTCAAAAAAATCAGTGAAAATGTTTTAACGATTATTTTAAAAAATCACATTGGATTGTGTCAGTTATTTTACTTGAACAGCAGTCAAGTTTCAGAATGCACGGAATTGTATTCAATTTATCTATTACCCGCACACATTATGTTTTTAACACCTGAAAAAAGATTCAAAACTTAATTTGTCATTCTGATACTGCTTACAATGCCGAGGAGAAAACGACCTAACATAGGTCGTCGAAGTCGATCGAATGTGCGACGAGCTACCTCACGCGCTAATCGCACTGATGACTAGCGAGAGACTGATAATGATAACAGTCGTATTGGTATGGCAGATTTGCATTCTAGAGTGAATTACAATGAAGTGGATAATAGGCATAGAATGGAACGAGTTCGGGCACATCGATCACAACAGCAGCGAGCACGGGAAAATGAAATTGATCGATTCCGCAGACGCAATGTTCCTGTGAACCTGGCACGAGGAGCATTCTCCTACGATCAAGAAATAGATTATAGTGCCGACAAATCTGTAACAATTGGGGAAATGTCAATCATTTGTCAACATTGTAAAGCTTTAAAATACAGCGGTGAATTTGCAGGATTATGCTGTGCTGGTGGTAAAGTAAAATTGCCACAGTTAGTCCCACCACCACCTAATCCATTAGACTCATTAGTTTTTGGGATGGTTGATTAATTGATTACAGGTGCTGAAACCAACAAAAAAGTCAGTGCTATGAATTTTTATTCAAACAGAATCCGTGAAGGTGAAATAAATCATATTTTGATGTGTCAACGACTTTTTCGTCACTTTGCAGTTGACATGTATGTCAAAATTGAGACTGAACGATTGACGTACATCCGTCTAAACCAATAGCAGCTTCGATCTGAAGAGTACATTCATCTTCGCGATGCTATTAATGCCGATGGCAATGCAAACAATGTGGGAAAAATGTCAATTTTGCCGGCCACTTACATTGGAAGGCCGCGCCACCACGGTGTCGTGCATTTAGGTATATTTGTTGTTACTAATACATATATGTCTGAAATTATATTCAATTTGATATAATTCAAATATTTTTTATTAAAGACTATATAAATCAACCTTTACGGTAGGAAGTATATTTTCTAAAATTTCCGCGATTGACACCTGAATCGGCAACATGCGAAACAGGCTTGCTAAAGATGTCTTGACTTGCCTCGCCAGGACTTGACGGCGTGGCGGAAGGCCTCGGTGACTCGGACAAATCTGGTAGAACCAGAATATTGCCGATGTTGTGCTCATGACTTTCTTAAATCTCATCCAAATCCTTTTCTTAAATCTCATCCAAATCCTTATCATCGGCAGTTAAATTAAGTTCTGAAAATGTTATTCCTTCAGATGATGACACAGATGATGATGATGGCATTGTTGAGACGAACTTCGGTTTTAATAACAGTTGTTGTTTCACTCGATTTTTTTGTTCCTTAGCCCTATTAATTCGTATTATTCGGCTCAAATTGTGACCGCACTTTATACAAAACTTGAAGTTATCAGGTTATTGTGAAACATTCGTTGCATCTTTACAATTTTTTGTGCAACTAGGACAGGTACTTCTGTTGTTCGTCAAAAGTAACTATAACTTCTGAAAAATAGTTTTGAAATATCAATTTTATTTTCTTGGAAAGTTCGGTGACAGTGACACTGACAGTCAGTGTTGGCAGGTTACTATTACGTTTAGTAATGTGGCGTAATCGATACAGACAAAAAAAATAGGCTGGTACCTTATTTGTTAATATAAGTATCTATAATCTAATATAATGTCTCATGTAAAATAATTATGAACATTAAGCTGGACATGTGTGCGTGATTTGCCCACTCTTTCCGCCCACTATGGAGCCGATACTTAGACTATCTGATGATGCCTTTATAAAGCTGCCGGCTCTGAAATACATACATATGGTTTAAACTAATATGGTTTATATTAAGAGGTAAGTGATACGAAGTTCACCGGGTCAGCTAGTCTTAAATAAATTAAGATTTTTTTACTCCATTTATTTCAGGGGGAGTAAGACCCTGCCTACGGACAGCTACCTATCAAAGCAAATCAAAGAAACTTACAAATACTATAAAACTGACAGACTTAAAAAAATAAAAGCTGTTGAAGTGAGATGCAACCGGAAACAAAAATTGTCAATATGAGACAACAATACAGCGACCACCGAGTGTAATAGAGTAGGGTGCGTTTGTCCAGTGTCCAATTCTCAGAATAATAATAATTCTGAGGTCCAATTTGTGTGAAGTCAGCATTGTCAACACCACGTCGACACATTCATAAGCTTTTTTTTCGAGCTTTCAGTGAAAAAGGTTTGACGTTCACAATGTAAGAGCACCACTGACCTCCATATTATTACCACTGGATAGGTGGCTATCGAATAATTTTTGGGCCTAATTGGTTTACGCCATTTTGGCACGAAGTTTCATGGAACTTAAATTTTAACGATGTGCGCAAGTCGACGGTGAAGAGATGTCAAGAAATGCGCGAGAATCTCTTATTAGAAAACGCTTTTTGCATTAAACGTTAAAAGTCCGTATCATGTCAAATGCACAACTTCAAATGATCATTTCACATTGCGTAACTTGGTCAATCGGTTTAATAAATTAAGGCGCTGCGGAAAAAAAACGATACTTTTAGAACTTGCATATCTACTTGAGTAAAGAAGGTATTATTTTGATAATGTATATTCTTTTTGGAATCTTTTTCTAGGGATCTGTTAAACAGAAACTGATTGGAGAAATTTGCCTATTTGGAATGATATCTGGACTGCAATTATATATTATTAGATGGGTATTAATATTGTCTACGACCTGGTTAAACGAAATTTTGATAGCAACTTTAGTATATTTTATATTAATAAAAACCGACTTTTTGCTACTTTTCCTCGAATCCGTCCCTCTCACACTGTGGGTTTTTTCGCATATGGAGTAAAAGGGACTCTAAAACTTTTACATATTGCCTTAATGTAGATAGTAGACTATACTTCTAATGGGCATATCTTAGCAAAATCGCAATAGGTTTAGTCGAGAAAAAAAAACTACAATGCTCTCTAATCTCTAAATTTCATGTTTTTCAAGTGTTAAAGCTCAGATTTTCGTGAGCGCGTGTTTCTTGTTGGTCGTAACAGCCACAGCTCAGAACGCGCTGTTCTAAAATAAAACGAAATGTCATTGAGCTTAGTCCTGAATATCAGGGTGCTTAATCTGGCTTTATATGCACCCACAGAAATATTAATAAGGAATAGAAATGCCATGAAAGCTGTGACTGCGACGCACCGCTGTGATCAATACGTCAGGGCATAACCCGCGGGCCTCTCATTTCTCAACCGAACGCGTTAGACCAAACATATTGTAAAAATGGTGTATTGCAGCGTGGCAAATTGTTCTAACTCTTCGAATAACGCAAATAAGACATCCAAAGGAATTTCATTTTAGTCGTAAGTACTTTAAACATGTGTTTACTGTGATATTTACAGAATAAACCTTGGGGTAAATACAATGTCAACCTTACCATGAAATATTTATCGTTGTAGCGAGTAGCGTTGAAATTAGACAATATTTTGTCCCTTGCAGGTTATAAAGAGTGTCACTTATTGAGTTAGAACATTAACGCCGCAATGGGTTTAACTCTTTAGAAGTTAGGCGTAACGTTGAGCTGCTGATTGTGGTACGTCGCATGCTGCGCGGGAGCTCAGACTGCCCGCAGCTCGTGAACGCTGTAGCATCATTATTCGCGCCGGACAAATATGCGCGCGTGCGTCACCACCACGTGCCCAGAGTCGCGACCGAGGCGCGCCGTCACTCTCCGCTCCCGCGAGCTCGCAGTGCTCTTAAGGCGATTACCTTCGCCAAATTAGCAGCTCGATATTTGTCACTACGAATATCAACGGAAACGACATTGAAATAACGTTCATATCAGCGCGCAATGCAAAGTGGCTGTTACGACGCTCACTGCGTCCTTGAGAGGGCGAAATAGGAGAAAATTATACTTTTCACTTGGACGTGATTACTCGATTGAATAATCTTATGTTATGTTTATAGCTATCAAGTTTATCTATTTATCAAAGCATAGATGAATTCAATTGATCAAGCCACTCAGGAGCAGTAGGGAATTTGAGGTCAAAAAACACCATTCAGTAAAAAAAAAAATCACATAGAAGTTTTGGTGGTATGAAAAAGAAAAATGTTGCATATGTTGTCTAAGAGTTGATTATTCATAATAGATTTTTTCATTATTTTTGGTTTGGCCATAAACGAGGAGTAGGCTTTAGAAAGTACCCATTTGGCAATAGTAAGGCCCTTAACTCGCTGCTGTCAGCAGAGCCACAGTGTGACCTGTTCGCTGACTGTTGGTTAGATGTTTATCGGGAGTGTTTGAAGTTGTTTGAAGCCTGCATCAGACTTATTTTTTAATTATATTGTTTTGTATTTTTGTTTTCATTTTTCTGATTGTTATATTGTTATTTACTAATATGTATTTAATGTTGTAGTACTTATTAATTTTTAAAGCGCATTGGGCTACTGTTATGTTATACAAATTTTGTGTAATAAATAAATAAATAAAATAAATAATTTATTTTTATTTTTTCAAACATTATCAACTCGGACCTAGCTGTGTCATAGTACGGCCGCTGTTCATGGCTTTTTACACATATGTATAATAGCTTGGCATAGTGCCATGACGTGTTTGATATTTTACATCTCAGCTTCATAGAAATACGGTGTTATTTTGGCTGTATGAAGACAAGTGAATCTATGTGTGCACCGCGTATGTTTACTAACTAGGTAATACTAACGTATTCCAAAAAGCGGTGACAGAGATGCTCGTATAAAATTTGTGTCACACCATCCCCGTGTATGCACCCTTAAAATGGAATAGGCACAGTTTATTAGCTATCACTTATACCACACACCCAGTCCAGTGGTAAAGTATGGAGGTCAGTGACGAGCACAAATAAGAAATACTCGTATAACGTTAAGACCTTTCGTTTCCCTAGGGGGTGCCAGAGGTGTTGCAAATGTCAATAAACATTTTACGTCAACTTCTTACTGACCACGAACGTTGAAAAAAAACTACCGACACAATTATTCCGTCCGTACCAACAAATTAGAAATGGGGCTTCTGCTGAACTTGGGCACAAAGGGTGCTTATGTTACTTTTGTTGTCCTTAATTATTGTTCTGGGAAACTCTCTAAAAAAATAAATAAAATAAAAATAAGTATATTACTACAAATCGTAATACAACACTTTTTTGTTGCTCAGTCGGTAATACGCCGAACTCTCGATATTTTATGCCGTATAATTATTATTATCATCATCATATATGTAGTATATACTAAATCTATAATTATTATATAGTTTGACTCTTTTCTTGCCAAACATCTCCAAAGAATTGTATCTCCCAACACTATTGCGCTCAAAACCTCCCAATGAGTTCGGTCATTTTCGGCGAAAACTTTTCTCCTATAAGGGTCTTGACCCAAATAAACATACATAGTTGAAAAACGACGCGTCGTCGGTCGCTTTCGGGGATATACTTCTGGAAATTGAATTCTTCTCCCGGTCCTGTTTATGGCGGGAGAGGCGACCACGGAATTGCAAATATCTTTGCTTTTCTTATTAGATCCGAAATGGAACGTGTGTGTTGGTACTGACTTGCTACTAGCGTCTATGATGGTCAATACTTGGGATATAACTGTCTACCTACCTATTACCTTATCTTGTAACAATGTGTATTGTTTTCCTTATGGCGCGCGATGTTGGTTTGTTAGGGACGGTTTGGTAAATTACTTCGTAGAATGATATACTTACATACCTAATTTCTTTTCTTTTACGGTTTTCTAGAATACCTAGTCTTTATGCAGCCAAAAATATTAAAATCATTTGTTTTTTTCACCCATGTCTGAGGTCAATGTGAGTCTTCCAAAGGACGGTTAAACACTTACAACATGCGAGGACTTAGTGGGTCTGTTTTTAATTTCTATCCATGTCTTCAGCATCATCATCATCATCATCATCATAATCAATTTATTATAATTTGTGTGACGCTTACTCGTCCACATCCGCTTAAAGTTCAGCAACAGAAAAAAATAATAGGCCTTACACAAGAATAAAAAAAAGCCAAGTGTTTTTCTAATTCGGTAAGTGAAATAAACCCAGTTGGGACGTTTTAGCGTGACATCGCGTTACTTTAAGTAAATAAAGGGACTGTTTCTCAGGTTTTCCTGTCGTCTTATTCTGTTTCTTTACTAAAACTCAACGAAAGGTAAGTATTGTAAGTAATTATTTATTATGTTAAGCTACATTTCTTAACACGTTCACGTCCAGCGCCACCATTAACTACAGAGTACTATTTTCAAGCGTTTATTTTCTCGATGACAGATCGATTAATGGTACCAAAATAGCCACTGTGTCAATGCCCAATAGGATTATTATATTCGATAAACGGTTCCTGCTTGGTAACATTTTCAAAAGAATATAATCATATTGAGCCTTGACGAGTGGCTATTTTGGTATCACTAATCGATCTGTCATCGAGGAAATAAATGCTTGGAAATAGTATAGTGTAGAGGACTACATAGTTTTATCACTTTATTGAACCATAGGTAGGTAGTAATAAACGGAACTTACGTACAATATTTCTAACGTTCAGCCTCCTTGATGTTTTAATTAAATTTTTCTCTGCTTCGTAGTAACTATATTCAGAAAAGATATTTGTTACTTCTTCTAGTAATTTTAAGATATGAATTTGAATGTTTTTTCCAATATGTTTCTGTTACATATTCTATGAACTGAATAAGACTGCAAAGCCCCGGGGATGTGCGCCGATATTTGTTTTACATTACAATTCCTGAAGCATCGGTTTCAGCAAACTGGGGCCCTTATTGAGGACGCACCTGTGCCTTTTCCTGAATCAGCCTTGTATTCGCAACATTGTGTTGGGTCCGCAGTATTGTTATCTTTATTTTGTAATATTGTAATAACCGAGCTAAGAGGATAGAACCCCCAACGGGTCCAACGTGACCGGATGTTGATTGGTAAGTTTAATATAAACCTACTTATTGAGAGGTTGAGTTAAGTCTAGAGTTTTCGTGTATCCTTCGATGATGTATTTCGATTTATATTATGATTTGCAAAACTTCCTTTACATACCCGATTTGAGCGGATCTTAAAAAGCTATAGTAAATTACACCATGAAGTGACCAAACAGTAACCATAAATTTCCTATGGATGAGCTTCGCTTAAGGGCATTGTTCCGGTATTTGACCTGGGTTCAGTAATTGCATTTTACGCTTGCGATTATCTTACAAAATCCACTCTTCAGTTCTGTACCTACCCATAAAAACAAGGAAAGCTTCAACGCGTGCATGCAGTCAATTCGTGTGGCACCCATACTTCGAGTTTTTTAATTTTACCAATTTGGTGCAAATAATCTGCTAATTCCTTGGTAGTTTGATAAGGATCGGCTTCCAACAATACTTTTCATTCATCGTTATAGTGTAAATCGAAATTCGAACGAAGTTTCAACCACGATTCGAAACTTACTCTAATTTTTGAGCTCTCCATGTTTAACTCAAATACATAATCTAAAAACAACTGAAAATCAGACAATAAAATTTTTTGAAGTTTTTGTGTAATATGTAGTACATTACTGCCGCGGTCTGCTCCCGCATTGCTGGCAGCGCTGATGATGGCCAAAAGCGCAGCTCCAGGCCTACACAGCGTGGTCAGCATTGCAGCTCTTGATGGACTTTTATACCATAGCAAGGGCTGCAATGATGACCAAGCTTGAAGGCCGGAGAGCGTATCTAAGCTAAGGTCGTGGCCATCATAGCGTGGCCAGCAAAGCAGTCATTGCGAACAAAGGGTTGTATAGTGCTTTACTCAAAAATGATTGTAATGTTTTCATTTACACCTGACTATTTTTGAAATAGACGCAAAAAGGGTGTGTCTGAATCGTAGCAGATAGAAATCTGTATTCTCTGCCTACCCCTCTGGGAGACCGGCGTGAGTATATGTATTTTTGAAACAAACCCCGGCAATAATGGATTTTCAAAGGAAATTGCTCGTGGTAACCAATCCACAATTAAATTCCATACAACTTTGCTGGCGCGGAAAGGTCAACTTTGCTCAAAGCAAGTGTCAAAGTAATTCGCCACATTATAATTACTTTTAAGTAAAAAAAGGAATCTTGGACCACGCAGGTTTAATTTAAATTCAAAGCGATTTGCTAATGTGTACAGATGTTTCGCGGTTTAGTCACGGCTTATTAAAAAAATGGATTTGTCATTCTTAAAAACATGCAATAATGTTAGTACTGAAAATTGAGTTTCCTTCAAATTCTTTACAGAAAATGGCAATTTCAAAGGTAATTTCATAGGTAATGGTAATAGGATCGCCAGTATATCTTATATCTTAATACGTAGTACAGAAGTAATAGCCCTTAGTAAGAGGGTATTAGTGATTCTCCGGTGATACCCTTTAGGAACAAAATAAATTAATAGGTCTTTCCGTATGAAATTGTCAAAATTTTCTTATAGATTCATGAGTTCATAATATTCAATACCTATTTCAATTATTTGTATTTTGTTTGAAAGTTGATTTCAAGGTTTTACATCTACGTATTAAATTTTGTTTTTATTTTCAGTTTGATTATAAAAATTTAATGTTCAAAAACAGTTCGTCCAATACCATTCATTTCCATGATAAGATTCGTGATAACTTTTTACAGCTGACACTTTTCAAAAATTATATTAATATTCGGGAAAATATAAAAACCAAACACGGTGTGTCCCGTACTCCTTAATAATTATATTAATGTTGCTGTTAGCTTATTGTTGTCTCATTCATACACAAAGAAATTACATAATTTGGATTTTTCATTCCTAAAAACAATGCAAAAATGTTAGTACTGAAAATTGAGTTTCCTTCAAATTCTCTATAGAAAATAATAATAATAATAATAAATTTCTTTATTGCACAAGTAAAATTTTTGTACACAGGCGAGCTTAATAATATTTAGTATTTTCTACCAGCTAACCTTTGGCAATGGGGAAGTTGTTGGGGTAGTGCCATGATTTCCAAATAAATATATATGTATAAATATATATTTAGAATTCATGCCATGGCATATATATATTATACTTAAATACTCAATAAATTATATTAAATTACATGCTAATACACAAAATAAATTAATAATTGATAAGTTCAAGTAGTTTACTACTTAAAAGTTTACATATACCGTACATAAATGTCTATAATGATGAGAATTTACCTAATAACTCATAAATAACAGTCATAAGAAGAAATTAAGAAACGTTCCGTAAATTAAGAAAGTGAAAAACGGCAATTTCATATGTAAAGACCTAATATAATAACGCAATATCTGACCCTGACAGGATATAAATTAGTTCAGTAAGTTAAACCTTTCATGTCCTCGCTGGGGGCTACACATCGAAATAGTATGCATGAATACGATACGAGGGTAGGTGTACTGTACCATCTTTATTGTACACTAGATTTTGCCGCAGCTCCGCTCGCTTAGATGGCAAATATCGTCAGTTTTCGGCTTTGCGGCTATTATATCAACACCCCTTGTAGCTTTTATGTCGGCTAGGGTGACCACGATGATAATAAAGAAAACCACGTGGAAATCCGTTGAGTAGTTCTCAAGTGAAAACGGAACATACCGATAGGCAGATATTAAAAAAATTGTAGTTTTGTCCTCAGTACAATTAGTTTTATTGTTTGCTCAATGGTTTGCTGTAAGAAATCTCTTAAGAGAGATAAGTTTTACTGTAACTAGTTGTGTTCGGATTTCGATATACAATAGAATTAGGAAAGAACAGCCATTTCATTTAAAATTTCGCAAAAACATTCAATGTACAGACATGATTTGTTTATAACTGTATTGCCGAGCCCAAGTGAAATACCTAATATATCTTGCTTTAATTAATTTATTAGCTCAGACAGACAACAACAGCTTTATAATAAATATTTATATGTATATTTTAATTAATATTTATAAAGAATACTTATTCAATATTATTCACCAGTTTGCATCATATTCGACAACACTCACCATAATTCACCTACCTCCGCACCGAAGGTAATTTTAAAAGCCTACAATAATGTTTGTACATGCAAATCATTTTTAAGGGTTCCGTATCCGAAGGATGTCAAACAGGAACCTATTATTAAGCCTCCTCAGTTGTCTACAGCCGATATAGGTATCCAGTTGAAATTTGCACAGAATAGGTTTTACTACATGAAATAACAAAAAAAAAAATGAAATACAATGTGGGTCCCTAAAAATACCTAAAAAGTAGCATTCTTTAACATTATCATGTTTAACTTATCTCTGAAGCAAGAGGAGCGAAAAATATTAAAAAAAACATTGTAATAGGTGATTACCATTATATAAGATGTAACTCGTTAATCCAATCAGGAGTCATTTATGATATCTACTATTTAATATTATTCTTAAGAGGCTATGCGAATTTTATTTTTGTCACTGTCACTCCAAGCGAAAAATCACCCAGTGCGAGAGGGGTGGATTCAGAGCGAAAGCGAAAAATGTTAGTTTTATAATTTTTATAAAAAAACTAAAATAGCTAGCAAAATTTCAAAAATCAAATCTATAGATATTGTTGAAACACACCTAACAAAATATGTTTGATTTCTGTATATGGTTCCTATTCGTCAAACGAGGAGAAAAAGTTTGAAGACCTCATTTCAACAATTATTTCTATCGAGGAAAATTTATCCAAATATGTTTTCCAATTTCAAATCCCTAGATTATATAGTCAAGATGCATATACCAAAAACTGATTATAATTTTCCGTGTATTTCATGAAATACACAGAAAAGAAACACCCGTATTTTTTCGCATATATAGCCTTAAGTCGCATTTATAATAGCATTTAGCAATTTAGCACCTGTGTTTACTATCCCGTGTTTATTAGATTGGTTGCTTACTATAATTATTTACTAAGTCTTACAAAAATAGTTTACAAAATACAAAATGGTTTATTTAGAAAACAAGTTGTAGGTACACAGTATGTAGGCCTTATCTATTTAAGTTTATAGGAAAACCTGTATTAGGATGAGACCACTCTTCCTTATGTTTAACAATAACTTGTTCATTAAGACTCATATTATGTAGAAGTTACCTAAATTAACTAAGTTAAAAAACACTATTTAAAAATTAAGTTAAGCTAACTTATGAATAAGAGGGAAAATTAAAAAAGGGGTTCGGTTAGGATTAAATAAATATATATAAATATAAATATAAGTACTTTTTATTTTAATAATATTTTCAGTTCACAAGTTATTTCACATAATGTGCCATCGTGGAGATTGCCGCTGACCTACTTAACGCTCTTATACTATTGCAGTGCGGGTGATGAGTGGGACAGCGGGCTTTTCTTCGATGGTACATTTTAAAGTCTTGCTTTGTAATTCTGTCGCAACTATGGATGAAAGAGCGAATTTCTCCTACTACAGGTGAAAACTTAAAAGGAGAATTCGACAAGAAAAAACTGTTAAATATGTTATAAATAAATGATTTTGATTTTTGATTACGTTAAGATACAGGAAAATATTAGGTTTTCGTACTGAGTGGGAGCCGCGAATTGTTTGCCAGGCGCTACCATTTTAACGCCTTGTTTTTGTCGCATTAATGCGGCATCTATTTTATGGCATCGATATCGTTGTTATTTACCATAAAAAAATTGGGTTCCGTATCCGTATTGTGTAGTGGTACGGAACCCTTTATGCGCGAGTCCAAATCGCATTGGCCAAATTTTTTTTGTTGCGCGGTAATTTTTCTTCGAAAAACTTCTAAATCAGTATGGTTTCTATTGAAGTCATCAGGTTTTGCAGTTTGTCTTTCGCAGACAAACTGCAAATTCGCAGACAAACTGCAAAATTTTGCGAAATATATGTACTAGAATAAGTGAATTTATTTATTTAATGAAAAAAAAAATGTTTCTACACGTGGAATGTTGGCATGATTTCACTAAAACTATTAGGAAATGGAATGTCAGACAGTTCCATTCGATTACTCAAATCGCACATTACCACATTACCTTTGGTCGAGTCCACATCACGGGATTAATACTATATCATCAATGATGATGACGTCAGGAAGCGTGAATAATTTAGTAGCAATAATTGCTTTTGTACGAGTAATTGTTAATTATAAATTGTTTGCAGGACGTACCGTCTATTTACGTTAAATTAACACTGCAATTAGGAATGAAAATATTGTAAATACCTGTATCAGGCAGGGATTTTGTGAAATAAAAGGATTAGAATTAACTAGCGACCCGTCCTGGCTTTGCACGGGCATGTATTGTACATATAAATCTTCCTCTTGAATCACTCTATCTATTAAAAAAACTGCATCAAAATCCGTTGGGTAGTTTTAAAGATCTAAGCATACATAGGGACAGACAGCGGGAAGCGACTTTGTTTTATACTATGTAGTGATTGTAATGAAATATTAACGTAAGTAAGTAGATTAGGTGTAGGTATGATGATAAATAATCAATTAATTAATAAATAAAAAATTAAATAAAAGCACGACTGCCGTTGCAAAAAGTGAACTAAAAAGATCAGAACAATTTTTGTTTGTTAGGACGTACAACATATTGGAAAAATACTACACTTGACATACTAAGTCAAAGTCCATCCGGAGAAGGAAAGGAGTTACCCATCCCAACTACGTATGTACATACACAATTTGTTATGTATTTTTTGTTGAAATGAATTTTTACTGCAGTCGGGCGACAGTTTTGTTTAGATTACATATTTTTAATAGTCTCCCGACTGCGGTAAAAATTCACACCAACAAAAAATGTATTACAAAACGTATATGTTACATACGTAGTTGGGATTAGAATTTCCTTTCCTTCTCTGGATGAATGACGCATTGACTTTGACTATGTATTTCAAATGAAGTATTTCTCCAATATCTTGTACGTCCTAACAAACACAACTTGTTTTAATCTTTTTAGTTCACGTATTGCAACGGCAGTCGTGTTTTTATTTTTTAAATCAATATTTTTTTATTTGAAGTCCACAGATTGTGAAGTCCACAGACAAAAATAATTATTATCTAGTGACATCTAACTACGTCTCTATATAGCTCAAAACTCAAAGTTTAATGAAACACCATCATATTGGTACAGATTTGGTGAAGCACATCTTAACTTATTTGACAGGACTAAACTTAAGGGCCTTACTATTGCCAAATGGGTACTTTCTAAAGCCTACTCCTCGTTTATGGCCAAACCAAATATAATGAAAAAATGTATTATGAATAATCAGCTCTTAGACAACATATGCAACAATTTTCTTTTTCATACCACCGAAACTTCTACATGTTTTTTTTTTTTACTGAATGGTGTTTTTTGACCTCAAATTCCCTACTGCTCCTGAGTGGCTTGGCCGATTGAATTCATCAATGCTTTGATAAATAGATAAACTTTATAGCTATAAATATAACATAAGATTATTCAATCGAGTAATCACGTCCAAGTGAAAAGTATAATTTTCTCCTATTTCGCCCTCTCAAGGACGCAGCGAGCGTCGTAACAGCCACTATGCATTGCGCGCTGATATGAACGTTATTTCAATGTCGTTTCCGTTGATATTTGTAGTGACAAATATCGAGCTGCTAATTTGGCGATGGTAATCGCCTTAATTTAAGCGTTCTGTCCTTGTCTTTTCGATAAAGAAAGAAAAAGACAGGACGCTTAAAATAAGGTTAGTCCTGTCAAATAAGTTAAGACGTGTTATGACGAATCGATACCAATAGCTGTCAGGATATCGTGAATATTGCCTTGTTTTTACGAAAAGTTTATATAAATTGTATAATTTGTATCTATACTGGAAATAAAAAAAGAGAAAAATACAGACGTCGCGTCATCGTTCATGTAAAGAAGACTAAGTTCATACACTTTTCTATAAATAAACAGTTACTATTTCACAAATTCGGCGTCGTTTGAATATCTCGCCGTCTCGTTACTCTTGGGTGATGGTGATGAGAGATGGGTTAGAGTGCGGTTTGGGGGGAAAGGGAAGATATCTAAAGATATTTGCAAAGTTTCATTGAGATCAAAGCCATCAGGACGTCACAGACATCTAAAGCATTTATATGGCAGCAGAGCAGGAAGAGGCCACTTAATAACTGAATTAAATCAACCCTTCTGCCCCTACGTACTCGGAACGTAATGCCTGGGTAAACCTCTCCTCCAGCTAAAATGCGTTACGTAATTTGTGTACTACCCCTAAGCAGTTTAGATCATTAGCAACATTCAATAGATACTTTTCCATTTTATGGCTCTTTGGTATTTTTTATAACCTACTTATAACGCATTACACTCTTTTAATTATCATGAATCGTTTGAGACTTCGTTCATTAAAATCCACAGAGCAGTTTAGGTTATTAGCAACATCCAATTTATAATTTTTCCATATTATGGCTGTTTGGTATTTTTTACAACCTGTATGTAGCGCATGACACTCTCCAGATTATCATAAATCGATTTAGACCTTTGTTCATCAAAATCCTTAAAGTAGCTTAGATTATAAGCAAAATTCAATGGATATTTTGGTAATAATATATTTGGTAACTTTTTTACAACCTGTATATAGGTAGCCTATGAGATGACATAAATAACAATTTGTTTTGAAAAATTGCTAGTGACTACACAAAATCTAACAAGTAAATTGCAAAAATAGTTAAATCAACCTTTTTTTTAATTGTTTTATATCAGTTTGTTTCATTTTAACAACTAAGCACGTTTTTTTCGTGATAAAATATTTTTTATTTTATCACAAAAAATAAACAAAGGTTATTACCCTCTGTCATTTCATTGAATCCGTGCTTACGTTCATATTTCAGAAATGATGACGGCTATTTTGACCGTGTCCAAATGGGTAAACAGCGGTCAACGGGCGATCGTTGGCTACGATCACAGACCCTGATATTTTCGTTGGATGACCTGCAGGCAAGCAGGCAGCCGGCCGCCGATGGCAGATAAACCAACCGCTTTGTAATGAAACTTGGTTTAAAATTACACTTTCAAATCTCCAAGTAACTGTTATTGTTATAGCTTATTGTTCCTTTGGTCGTTATCCCTTTGTGACAGACATTCAAATCGCTCTAAGTTGCCAATTCAGCTACTGTAGCGTCCATAAATACATTTTATTTTGCCGAAGGTAGTGCGGCCCACAAATAATGAAACTTGCAAGAAAGCTTAACCGCAAAACCCTGGTGGGCGTTATCTGCGATTCAGATGTCGCAGTACAAAGCGGTCCCTATTGCGGGTTGGGGCATGAAGGTTTGCGGGGACTACAAGATATGACATTCCTATTCATAGATTCTCCACTGACTTTTTTACTGAATTCATGAATGTGCGAGTCGGGGTTAATATTTTTTGTTGCGATAGTCTAAAACGTCAGCTAGAAAGTTACTTTCTTGGAAAAATATCAAATTAAATAGATTGTTAGCCAATATTATATCGAGGAAAGTGGCGCAGGCCCACTTTTCACCATTAGGAAATTCAAGTAGGTACTTCAACTTTTGAAAACTGTGCGGCAACAAGACCGAAAAGGATGACCGAAACTTACAGTTACTACAACTACAAGGACGCCATTAAGTTATGACTTATGATCTACACTTTTTATTTCACTATAACCTTTATAATAATAATAATAGAGCTTTATTGATCCCAAATATAAATATTAAATATAAAACAACAAATTTTATACATTTTGATACTTAATTTAAAATTTGATTTTAATCTAGATTAAACAATTATATAAGTTAATAGCATGCATAATATCTGAATTTCTAAATTATTATAGATTTAATATTAAATTGAAAAATAACTGTTTTAAAATGTCTTGGTGAATTGTATTTAATGTTGAATTGCATTTACTCATCTGCTTGCTACTTGGGCACCCAAACTTGTGTGAAAGCCTCCTCCAAGCTTTGCCAGTATTTACTGTCCTTGGCCAGTCTCGTCCAAGTATGTCCAGCTGTGTCCACAATATTATTATAACTATAACCTTTATGCCTGGTGAAATTAGAAATGCCATGGCAATTATTATATTATGTTACAAGGGCTTAGCAACAGGGGGGGGAGGGGGATGTGGTCCCGGATCTGACTCAAAAGTAGTTTTGCTCTTCCATAGCAAAAAATTGTTGCTACTACCTGACGACCTTGCATGTTCGCCGTACACTTACCATACATATCACTGTTTGTCGACGGTATTTTTGCCCTGTAATATTAGGGTTACAATGAAATATAAGGGATGCTCTAATTGGTATGCTGAATGCCACCTTATGCGGTCGACCCTTGCCTACCTTTAGGATTAACAAAGCCACCCTCAGCCGGTCCGTGTCACGAAAATACCTAACTCATTGTTTGGGTATTACTCGTTATGCTTCTCATTGTTTGAACCTACATGGAAGAAACTTCAGAAGGTCTGCGAAGGTCTACTTGTGATCTAATGTTCGCCATGAAGTATCGAGTTTTGAGTATGAATATCTTAATATTATTAGAGTGCAATACAAACTAGAAAATATCAATCAGAAACAAACCCAAAGAAAAGAATATGAAAAAATTCTACGGGCCAGGATTCGAACCTGCGACCTCTTGTTATCAAGACAAGCGCGCTACCAATTGCGCCACCGAGGTTCCTACCCGGACCGGTGAATTCTTCCATCATACTTGTCCACTGTTATTTTTGCTTCTGCCTGATATACTAGCTTGTACAACACATATAGAACGCTCACGAGGGCGTTATGTGTATTTGTATTGCACTCTAATAATATTTAGAGTAGTCATAGCGATGGATTTCGCAAAATAAACATAATCCTATCTTATTGATAATTTCCTAGAGACAGTTAAAATTCATGTGAAATATTCATACTCTTACCTGTTAAACTGTAATTATAAAAAATCATTAGTTTAAGTATTGTTCATAACGATCTATAAGAAAGAGCGGTCAACCCAAATACAGGTTCTGGGAACTTGACAGAGGGGTGTCCAATAACAGTGTATTTTGACTATAACACTTAATAAAGAAATTTTGCTTTTTGAATTTAAGTTGTCTACACTGTAGGCCTGTATCAGAACCCCTGTCCATGTAACTTTACAATAATTTACTTGACAAGATTAGTTTTCTGATATTATGTGTATAGGATCAACCCTATGGGATCAACCAATTTGAGATGGGCACTGATTTAAAGCGGCAGTTGTATATAGTAGTTTTTGTAAGTTAAAAATTACAAAATGCATATTTATTAACAAGTTCAGCAGTAAAAACTTAGCAGTAAAGTAAACAAAATGACTCGTGAAAAATAATAAAATGGATCATTTAATAAATACTGAGCAGTGAAATAACTAAATGGGCAGTTACGAGTGGGCAGTTGATAAATCGGAATAATTCTAACCAACTCTATACATTTTTTTATCCCCCATAGAGAAGGCGACCACATTGTTATGCCTTCAAGAGCGCATATATCTCCGAATATTTACATAAATAAAGTAAAAGTTCCTTTTTTGACACAAATTCACTTCTGCATCGGCTCCGGTGCTTTGGGACGTGCACCCCCTTCACCCTTGCGTAAAAAAGTGCAGGCACCCATGCTCACCTCCGCAGCTACGCCTTGCTTGCCTGCGGCGACCAGCTTCAGCCGCTACGGCTCGCACGGTTGCCTGTACTTTATTACCGCGGGCGGGGGCTGCCCTCTCTCGGCCTCTGGCTTTTTATATACACTCTAGGGGTAGTAACCACAAGACGGTATAGAGTCGGGGTGCGTTGAGTGGGTTTTTGAATATTATTTACCTACCAGTACAGAAGTCGGCTTTTAGACCGTTTTTACCTACCGGTACAGAAGTCCTCGCTCCCTGTGAAATGCCAAATTATTAATGTAACTGCCCATTTCATAATTTTTACTGACCATTTATTTATTTGTCTTCTTACGTATTTTAAGTACTGACATTGTAAGACGAAATAACCGGCCAATTATTTTATTATTACTGTCCATGTTTTACTGTCATACAAATTTACCAACCGCCGATAAAAAAATAACTGCTCATTATTTTTTTTAACTGATCATAATAAACTCTCGAATGTTTAAATAACAGTTCAAAAAACTAGCTTATTTTGAGATGTATCTAAGTAACGTATAAGTCACTAGCATTAGGTCAGTAGACCACTTTAGAAATTTGTCAATATTTTTTACCATGTAAGAAAAAGCTCTAGAGGACATCTATTGACTTGCCGTGCCTGGTTTCTGGGGTCGCATACTTTTTATATAGTTATTGGACTTACGTTATAAGCTTGTTACCTTATAGGATTCCAAGTGTATTTTGTATCTTACATTGTAAGCGGTCAATTTTCGTTTGAAATGAAGCTTGATTTTTCAAATTATATTTGATTATATGGATCGTTTATAACATTTTTGTTATTACTTTCTAGGATGTGCAGACAATTTATTCTTGTCCCATTGTCAGCTAGATGACTAGATCTAACAAACCAGAGTTTTTGAGTGATGTCTCGGAATGGATAAATCAACGACGAATAGGTTATTATAAGTTTGTAAATACTTAGGTATTTAACTCAATATTGATTTTATCAATGGGTGAAGCGCATGTACTCATTCAATTACGAGAAAGGCGGAATTTTTTGTTTCTTTGATCAAATTACGAAGAATTTAGTTCGTAAGCAACCAGCACAGGAGCTTACTAGAAACGTTTCACAAAGCGCAAATGCTTTTGTAAATCTTACAAGAATCATCAACTAGGTTGAGTACACAATGTATAGTTGGTACAGAACATTCTCGCGCTTTCAGTAAATTTCTTACGAGATGTTTTGTTCTGGAAAACGGCGAGACGGCCCCTTTGTAGACTAAAGCGTAAAGCACCATGGTAATAAAACAACTGTGCCAAAGCATTATCAACTCTAAGTTGTTAATATTAAGTTGTATGGTGATACGTAGTACGTTTATATGTAGGCACAAACGTGATATACGAGTGTATTATATTCGTCTGTTAGCATGGTATTTCAGCTGGGTCTCTTTTGAACTTCAGTGGAATGTAAGTAGAAGGAAAGACTTCCAGCGGCTCTTTATTTGTGTTCATCCAACTTCTTTAGCTCTTCAAAACGTCATGGTTTCAGATGTTGTCTTGATTTATGGATTTCGTGAATGAAACTGTTTATTTAAAACCTTGGGAATTGGTCCGATTTTCTGACAATTAACTCCTGATCTACATTTTTTATGATATATGAGTCCAGAGAAAATTGTCTGTGGGAAGTTTATGCCAAGGCATGCTGACTGAAAAACCGTTTCGAAATAATACATTTTTTGGACATATTTTATTGTTTCTGCAGCAAACTAACTTAAAGACTTAAAATAAAATTCTAAGCTTAAAGATTATAGATTTTTATAGAATTTGCTGAGTAGAGGAATTTGTCATGTATGTAATGTCTCATGTCTTGACACATTACACATTACACATGTTTATGTTGACATCATTGACATAAACATAAACATAAATATCAATATCAATTTTTTTTTTACGTATCAATGCAAAATATATCTTGGATATTATGTCTAAAGGCAACAAATGACGTCCCTGTAATGTAAATATAAAAAAAATAATTAAACATTATTGACAGCATAAAACTAAAATTGCTTGAAATTAAGACTACTAAATCGTCTATATTTTACGAAATAAAAATTAAAATCAAGTTTAATTTTCATTGTGAACATGGCGAATTGCGACGTAAAATGATTTTTATATGATTTTTGTTGGATTTCGAGAAAAGTTCTAGGTAGAGGTTATGTAAAATTTATGTAAAATATACTTTCATCAAATTTTCGAATTTGAGATTTATTAGATTGCGTCCTTGCACCCTTCATTTTGTTATCCATCCGTCTGTCTGTCTGTCAATACCCTTTTGCTCGGGCCTCGTATGAGATATCAAGTTGAAACTGATACCTCGACCCCATGGTCCTGTAAAAATCATGCTTCTATATCGATGCGGAAAAAAGTTATTGCACTTTTAATTAATTTCAAAGGGAATCAAAACCTATAGGGCTCTTCCAGTGACTTTGAAACTTGAAATTTCGTTATCAGATAGATCTTATAGCACAAACATAGGAAAAAATTCAAAAAATTAAAAGACGGCCTACCTCATTAAGCCCTTTAGATACGAGTATATAGAGTTTGATAAATCGTAAGTGTAAATTTAAGTAGGTTCTCCATATCTGAAAGTGGAATTATTTACTATGTTTTCAGGGTTCCGTACCCGTATTGTGTAGTGGTACGGAACCCTTTGTGCGCGAGTCCAACTCACAATTGGCCGGTTGTTATAATTTTGCAACAACCGATCAACGGGTTTGCGTGTTCCGGGACAACAAATAACATTTCCTCAGAAACTTCGTCCTCGTCCTAGTAGTAGAAGGTAACAGCGCGTGTATTTCGCTTTCGAAAGTAGAAAACAGCCAATGCAGCTCAATTGGAGAAAAAGGGCTGGAGGTTCGACAAGTTCTGAGAGACGATCAACTATGTTCAACTATCTCATTTACTTTCATATAGCCTTGAGATATAGGACCAATCAAAATCAAATTTCACCAGGGCGCAGCCTAAAAGCTAAAAAAAAAATAATACAATTCATTAGGATTTCATCATGGGCATACCCTGATGGATACAATCTGAAACGAACATATCCGTCAGAGATCGAAGGTGACCGACATAGCCTATCGAATCAGTAAGTTGAAGTGGCAGTGGACTGGCCATATTTGTCGCAGGACGTGATGACCGTTGGGGCCGTAAGGCATTGGAATGGAGATCACGTACAGCAAAGCGTAGCGTAGGCCGCCCTCGTGCCCGCTGGACTGACGATCTTGAGGACGTTGCGGGTGGCGGCTGGATGAGGATGACTGAGGACCGCCAAGAGTGGCGTAATATGGGGGAAGCCTATGTCCACTATGTCCAGCAGTGGACGGATACGGGCTGATGGATGGATGGATTAGGATGTACGTAGATTTAGGTGGATGTTCGTATAAAAACGAAATAATACAACATGTTAACATTCAGATCAATCAATGATTCTTTATTTACACAGTGATGGCTATCCGGTGAAACTTTGAATACAACCAAACTTATAGATCACAGGAAAGTAAAGCTGACCAATTACCAAGCTTAACTATTACATTTTGCTAACTTACTATGTATTACTAACTAACTATACGACAATCCCGTCAAAGGAAAATCTTTGCCTTTAATAAAAAACAATGTAATATAACAAAAATTTATAATGGACAGTTTCCAATGACGGAATCAGAAAAAAAAAGGAAAGTGATTCTTCAATGTGGCATTTAAAATTTAGAATGTGTTAACGTACTTTATAAACTGTATTTAATTTACTTAATCCTTAGAAAACAATATTTACAACGTTTTAGACAACAATATGGCGATACTAATGTAAATTCTATGCAGTCAAATCTTTGTGACAAGAGGCCTGATTCACTCACAGAAACATGGTAAAAATACATCGAAATAAGTCTGAGGGTACCTTTAGTCATTTAGTAATACAAATATCCCTGAGGCTGTGTATATAGAATAAATAAATTGGTACAAACAAGGTAACAAAGTGGAAAAGCAGCAAAGTGTCAAATCTGGGCTCCCTATTAAGATAAGAGGAAGCAGTTCATAATAAACATGAAATATGTCGGAAACTTCGCTAAAGGCGGGGTGGAGGATACAATGTGCTCGCAAACTCGTATGTACAGTACATTTCTGACAATTCTAGTATCTTACTTATCTGTGAAAATAACGTTTATTATTTAATCGGAAATAGCCCATCAAAAAAAAAAACTCGTTTTCGGAATGATAAAGAAGTTTTGGTACACACCCGAAATACTATCTGCGTTAGCACCAGAAAGCTTCTCTAGGATTATTTAACACGTTCAATGCCTCAAGAGTTTAGATTTACTTCTCCTCTTTTCATCCCAAAGTTTAAGCGGATTTTAGCTTGGCCGTGCCACCCACACTGGGTAAAAAATAAATTCCTTCCACAGAAACCGAAACAAAAGAATTTTGAGTTGTTCATGCTGTAGACACACAGTGGCCACAGATCTACGGAGCATATCATGAAACTGCAGGATAAATTAATTTGATTGTTATCGTGGCATCGTGATACCGCGGCGGTATTGTTCAAGAACATGAATATGTCAAAAATGACTAAGACAATGGATTAGCGCATTCACTGCTCACATATATTTAATAGTGGCGGCACGGGGCGCGGCGTAGACAGCGCCATTGTTTTCTCGAGACCCTTCCGACGCAACGGCGTATAAATACATCAAAGGCGTAAACGTAGACTGAAAATCTAGTTGATCATAGGTACTCAAATAAATGGTTCTCGAACGTTGTATGTTTTATTTCAATGCAAGTGCTCGTAAAGGCCCACTTTTTATGCATCAAAACCGAACAGAAAGTCGATTATTTTGCCCTAGGGCTTTATTTTTATTTTTTATTTATTTACAATGGTTGGCTAACCTGCAGCCTTTTCTGTGTTCCATAAATGTTATACTTTTTTTCCACTGTTTAACGGCTCTGGATACAGTCCTTTTAAGCCAATCATAATTTAAAGTTCACAAGATTATATTTGTTTTATTTCCTCACACTATGCATTGAAAAACGTAGTATGATACACGGGCGTAAGAGCAATAAATTACTCGATTACGTTTAAAACACTTGCTACGCTCGTGTTTTAAATCGTCCTCGTAATTTATTCCTTTTCGCCCTTGTAGCATAAACTACTATTATGAACGCATTTTTAGCACTGTGCGCTAGTCAAACTGAGCGACTGTCATTTCTGTGATAAAATAGCTTTATTGCTTTTTTGCGGCTTTTCTATGTCATTCCTCAACAGAACAGAAAATAAACCCCGGTCGCAAATTGAACCCGAGCCAAAACATCCCGGTAACTGTTAGTCAGAGGATGGGGATTGTTTTCGAAAACAACACTTGTGAAAATAAATCTAGGCGAACGTAGCTTTTAGTAGAAATTATAATAAATATTTTTTTATGACACGCGTTTTAATTTTTCACAGCCATGGGATCTAAAATCGCAATTATACAAGAGCGGGTCGTTAAAGCTAAGTTTTGAAATTACAACCTTTTGAAATCTACATTTAAGTACTTCTATATTGTGAAAAGCTTCCATAATGGCAATGATTAAAAATTATGACTTGTTGTGTCTTGAATGGAATACGTAGGTAGATCTAAGTGTAGAAGATGTGTCAGTTACGTACCATAAACTTAAACCAGGGTCCAGTACTTATCTTATCACAATGCCCTTTGTAATTATGCAAAAATTACGTTCATTCCCCATAAAAAATTCTAACACCTCCAACAGAAGAACTTTCTTAAAACGAGTTTCTTATTATTAATAATAAAACACAAGCCTAAGTTTTGTAGCATGCCACTGATACAACTTGTATACAGGGTGTGAAAAGACTGCTAACATTTACTTTAGGCGCTCTTATCCCAAAATCAGTAATTTCAAAGTCAAATAGAACTTTTAAATATCGTCTAAAACTTCAAAAAAAAATATGCAATATAGTTCGAAACTTTATCTAGGTCTTCCACGCATGTGTTACACGATCAGATAAACTTTGCTCGATAGAAATAAATCACGAACACAGCATGTAATAAGACCTTTCAAATCATGCCATTTCCATAATTCCACTCTTTTATTAACGAAACATATCTGGTAATATAATTGCTCTTTAAATTTTCTAGGTCGACCACGTAAGTGGGTTTTAATAAAGATATCCCTTGTTTTTAAACAATTTAAAAACCGATAAAAACAACGAAAGAGTACAAAAGTGTGGTTATTTTCTTTACTCCTTACACGTAAAGAAAAAGACAGAGAGTCACTGTTCTGGGATAAGAGCGCCTTAAACTGATTACCATACAAAATGACTGTGCCCATGATGACGAGTTTCTTAGAAAGGAAATTTTAAGCGTAGAAAAAGGACATGTCAAAGGCGAGGGTAACAAACAAAAAGAGTAAACTATGACAAACTTATTCTATAGATAATTTTTATATAATTTGTGCAAGTAAGATTCTTTACGAAAGTAACAGAAACATGTTTAGTAGCATATTATCTTGTTTCAGGAAAGCCAGCAGTCCAATAACACTCTGTCTAGGTTTTAAAAGTTCTTAATAAGTATATAGGTATAATATGTTATAGCTTTGACCGTTTTCTTCTAAAATTTAGGTAAAATTAATAATATTGGCAGTGCTGTGACATATCATAACTGTTTAAGATTACACATATTTAGATATAACATTTTGGTAGATGTTCTACGATATCTACGGTAACGTCGAAGAAAGATTCGTCTCACCCATAAAAATTGCCTCTCGAAGGCTTTGAAACACTTGGAACACTTTGGGCTCGTACTGAAACTCGATTCGAAAACGGTTAAACGCCTCTTTCTTAGATCGTACCTACATGTTTTGTGCCTGAATATGACGATGATTCAAATATTTAACTGTTACAATTTTGAGAATATTTAAGGATATATATATCAACTTTCGTTTTTGGCACCAATCTGTTTCATAATCGTGCATTTATTTATTTTATTACATTTCTTATTTTATATTTTTGTGTTTTAAATGTTCGTTAATAGTAAATACTATGATATGTCCTGTCAAACTGTTTTCGTGACAAAAGAGATAATTCATCAAAAGTTTAGTTTTCAAAACAGGATTCACAGAGGACATATCGTCAGAATAGTTAAAAACTTGTTCGTACGACTTTCTAGAATACAGAAACAACTTTTTATATATACACACCAGGTCAATCAAACAAGAGCAGGCGCGAACCCAACTTGAGATTTGAGAAAACAAGTCAGGTTTTAGTTCAATAAATAATACCTCTTAAAATAACTGACAGTTTTTATTTTTATTTTATGTTCTTTCTTTTAATTTATTTAAAACGGTGTAGTTTTTTACTTTCTAATATTTTCATTCAAAATCAACCATTCAGAGCGGTTCTTGTCCCTACTTTGCCCGCGCATAGTCGAGAGATTGAAATTAAAATCAATGTGAGGTGGCTTATAAAAAAAATTGGACTACAAGAGTGCTATTACCATTTATTTTTAATATATTTTTTTGCAGCCTAACACCGTAAAACCAGGCATTCTTTGCGGCCTTTGATATGCGATGATTACACAACACATCTTCGTCAGTTACAAAATCAGTTTTCAGTAGACAATGAGGAATGCAACTGCCTCGAAACGTCGTCTGATGACGCGTACAATTCAGATTACGGTAGACCCATTTGAATATTATGATGTGTATAAAATCAAATATAGGTTGTATATTCAGTGTGCAACTTCTGTCAATGGGGTATTAATATAAGTACAGTGCTTATTCCAAAAAATATACTAAATAATAAAACATATACATTGTAGATAGATTTCGTTTGCAGATTTGTTTCGTCCTTAACATTTTTTCAAGTCTGATCGGTAGCGGTATGGCCGTTTTTATATTTTTTGGCAACAGTATCGTGTACTATATTAACACCCTTTTGCCGAAACTTGCGATTTAAAACAACATTCTGTATACTATTAATGTTACAACATTTTAAGTATGTGATTAATTAATCATTCATCAAACAAAATGAATAACCCCTTAATACAAAATATTCATTCTTCTCTATCTTTGCTACCCAAAGTTGTTAAATATTTGTTGCGGTAAAGGTATAAACAATTTATTACATTGAGCAACTATCCAGCTAAGTTCAGTGAGAATTTTAAAGAATCTTTAAGATTTTTTTTTACTGATTTTGTTAATACAGTCTTAACCTTTCTAATGTCACAAGGTGCAATCCTTGTCTGTTGTTCTTCAGTTGTTATCAAAAATCGATAACTGAATGGTTTAACCGTATTTTGAAGTATTTTTGTTGATTTTATTGTACTTAATATGATTCTGTAGGAATAAATCGCGGAACTCTACTTTCATATTTTAGAGCACATTACAAAGTCTAAAACCAGCTCTATTTTCTTTACTCACGGAATATGATTTTTGATTGGAAGTGTATACGTTGCCGCAAGAGGTAGTAAGATCGGATGCCGTGCCGTCAATTGAAAAACAAGAACATTTTTTGCGTTTATCATGATTACCGTTAAAAGTACAGGGATCGCCTCGCTCCGCTCCGCTTCGCTCAGTTCCATAATTTATTTAAATGTATCGCACCTATTTTTCACTTTTTGTTGAAATATGTAATTGCGTTAATTTCCCAACTCAACTAAAATAAACAAAAAAATACAAAGTTCTAACGTGGAGCTTGAACCTCAAAACCTTGTAACTAAAATCTGGTGCTCTTGCCAACTGCACCAACGATTGAATATCTGAAATGAAAAATGTAGTCAACGTTTACAAGTTTTTACGTGACACTCACGTGACCTCTCGCGGCACCGCATCCGATTGTGCTACAGTACCGCTAACGGCAACGTGTACAACGTGTCCTTTTCGATTGCGTTTTATTTTTAATGCGCTCATAAATATGTTTGTTTGGTAAGTAACAGTTATAAACAATATTTGGATAACTTCACTACAACGATTTTAATTCTTACACAAATAAGAGCGTCGTACAACATCATAATGTTTGCTTACACTCCAATCATAATGTTTGCTTACACTTCAATCATAAGGTTTGCTTACACTCCAATCATCTATTTATATAAGAACACTTTTATTTCTTTATAATAAACACATGCTTCAAAAATACTACAAGAGAGTTTTCGTAGATTTAAGACAGAACGAATAAGTTAACAATATTTTTCTAATTGGCTATTCGAAGATTTGACTTCAGATGTGTTCATCCTGTACATCTGTCGAGAGAGAAAAAGAACATTTCATTAAAAATTGTCTTTTGTTCTCAATTATTAGATAGTACATTATATATAGGTACACAATATGTATAATTGTATATACCTATTATAATGTAAAAACTGGGTGTAAATTTGTCAATTGTACTTTCTTTTTCTTCTAAATATTTATGTTCTTATTCTGTGCCATTTGCATAGAGGTGATAGAGTTTCAAACAAAACATGCGATTTTTATCTTCATATTTATTCAAATCTAGTCATAATTAGATAATTAAATTAAAGATCAGAATATTATTATTATGTAGCTAGACTCTACCTATAAATTATAGAGGGAGGGCTTGAACAAGTCAAGTTAACGTTTCGTCCGTTTGAACAATCCTCATTTTAGTTACACAAATTGAAATAATAGGTCTTTACATATAAAAATTGCCGAAATTTTCTTACAGATTAATGAGATCATATTATTTTCATTATTTGTAATTTGTAATTTGTTTTACATCTACGTATTAAATTTTGTTTTTATTTTCAGTTTGATAAACAAAATTAAAATTTCAGAAACACTTAGTCCTAAATGCTATCTATTTCCATGATAAGATTCGTAATAATTTCTTACAACTGACACTTTTTAAAAATTAAATTGTTGTTGCTGTTAGCTTAATGTTGTCTCATTCATACACAAAAGAAACTGCATAATTTGGATTGGTCATTCCTAAAAAAAATGCAGAAATGTTAGTACTGAAAATTGAGTTTCCTTCAAATTCTGTATAGAAAACGGCAATTTCATATATAAATACCTAATATTATATGAATCGACCAGCATAACATTATTCGAAAACAAAATCCTGAAGCCATCCCTTGCTATTTATAACACGGAATAAGGCATTTAGAAGAAAGTACATTCAACCAAAAGACATATACAAAGCATAATTTTCATTAAAATATTTTCAAACAGCAAAAGGCTCAGTCCAGTATTTATTGAACATATAACAGTGACTTAACTAAAATAAAAAGCAAATCTTCATGCTTGCGAGTTAATTAGAATACCTAATTAAGCGGAGGCCTCCCTTTTTCAAGAGTTTTTGAATGATCATACTCAGTCTACTTACTACATACTAGGGTGGACCGAAAATCCATTTTTTTCGATTTTCATATTGTAATAGTGGAATTACTTTGAAGCGATCTATAAAGAGCTTAAATAAAATTAAATTAAAAAATATTGGATTACATCTTCTATCCCCGCATTTGATTCAAAGTTTTATAAAATGATTGGAAGAAAAAAAAATTTTTTTCGCTTTAAATTTTTTTGCATTTTTTTGTTAGATATCTATGTAAGTAAGATATAAGAAATTAAACCCATATTCGTCACATAATATATCTAAAATAAAATAAAAACTGTGTTTGTTCATAGAATATCTCATTTGAACCATTGTTACCAGAGTTTCTCTTTCTTACGACCTAGGAACACAACAGAATTTTATGAACTTATTACGGAAGAAAAAAAAATTTTTTTCGCTTAAATTTTTTTGCATTTTTTTTGTTGGATATTTATGTAAGTAAGACAAAAAAAATTAAACCAATATTCGTCACATAATATGCCTAAAATAAAATAAAAACTATGTTTGTTCATAGAATATCTCATATGAACCATTTTTACCAGAGTTTTTCTTTCTTACGACCTAGGAACACAACAGAATTTTACGAACTTATTTTTAGTGAATATAATATAATACTTATATAATCTGAATTATAAGGCTTTAACTAAAAAAATACAAAACAAAATAATTTTTTTTTCGTTTCTTACATTTTGAAAAACTTTGAATTCAATGCGAGGGTAGAAGATGTAATCCAATATTTTTAAATTAATTTTATTTAAGCTCTTTATAGATCACTTCAAAGTAATTCCACTATTACAATATGAAAATCGAAAAAAGTGGATTTTATACATACCCAATCAATGTGAAACTTTAATGTTTGTTTCTTTACACCTTTATCTTTCGGCTGTAAATAGCGTTACCTAATTGGAAAACTTTCACTCGATAGATTTTATTTTTGAAATAGTCACTTTTTGAGTGTTGTTTGAATTTGCTTTTAATTCACTTGATCTTTATCTGTCATGTTTTACAATGAATACGGTAATCTTGTTTACTATCGCTTATAAAAAGAAATAAATTACTTTAATCCAATATTGTAATTTAATCTTAAAATTAGAGTCATTCTGAATCATTTCGCGTGCATTCAAAGTACTCGATTTTCAACTTTATATTAAAGTCAGTTTTCGGGTTATAATAGCAAAACCGCTGTGCGCCGAAGGAAGGCCTCCTCGTGTTTAAATAGGTAATGAATACGGTAATCTTGTTTACTATCGCTTATAAAAAGAAATAAATTACTTTAATCCAATATTGTAATTTAATCTTAAAATTAGAGTCATTCTGAATCATTTCGCGTGCATTCAAAGTACTCGATTTTCAACTTTATATTAAAGTCAGTTTTCGGGTTATAATAGCAAAACCGCTGTGCGCCGAAGGAAGGCCTCCTCGTGTTTAAATAGGTACATTTAAAAAAGTGCATGTTTGAGTAGTGCGGTGAATCAAAAGCGAATTGGATATTTCTTTTTTTTGGTTATTATTAAGATGAAGCTTGGTTTTCAAATTTAAAAACATTATGGTTGTGACTTCATAGGTTTAATTCCTATTGAAAACTGTTTTGGATTGGAAAACAGCCCCGGCATCTTCATTTTGTTAAAATTTTTATTATTTACCCTTCCTTTTATGGCTTTTCAAAAATTTATTTTTCCAATCTATCGTGCTTTAGGAATTTTAGTGATGAGTACACACCTAAAAAATCAAGAATGAGATCATCTGTTCTGAATTTAAAATCTCTAAAAATCGTGTAGTGAGTAAACATTTTTTCAATGCAGTTGCTCGTAAAGTTTTCTTTTTTGTGTAACAAAATTATGCGGAAACCGACTCTTTATTTCACGCGTGAAATAAAACAATTCTGAAATCCTTTATTTCACGCGTGAAATAAAGTAATTTTGTTAAGTTTTTGACTCTGTGGTGCATGGTGCAAGTCATAAAATTTAAAAAATTACAAAGATGCAAGGAGGTTTTGCTGTCCAAAAAAAAACAATTATTTATAAGTATGCGCGCTGTAGCAATAATTGAATGATGATAAACACCATTCTTTATTATACTTGTTTTTTTGTTGTATTTCCTCGCAAAATGCATTGGAAAATGTTGTAAGATACTTGAGCGTAAAAGGTTTTTATCCGAATGCGTGCCAATGAAAACACTCGCTGCGCTCGTGTTTTCAATTTGGCACTTATTCGTATAAAACCTTACTTTCCGCACGTGTATCTTAAATAACTATTATAAAAACTATCAACTCTGCGGAATAAATTACTGGTTTGTTAAATGTAAACAATGCTTTATTGAAATTATCCTGAACATAAGCGGTATTTGAATAGCTATCTACCTAAAGTTCAACATAATATCATATCCTATGTAACGATATTGATTTAATTATTTCAGGAAATTAAAGCACAAGAAGGCAAAAACCCAAGGGATAAAATGAAAATAAATATTACGTACGTATTAACATTCATGCAAGGAAATCTCGTTATTAGACATATTATTTTCATACAAAATCCCTATTTCTAAACGGACAACAGCTATATCTATTTTATATGCGCAATGTGGATGGACATTGGATATAAAGTGATTTGAAATATTCCGCCAATTGTCAATACTCATCCAGCTGAAAATGCAAACTCAAGAACTGCCAAAAAACAATCAGAGAATGACTGTATATGATTGCTTAAGTCCGCATCATATCACGATGAGCAAATGCCATTAGCGGAATATTGATTTAGACTTCCTCAAAGTAACGTTTTATTCAATAAACTAGTGTTAATTTGTTATTCCAATTTGTGACGGTAACATTAAGAGTATTGGGAAACTAAGAGAGTTTACTTCTAAGAATAAGAGCACAAAAAGGCTAGTCTCATATCGAAGTGATTTGGAATTCTAAACGTTACTTTACTTTACAACCAAGTAAGTGAAATTCGTGACGGGCTTGTATGTCTTGAAAAGTGGAAGTGAATAAAAGTGACGAGTGCTACAATTCAAATGGGAAGTAAACACTGGGGAGTGTGCAATACGGCATCCACAAGTGCGGTCGTGAGGGAAACATGCAAGTTTGAACGTAACACAAAAACATCAAACAGTCGTATATAAACTACGGGGTTGGAGAAAACATCTGCTAACTACTTACACATACTACGGAAATAATACGAACGTGTGAACATTCAGGGCAGCAAATGTACAACATTGTATTTTGAGCACATTTTCACTTACACACATAAACGGACGCTGTGACGACAAATAGGTTTGTGAAATGGTCTTTTTCTCCCTAAATTGCTTGCAAGAAAATATTAAAATAAGTAGATAAGAATAACAGAACAAGGTTGATATTAAAGTACTAAGTTACATTTGCGTTATAACGAGATTTGACTGCATGAATTTTGTAACAAGTAATTATCTAAGAATAAAACAATTGAAATAGGGTTGCAAAAATGTATTGCCTTCATTTCTATAAAATCAATATTAGCTAAAAACTAGTGAAACAGCTGGCGCGGTCAACGGCAACTCAGCTGAACCTAAGTCTACAATAATGTCCAAACAACATGTGCTAATAAAATATAAACGTGTTGATTTGAAGACAATAATGCTTAGCACGAATTATAACGATTATTTCAAAATGCACTGAACAATCGTTGTATTAAAGCTTAATCGCTAAACAATCAAAATTTCAATACATATAAAGGGCTTTTGTGGAACAAAGAGTAAGTACTTTGCTTATTGGAAAATGTACATGTAACACAGTTTACGTATTGGGTAACAAATAGGTAGAAACAGGAAAAGTGAACAAGTCTACGTCATAGTAGTTCACTTTACTATAGTTATACTAAGTCAGTCTAATAGGATCTATAATATAGTAGGTAAAACGTGTGCAATCAAGACCGATTCGTGTGAGGTAGTGTTGATAGATTTCAAGATTAATATAATTTTAAATTGACTTTTATTCAGGCTATTATGGAAAAACGGTTTCAATTCTAAAATAAACAGTATAATAAAAGAGGAACACGCAAAGATACACTGCGCTGGTTCAAGGGAAAAGAGATTGGTTTTTGTGTTGCTAATCTACCTTATGTTGTTTCATAACGAATGAAAATAATGTTGAGGGTTGTAACTGGTTCAATAAAGCTGGATAATTATTATTTTATTGCAGGTTGGGTTGACTAGTAGTCAACTATTGAAAGGGACCTTAAAACTGGAGAAAAGAGGAAAGGCACACCACAATTACTTTTAGCCAGTAACAGGACCAGTGAAACTTTGTACCCTATCTATCTATTTTAAGAATATCCTATCTATTTTAAACATTAGTTTTCAAAACTGTATTAAATGCCCTAGTAGAAATAAGACTGACTTAAAAGAAAATATTACAAAGTTAGAAATAGTTTATATTTTTCAAAACAAAAATAAGGAATGCTTTGATTAAAATTTATTTAGTTATCCGAAAGAAAAAAAAACAGTTTAAGTAGAGTAATGACTCTAATGACATAATAATGTGATTTAAATGCACTTGTACTTGTCCACTGTTTTATTATTTTCTAATATTATAGCATTTTCAAAGGTTTTGTTTTTTGTTTGTTGTTTGTAAATTGTTGTTACGGTAGCGGCAACGATAGATAGCCTCTATGACAGACAACTAACTGCGTTTAGTGATGGAGTACATTTAAAATTTCGGTTAAAAAAAATAAGTGTGAGTTCACTTAACATTAATACATTATTATAAGTACTAATGTAGTTATTTATCATTGAAATTACTTAAAATTTTTCTCTAGTTATTTTTCCCCAAAATATTTCCCTGCACGCCTATATTTTATCTTGTACCTCCTGACAGGTTGACTGGGAGAAAATGCTTTAGCATTAAATCCACCCATGGGACATCTATAATTTGTGCAATAAAGAATTAAATAATAAATAATAATAATAATAATACACGTCATACAACATTCAACATTACATAGCAAAAGGCAAATGTGCCAAATCTGCTTACCAAGGAGCCATAAAATCTAGAAAGTGACGGGTTATTTATTGAGTACGATTTAGCTACTATCACTCCCCGTTGAATTGTGATAAATTGTAGACCTCTTGAGTTTAAAAAAATAAGAAACTTTTGCTCTAAAGTCTGTGTTTCTATAACAATTCTATTACAAAATAGAACATCTAAAAATAATAACCGAAACGAGTAGTACATCACTAGCAGCAATGAAGTATTACATTGTTTTATTAAAACTTGCTCATAAATAATTACGAAACTTGGTAGGCATTTAAACGTCATAGGCACCATCACTCGATGCCGCTACTTTAGTGTTAGTGTTTGTGATAGTTGTAATGACATTAATTAAAACCACATATTAACTCCAAAAACCCGCGTACTTATATGTATGACCATAGTCGAGCCCTTCTTTTGGCTATGTGGTTTAGTATAATCACAAAAGCCGATTCAAAAGCCTTCAATTTTAGATTTAGTGCTGTCAAAACTAAATTTTCTTCATTGCAAAATAGTTCTTAATGGTTAAGGACAGAAGCTAAAAATTACTTTGGAAAAATTCAAGTTATGACAGTATTAAAAATAAAATTAAAGCCTTTAGAATCGGCTTTAGTTCAGAAATAATATGGATTGTCAGTAAATGTCAGCACTCCAATTACTTACGCCTGGTAAATTATATGTAGAGAGGTATTAAAAATAAATTAACAAAACTGCGTTGATGCTCGTAGGTATTTTCGAATAGCTTTTAACTGGCACGTCTACAAACATAAAATGCAAATTTGAGCATGACAATTTGAGTATTTGTGAGCAGTAAGAAAGGCAAAGAAAACGAGGAACCAAAAAAAAAAAATTAAATACCTACTTGCCAATTTATAGTAAGTAAGTCAACTTCTACTATTATAACGTGCTTGATAAGTTTACCTTAAAATTTATTCATAAATAAAGAATTTTACTAGGCCAAGAGAAAATTTGACCAGAAAATCTTGAAAATCGCTGTTTGGAACTGTCCGGGACGTATTCTGTTACGGAATAATTGCTGGTGGATTGATAGGGATGGGCGGGAAGTTTGGATGCTACGGGTTACTGGAGATTGAAGTGGATAACACAGCTGCATTGCTCAGATTTTCCTTCAATAAATGCTAAATTTGAAACTGGATTCTAAATAAGCGGCAAAAACCAGCTGCGTTATCCTGGGTTTACAGGTAGCTCTCAGAGAAATCAAGGTCCGAGACGGAGGCCCTCGAAGAACGGGTATAGTTGGTGGAGGTACCGTAGTCGGAGGTGGCGGTGGCGAGGTCAGCGACCACGCCCCCGCCGCCGCCGCCGCCGCCGCCTGTACCTTGCGTCACGCCGCCCTCCGCCGCTGCCGCTTCTCGCTCAACTAGCTTCTGCTTCAGCACACGGATCCTCTCTTCTTTCTGTAAACCCATTTACGATTATACATCTTGCCTAAGTGCTGTCTAATTAAAACTCAGTTTACCAGTAAGATTTCGAGAGCCTACAGCTGAATTTATAAGTTTTGCTAACTTCAAATAGACCGGCCAAGTTTTCGATATCAAATGGACGCAACTTCTACATGTCACGCCACCTGTCACTTGTCAGGTGATACAGTAACTGGGTTATCTGACCGAGGCCACTAGATACGAGTAAGTATATAATTAGACTCTTGATTGATTTTATTTGTCAGGTGAGAAGCTAATTTTGCGAAATGCGCTATTTAGTCGCCAGTTTCAGGTTCCAAAAGAGATTCACAAGCAAAGCTAATTACAGATGGCGCTAGCATAGGCCTGATCAACAAATACACGGTCCGGCTATGTCAAACTTTGTTGTTGTGTGGTTCCGGTGTTCCTACTGTTTTTCTCTAATATCTCGCATTTTCTTTTACTTCTTCTTATCACCTGTATTCAAATATGTTATATATTTGTTGTTATCCAAGTTTCACCAAGTGCCGACAATCGCAAGTATTAATCATGTTATATATTTGTTATTGTAATTATGTTACTCATTTTTAATACGGGTTTTTCGGTAATAAGTTAACACAATTATTACCACCACCGGCAACCTGGTATGGCACACAAAGGTGTAATTAGAAGAAAATCACAAAAAGCTACGCAAAAACCATAACAATGTATTGAAATGACAGATTTACATGTCCGGATCGACAATGCGCCATTTATAGGGATATTTGGCAGTAAGGATCCCCATTCTGTTTAGTTTTGCTTGGGTTCCCGCCGAGCGTTTACTTAGAGCATAGACGAATAATGTTCGCAAATTAAACAAGTTCTACCTTGAGATTTATGTTGGGTGCCAGTTTTTGCTATTTGTTAAACGGAGACTAGTCACATTACCCTATTTGCCTACGAAGAAGCTGTAACATTACAGTGAAACTAGTTAGGCGAAATCATGAGTAGCCAACATTGATCCATCCATCAGCCTGGCTGCCTGGGTATGATACCTCCTTTCCATGGGAAATGATTTTGACAAGATCAAATTTTTAAGTGACTACAAAAAAGCCTTGCCCTGCCTTGCCAGCTGCCAGCTTGGGTTTAATACCCCCTTTCCATGGAAAAGAATTTTGACGAGATCCAATTTTCAAGTGACTACAAAAAACCTTCTATTGGCACGCCCCACATAATTTGTCATTGGGCTTAACACGGTAAAGAGTGATTTGAGAGCGCTTGGACTGATTTTGTAAAATAAAGCTACGAAAAGCTTTTAGAAACTTGCTGGATTAAGCCTAAGTGCTGGAGGTAATAAAATGTTGGTTCATTTAAATTGACGAAGTGACCTAAGTGGGAGCATTTATTTCCTTATATACCGTGTTTAAGACAAAGAAAGACTTTTGGACAAAGATCCGAATAGTTTCGGAATAATTTTAGTTTGAACCACTGAACGATAGGTAAATTATTCATTTGAAAGTGGTTGGAGTGGATCATCAGCATCATCATCATCATCATTATCGTCATCATAATTATCATCATCATCAAGTTCATTTTATGTTGGTAAAGTTTAGCTTCTTCTGGTTTGTGTCAAATTTGATCAACTACCCGTGACTGGTGGTTTTGAAACTTTGTTTATTAATCTTTTGGCGGATTAGTATCTCAATTTTAACTCAGCTTTGACAAATATAATCATCTAATATAATATTCTTGGCCTTACCGCCCAGAGGCAGAATCATGAAAGATCTTCATCAGTTATTTCGTCTACAAGCTTTCATTTTTCGAGGTCCCCAAATTCTATCGGGGATTTGGTGGCTTATCTAAATTAGCCTCTAGTAGTAGTAATATAAGAGTTACCCAATGAAATTTCACAGGAATCATAAGATCGTAAATAGCGTCTGTAAAATAATTCAACATGCAAATAAACTCATTTTATTTATGTTTATGGGATTCGATTACAAGAGTTTGATTGTTTTCGAGGTGCATCTGTGTCATCTTCTCCGTTTACTTATTACAACTTTTCCATCACACATTGTTCTATCTCCCGCAAAAAGACAACACAGATAAACAAAGAATCTTACTCACCTAAGTATATGACAATACTTGTTCATAAACAGACTACTCTATCGGAGAGTATTCAAAGATAAACCTATATTTGGAAACACGCCAGATATCCGTAAAAAGATTTTACTTTATAAGATTCTGCTTTCAGTTTGATTTTTTGCGCAGTGTTTCAGTTTTGTAGGTTAAACTAATATCAATATGTAGGTTTCAAAATAAGTTTTATTACATTATGTTTCTCATCCATTTTCGCACGACCTTGTTTTATGAAATAAAATAATAACGTGGAACGCTTTAGAGTTGGAGTCAAATTCTCAAAGCAATATTATACAGCGTGGTTCCCAATTTTTTATTTTAACTTATTTCTTTTTACTTTTTAACTTGTATAATACTTAGGAAAAGTGAATCGTGTAATAGATAATATTGATCACCTTAAGATGATATATTACAATAAGGACCTGCAACTCTTTATCTTCCTTGAGTAGTTCTCGGTAGCGCTCCTCGTCGGCGGGGGTGGACCCAGAGCCCAAGTCGCGCCCGCTCTCGGTTCGCTCCGTCAGGTGACGGATCACTTAAATCAACAACATTTGTTGTTACCTGAGCAATAAGCGCCTGAAACTCTTCGTTCTCCTTGAGTATTTCTCGGTAGCGCTCCTGGTTGGCGGGGGCGGACCCAGAGCCTGAGCCGCGCCCGCTCTCGGCGCGTTCCGTCGGATAACGGATCACTTAAATCAATAACAGTTGTTGTTACCTGAGCAATAAGCACCTTCAACTCTTCGTTCTCCTTGAGTATTTCTCGGTAGCGCTCCTGGTTGGCGGGGGTGGACCCAGAGCCTGAGCCGCGCCCGCTCTCGTTGCGCTCCGTCGGATGACGGATCACTTAAATCAACAACAGTTGTTGTTACCTGAGCAATAAGCGACTGCAACTCTTCGTTCTCCTTGAGTATTTCTCGGTAGCGCTCCTGGTCGGCGGGGGCGGACCCAGAGACTGAGCCGCGCCCGCTCTCGGCGCGCTCTGTTGGATGACGCATCACTTAAATCAATAACAGTTGTTGTTACCTGAGCAATAAGCGCCTGCAATTCTTCGTTCTCCTTGAGTAGTTCTCGGTAGCGCTCCTCGTCAGCGGGGGCGGAACCAGAGCCCGAGCCGCGCCCGCTCTCGGCGCGCTCCGTCGGATGACGGATCACTTCGATCACCTACGGACAGAAGTTGTACGTTTGTTGTTTAAAAAATTGTCATTATTTCTCCTTTTCTATTTAATATGCTTCTTATGCTACTGCGTTTCATTTATGAACATACTGGGTGTTAAGATGAAGTTGCGGAAGCCGTAAACTGGCGATAGTACACGTCCATACGAACACCTTTTACTATGGAGCCAAATATCGAATCGCGAAAAAAAAAATCAGCTGTTCCATAGAAAAGTTACATAGCTGCCAAACCAAAATGTATGAAACAACAAATATTTTTTATCGATTTCCTTATTTTTTTGTCACGGAATTTTTGCCAATTTTTGGCTTCCGCAACTTCATCTAACACCCTGTATATATATATCTAATTTGATGAAGAGAAAAGAACCGATTTGATACAACTACTACTGCACTAAAACGTGAAAGTATGATAATTTGTCCTTTTAATAGCATCTCAAAAGAAAGAAAATAATTTACTTTTTCATACATTATACTCACAGTCTAAATTTTGCTGAAGCAAAAAGCACAATCACACTGCCCTAAATGTAAATGAATGCATATATAGCAGCACGAGTATCTATCCAGCGTCAACTCAAGTTCCATCTTCAACTGGAGATGTGCCAAAAGCTTAAAGCCTTTGGAATGTATTTCAAGGAGTTATCCTCTCTTGGCTGCCCAGCAGAGTAGAAATTAACTGAACTTACGACCGCACTTTGTATTGATCTCTTGACATAAACAAATTAGCAAGGTTTGTGTTTACCAAAACTGGCTTGGGTTTGTACTATCGATAAATGGACGTGTGAAAGTCGGGTCCTTACTGTTAGATTTGTTTGCTTTAATAGTTTGCAGTACACCCGCACGCCATTTTGGAAACTATGTGAAAATAAATAAGTATATTTTTTAATCATTCATTAGTCAATTCTACTCTTTTGTAATATTATTATGTAGGTATTTTAATTTAATTTGTATTAACAAAAAAGTAACTTAATTTAAAACTAAATAATCCTAAAATAAAATAAAGGAAAAGAAAAAGCAATTAGTTGATCTTTGAATTAAGATATTGAATAAATAAAAATAAGTAAAATGAAATAAAATAAAACGAAAATTAAAATACCTATAATCTACATAAATATACAATCAATATACAATACAATCTACATTTGAATTGAATGAAAAAAGAAATGTGTCAGATACACAGACGATGTACACTACACGCCGTGTCTTTAAAGTAGCCTCCTTTTGGTACAAGTCGACGTCGGCTCTTTTGTTTCGGGGTTTCAAAGCGTGCAAACTATTTCAGCGAACAACCTTCCAGAAAAAAAAAATGTTTTACCTTGGGAATAAATATAAGCGCCATACTAAGGAAGCAGCAGAACACGATAGCCAGGGAAACGAAGGCGAACGCAGCATCCTGCTGGCTGGAGATGACCAGGATGACAGGAGCGGTGATGAGACAGAGCACCACCACGTTGTAGATACTCATCCCCACATACCGGGAGTCGTTTATCTGGCGTACCTTCACTGATCTCGTCTCGTAAGCCAGAAACAAGCCAAATACTAACACCAGTCCTTTGTATCCGTACATTACACCTAAAACAAATAACAAGTTTAAAGAAAAAACAAAACAAGGGAAAACTTTTCAGATTAAATTACTGTTCGACAGAAGTTTGTATTAAGTTATATTAAGGCTCGTTTTCTTTAATGGAAACTGATGCAGATGATGATGTAATCTGATTGAAAAGTACCTAATTGATTTTCACGAATAAGTGAGTGAAGAATTTTGACGTAACAGCGCGAGAATCTATGGGGAAGTTATTTAATTTAAAATTTTGTATCTCTGGATCTCTGAAACGGCGTCGCTTTTGTTTTATTAAATTACTTTTGGCTCGCGGTTTTGCTTGTCGCCGTTGATACATTACCGTTTTATCGTGATTTACAGTTTCATAGTTCTAAGTATATCGGAATTAAAAAATAAACAGTCAAATGAACATTTGACCACTTATTTACCCATTACACAAGTAATTACTTTAGGGTCCTGGTTTGTCTTTTTGAACTGAAAACTTCTTTAGCCGCGTCAAGCTATTTTTGGTTGGGGAAAATCTTATGGGTTCACTCTTCACGTCTCCGACATGAAATATGACTATGACGTGTTGCACTTGCCCAGCAGTGAAAAGTTTTGACTTATTTTTATAATTTTTTTATTTATTTGTTTTCAGTTACAAGTACAATATTTTAACATTATTCAGTACCATGAAACCATGTTTGGTTTGTCTTGGTCCTGGCGTCTACGATACATTAAAAGAATACAATTTATAATTAATGTAACGAGTTAAATGCTAACTTACTAAGATACAAACATTTTCCAGGTATAACAGAGATCTCTAGTGACAAAAGTAGACATTTAAATAAAAATAGAAGTTTTTCATGTTTCTTCGAATGTGTCTTGTTAATATGTTCATAAGGTCTATATGAGCCTGCTTCACAAAGTTATGTTATCAGTTATTGTAATTGGCAAAGTTGTTACACAGTTATCAAAGAGTTTCTACAATTCCTAATAGCATACTCATAAGAACTATTATCGAATCACTTAACTTTCCTAGAATAGTTTGCAAAACTGCTGTGTTGTATCTTGTTTGTGACTTAAATATATAGGCTGTTCCATGTTTCAAAGACGCTATATTGCGAATAAAAAGTTAATCATTAGGTATAAGATTTAAAAAGTATTTATTGCTTTAAGATATTCAAGTGATTTTAAATTTTTATTTTTTTTTACTTATGTTTATGTTTTTTATGTTTTCGTTTATCTTCCGTGAATGAATTTTGAAAAGGAATAAATATTGGTTCAGAAATAATGAAAGTAACATTATTTATTGTTTGTATGTTACAGCAAAAAATTCTTTTGCAATTTGAATCCTTCCAATCATTAATCAAAAAATATTTTATTTGTAACCATTTCAGAAATATTTTAATAATATAACCCGTAACAAAAAAAAAATCAGGTAAACTCACGCTAACTAATCGGATTAAAAAAAAAAACATCTGACTTTATTGGCCATCGTCTTATGTGTTTGTGTAAGTTAAAAGGGTTAATGAACGTACCCAGCCAAACAGCGTTATGTTCACTCTCACAATGCTCCAACTCCGGCCTGATGTGGACATCATCGTCGTGATGCCGCGGCGCCTCCAGCGGGAATATCTCCACCTTCCTCTCGAGAGGGTCCCTGATCTGCCACGCGATGAGCAGCGCTGCGTCCACCGCCAGCAGGCCTCCCACCATCGTGTACAGCTTCCAGCCATGCATGCGGGACTGGGGGTACAACGATATCCACGTTTATGTATAAATGAATATCCTGGCTGACTGATCATAGCCTAGATCAAATGGCTGGACCTAGAAACATGAATCAATTTGGACTACATATTCCTTGTATGATGTAGAAAAAGAAGGGAAACTTTAGGAAATTCCAATGGAATCGAGAGAAACGGGATCCACATGAGCAACGCTGTGGAGCTTTTGCTAGTCTGTCAGAAACTACTACTTATTTGGATATTTCGAGGCATGCGATTGTGGCGGAGATACACTGAGACATCTACGCCGCATGACATGACAACTTGCGGTTTCGAAGTGTGGAATAACCGAAAGCCGCAAGTCGCAATTCACAAAAGTATATAGGCTTTGTCGAATGTAGATTTATGATTTGCTTTTCAAATTGTGTGGTCATATCCCGATTTTCACCGGTCTATATGGTTTTCTGGTTATATTATGCGGACTCAACATACAAACACATATAATGAAATTATGAATGTTTGTCTATATTTCGTGACAGAGCTTTAAGGGGCTCTTTTATCTCAACTTTTAGTGAACTCTTATTGAGAAGGTTAATTATGTAAAACTCAAACAGCTTTTACTGTTTTGATATCTTTTGAATGATTATTTATCGTATTGCAATCAATAATCCTCAACTATGGAACCTTAATAAAATTAGTCACAATTTCGATTTTCGGATGACTGATTTTATCCGATTGGCAAATGAATAAACACATGAATGCCACACACGTTCATTTGTCATTTTTAACGATTCGTGTCCGCTACGAAACGCACAACTTAAGATTGTTCTTCTTATTTTTGAATTAAAGATACTAAATAAATGTGATTTATGGCATATCGTGAACATAGTTTAATGTCAGTTAGGCTTTTCCAGCAAAATTTCGTTATTTCATGCATTACGTTGTAAATGAAAAGGCACACAAACGTAAAATACGCTTTTTGTGCGTTTCGTAGCGTACACGAAAATAGATTACCTTCGTATCCATCTTCGGCTTCGTAGTGTGCCTGTGCACGCGCCAAACCTTCGTGAACATCGCGCCATACGCCATAGAGAACCCGGTCGCCAGCAACCAGGCCCTGGCGGTGCATATACCGGAGAAGCCATCCGGGGACACCCAGCGGCCGTCGACGCCCAGCATCACGGCCGCCGCAAAGCAGACGCAGACTCCACAGAGCATGACCGTGTTGCACGCTGGATGCGACCACTGGATGACCCTAGGGTGTAGAGGTAATAGTTTACAACCTGGACAAGTTGACTTGGGACCCCGGTTTCCTTGGCCTGTCTGCGATCGCATATACTACAGGTTATATTGGTCTCTAGCTCGTTAAGGGGCTTAGTATTGCCAAATAGGTACTTTCTAAAGCTCACTCCTCGCTTATGGCTAAACCAAAAATATTAAAAAAAATATTATGAATTATCAACTCTAAGACAACATTATGTAACATTTTTCAAAACTTTTATATGAAAAAAAAAAATACTATATGATGTTTTTTGACTTCAATTCCTTACTGCTCCTAAGCAGCTTAGTCGATTTAATTAATTTATTCTTTGATAAATAGATAAAATTAATAGCTATAAACAGAACATAGGATTATTCAATCGAACAATCACGTCCATGTGAAAAGTATTATTTTCTACTATTTTGCCCTGTTAAGGACGCAGCGCGCGTCGTAACAGCCACTATGCTTTGCGCGCTAATATGAACGTTATTTCAGTGTTGTTTCTGTCGATATTCTGCTTATTTGGCGACGGTAATCGCCCAAGTTAATTTCAAGCTTGTTCGCAATACACTCAAAGTCTACGAGCGATACGAGACGGGTAAGAGCTCAGTCAGACTTAGATATCGGTTCAGATATCTATGGATAAGAGTGTATTAATTTTTGAAGTGGATACATCACTTCCAGGACGTCTTTTTTTAACGAAGGATAATTTGATTTCTGATCATTGATATAACAAAAGTAGGTAGATACGGTACGTTTTTATATCGTCAACTGAAAAATGGGCCACTGAACGACAGAGATAGAGCGACGAGCTTCGACAGTAGAGCGAGCGAGAGAAGCGAATCAAAGCAGATTGTACTTGGTTTCGTAGGACCACGCGCGGGGAGCGGTTACCGTATCTTCCTTCTTTTGTTTTTATCAAAGTTTCTGATCATAGATTATTACGTTTTTTAATCGTTAATTATTTGTCATTTATTATTTCATTATAAGTTAATAAGGTCGGAGTAATAAAAAAAATTGAAGTTCCTCCTAAGCGAATGGGCTATCATAACTGACCTTATTATGAGGCAAGATATATTAGAAGTATCCATCAAAATAATTTACGGTTGCATCTCTGACACAACACACTGCTTTACCCAAGAAGTTTATAACGCAACCCTTCGGCTCTTGAGTCAATCTCCTTGCTTACCATCCGTTTTCGCAATGTCATTTAGAATGCTGCAGATGATACACGCGTTGTCATTGTCCCTGATGGTGGTGTGTCAAAATTATTCAAGTATTTTTTAAACTAAAGAATTACGTGGGAACGTTTATTCGAAAAGAATGTACAGAGTAACAGAAGAATATGTGGTTTCAGGTTTGAACTATTTACCTAAATGGGCCCAAATTCAGAAGAAAGTCTACTTTATTCCAATGTACGAGTAGCAGGCTGGACGGAAAAAATTCGTGAAGAATGTTAGGTAGTGATAGAACAACCGAAAAAAGAGCAAACATCGCTGCAACCAAACCCTAATATCGTCACTGAAGCACATAAATGTAACTTAGAAAATATTTACAGAGTTCTGGAATATCAGAAATTCTGAATTTAACGACTGGCACGATATTCGTTCGCAATAAAATCGTCGTAAACACAGGCCGACATAAAATGTAACTGCAGATAAATATCGACGCCAAGATGTTTGGCTGTGCGTTGGTGGGGCGCTACTGTTAAATTAAATTATAATGAACGAAACATTATAGGATGAATGTTACTGAAACGAAGCAGAATTTCGGGCTGCTGAAATGTAGTATTGTGGTATTTATTTGCTTGAACTTAAAGCAATAAATATATCAGTAATATGTATTACAGTAAAGTATATTTTGTGCACGAAGGAGGAAACTGTCAGTTCGTGATAGTGGGAAATGGGCTTTTAACTCCTATGGTGCATTAGCCATTTCACATTGCAACATTCATAAGTTTGCGACAGTGAAAAATGGCTCAGGAGTTAATAGCGTATTTCTACTATCAAAAACTGTCAGTTTCTTCATTTGTGTAAAAAAAAAAACTTGTACGAACTTGTCAGTGTTATCACACGCTCGCATAATTTTGTAGCGCTCGGGGACTTGAATCTGCATTACAGACGTACGAGTAAGACAAAGTTGGGGCCAAATCGTCCTACCTGATTCATTGAGGTCATCTGCGACACCTACTCGGTAGGCTGAAACCGCAGATATAGAATATTGAAGTCGGTGACGCAAGCTGACCTACCTTGCGTGTTATTAGTTAGCGAAATTCGCTAACTTTGACTCTATGTCTTACAATTCTTTCTAAAATTCAAACCGCTGTCAACTGTTTTCATAGTAAAATGTGACACGCTTGGTTTTGATAGAGTTTAAAGCACTTAAGTCATCTACTTCAATCTATATCTGTGATTGAAACTATACAGTTTTATAACTAGCAAATTATTAGGAAGTAGATCAAAATTGATCAGATTACTTGACACATTAAAAATGTTGATTAAAAAATCTCGAACTAAGAAGTTTTTTCGCCCTTGTTGTTGACAAAGTAAACAAATCAATATCCATATCGCGTGCCAACTCGTTGAACTTATCGCAAACTCGCCACAAGTATGAATTTTGCCTATAATTAGTTGATACTACGGGTAAAGAGAACACGGTATTCTTACGCAACAGCTTATCTTGTCTCGAAATTGAGTATTTTAAGCAAGTCAGGACAATCAATAACGCCATATTGTTTAATTTTAGGTAGAAAAGCAATATCAAGCTATATTACAATGGTTACTAAGAGGTAAAAGGTGATATTTTTGACAGGATATGAGATAGTCAGTTATGAAAGATCTCGTGCGGTAATTTATAATTCTGATAGAGCGTTTCTAAATTCTTTCTTCGTAATATGGTTACAGATCTGATAAGCGTATTCGAGATTGCTCCTAACAAACGCGCAGTAAATAATTTTCAATGATTTGATATTTTTATATTCCTTCAAGCGTTTCGTTATGAAACCTAGGACCATGTTTGCTTTAGAAACAATAGCATTAATATGATCATCAAACAAAAGTTTCGAATCTTGTATGACCCCTAGATCTGCAACCCTCTGCAAGGAGTGAGATTTAAGTTTGTAATCGAAATGTAATGCAGGACCACTTGGAGTGATTGAGATCTAGTTTATGCAGCAAATAGTAAGCATCAAGTCGATCCAGGTCATTTTGAAGTTCCAGGGCATTATCCAGGGAAGTAATCGTTTTATAAATTTTCATATCATCCGCGAAAGATACGTGACATGCCCTGCACTGCACTGCAGTGTTTGTACACTGACAACAAACACTCGCTCGGTTGAAAATGGTATATGTGTCACGTATCGCGGGATAAATTTTATGTCCCATCTTTTTAAAATGAATTCAACGTACAGTAGTTATAAATCTAAAAGTATCGATACGATGCATATTCAAGACTGTCCGATATGATCAAGAGTGAACATCATTTATTGGCTGGTGCGTCGTCGTGCGATGTCGTATCCGATTTGTATTCATGAAAATACGATAATCGAACTTATTACGTAAGTAAAAAGGACGTTTTTTACTACACGAAAAATCACGAATCGTGAAAATACGCGTAGATATGTGCAGTAAAAAAACGTCCTTATAACTTACGCAATAAATCCGAATATTCATCATCCCAAATCACGAATACGAATCGAATACGAATGAATGCATAAACGCTCTAACGCAGCTCTGAACTCTGAAACGAATGGATAAAACATGCAGAAGGAACCCTTATCAATATACCTTGGAATTAAATATAGCGCCTGTTCTATCAATCTCTCCTTTGCACGCTATCTCCGTTTAAATACAGGAGGGATAAAAACAATCACAGTAAAAAATAATATTATCTATTACTCGCATCCTACGCGATGTAATTATGTCCGGTGAGCTTTGGTCTACATGCTGACGGTACAGCCAGAACGGGCAGCCATTTTTAATTCGAAGGTTTATTGAAACGGGTAGTACCTTCTATGCCTATGCATGATGTTGAAGACAACCAGCGCGATGGCGCACAGGATCCCGGCGATGCACAGCGCAGACATGCAGGCAAACAGCGGCAGGGACACCATCCTCAGTTCGTTGACCACCACCGTCCGGTCCGGAGGGACCTTGCCACCTGGAACATATACTCTGTAAAGTATACGTCGTAAAGAACATGTGGAATACGTATAATTAAGGTGGATGCGACGAAACGCGTTCCCAAACGCAAAACTTATGCAAGTTTTTCTCATTTTTAAATAAAAAGTATTAAATAAATGTGATTTATAGCATTGGCGACCGTAGTTTAGGCTTTTCTAGCAAAGTTGAGTCATTTTATGCATTACTTTGAAAATGATACTGCACAACAGTATATAGTACAACAGTTATAGTCAAACGTTAAGCATAAAATAAAACAGCATTGCTAGAAAAGCCTAATTAACATTAAATTATGTTAGCGAAATTCCATAAATCGCATTTATTTAACACTTTATATTCTAAAATAAGTTTTGCGTTTGGGAACGCGATCCGTCGCATCCACTTTAATCCGTTTGAAAATTAGCTTTATTTAACACCGCAAGGATTTATGTAAGATTATATGTTTTTATTGCAAAATCCATCGCTTTGAATACTCTTATTATTATTAGAATAGACTATAAACTAGAAATCAATCAGAAACAAACTTAAAAGCACAAATATTTTTGAAAAAATTCCTCGGGCTAGAAAATTTGTTTCCGATTGATTTCTAGTTTGTAATGCATTCTCATAATAGTTAGAGGATTTATGTAATTATCTTCGAAGAAGTTTCCGAGTATGGAATGTAAAATGCAAGTCACAGTTCACACTTGGTACCTCCGCTTTTCATTAACGTGATGGGTGGTGAGAACTTTCGCAGTACTTCGGACACAAATGAACCAACAGCTTCACGTACCTTCCGAAGCAAGGAGACCGAACACAAATTAATGTGTACCGCGGGGATTGAACCAAAGAACTCTGTGATAGCAGGCGAATGCTCTACCACTCAGCCACAGAGATGGTCTAAAATAGTCCAAGATATATAGTACTATTAACTAACGAACTAACGTTTAGTTCATTTAGTGTATCAACTGGAAATATTATGACTACAACGTGAGCATTGAATATTGCCGTTCCTTGGACTCAATTGCGTAGTTTTTGGCTTCTGGGGGATTTATTCGTTTGGATTTATGTAAACCTGAGTTAAATCACCAGGGAACCTTTCCACCAGAAAGGTTGAAAGCTGGTTGAAAGGGTCAAGACTTTTATGTAAAATCGCGAGAGATATCGACCGTGTGATAGGAGTTAAGAGCTTATAGTATTGGGTAGAGTTCTTATCTATTTACAAGTAGGTTTATGTACGTCACGTATGTATTTGTCGCAGAATAATAGGCAATAATTTGACTAAGTACGAATTGGACTCGCGCACAAGGTTCAAGGTTCCACCACACAATACGGCTACGTATCTCTAGAAGCATGCTAAATTACAGATGTCATAGCAACATAAAGGCGACACAAACAAGCCGCTAAAATGGTAGTGCCTGACAAACAATTCACGGTTCCCGCTGAATACGGAACCCTTATATATTTTTCTTGTAATCTTTACGCAATCACCTATTACCATGATTTGTTTATATTTTTCAGACCTCTTGTTTTGGAGATAAGGGAGGGGGATATGATAACGGTATTTTTTCGAGATTTTTTGTATGGGAACCACACTCTGAAATATTCTTTTTTAATTTTTACATGGTAGAGGCCATAGTATTGTGAAAAAAAAACAACTGGCTACCTATAACTGCTGAAGCTGGAGACCCCTGTGACAGACGTGACATACGGACGGAAGGACAGAGAGCGGAGTCTTGTGTTAGGGTCCTTCGGGTACGGAACCCTAAAAACGTAATTTGGCTAAGATCCCGGGTGTATGGCTAAGGTCCGGCAGATAGCATTTCACATAAAAACTTAATAATTTCTAGGTCGTCATAAAAAATTACCAAGAAGGCTAGCTATGTATGGCGGTCGCTCCAATATGTTACGCGATTCGCCTAGGACCCTAAGGCGCAAGACAGATTGAGAAGACGTAAGGCGAGGATGGGGTGATGACGGGGCACGGACGAGACGTTGACGCGACTTTTTAAATTATACTGAAGAGACGGGGCGCGGACAGGTCGCGGACAGGACTATAGAGACAGGGCGTGGTTACACGTCACGGTAACTTCGAGCGAGACTGAAATGCCTGGGATAACACCCCACGCTCCGCCCTGACCCTCGTTGCCTCTGCGTCGAGTCCGCGACGCGTCTTTTCTATATGTTTTTGAAAGAGCGCAGACGACGAAGCGTCATGCCTGCGTCTTGTCTCCGCCCCGTCTTCTCTGTATGTTTTGCATCGCTACACTTCTATTCATTTTGTATGAAAGGACATTTAAGTGGCGCCGCGTCTTTTTAGGCCTTTTTGTCGCAAGACAAACAGAAAAGACATAAGACGAGGATGAAGATGGGGCAAGGACGAGGCGCGAACGCGAGTTTTTAAATTATACCGAAGAGTCGGGGCGTGGACGGGATTATAGAGACAAGGCGCGGTGACACGTCACCAGCCATGGCGAGCTAGACTTTAGAATGCCTGAAATGACATTAAATATAATATAAAGCTACTCGTATATTTCATAACAAAGAAAAAAACCACTATTGCTACAAAATACATAATCTTTTTATCATAAATTGCTTAGCCATTACCCAAGTAATTTTGTTAAAAGAATTACCTAGTAACAATGAGGTAGGCAATTTCAGTAATGTCATCGTTAAATATGTACAGGTTTAAAAGAAGGACAACCCAGTCAACTCTGTTACGTTGTCTGTTTTAATACAAGTTCTATGTGTTGCCGTAGCTGTCTCTGATATTAATAAATAATTCAATCTTTTAGGACTTTAGGTTCATGAGTTTGCATCTATGCTTCTGTTATGTTAAACACAATTCTTGGAAGCTTCAAATGGTATTTTGGTGTGAAGCACGAACTAATTGGGTATAGGAAGTTTATGCGGTATTGAAAAACCATTTTGAGATAATACATTTTTGGCAATTCTAAGGATAACTTGGTTATTATGTCTAAAGGAAATATTAATAAATTGCTTGAAATTAAGATTACGAAACGAAAAAAAAAAAAAAAAAATCAAGGTAAATTTTCTTTTTAAACATGGCGAATTATATTTGCAGGGAAAACGATTTGTATCCTCTTCGAAACGCACAACTTAAGATGGTTCTTCTTATTTTCGAATTAGAAATATTAAATAAATGTGATTTATGGCATTTCCTGAACATTGTTATATGTTAGTTAAGCTTTTCCGGCAAAACTTTGTTATTTTATGCATTACGTTATAAATGTTTGGGCACACAAACTTAAAAGCGTGTTTGTTTGTTTGTTTATTGTGCGTTTCGTAGAGGATACGAATCATTCGAATTTTAACCATTTGCTACGCCGTAGCACCAATAATGTAGCAGCTACGTACGTAATGTTGCATCGAGAGAAGGATAGCAATGTATTTGTTGTAAATATTATGGTAGAAATTAAATACAAAAGAAACCTTTCGATATATATTTCAACCCACTTGGGGCCGTCGTCAGTCGAATATGGAATATTATCATAAATAAAATAGAGTTAACAATAAAATTAAAAACTTAACCTATTTTCTTAACCTATTTCATTTACCTTTTTGCTCTCATCTGGTGAAGGTAGAGAAGGGTGAAGGTATAATTTAACAGTAGTTTTTTTTTTAGGTTTCTTATAAACTAACCTAACCCAGTAAAATTGCATTTTAACGGCTTTGACAATTTACCTGCGACACATACTCCTAGCAGGCTGCTCGAATATGTATATTTATATATAAATCTATTATGAGTATTTTCCACTGATACCTACCAGTGGCGTGCACGGAACTTTTTTCCGGAAAAACAATCAGAAGATCAAGATTGACAATAAAAAAAATATGAAAAAATTTTAATAACGTTTTAAATACGTGGTTTTAAAGTATCGATACCAAAAGTACTAGTATCGAATGAAAAGTATCGAGTATGTACTTTTATTTACTCTTATCGTTTCATCACCAAACATTTACCATGCATGCGGGCTTTTATGTTGTTATAGCCCTGGAACTTTTCCCATTAAAAAGTTGCTTTTTGCATCATTTTTCGTCACAGTTTGCAGGAAAATTTGTTGAATAAACTAAAAATAATTGTAAGGATAGCAGCACAGTGGGAGTATTTTCCTACTAAGTATAATTGCGAACTTTGATGCCCTAAAGCTTAATAAAATTGCTTACTTATCTTACTGGCTTCATTATTTATTCTTTAAGAAAATGTCCTTTTTCCTTCACATTACTTTTTTATGATGATAGCTTAGCAGAATACACTATCTACTCTTTGAAGTAACTAAGTAAATAATTGTTGTATTCGATGGAGATTTGTACATAAAGGTATCGGTATTTGGATTATTTTGTGTACTGATATACCTAATATACATATGTACTATGCGTATAAACAAAGACAAGACGCACTATGTTAGCAAGCAGTTATATGTAATATATTTTCTCAAAAATATATTGTAATGTTATCATTTCATACCGTAAAGACAAGTCAATAAGTTCTTCATCCTGGAGAGCTATTTCAAGTCTCCAGCACCCCGACACTTCATAGTCCTAGCTCAAGTTATTTACCTACACTCTCACGCGCGCATCTGGCTTGTCCGCACACGCTTGTGTGTGTGCGTGAGCTAGTCTAGGGCTGGCAGCAAGCGTGTGAGCGTCGTCGGTCAAGAGGGACAACATTTATAGTCAGCAACTTATATGATTCTCTTCCTAAATTTTTGCGTGGTTAATCCCTAGGTCCTAGTTCTGGTTCCCCATGGATAAATTTGTATTAAAAATATATATATCGTCACGACTTGAATGCGCGAGAGGGTGTCAGAGGTGTTCCGAGTGCGAACTTTGAAATGCAAGTCACAGTCCACACTTGGTACACCAGCGTTTCACCTACAAATATTACGCCCCAACGTGGTGGGAGGTGAGCCCTATCGCTGTAAGTACTTTGGGCACAAACACACGATTTTTAGGACATACGGGTTTCCTCACTATGTTTTCCTTTACCGTTCAGAAAGTGGGAAGTACTTACCTATAAGCAAATACGATGCGCATTATGTAAATTCCGAAAAACTCATTGGTGCATGCCCAACCGCGGATTGAACCTGGATCTCAAGATTGAGAGGCCAGCGTTCTACTCCTGAGTTACCGCCGCTTTTTCATAACTTTAAAAATAAATTAACATAAAAGAAAATGGCTTAGTTCATCGGAAGGAAGCAAATTTGAAAAATCTCCGTTCTTTATTGGTTGCGCTGTTTTCTAGGCATTCATATATACCACAATAACGAACCATATTGATTAAAAATCAGCATCGTAATAAAACAAAACAAGATTTATACTTGCGATTGTCGGCACTTGATGAAACATAAAAAGCATCTCGATTTTGAACACAAACACTTGTACTATTTGTTTCATAACATAAAACAAATGTTATGAAACAAATAGTACAAGAGTTTGTGTTCAAAATCAAGAAAACAAAACAAAATACGCGCGCAGCGAACGAGTGCTACTCGAGCTCTGCCTGCCTCCAGATTTGCCACTAACTTGCGGGCGACCGCGGGGGACGTTAAATTCGCGCGGGGAGGTGAGTGTCGCTTCTTTACGTTGTAATACCTTATATTCTCTGTCTCCAGTAAGTGTCTGAATAAGTGTCCAGTAAATTCGTATTTTTTTACAACTATTCTTTTCTATGTTTTTAGGAGACAAAGGAGTTAAGCGGCCAGTTTAAAAATAAAAATAAAATTAATTGCAATTTCATGTTCAGAATGTAGGTATGTTTGGTTTATTTTATAATTGCAATAATTGCAATAACGAAAATAGATGAATTATATTGATTTTATAATAGACAATTAAAATTTAATTTATTGCTCTTACGCCCGTGTACGTGTAACGTTTTTCAATGCATAGTGTGAGGAAATAAAACAAATATAATCTTGTGAACTTTAAATTATGATTGGCTGAAAAGGACTCTATCCAGAGCCGTTAAAGAGTAGAAAAAAAAGTACAACATTTATGGTACACAGGAAAGGTTGCAGGTTAACCAACTTCTCGTTAATAAATATAAAAATAATAATAATAAAGCCCTAGAGCAAAATAATCAACTTTCTGTTCGGTTTTGATGCATAAAAAGTGGGCCTTTACGAGCACTTGCATTGAAAAAGTAGATAATGGAATTTACACTCCAGGACTTTTAAACGCTTGTAACTTTTGTATGTGTTTGATTTTGGTAAATGTTTTAGGTTCAAGTCATAGATTTACGTATGGGATTAGTTACACAAATTCAAAATTTAGGTAAATATTAATAAATGTTGTCAATTTTCACGTAGTCGGCGCTACTACTAACCCACCACCTCCGGTCAATCTAGGTCAGTCAAGTCAGCCCGTGTGTAGTAACTTTGCGTAAAGTAGAGCCACTGAGTGATGGCACTTATGACAGCTGCATTTAGTGATGAGATACATTTCAAATTTCGGTTAAAAATAAAAATCAAGTGTGAGTTTACTCAACATTAGACACGTCATTCAACATTCAATATAATGATACAAAAGGAAAATGTGTCAAAACCAGTGGCGTAGCTATCGGAGGGCTATGCGGTGTAGTGCCTCGGGGCCCCCAAGAGATGTGTAAATATCTAAATCGAAAAAAGTATTTTACTATCATTTATTTTCGTTTAGTTTAACTTCGTCATTGTTTTGTTTTTAATTAAATATTATTGCGTAACTTGGCGAACTCAAACACGACCTATAAAACATGAGAAACTTAAAAAAAAAAACATCTTTGTTTCTATACGAATTCTATTGCACAATAAAGCAACATTCAAATCGAAATAAAATAACCGAAACAAGTAGTACATCACTATCAACAATGAAGTATTACATTTTTAATTCACACTTGCTTATAAATAATAAGGATACTTTGTAGGCATTTAAACGTCATAGGCGCCATCACTCGATGGCTCTATAGTAGTTGATGTTACTTACCAACCCATCGCTCCCGTTCAAGCCAGGTCAAGTTGTCGGCCTGAGTGTCATAGTATCCGAGCTTCACGTAGTGGTTGTCATACAGCTGCTCAATTTGCGTCAGCGCTATACGGTCTCCTTGGGATGAGAACGCCACTAGACCCTGGAGAATAAAAATAATTAAATAAAGGCCAAAAAATTTAGTAATAGGGCGAGTTTTGTATATTAATTACTTCTCATAAAAATAAATTCTATAAATGTTGGAAGTGCAACCAGGAAGTTCATAAGAAATAGAGACACGAAAATTTCAAATATAATTATGCGGTCAAGAAAAATTGTGACCGACTAGAGAACTTGTCACACTATGGTGACGATTTGGTGTAACACGACTTCACTTATTTGACAGGACTAAACTTATTTTAAGCGTCCTGTTTTTTTCTTTCTTTAAAAAGACAAGGATGCTTAAATTAAATTTAGTCCTTTCAAATAAGTTAAGATGTGCTACACCAAATCGACCCCAATGTATTAACTATTATACGTACATGTAAAAAAATCTTCAGTAACAGAATGTGTCAGGATTTCTTTACCTAAAATTGTTTCATGGTGGGCCACCAATTTATTTTTCCGAATATACATATGTACACAGTAATCATACGATACTGGCACCATAATGTGCGTTATTATGCTACACAAAAAGTTTTCTTCTACTAAGAAAGTAGGTGTTAATACGTTTGACGTATTTCTTTAGCAAACAAATATCATAAAGTTGTACTCACAGATACTCCCAAGAAAGAAGTAGAATTAATAGCCTCGTAGATGTCATCTGCAATCTTTTTATTTGTGTACGTGAAGTTCTTCAGACTCAAGCCACTCTTCGCTAGCTTCTCCATAGTTTTGTTGAAAGCTACACCCCAAAAAAAGTCCTTTAGTAATCTGTCACAAGGATTTGGACTTTACGACTCTCGTAATAAAGTTGGTTATTACCTAGTGCGACAGCCCAAACGGCGTCATAAGCCAGCGGCGCTTCTTGGTAGCCTTCAGGAAATCTTTCTCCATCTATGTCGTACCCGGCCTCGCGTAGTGCCTCATTCAGTCGTGATCTGTGTCGACAAATAAACATTATGTCAGATACATTCTAAACCCTTCTATTCCTATAGGTTCGCTTAAGGGTTGTCGTATATTTTATAATACATGACAAGTTATGACACTACAATAATATCACTGTAATTAGTACGAGTACATAATACCTATATTAGGTATGAAATTTCCGTTTTGTAAGGAGAATTTTAAGAAAACTAAATTTTTAATACAAATATTTGTGCACGTTTTTGAGGAACGTAAAATGCAAATTTTATAAAATTTTGCGTACATGAATAAAACCATATTAAGCTAACAGCAACTTTAATTTTTCTTTTTTAATGTCAGCTGAAAATCAAACTGAAAATATAAACTAAATTTAAAACATAGATGTGAGACCTTGAAATCAACTTTCAAACAAAAACAAATAGTGGAAATAGCTATTGGAGTACAGGAATTATGAACTCATGAATCTGTTGAAAAATTTCGGCAATTTTATAGAAATATAACGACATTAACGATTTCATTCTATCGAAATGATAATGATAACGTAAAACATAACATTATTCTAGATTTCGGCTTGACACCAATTCAATTGAATAAATGAATACATACTTTATTGCACATGGTTAAAATATATAATTGAGTCAAGTCATTAATGTAATTCTTCTTTGTTGGCAATGTTAAACTTTTTTAAAAGTAAATGAAGCTTAAAAATAAAATTACAAAGTCACAAGGAAATCTCGACAATCGTGTCTCGTCTAAAAAAAATCTTTACAAAAATGTTTACAAATCCAATTACCTAATTAATATTTCAAAAAGTTGGTTTGTTGACTTAGCACAGCTTTGTACTCTCGCTAATGGCTATGATAATGTTTTTCATTAAAACGAAACAGTAATTTTGTTGAAACTCCACGCAGACGAAAAATAAATAAAATGTATACACCTTGGTGTAAGTAAACGTTGCTTTGTTTTGTACCTAGACATTTGCTTCAAATATTAATATTAACGAAACATGGTTAATCTACTAATTTTAAAATGAAATATTTTGCATTGAAAAAAACAGAAAGGTTAAACAAATTAGAGATCAAATAAATTCAGCATAAAAAGCTTATTTTTAGGGTTTCGTACCTAGAAATGAAATAAGGAATCCTTTTCACTTTGTTATCCGTCTGTCTGTCCATCTATCAGGATCTATCAGGAGCTTCTAACTAAACGCGAAAAAAAATAATTACCATAGTAGATGCTAGTGATTGTTGGCACTTGGTGGAGTTTATAAAACATTGTTTTAAAAAAACACTTGTACTTATCCACATATGTCATGTTGAGTTGAGTAGAAGACTACATTATATAGAATTTGAAATTTTCCAAAAAGATACTTATGATGAGACGAGATATTTAGCATCTAAAATACATACTACACACCTGAAAAAACTAAGGAACCTTAGATCACAACAAGAACATTTTCATTATAAAGAAACAGTGTTACCATCCCAGGAATTTTTCCCTAGACTACACAACAATACTAATGTTAGTTTCAATCAAAAAGAGATTTCGTTACTAGAGAAAGGTTTAAAATATTCTCTAAATGTACCGCTAACAAATTCGGATTATGATAATTTTGCAGCAGATTTAGAAGTTGCCACCTCAGATCCTCTATCAAAACACATTGCCAGTAAATTACTGAAGGAAGAGTCTCACAAGCAACCCATTAAAAATAGCAAATCTGGACACGATGAACTAAAAACCATCAAAAGTATTAGAGAAAAGGTGAAAGACAACAATCTCATCATCACCAAGGCCGACAAAGGGAACACAGTTGTCATTACAACAAAAACTGAATATGATGAAAAAATGAATGATTTTCTTTCCGATTCAGCTTATCAACAGTTGGATAAAGACCCTACAAAGAAATATAATGAAATAGTCAGAAACACGATAAAGACGGCAAATAGTATTTTCAAACACACGGATCACTATAAACTGAAGGTGTTGAACCCTCAAATCCCAAAACTGCTAGGTCTGTACAAACTACACAAGCAAGGATCTCCAATTTGCCCAATAGTTACCTACGTCAGTGCTCCAGCATACCCAATAGCTACAAAATGCAATGAAATATTAAAAGAGTTATCCATATTTAAGCCGCTACATACCATTCAAAATAGTTTAGATTTAGTCAATAAGATAAAAAATGTAAACGTACCTTCTCAAGCAATATTAGTGTCATTCGATGTAAAAAATCTATTTCCTAGCGTACCCATAGACGATTGTAAACGTGCAATGAATGAACTCTTGGTTGAATCAACAGTAGAACCACAAAAGATTATAGACTTAGAGCATACTATTTCAGTTTGCCTTGAACAGAATTATTTCATCTTTAATGACAATATATACAAACAGACGAAAGGCCTGGCAATGGGAAGTCCTTTATCTCCCGTATGCGCAGACATCTTTATGGATAATATTGAAAGACAGATTCTTCACTGTAAAAAGTTCAAAGACTCCGTAGTCTACTGGTACAGATACGTCGATGATGTTCTGTGCCTCTGGTCGGGCTCATCGGATGATCTACAGAATTTCTTGATCTTCATTAACTCAGTTAACAAAAACATACAATTCACAATAGAGATTGGCCACAAAGAGATTAATTTTCTGGATCTCACCATAAAAATTGAACACCAGAAACATTTTTTCAAAATTTACCGAAAACCCACCTTCAGTGATAACATCATCCATTCTAAATCCAGACACCCATTATCTCACAAATATGCGTTTTTCCATTCAATGGCCCACAGATTACTATCCCTACCTCTCAATAAAGTTGACTATAGCTTGGAACTAAAGACAATTAAGAAAATTGCCTTAAATAATGGATACAACCCGAAAATTGTTGATAACATAGTCCACAAAAAGAAATTAAAAATGACTAGAGCTCTATTATACCACCCAGATCCAACAGCTGAACCAAAGACAAAAAAGTGGTCTAAGCTACCCTTTCTTGGCCAAATATCACAAAAATGCTCACGCTTACTGAAAGATAGAAACCCTGCCTTTAAAAACCCTGCCTTTTATACAAACAACACATTAAAAAGACTATTAAGTAACAATTAAGACAAGACAAATTTTGATAAAAAAAAAACGGCATTTACGAGCTCACTTGTGCCAATTGCAATAAAAAATATATCGGCCAAACTGGAAGATCGTTCAAAACAAGAGTAGGCGAGCACTCCAGAAGCTGGCGTTTAAAGAAAACCAACTCAAACTTTGCTGAACATCTAATCAACGAAAATCACACCTTTGATTCGGTACAAAATTTCAAAACTTTGCATGTTTGTGGAAAGGGCAGAAAGTTATCACCCTTAGAAGCTCTGGAAATAAACAAACTGATCCATTTGAACCCAACTGACATTTCGAATCATCAACTGGACATAAATAATTCTCCATTATTGCAGTATTTCAAATAATTTTAATTTATTGTTATTATCAGTTTGACATCTAACCAATCTAACACAACGTTATCTAATTTTCATTTATAAAATTTGACATTTCTTAATTATTTATATTCACCCAATCATATTTAATATCTTGTTTCTATACAATTCTTATGACATACATTTTAATTTTAATTTTAATTTGTAACTGTTTACACAACGTTGACCAATGAGACATAATCCGTAATATATTGTATAGATTTCCATCACAACGTTTGACTCAACTTAGTTCCATCGTTTACCGACCATTTTTGATTTGAAATTCCCCTTCTGTCTGTTTGTTGTTTCATTTATTGCACGTCATTTTAGACATGATTGTAGTTTATAAGATTTATTTGTTAGTTAGGATGTGTAAAAAGCCCTAGAAAATGCTTTACAGCGAAACCGGTCGGGCATAATAAAGTTGTACGTAATATGTGGATAAGTACAAGTGTTTTTTTAAAACAACAAAATAATTACCCTTTACGTAATCAATTTCATATAAATTAGATCACCAAAAAACCTATGGGGTTATTCCAGTTGACTTAGAAACTTGAAATTCCGTTCAAAAAGAGGTCTAATAGCAAACGTATAGAAAAAAATTGGAAAATTACCTAAAATTAAAGAAGTTGTAAAAGACTAACTATCTCAAGAGATGCAACGCAAGTTTCAAGGTAAGTTGGTCATTTATAACTGCACGTGAAATAAGTTGGTGTTTTTTTAACGGTATGTACGGAACCTTCAGAGTACTATCTGCACTTGACCGATTTTTTAATTCTAAAAACGTTTTACTTAAAACAAACGAAAGTTATATCGCAACCTAGTTGATCCGTGACCGCATAATTGGAATTTATTTAAAAACAAACATCAAAACAGTGTTTTTACGATGTTCCCTTGGCAGCGTAAGCTAAGAAATCTAAGAATGTTATCAATCATCTCCAAGTTTCATGATTACATTTATTTTCCTTGCCTTTGTTTTTCAAAGATTACGTTTGCATTGACGTGATCCTGTTAACTTTGAATAATAAACACTTCAACAGTCGCAAAAAATACTGGGAGATAGTAAAAGAAAAAGAACAAAGATAAGTAAGGAATTCGCGTGCCAATAGCGGCAGATATAACAATAAAGTCCCCTCACGACTACAAATACTACGCCAGGCACGTAACTAGATTGTTTTTGGGATTTCAGTCCTTATACCTACGCTTTTTTCAATATTGTACAACCACCAAAGCTTTGTTGGCTTGGGTCAGCCATTCAATCGATCATATATTTTTGTACCATTGGCGTTTTATTTTCTATTTATTTTGCTTTAGTATTTTCGTGATATTCTTGAAGGATCGAATTCGCTTAGACTAAATTATTTTAAGGTATGTTATTTCGGAAAACCATTTCGGGATTTGGGTTTTATAAGCCGTATTTTAGAACCTGTGGTCTAAAAAACCTCATGATGATGAATATTTTTACGAAAAAGCTGCAACTTCCATTTGCCTTTGTGTGACGTCACTTAAGAAAAGGCTGTTTAGAAATGTGTCCTTTGTTATCAAGATAAATTTATAACAATTTGCTTCCGACTGATTTGACAGATGAGTAGACAGACAGAGAGAGAGACCACTTTTTTTATAAGCAAACACACATCACAATCAGTATATAATATCTAAAATTCTCAAGTGATGTCATATCCGACAATTCTTTAAAAAATCATAAAAAATATAGGGTTCATTTATATACCAAAATAATGAAAACTATGTCCTTAAATGGCGTATATACTCCAAAAAGAATAATTTAAAATATCTTTTAGAAATTAAGCTATGGGAATTGAATCCCCTCAGTGATCATCCTCGGTGCCTGCCGGTTAACTTTTTCATCTGGAAATGTGACGTCATAAGAATATTATGTTGCCTTCACAAAAGTTATGATAAGGCATTTTATTTGCGATGAAGAGAGCATGAATGTCGCAGACGAAATATCACATGAGCTTACACAGAAAAAGTTGTTGTCGTGAAGAATTTGGAAGTTTGCGGTAAATCGCGCTGTGATTTCTGTGACATGAGCGCTAACTTTGGTTTGGATTTGATTTGAGTGCTAACGAGCATTTATGAAATAAGTTACACAACTTTTTTTTGGAAATAAGGATTAATTTATGACTGGGATTCATAACATAACTTAATATAAACACTGTTTATTGTGCACCAAAAGAAGAACAATAAAAAAAGGACAATACAAATTAAGAATATATATATATACTCGTATATATGAATGCACATGTTATAGAAAATTGTAAGATGATCTCCACTTTAATTTAATTGAAAAGTAAATATATATATTTTTAAGTTTAGCATAGTAAAAGGGGCAGTCTGAAAACCAGCGTTGTTTTGTTGTTACACAACACGCAACATGTCTGAGACTGTTCCTTTTGCCACATAAGTGCAGAGGAATATTATTATTTAGTTAAGTTCTCTAATTTAACATGTATTTTTTGTATTTATATGTACATCTTGTGGCAATAAATACCTTTTGATTTGATTTGAAAATTTAGGTAATAATGGGCGGTCTTATTACTTATAGCGATTTCCTCCAGACAACCTTTGGGTGGGAGATATTTTATGTTGGGACCCCACTGAAGACGAGAGTCTATCGTAATGCCTAAAAACTTAGTTTCGTTAACCAACTCCAGCTTGGACCCCTGTAAAAGCAAATTAACATCCACTTGAATTACATTTGGTAACGTAACGTACATTTTGTCTTTTTTGCGTTTAAAACTAAATTATATTATGGACTATACACCCTACTTTTGGACTACAGACCCTACACCGTTCACGAATAACTTGATTAGAAAAGACCGGCTATAAATAAAAACTGTCAACACTTTCCAAATGGAAATCTATGTTTGGGGATCTTCGTAGATAACTTTATGAATTTCATTGTGATATATATTTTGGTAACGTTCTGAATCTTTGCCAGAGCTGTTACATTAGGTAAGTATGTACGTCACTGATTTTTTTTTGGGTCTTGTTAGAGGTAATCTCTACTAGAATTAAGTATGGTATAGTATAATAAGTGATAAATCGTAAACGGTAAAAAACGTAGTCTTTTTAGGTTTTCTGTAAGCCTAACTACAATATTGACAGTTTATAAGCTGATTTGAGTAGTCTTATAAATAGTTAAAAGAGTGCGTGCGGCCATAGACAAGTGATCCGATGAAAAACTCGCCTTTTTCTAATTAATCGAAACAGAACACTTAAATTCAAAATTCACTCAATAGTTATGCAACGAAACCTTATTACCTAAGTATTGTGTATGTTGCCATCACAAAGTTTCCATTGGTTTCTGTAATTTGAACTTTAAAAATTTAAAATTTTAAAATTATTTGCTGACAATAAATAAATTACAAATAAACCTTCCCATCCCAAACGAATAAGTTGTATTTCAGTAATTATCAATGCACTATGATGTGTCTGACGTGTAAACACGAAATATACGGTGCGTTTCGAAAAAAAACCCATCTCAACGCTCACTACGAGTACCAACGCCGTGTACAGCGTCTCCATAACAAATATTTATCCTACAAAATTAAATTAAGGTGATATATCGTCCGTGCAAAGGTCCCCGTTACACCAGGCGGAAATACCCGCTGCCCTGCGCTGTGCGAGAGGGCCGGAATCGGAGAAAATTGACAAAAAGCCAGTTTTAAATTAAAACAAAATTAACTAAAATAGCTTTGAAAATATTCATAACCAGTAAATTAGGCATTGTTAAAACCCATCTAAATAAATAAATATTTTTAAAGTCTGTATATGCTATCCCATTTTGTCAGAATAAGTGTAAGCTCATTTAAATTATTATTTCTATGGAGTGAAATTCCTCCAACCGCGTTTCTGACAAACCATAATCTAGAAAAAGGTCCTAAAATTGTTAAACTAATTTATTTAACTTGGGACTTTTTTTTCACGGCAGGTAAATAACTTCAAAAAGTATCAATTTTGACGATATTCCCCCTGAACACGGTTGCGCTGTCATTTGTACAATATTTTTTACATTTTAAGTGACAGGTTTACGTCAATTATCGTCACGGGGCCCGTACTGAATCTCATTAGGTGTTGACACCACCCACACCAAAAGCAAATGAAAATTCAGCCACCATAAATATAAAATACCTGAAGTCCTCAGAAGACATGCCCGAGATAGTGGTCTGGTTGACATTCTGATTCCACATCAGCGCCTCCGTCGTCAGGTGACCTTCAGCTGCCTCCCTCATTTGTTCCACTGTACACTCGATGCCTTCGCGTTCCAGGTTCGTCTCGAACCAGTTGTCTTCGTACCACCCTGGGGAAGGCAAAGGTGGCTGGTGTATTTGAAGATATGGCATAAAAAGGAAAGGCATATGGGCTCATAAAAGTAATGTTGAAGTTTCGTAGATAAACAAATCACCGTTTGGTTCCGTTTGAGTCGGTTGAGCAAAGCCTTTATGTATATCTATTTGTACGTCTATCCATCCGATCGTCCGTTTGTTTATTTGTCTAACCGTTCACCGAAATACTCGAACTCGGCTGCTCTTTGCCTATAAGTGGAAAATTAAATATACTTTTTTTTAAGCTTATTTATTCGACAACAAAATAGTACACACTAATTTAATAAATGGATCACAAAAACCCCTCAGGGTTTATCTATGATCCATTAGATCACTCTTATCTTACAATTATAATAACTTATCATTATAACTTCGATAAGTGTGCTTGTCAAACACATTTGTATTTTCAATAAGTGCTTGCTACTACGGCGTAATAATAAACTGTTATTTAATAATTAACATTCAATTGTTATAGAATAATTAACATTCAATTGTTATAGAAAATAGTACGAACAAATCTAGTTTTCTTTGTATTACCTATATGTTAAGTTTCAATATTCTTTAACATTAATACACAGGTACCAAGCAAATAATGTTTGAATTAACACTCGATAGATGTACAAAAAATAATAACTAAGACCTTATAAAAGAAAACATTCGCTAGTTTAATCTTATAGAATTAATGAATTAAATGAGACTTGAGGATAATTCATGATTTATATAAAAACGGTTCACCTCAATACGTGGTATGATCGGGAAAGCCGACCAGTTTCAGCAGATTTAGACTGCCTAACGTCGGCGTAACGTCTGAGGCGTAACGTCGTCGCGTAAACGTCTTTACTCGCCCAGATGAAGGCAGTCTAAATCTGCTGAAACTGGTCGGCTTTCCCAATCATGACACGTATTGAAGTGAGGCGTTTTTATATAAATCATAGTTTAATGTTGTTTCTCTGTGGGTGTGGTTTTTCTATCGGCAGATTTATTTAATTCGTTAGGTAAGGTATGTTTTAAGATTATCCTTACCTAATTTCGTTCGAATCAATGAATTAGCTTATAATTTATCAAATAATTATGTTTTTTGACAATAAGTGTCATATTAAATAGATGCCAACAAATTATTAATAAAAATTATTCAGGTAATAACTACAATATATGTACGTATTTACTAAACATTAACCAATGAAGCTTCGGGTATCTGATATACATTCGGGGGTTATTCAGATATTTATCGGTCGATACATTTTGGTTAACAATGGCATAAATGGCTTACAAATAATTACCCGTATTTTCAAGTAAATACAGAATACGGATTAACGAAGTGTAATTGCTTTTAAAAGCACATTTCAACCGAGCAGAGTACTATTGATTTAAAATATGTATTGTATGGTTGATACTAAATGACTATCACCCTTACTAATAAAAATATGTTGTACCATGCTTATAACAAACTTATACTAAGTATAGTTATGCTGAGTATAAGGTTAGAATAGGGACGGAATATTTTCTTACTAAGGAACTAGGAATAACTTCGACATAACTATTCCATCGTTATGTCAATCTCTCTAATTCATTCGTTCAAAATCCATAGACAAGAGAGAGAAAAAAAGATATTTTGTTCTATGGTTGCTGTCATCTGTCACAACTTAGCGCTCAAAATTCGTTTTTAGCGCCTAGCGGAAAATCTAGCGCTATTTCGGAATGAGTGTTGCTTCATTATTTTAGCACTTTTTTGGAATAATTTTGGGAAATCTAGCGCTATTTTGAAATAAGTTTTGTTTCAGTGATGATAATTCTACATGCAATTATTTAATTTAGTATAAAATTGATTTATCTTCTTTTAAAAATTCTTTACGGCTCTATAAATGACGTATTTTTTTAAAAAGCCAATGAATTACAATCAGCTTATCAATATGGCCACCAATATACAACATAAAACTAGCGCTTCTTTAGCGCTTTTTATAAAAAAATATGTTTAGCGGAATCGAGCGCTTTTTTACATCGGAGTTAGCGCGCAACACTCAATTGGACCTTTCTTGCGTTTTGCATGTCATTAAACAGGTTCTCCAGGTAATCAACTTCCTCCACCGCTTCAACTGCCCTGGCCATTTTATGAAATTCCGAAAAATCAAACACAAAATCACGCGCACCACAACACGATGATAGGTTATACTGAACTTAAACTAGGGTAGGGGTTGGAATAACGGAACAAAGGGCAGTTACGCTGACGTTATGCTAGGTTTAAGTTATTCCGTGTTTATTGGTTGACATTTTGCTCATTCCAAAGTTATATTCAGCATAACATTTTATTCCACGTTTATTAGTAGGGCTGTATGAGTATATCTACTTTTATTAAAATTTTAAGATTTCAAACACATTTGTGGATAGGTTACTTATACAAGATTCGAACTTCTAAAACGGCACACAACATAAATGACTTCAGTCAATTACGTAGTATTATTGCATATTGCAATGTCACATTGTAATGTGGAAGCAGTGGAAGTGATAATTATCTCGAGCGACAAAGAGACAAGACCTACATGTTGCTGTGCGTCGTCCCATGCTACGTCCGTCGTGCACTAACGCCAACGCGATACTGAGTTCAGGTTGGCAAATTAGCCAAATTTTAAAAGTTTTAATGCAAAGGCGATTATGATTTTATTTGTGTGAAAAATTCCCGTTGCCCATTTGGTAATATCACTTAATCATATACGATGCTATTGATAATAGTTATACTCACAAATTATATAGGAATAAGTTTGAATATATTTCGTCAGCATATCGCAGAGTCGGACTTATCACGTTCTGCCTAGGCATATCATATTTCTGTTAAAATTAGAGAGGTCGCCTCGCTGCGCTCCACTTTTCCCGGCTTTCCAAATTTATTCAAGTACATTCTGTACATGTAAACCTAAAACGCTCCTCCTCGCTCCGCTCGTCTTCGCACCTATTTTTGACTTTTAGTACAAGATTTTCGATTTCATATTTTATCATCTACCCAATTCTACGATTTGCCCATGACATATGCATAGATAAATCCTGGGCCCTTTTTTAGTATGTTGCCAAATTATGTTGGCAGATTTACGTCTTTATGGAGCGGTCCGGTCGAGCTCTAACTTCTACTAGCGTACCATATATTTATTTACAAATACCTCCCAGAGGGGTAACCAGAGACCACAGATCTCCATCTGCTACGATCTCAACACACTTCATAAATTTTTCCAAATCCATTAATCAAGTAATTGAGGCTCTTCTATTGCAAGTGCTTTTGACTCGACCCTTTTTTAGTATGTTTCCAAATTGGTTGGGATACGTCTGCTTGGGGGTGGTGTATTATATTGCTTTCTAGTCTTTTTTAACTCATCCTCTTTATATGCCTAAACAAGCCAAAAATTCCTACATTTTCTACACCAGTAGTCAACTTCTTCTAACGGGCCGCAACGAAATATTGTTGTTGCATCATAATTTTTATAGGATTACTCACACAAAGTGTTTCCCTAAAAAACAGTTTCTTTTATTTGTAACTATCCTTCTTCCAACCGCTATGATTTATCTCTTTTCTTCATCCATTTCCTTCGCCCGCTCTAGTTATAGAGCAGCCCGAGGCGAACAAATGTGTGTTGCTTGTACCTTTCCTTACAGAAGGCAATTTTCATAAAAGTTAAGCGAAATGGTTTGTAACAGGCAGTAAATTTCGTATTAATAAACCAATAGCGACTTCGTTTGGAGTGGAACACTTTGATCGCATTATAAGTATGTGATTACGTTATAAATTTTATAGCGCTTAAATAAGCCAAATTGTCGGTAGTTCGTATTAGCTTATTGTGCATAATATATAAAGGTATTAAAATATAATTACTTTTTAAAGCTTCCTGATTTGTTTTCTGATACGTATATATATATATGTGTATATGAGTATATAATTAAATAAAATACTTAATATTATCAGCTGGACTGGGAAGAGGGCTAGAGAAAGAAGAAGAAGACTTAATATTATCAAATAATGGTCATTGTATAAGAAAAGGCGACAACAACAGATTTAAACACTGTCTAAAGTTAAATATCGTTTTGTAGTAACACAGTATATGTTCGTTCACAGATTATACAAGGTGTAACCATATTTGAAGAGCTTATTCAGTCAATGATATAGAACAACTTTTACTAAAAAACAAACCCTGTATCTCTAAAAAAAAATCAACTGTTTCATAGAAAAACGCAACGCCGCTCGGCCGAAACGTATGGAAGGATAGACTTTTTTTTTTGAGATTTCAGGGTTGGCCCCATAGTAAAAGTTGTTCTATATCATGGACTGAACAAGCTCTTCAAATATGGTTACACCTTTCTGTTACACGTTGTATAGTGGTTATTAGGTAAGTGTACGTATAAGAATCTATTAGAAATACATTTTTTGTTGGTTTACCCAATTAGCAGAGCACATAAATGAAAATTCGTGTAACAGAATTTATAAATAAGATTTTATTATATAGCAAAATTTATACCAGAGCTAGAGTGAGCTATCAAAAACAAGGCCGAATGAATTTTACGGCCATCGTATTTGTTTATTTTCCCTTGTTTTGTGGTTGTATCGCTCATTTACTGCCTTAAATACAAAGATAAATTTGAAATGTACTTATCTGGAATCCGATTACAAATGAAATCATTTCAAATTCTAAAAGCTGCGATCTTCAAATTCCCCTGCTTAAAATAAGACTTTTGACTTTCCACGAAAGTGACTCCCAAAAGTATATAGCTTCTCGTATAAAACGGCGATTTATTAAAACCAAGGGACATTTGTTACGTTTCTAGGGTTCCAGATTTAGAACCGATCTTTTATCCGGTTGTGGCAAGTTGTTTGGCAGGGTTGAAATTTATTCAAATTTTCTTTCTCAGCTCAGTGGTAACATCGAATGACGTTGACTATACAAACGTATCTAGCTAAATAAACAAAACTAGAAAAATGAAATGATTTTAGCTGGTAATATATCGATAGCAAGAAATTTTCAATTGTTACCAAAATATCAAAAGATATTGCTGCTTGCGAGGCATCTATTGGTTTCAAGCCTGATATGTTTGCTGTAAATGTATTTTTATACACTGTGAGTCGCTGCTTCGAGCTATCGAGTCGGTCATGTAATGCTCCGATTCGGTGTATTTTTAGATTAGAGCTGTTCAGCCTTCTGTGGTATCAGATTCTATTTGTCTTTTTGTGATCTTGAATAGTATATTTGTTTTTATGTTATTTGCAACTCGCAAGTACATGTCTACATGTATACATGTATGTCTACATGTAACGTCTGATACAAAAAAAAAAACACTAAACGTATTTGGATTCAGTTTTAACTGTTACTCAAGAGGCTTCTTGAAGAAAGTTTCAAGATCACGTTGTATCTAACAGGAGCTGAGCAGTAAGTGGATTTCGTTGTATTTGGAGATTTATTTTTTAGATGATTTTAGTGAACAAAATAGTAATATTTTGCGCTGCAACAAAATGGAGCGGGACAGTCACCATATTTGTGAGATAAGTGGCTGCGGTTTTGAGTATTTAAAATGATGCAATAATAATAAAACCATTTTTCAAGACATCTTTCATTCTGAAACTCTAAGTCTCTCAATTCTCACGTCCACTGTAAACACCTACAGTATTCATGGATCTTCAAACAAACTACTAACATCAAGTGGAAGAACGTGAGGATAATTCTGATTTGATCTTTTCGTTGGTTTATTTTATGTGCAATAAACTTTTATGGCGGAAGATTTCCTGTCCCTATAATTCCGGGCGGTCCGGACTTTGACAACCTGCCGAACTTGAGTTGACGTATTGGCGGAATGCCAATAACCACATGTAGCCACATCCACCCTCGATGATCTATTCAGACCTTGAGCTACTTCACTAATAACCCTCTACATGTCACAGCGACTTGTTAATCAATGTACCATACAGTAATGGGACACTCGTGTCACGATGATTGAACGCTACCGTATTAGCTACGAGATTGATTCAATTATGGTTATTTTGAATTTTCGATCAGAAATTGGAATAAATATTCAGCTAATCCTGGTGTTTACCGCTAGAGCTGTTTTAAACATCCGTAACGAACGCTCTCATCCCAATTTCGACTCATGAATAAGCAAATCCCGTTTCATTGCTGACTGGACTTCAACAATCACAAAGTAAAATATATATTCAAAATACAGCATCTCGACGCAAGCTGGCAGCAGTAGCGCTCTTATTATCCCTTCGTCACGAAACATGCAAATCATTCAAATAAAACTCGTAAATTTTACAGCATAACTTTGCTGAGCTAATAAACAACTAAGCCAACCCAAAAGTTTACAACATGTCCGACGAGCCGATCGCCATTTCATTAACTCGGATATCATAAAGCCAGTGATAAATTATTTCCAACTTTTCATGATGAATGTGGAATGTAGTTTACAAACAGATTCCTTTTAATTAACGTTTCTCGTATTTAAGATGGGACGCAGTTTAATGATAAATCTTGAAAGGATGAGTTACGGGAATGTTGAAGACAAAATGAAAGTCTCTTTCTCGTTAGAATTAAGATTTATTTAATTAAATTTTGTTTCCTAACCCACTTTTTTAAGTCTCTTAAATCATAAACGAGATTGGAACAAGGATTTGAATTCCTTTTTTTGAACATAGTCCTATTAAATCGGTCAATATATTTGGGACTAACGCAAATCTACCTATAATCTACCTATATAACTTAACCCGGCGTGAGTGAGGTCAGGTAGGTATGTCATACCCGAGAAGTTTTTAAACGCAGATTATTTGTTGTCTTGAGAGTCCTGTCGTTTCAATAGCTGGAGGTAAGGGTGCGAGGGGTGAGGTACAGTATTGCGTTTAGTTTAGTGTTGCGCCGACGGTGACGGTAGATACACATGCGTACACGTGGCCGGGGTACGTCACACCCGACCTCGTAGTCGGTGTTACATTTTTGTGTCGACGATTAGTTTTTGATTTATAGTTATTTATAGGATTTTATAATTTATTTATGATTTTTCAAGATGTCTTATGAAGAAAATGAACGTCGGCTACAAGAAATATTAGAAAACTGCCCAAGTGCTAGCTCCTATAACTTAGAGAGCGAAGTATCTATTTTTTCAAAGAAAATTTAGATACTTTGTTATTTCAATAAAAAACAATGCTTTTTGTACTTAATGCTGGTATTTTATTTACTAATCTTGTTGAATGTATACTATTATTAATATATCTCAAGTATAAATGCTAATTACACAATCATAGTATCAAGAATTGGACATCAACATTTTGGGTATCTCCTACCCGCCTCATAGCTAGTGTAACAATTTCTCACCTCACTCACGCCGGGTTAAGAAAATAATTGCACTAAGCTGAGCGTCGTTCTTACAGTACAATGCTTACACGATCTCCATGACTACTTTACCTGCGTGGTATTCGTATTTGAGTCATCTCTGGGGAACTCCCCGATTTTCTGGGCCCTATGGGTCAAACGTCCGTGAAAAGAATTAACAAAATAGCAGGCAGCATCACACTGTGCCCGTGTTGCAGTTTGATGATCTCGTGACCCGGTTACTAAGATTTCGGTCTTAGTAGGTATACCTGAACATAATTAAACAATTTTGAAAGATAGGTAAGTAGCGGATTTCGCGAATGAATACTTACGAAACCGCAAGAATTCCGCGTACGTGATTATGCAGAGCGGTGACACGGCCAAACAATACCACCGCATTAGTGCACCCAGTGCCTAATAAGGCACCCAGTTTTTTTACTAAAATGGTTGCTGCACATATGTGCATATGTAATCCAATGGCAAAGACTTTATTAGCTTTGATAGAGGTGATTATATGTTGGCTCATTGGCCTCTTTTTCTTGGACGGATAATACTAATAATTACGCAGTGAAACAACATATTGGAGGTTTTCTAGCTAATACTGAAATCATTTGTAGGCAAAAAAATATGAATTTTAGTAAATTCACTTCATGTACCTAGTACTTAATTTATGAAAAATATGTTGGAAATGTTTTTTTATTAGAAAAATCTTAATACATTTTTTAAAAGTACGTTCAGTTAATAAAAGACCAAGAAACCAAATGCATTTTTTTCAATATAAGGAGAGACCTCATTTTTTTTTTTTTTTTTTTTTAATTTATTTACCGTTTACAAAATATTATAACATAAAATAATAATAGCAGCTAAAAACCACAAAGGTTTAAACTTGTGCTATCGTGAGTCACGTTACACTTAGCTACGAGAGCAAAATAATAATTTGACACTAATAAACAGCTAAAATTATAATGTATACATAGTAATTTGTTATCTTTTACTGGAGCTAGGTAAGCGAAAAAATTTGAATAGATAGTTATGATGAATTATTTGGATCAAGAAAAAGTTTTTTTAATTTAGCCTTAATATTAATAGGAGTTAAACTGTTGCAAAGATCGGTAGGTAAACTATTGATAAGCCGAGGCACCATAAAACCGGTTGTTCGCTCGCCATACACATTGTTAGCGCGCTGTGTGAGAAGCCGTTTTTTAGCAACAGAACCCTCGAAAGTCTGGCTAGTTTTTGTTCTAGGGTCAGGTCCAGTCTTACGGCTGCATATAAAGTCAGATTAAGCACCTCGTTTTGCGTCAATCAGAACTGCATGAACTCTATGACGTTTAGTGCGCCCTCAGCCGTGGCTGTTACGGCCACCAAGAAGCACGCGCTAATGAAAAACTGCATATTTATTTTATAACTCGGCTTCTAGATGAAATTATTAAAATGTTTAGACGGAGTTATTATTCGCTTATTTTTAGTACACATTTCAAGGCTGTGTAATTTAACCTTTAACTGACGTGGTATACGTCTCACAGACGTGATTACTATTGTTATAACAATATCTTTTTAAATACACGACGCGTGGCGCTACCCCTCCCTCTACCTTCCCCTCTTACCATCTTCTTACCGCCAGTCACGGCCTCGAGCGCGTCGAGTGAACACGTTATCACGCAGAAGCAATCGCCGTCTGACAGACGTTAGTACGGTGTTTATGTACAAATCTTTGCACGTCTCTTGGTCGTGACCTCTGTGTTTACGTTGATATGCTCATAGTGTCTAATTGACGTGACCAGGTCCAGGAACGCGGAAAACATGTGCGGTTTGTCCCAGTCGCCTAAAAAGAAGGACAAAGTACTGTTGCTATCATTGCAAAAAGCCAATGTGCCTTACTTGCTGCCTTCAAGTATGCAATGACTGTAAGCTACGACAGTAAAAAAATACCAAATTTGTGCCTTGTCATTATTTTTATTATTAGAGTAAGGATTTTAGTTTTTGTTGTTTTTCAATTATAATTTATAGAAGTAACGATTGTTTGAGTTAATTTTTCGATTTATACAAAAGTTTTTTTTTTATAAAGGCTGAACTAAGTTCCTAAATTCAACTAAGTTAATTTTGTGACTTCATAAATAAATGTTAATAATTATTAAAATAAAGATGGCAGTTTTATTTTTGTTTGTAATTCAATTACCAAAATATATATCCATCTATTTGTGAAACTCATACAGTTGGTATTGTTTGGTAAAATTAATTTAATTTACATTAATATTTTTACGTCTGTGAGACGGTACCTCAGCGTTACAGTTACATTTAGACCACGTCGTCAGCCAAAGGTTAAGGAAGGCCAAAAACATGAAATTTAGAGGTAACTTCGTAATTTTTTTCTATCAAGCGAACTTAAAGCTTTTGTGTTTTTTTTTAATTTTAGATCAGCCCGATAGTCAACTACATACGTTATTTTTATTAAACTGATTGACCAAGTTACTTAATGTGAAATGGTCATTTGAAGTTTTGCATCTGACCTTATACGGACCCCTAAGTCACAGCGCCACAAAATATCGCATATATGTTATTCTAGAATCCACTTTTCAAAATAGTAAATGTTTGATGTCGATACGTCAAGTGGTTTTCGAGATTTTTTTGGTAACAAACCAACAAAAATTTTCATTTTTATATATTAGTAGGTTGGTATGAGATAATCATTTTTGTAAAAAATTGGATTACCATCTAATCCTTTTAAGATTTCAGCACTATTCAACCTGTGCATTTTTGAGTGATGTTAAAGTTATATAAGACAAAGACGTTGAAATTTTGCAGTGTTGATGTTTTTCTTTTAACCTTAAAAAAATGCATACATATACCTACATTACGGTATAAAAAAGGCAGAAGAAAGGTAAAACTGGATTAGCGGATCTCAGAATGGGGATTGCTTTTAAGTAACTTTCGTACAGAATAAACTAATAACCAACCCCTCTGTTTGGTGTTCGTGTAGACTATGAGAAAGCCTTCGACTTTTTAATAAAATTTGAAGTTTTTGTATGCTGCACTTTACATTAATATAATAACTTAATTAAACAGTTTTAAACGCTATATTTCAACCCCTCAGTGGGGTTGTCATCAGGCGAATAGAAAAAAAAACCGGCTAAGTGCGAGTCAGACTCGCGTACCTAGGGTTCCGTGTTATGGATGATAAATTTAATTTTGTAATTTTTTTTCGTGAATTTCTCAGCCACTTTATTTTTCAAATTCAATTCAAATTCAAATAGGTTATTTTGCAAAGTAGGTATATACGAGTATAATACACGTTTCACAAGTCAAAGTTTAATCTTATGAAAATATATGTAATAAAATAATAAATGTACATGAACTAGATTAAAGGTTTATTTAATTTATGTAGCAATATATATACGATTAAAATTATAGGTAAAATATATATTATACAAGGTGAAATCCAATCAACCGCCCGAACCCATACCGGAGACCTGTTTTTTCTGTAATCATTACGTAAACACATATTACCATGATTTTTTAAATATTTTTTGGTCCACCAGTATTGGAGATAAGGGGGAGGACATACATTTTTTTTCGTTTTTCAAGGATTTCTTGAATAGAAGCAACTAAATATAACCAAACTATATATTTTTACAATCAACTTCTTAATACCTACAATTTGGTACCCATTTTCTTATATTTCTCATTTAAGCTCAACTTTTTTTAAATTGCTACAGCTTTCCTGTAATTGGGCAGCTATGATCAATAATCGTAATTTTTTTCATATTTTTCGGTATAACAGTTCCGGAGATAAGGGGGAGGACGTACATATTTTTGTGTTTTTCTTAAAGATTTCCCGAAACCAGTGCCAGTAAATATACTAAAAGTATATATTTTTACAATCAAATTTTAAATATCTACAATTTAATACCCATGTTGTATTTTTAGGATAATATTTTTTATTTTTCTCTCTTTTGTTTTGGAAATATTTTGAACAATTTCAAATTTTTCATATTTTTTTTTACACCGTAATATGCAAGAAAATTTTTGTGCCAAATTTCATGTCTTTATCTTTAACGGTGCTAACGTTAGGAGGCTGTGACATACGGACGGACGGACGGACGGACAACGGATTCTCACCATAAAGTTCCTTTTGCACCTTTTAGGTACGGAACCCTTCAAATATTATTGACGTCTATTGATATAAAAATATAAAAAAGTATATTTTAAATCATAAACCAGACTTTTTAAGGGAGAATTTAGTCAGCCGGCGCTAGGTGGCGTTATCATGCCTTCAAGTTTTGTGAGACGAAGTATTTTCTTTAGTTATATTTTCAACAATATCTATTATTAGAAACTATGATAAAAATAAATTTCTATGTTTGAACACTCGGCGATTTATCCATCGCAAGGAGATATAAATTAACTTTATATCATTGCAGTATAGAAACGCAGAAAGAAAAGTAAATCTGGATGTGAGGAGTTCTGAACCGGGATTCGAACCCGGGTCTATTATTTGGTAATAGAAAATTTTGCTAGCTATTTCAGTTTTATTTAAAGAAATAAATTTAAAAAATCTCTTAGCCTGAAACCGTCCCTCTCACACTGCTCGTTTTACTTGAAATATTGGAACGCATGTTTGGTTTTAGAATATTCATTTTGGCTATAGAGAGCCTATCGTGGATATGTGTAGGAACCATCGATAATCTCTTGCTGTCAGTTGTGCAGTATTACAGAAATTTATGCTGTCCATATACAATAACTCGGGTTGCTATACTTTTTCAGAAAAGAAACAACTTTTTAAATAACCCGAGAAACATAATATTAAAAAAAGTATTTAACCCGTAAGCTTATAGATAGCTGTGCCACCCGGCACAGGTAAGTCAAGGTCACAGCAAACGTTCAGTATGAGTAGTATTTATGTTATATAATATAATATGGGTATAGTTGGAAAGCCAAAAAGACAAACAACAATAAAAAAATTAAAAAAAAACTCCACAATAATAAAAAAAAATTGTGGGTTGTTGTTTTTGACCTAAATTTTACGCCACCCTTAATTCTTTGTTTTAATTTATGATTAAAGTTATATTTTTTATATTATTATAATATTTGAATAAATAGATATATATTTATATATATAGCCAAAACTTTTTTCTATATACTTTATTCCGTACATAAAAAAATATTATTTTTTCTTTTTTTTTCTTTTTTAAACTTATAGAAAATGTATTCTAGTTTAAGAAAAAAAAAAAACAGCATCAGATTTTGACAACTAGTTTAGGAAATAGAGCAAAAAAGAAAATTGGCGCGAAAAATTGGCGGGAAAAAGAAATTCGCCAATCATTCTACAGGTTAAGTATGATGATCAATTTGCAAGGTTTGCAACGAAACAACAATAACTGGACACATAAAAACCACAAATTTATCCACAAGTTAAGAGCGGTGTCGCAGCCAGATTGTCAAAAACCCGCTTTTTTCTAATTAATCGGAACAGAACACTTAAATTCAAAATTCACCCAATAGTTATTCAACAAAATCTCATCTATGTATCGTATCGTATATGCTGCCATCGCATAGTTTCCATTGGTTTCTATTAAGGGCCTTACTATTGCCAAATGGGTACTTTCTAAAGCCTACTCCTCGTTTATGGCCAAACCAAAAATAATGAAAAAATGTATTATAAATAATCAACTCTTAGACAACATATGCAACATTTATTTTTTCATACCACCAAAACTTCTACATGAATTTTTTTTTTTACTGAATGGTGTTTTTTGACCTCAAATTCCCTACTGCTCCTGAGTGGCTTGGCCGATTGAATTCATCTATGCTTTGATAAATAGATAAACTTTATAGCTATAAACATAACATAAGATTATTCAATCGAGTAATCACGTCCAAGTGAAAAGTATAATTTTCTCCTATTTCGCCCTATCAAGGACGCAGCGAGCGTCGTAACAGCCACTATGCATTGCGCGCTGATATGAACGTTATTTCAATGTCGTTTCCGTTGATATTCGTAGTGACAAATATCGAGCTGCTAATTTGGCGATGGTAATCGCCTTAATTAGAATTTCAACCCAAACAACATATTGAAATTCAAAAAATTTGAAATTCTAATTTACAGAAACCAATGGAAACTTTGCGATGGCAGCATACACAATACATAGGGAATAACTAGTTATTGAGTGAATAAAAATTTAAGTGTTCTGTTTTGATTAATTAGAAAAAGGCGGGTTTTTCACAATCCAGCTGCGAAACAGCTCTTAAGAAATATCAGAACGTTATTACATTCCGCTCAAGCTTATGAAAAAATTGTGTATGCCAATAAAAAGTTACTTATGGCTATAAGGCGAATAAAGGCGGCGTTAGATAGAATATCACGTGGATATCTCTCGCTTTATGGCCCCGTGGGGGGGCGTTATCAAATGTAAGTTCAGCACGTATTTGCGCATTGTGTCTATGAGAGCTTTTTCTCACGTCCATTAATGTTACACCATTCCAAGACAAGGAGGCCACGGGGCCCCTAAGTATGCTGTTTAAGACCTCTTTTACGTGACATGTTATACTTTAATAAAATGTAATAGAGCCGGACTGAAGGCTAACTCGGCAATGGTATAAAATGGCCCATAAAATGGTTTGTGTCCTTCAAAACACAGTAATTTTTATTCATAATTTAAAATGACGTGATCAACTGACAGAAAATTCAAGGAAATCGGAATCCTAAATATAACCAGCCAATTTACATTTGAAAATATCATCTGTGCTAGTATTTGGAAATATAGAAAAAACACGGATGTATTTACAAGGGTCGGTGCAAACTACACTATATGGTACCAACTGGAAATATACTTTTGCTTGCTCTCCATAGTTGAGACTCCATAAGATAAGTACTTCCTTTGAAATAAAATACTACAAGAAATACTTGTGCTGCTAAGTTTCTTGCCCAATCATTATTACTAGATTGATATAAGTAACAATTTATTATTTAGTATATTAACAAGTAATTAATTATAATTTGTATCGTTAATTAACTAAATTTCTTGCATTAAATATAACGTTATAATTTAGGTGTATTATTTTATTATACAAGTAAGCCCAAATTAAATTTTTGTTTGTTGTACTTTATCGTTTTGAATTTATTTAGTTCAATGACATAACAGTTGAAGTATTACAAGTGATGTTACCAGACAAACCCGGTTTCAGGACAAACTGGTTTAGCCTAGGCCAGACATTCAGAATACAGTTTGCTCCTTAACTGAAATGAAAAGCATTTTCATGAAAAATATTAACATTTATAATCATAATTATTATATTTTGCTTTCACGACGTTACACATGGGTGCCGGGAGGGTGATGCAAGGGGTGCACTTGCAGAGAAAAACTTGGAGAACATTACATAAAAATGAAAAATATAATATTTTTTGATTTATCATATAAAAGAACGTGACTTGACTTGACGTCAAAGCCCAAACGTATTTTATTCTTTTTGTTTTTATATTTATAAGAATGCAAATGAATATTATATAATATAATTTATAGGTAGTTGCACCCCCTCACAATAATACTGCGGGCGCCCATGGACATAAAGATATTACGAGTAAGTTGACGTATGTTTCACTAACATTCCTTCAGCCGTTTTCTGCCTGGAGGAGGAGCTCAAACTAGTATTTGAAATGTAATGATGTAGTTCATTTTTTCCATCAGTTCATAAAGCCCTTTCATTTGATACCCTAACTTTCAGAAAAAAAATTACATACAAAAAATCATGACGTCATAAATCAAAACATGGATCTTCAAGGATTATCATAACAAAGCCATTGATTCCTCTCCCATGCTTCAATCCTCAAGGAGCCTACGGAAAACCCAGACTAAATAGACGGATTGCGACGTAAATACAATCATGTTTACACAGCATAAATAAAAGCAGTCATAATCATAATCGAGTTCAGCTTTACCCTTATTTCATAATGCAACACAAACGTGAAAATTCAAGGATATTCATTTATTTTTAGCTCTGTGGAAGTGAAAATTGCCATTTACGTTGCTTTTTCTTGCGCAATGGCATTTATATTTTTTCTTCAAAACCGCAGGCGTCGGGAGCGATAAGACCTCGCAGTGACGCGGTGCCGCCTGCCGCACCCCGGTTTATTCCCCTCATAATACCGCCTTACTCCTGACAAGTTATGAAGCTCCGCTTACACTTATTGCCTACCATCGTCACTCATTTTAATGACACGTTGTTTTAAATTTTCTACATATGATGCCACGTTTTATGCTGTAAGCAAGTTAATAAACGAAACCGTCTCTTAGAGTGAGTCATAAAAGTCTAATTTGCAATATTGTGCGTGCGTGTTCAACATACAGTGTGTAATTTGCTCACCTATAAAGAACCAGACGTAAGACTTCCCGTAGAGGCGATGCTTGTAGACCTCGCAGAGGACCCTCCTGGCTGCAACCACGTAGAAAAGACCCACGATTACTCTGGCGTCTTGACGCCGCAGGTTCCTGACGGCATCCCCAGGGTCGGAAAGAAAAGACTGCCGCGTCACAATCTCAATCCCCGCCATTTTGCAGTGCGCTTCCAAGTCTTCCACAGTCTGGAACAATAATACATTACTCAATCTCCACCCATTACATTTCGCCAGCTCATTCTCTGTATAATGGGCTGGAACCCAGTTTTTGCTTCATAAATTACGCGTGGACTGCCTCGCATTAACATTTAGCTATGCAAAAATATTTTCTCCGGCGCTGTTCCAGAAAAACAGAAGCGCAAGGACGCTTCAAACCCACTTACACTGAAAAAACCAGAGTTGCACTAATTACTCACATTGAATTTAGAAAACACGGTCTCTTTCATTAGAGGGTTACACACTTTTATACCTATGTGCGTTATTACTCTCGGTGGATGTAAACTCGGCGAATAGCTGTTTTTATTAAACTACAGTCTTAGAACTCCGGTCTCTAAAACTTAATTTTTCAGTACCAAAAAAAAGGTCGATTCTTTTCATTTTAGGGTCCCGTATCTCCATCCGTGCTGAATAAGAATACCCGTGTATTTTCATAAACCGGGCAAAATCCGAACCATCGAATCATCACAATGTGACCATCCAACCTTTGAATTTATCGTGTAGATTTAATTCAGCGGTGTCGAGTGGCGCGATCCTTGCCGGAGTTTTGTCCGGTCGGGTCATGGCAAGGTGAAAACATGAATAAAATGCTGTATTTTGAAAGCGATTTGCTCGCAAAATGCGCATTTTTTGTTGACCATTAATAATGCGGGGAGGTTTAATTCATTAAATCCATTTAGAAAGTCGGCTTTTCGTTTCAATTAAAAATTTAAAGTGAAATGACATGGGGAAATTCATATTAAAAAGTGCAAAAAATTCGTACAAAAAGGTATACGGATTTTAACCTTTTTTATATGTTCCACACTGTATGTATACTGGGTATGGTTGATTATTGAGGATTGGAGGTTAGAGGGGATTAATTTTTCTTTCAATTGCTACGCGGCCGCATCTGTGAAACAGTGATGTAACAATAAATAAACCTGTTTGTCCAGATCTCTTCCGCTTCTTTCATATCCATCAAACTATATTGACGCAGCTTGCTGACATTGAGACTTTGCTGTTTTTATTATGTCACCAATTTGGTTGGAATCGATAAACGATTTTTTTCACTCACCGGTTGGAATACACCGTTCTTGTAATGTTTTTTTTTTGTATAAATATAAGCTTTCGGTCAAGACATAGTTTAGTATAGTTTTGTTTTTTGACTCTTGCTGAATATAATGGAAAAAATAATATTGCTCGAACACACATTAAAATAATCATGTATTCATCAAACAAAGATGATTCTAATGTAGAATAACAGGGATGGGAATAAATATTAGGGATGGGAATCAGTTGAAGCTGGAATTGAAATCTCTGTATTGGCGGTTGTGTGCGTAAACCAGAAACCACATCACATGACTGCTTGTCATATAGCAATGTTACGCATTTGATTGGTAATCAAGAGTTCCCGAGTATTATTCAGATAATAATGAACAATTACAACAATTTATATGCAAGATAATGACTGTTAAAATATGTGAAAATTTATTTATTGAAGTATTTTGGACAATTTAATTCCATTACTTTCAGGATACGATAGGTAAAACTTTATTAAAAAAAGAAACGATGCAGTCAACTCCATTGTTTTTTGTTTTCACGAGATTAATTAAAAGGTTTCTCAACTTTTACATATTTACTTACATTTAAAAATCCCCAAGTTTGCAGAGGTATACGCAAACCAGACTACAAAAACTGCTTATATTTTTCATATAGGGCCCCCCTATGTAAATCACCCAATGTGTGCTTACCTACGTAACCGAATCGTGCGATTTCCGTGCAATGGAAATACGATCGCGGCAGCAACGTGTCACATTCGATACGATATCACAGAACATGTTACAGCTGATCGAACAATTTGAAACACGCGAGGGAGAGCGGCGTGAAGGGCGCTTGTTGCTATCTCCGACTTCATAAACGTTCGTGTTTTGAGGGCAGATAAGGCGCCATAATGAATGAGCGACTTATTTTGTCGTAATTTTCAACCCACTTCTAATCATGTTACAGTTAACCTTTTCGGTAAGAAAATGTTGAAATGTGATTGCGACAAATGTTAATATGCAGGTCCGTTCGTTTACAAAAAGACTGTGCCTTTTCTTTCTTAAGAAATTTACTGATTCCTTGGGACAGTAAATAGCTTTTGATTAAGATCAAACATCTTGTCAAAAAGTTAAATCATGAACCGTTGATTTATTGTACGTAGTGTTATAAATTTATAATGTAACAAACAAACACTATTCCTTAAAACAATATTCCTATGATTATAGTGTTTTGTGAAACTGTAACATAATTTGACACTTTGGGACACTAGTGCTTGTTTATGAAACGAACGAAGTGAGTTTCGTAATATTTTTGCACGAGTATCCCAATGTCTAATTATGTTCAGTTACACACAAATCTTTATCTACGGCCATCAAAATATCGTCTTTATTTATAATATTTTCAACTAACAATTTCACGAAAAATGAGAAGAAGAACATTCGTTCACGAAGCTTGGTTGCGTTGTCCCGCTAATGCTGCCTTGGAGGCCAATCAAGGGCGTGGCTTAAGAAATAAAGTCGCGACTTATTTCTCGTCTCTGTTGTTGATTGGCTCTCTTGCGGTGTTATAAATTGGGCCAATCGCAGTGCAGAATCGCGGTGTTATAATGTAATATTATAACATTGGATAAACAATGTAGGTACTTATAAAACTGCTTTTGATGTTGCAATTACCTGATTGCAGTATGGGAGTATATAAAGCTTATTTATACAAAGCTACAAAAGCTACAACGCTTTGTATTTCAATAGATAAGCAAATATATTATTGAAGACTGAGTAAATGTAAGCATGGAACTGTAAAGATTAGACAATAGAGTATCTAAAATAGGTCACGTTACATTGTTTGTGACCGTAGGAGTCAGGGAGAGAGAAAAGTTAGGAGAGCTTTCTAAATAAATGAAACATTAGGTCACGTAGGAAGAGAGAATGATGGTACGTTTTCATATGGTATGAAAAATGATTTATGTTAGAAAGAATATAGCGAGGACAAAACACTCTCAACTGCGCCAGGTAACACTTTCTACCGTTACATGTAGCACAAAGGTAAACTCCGTCCTCCTTGTATACAGGATGGGTACACAAAACTTTTACTGTTATCTAGTTTTAAATGTTTTTAGATGAAAATACCCTACAGGTAACTTTTAATAAAAGAGACATTTTGAGAAATTCGTTATTAATAAGGACAAAACCAGTAGGCTTCACTATTCGTCAAAGACAATTAGACAAATGGGCCAACCAATAATCGCCACTGTCAAAAGATAATAAACTTTTCTCAGTTTTTCTAATAGTCTTGGACGCGTAGTAGTATTTACCACTAGCTGTTTCCTGACCTTAATGGTCCTAACACACGTTTTTATGAAAGTAAATTTAATTTTTTGACGACCGGCACCTTTAAAAAAAAAATGCGATACTCTATTTGCTTGCAAGACAACTCAGGATAACTAACATACTTAAAAATGTAAAGTGCCTAGTATTTTTTGCAACTTTGACATAATGAAAGTCATTGGAACGAAGTAAGTTGAGTCATCTTGTCATGAAATATGTTTTCCGTGTAATCAAAACTGAATGAAATTCTAAAAAGATTTTGTTCATTCAGCTTCTATGAAATTCTCCAGTGTGGTTCAGGGCCGTGAGTCTGTTGAGACTGCTTTATTCTCTTGAACTATTCCTTTGTAAAACATTCTTTATGCTCGTTTTAAACTTTCACATAACAGTCTGTCCGAATAAAACTAGAAAGCGCAGTTTTAGAATTTACGCCGGGACACTGTAAACTGAAACAGAAGACTAGGAAATTGTTACATAGTTATGAAAATTGGTGGTAGGTTGCATATTTATTATTCACACTTATTTTATTTAACAAAAGCTCATCGTCACGACATTTATCCTCGAGTGGGGCTTCCAAGTGTGAACTGATCAACAGCTCACACTTGTCAAACCCTCTTTTCACCGACAATTTTAACGTCCCAACGTAATACCCTTATCGCCGTACTTTTTGGGATATGTAGATTAACCTCTCAGTCTTTTCCTTTACCGTCAGCAAGTGGTAAGTATACAAAAACTGTAAGCCTTATAGCAACACGCTCGACGAGTGGCGAGACAACTGGTGAGGAAAGTGGTGAGGGACGTTGTGTGGTTGCGTTACTCACGCTGCCGCTCGCGTTGCTCACTACTCCCGTTTTTGTCGGTTTTTTGTGCGCGAGTCAAAGGCCCGGCAATATGACTACGAGTAGCCAGCCCCAGCTAAATGTATGGACCGTTCTTGGGAAGAGCAACTCCCGAGCGTACTAGAAGTTTGGCGCGATTTGTATTAGTCGACAAACTTATAAAATGTACTTGGAGAAGAAGTCCGCATATTGTGCGGGTCAACTACAGGGGATCTAAAAAGGCCGACTTGGGTGAATCATAAAATGATTTGAAAGTAGGATAGAGTCAGAGTTTTTTCACGCGTGCAAAAGAGACAGCATTAGAACAGAATCATAATGTGATTCATGCAAAACGGCCTTTTTAGAGGTCCTGAACAGCAACAACCCTACACTGCGCGTGGTCCAACACGCACTTAGCCGGTTTTTATTGAAGGTAGGTATGCCGCTGCTACCGGCCGAAGAATTGCGTGCGGCACATGGTGATGCGAGGAGTGTAGCGATGAGTGAAGCGAGTAGCTCAGCGTGTGGCTGGGTAGGGCAACATTGCGGTAACGCGAAGTACAACGCAAGTGGCAGTGCGATGAGCATCGTCTGGCTGATACGCTGATGTGGGGATACGCATTTAATCCGAAAAACTAATCATTGGATCCTCGAACGGCAGGATTAGATTCCGGGTCTTAAGATTGAAATTCCGGTGTCGCGTCGTAACGATTGAGTTTGCGCTGCTTTCTTTTACTTCAAATTTTACAAAATTGTAAGGAGGTACAGTGGAGATCACATTAAGCTATACACATTGGATTTTATACCTATCTTATTTATAGGGGCAAGTGTATAGCTTGCTCCACTCCACAAATTCCTCATAGATGTTGATGTACATAGTAACTCTTATTGCCTAATTTCTCTTCGAGATTACTTGTTACGTAACCATAGTACAATGTAACGTTACATCTTGAATTAAAAGCACTTGTACTAGCCTCACAATTTTTCTTAAAATTTTTTTTTACAACCTGTTTCGGATATTAAGACCATAAGCTACGTAAATATTTTTGAAAATGGTGTAACATCCGGAACTGGTTGGAGCAAAAACTAAAAATACATTACGCCGCTCTAGTGCTTGAATAGCCAACCGACCAAAATTGACAACATTTTTTTTTATATCTGTATATGTTTATTTTCATGGACACATTCATGTAGATATGAAAAAAATATTTTTCCAAAAATGGTCCGTTGGCCGTTCAAGCATTGGGGTGACGATTAGTAGTTAGAATAATAAAATGATTTTCCCGTTTAAGTAATCGCAAGTATAAATTTTGTTTTATAAAATATATATATATATAAGTTTTTGTTTCTGAACGCCAGTCCAAACCCCCGGGTTCCTTTTATAATGTAGACAAAGAATCAGGCCAGATTTTTCGAAATTCCCATGGGAACGGGACAAAGGGGATTTCAATGCCGCGGACGTCCGCTGGTACTAAATAAAAAGTTCAAATTTTGATGGTTGGTTAAAATATTATAAACTTTTAAATTAACTTTGCAACGTCACTTCGTGGTAGCCTTCAGCAGAATAAAGAACACATTCCTTGCTACGTTCTTAGAAATTAATTTGTAAAATAAATAATAGAATTATAGAAGGGTTCACGTTATATTTTAACTAAAATAAAATATTTATGAAAAATAATAATAATATTTTTATGTGTATATTTTTTAATATTACGTTAAAAGTGTTTTCAATGCATGTGCTCGTAAAGACCCACTTTTTATGCATCAAAACCGAACAGAAAGTCGATTATTTTGCCCTAGGGCTTAATTATTATTATTTTTTTAATTTATTTACAATGGTTGGCTAACCTGCAGCCTTTCCTGTGGACCATAAATGTCATACTTTTTTTCCCACTGTTTAACGGCTCTGGATACAGTCCTTTTGAGCCAATTACAATTTAAAGTTCACAAAATTATGTTTTTTTTATTTCATCACACTATGCATTGAAAAACGTAGTATGATACACGGGTGTAAGAGCAATAAATTACTCGCTACGCTCGTGTTTTAAATCGTCCTCGTAATTTATTCCTTGGCGCCCTTGTAGCATAAACTACTATTATCTTAATATGGTTTTTGAATCGATAACATACTTAAAAACTTTTGTTTGAACTTATTTGTTTCGCTCCGTTTGTTGTTCCTTAAGCCGCTGACCCAGCAGATTACATCTAATCAAAGTGCTGCATAATAGCACGTTGGTCATAGCTTGTAGCCGAGCGCTACGACGTAGCAAGTAATCACGTAACGTGTAGCCAAGTGCTACACTGTAGCACATACACTCGTAGCTTGTAGCAAAGTGCTATACCGTAGCACGTAGGTCATAGCTTGTAGGTAAGTGCTATGATGTAGCACGGAATCTCTTAACGTGTAGCCATGTGCTACACCGTAGTATGTACTCTCATATATCATGTAGCCTAATGCTACACCGTAGCACATAATCTCGTAGCTTGTAGCTAAGTGTTATACCGAAACACGTAGTTCATAGCTTGTAGGTGAAGAATGCTACGACGTAGTACGTAATCTCAGAGATTGTAGTTGAGTGCTACGGCGTAGCAAGTAGGTGATTGCTTGTAGTCGAGTTCTTCACCGTAGCACGTAGGTCACAGCATGTTGCCGAGGGCTACACCGTTACACGTAATCTCGTAGCTTGTAGTCGAGTATTATACCGTAGGATGTAATCTCGTAGGCTGTAGCTAAGGTATCCTGAAGATGATTGCGAACCGAATGGATTATCCCATCCAGAAATTCTGGATGGAACGATCTATTGGCTTCTTTAAATAATAAATTTTGTACATATTCCCTTTGTTTTACTAACCTAGTTTTAAGCCTTGCTCTAACCTACCTATGGATTTTTAATCTGAAAATAAACAGTCATTTATTTATTTAAGTGCTACGTCGTAGTACACTGGTCATAGCTTTTAGTTGAGTGCTACACCATACCACATAATCTCGTAGCTTGTAGCAGTGTGCTACACCTTAGCTAGCTCAGAGATTTATAGTAGCTCTATGACTTGAGCAATACGATTTTTGACGGAAAAGATATTCTACGTACGAATAAATAGGATACTATTTTCCAAATTACAATAAATCTTTAAATGAGAACTTTTAATCTGTTATATCAAAATCATAAACAAACAACACATACACTTAGAAATAACGAACACAATCTAGCGTTGTCATTGGCTTATCTCTTGCGAAGTTCGTTTGATTCTACCCTCCTTCTTTATAAAAATAATGTGAGTACAAGAAGCTGGCTTCATTTGGATAATAACATGGTACAGGTTTTTTTATGACTTATTTCACAAATAATAAAGAAAAGTACTCGCCATCAGCGTTATAGAAGATTTGTTATTGTTAAATCTGTATAACGTAAGCGAATATTGCCTTTGACTTCACTACGATAGTGCCGTGCCATCTAGGAATCTTATTTAATGCTTTCAATGTTGTACGAAGGCAAGACAAGGTACGTGATTTGCTCGCGAAAACTCGCAGAAAATGAATTTTTAATACAGTTGCTCAAAAAGTGGCGTATTGCAGGGACGTATAGCGTTCGGGATGTGGGCTATTACATACTCGAGCTTTTTCTTTACCTTTTCCGAACTCGTGCGTTCTCTTTCCCAACTGTCAAAATAATGTCTATTAAAAAGAAAAAAAACAACCACGAAGTTTTTACTAAAAAAAATTCATAGAAGTTTTTATGATTCATGCAAATATTTCTAAAAAGAAGCTACTAATTTGTTTCAATATCAGATTTAATGATTTGATTCGATGAGTTAGGTGAGGTTTCATTTCATTTCATCTCATTAAATTTCATTTTCATTTCATCAATAAAAAAATTCTACTGAAGACTTGGCTGTATGGGCATAGTTCCCTTTGCCTACCCAGAATAGATGAAGAAAACAAAAAAAAAATCTCTGCTTATATGGCTTATATTCTTTTACGGTTGGCGCCATTTTCCAAAAATTTTCTTTGCGGGTTTAGTTGTTTGTTGCACAAAATGAGTAATTTCGACGATATTTTATTTGAATTAACACCACCGGAACTCAGTATAATTGCACAAAATGCTTCGGAGAACGTTTTACCGGAAAAGTCAAAAAGTCGCTACATATCTACATACGACGAATTTATTGCGTGGAGTAATTAGTTAGTTGAGTTTATTGTGTTTTTATTATTTTATTAAATTGCTTCATTTTTTCGCAACTGTATTAAAAATAGTTGTTCAGTACACGTGCGGAACCGTCATTGCAACTTGTTCCGACTGTCAACCCTCACCTTCGGCTGCGCCTCGGCTCGGGTAGACATTTGTCGGAACTCTTTGCAATGACAGGCTTTCCGCACTCGTAATGAAATATACTATTTCACAGAGATGAGACCTATATATCTGTATCGATTTTTTGCCTCCGAAACCCATCATACTGTAAATTTAATCGAAATCTAACCGGTCGGCCACACCTTCAGGCTTCGAGAGGCGCGCCAAGCGGTTCTTCTTGCGACGGCACCGGTGGAGAGAACAAATGTATGAAGTTGTATAGAGCCGGCCATGGCTCGCCGCTCGCGCGTGTTGTCCGGCTTCGAGTGACTTGCGCTCTCGGGACGGTGGTGTGCGGGGAGGCGGATGGTTGAAACAGTGATCGAGCGCACAGGATGAACCTAGTGTCGAGCGCTTTGAGCGAGCGAGCGCGCTATACATCCGATGCGGTGGAAGGTGCCGACGGGTGTCGTGGCAGGGCAAATCCCGTCGCAAAAACCGCCTGGAATCGCAGCAAGAAGCGCCGCCAGAAGCCTGAAGCTATGGCCGAGGGGTAAGTCATTTTCTAGAACCCCTCACAAACATATACATAATGTTATTTTCAATGCATGTGCTCGTAAAGGCCCACTTTCTATGCATCAAAACCGAACAGAAAGTCGATTATTTTGCCCTAGGGCTTTATTATATATATTTTTTTATTTATTTGCAATGGTTGGCTAACTTGCAGCCTTTCCTGTGTACCATAGATGTTATACTTTTTTTTCCACTGTTTAACGGCTCTGGATACCTAGTCCTTTTGAGCCAATTACAATTTAAAGTTCACAAAATTATATTTGTTTTATTTCCTCACACTATGCATTGAAAAGCGTAGTATGATACACGGGCGTAAGAGCAATAAATTACTTGGTTACGTTTAAAACACTCGCTACGCTCGTGTTTTAAATCGTCCTCGTAATTTATTCCTTTGCGCCCTTGTAGCATAAACTACTATTTCTACTGTAAAACATAATTATATACGTAATACACAAATATTGCTTGTATAATAGTATTGGAGGATGGAGGATGGATTACTTGTCGTTTATGTATCTGTTTCATATAAACTGCTGCCGTTAATTCGAGAGAATGATGACAGATGGAGTGTGGCGATATCTCGAAAAAATACTACAAGTCAACAAGAGCTTCTTCACGACAAAAATAAATAAAGGCACGTTAAAAAAATATCAACGGTACAACAAATGGGACGAAATAAATCCAAATCATGATTATTTAAACTTTTTTTATAAATAAAAACCCTGGAATAGAATATATATACGATCTTATTATTTGGTAAGGTATATCAGTTTTATAATACGACAACACTGCCTTACACCGCAGATATTATAAACCTTTTTCTGAAATGTCGATTCAAAAAGTCGAGGATTCATACTGCAGGCATTATGATTGCTGATTTGACAGAAATAACTTGACACATTTTATTGATTAAACAAATAACATCATTCGGCTTCTATCTTTGTATAATAATAAAATAAATAAATAAAATGACAACCTCTATATAAGGTTCTTAAATTCAAGTGAACACAGTATCGCTAATAGACAACTTTTCGCCAAAAATAATATCTTTTGCGCTTTTTTTTAACTTTTACGTAGAAATTGAGTCAGCTGATTCATTAAGTTTTGTACTACGAAGTGGAAAATATATACGACAAAAATACTTTTTATTAACAAATGGGACCTTTTAACGATATACAATCTACCCTAAAATCATCATGATAAATATAAAATATTGAAATGCAAAACAGTAAAAAAAAGGTTTTATCCCCTGACATTTGCAAACGTCACCATTCTCTCGAATGAACGGCCGGAGTTTAGCATCATTTATTTATATTTATTGTTAGAAAAATTAAATAACAAAAGAAACGCGTGACTACATTTTCGAATAATATTTTTTTTATTTCTCACCCCAGACTGAAAAACAAAATCCCTTTTACATTTGTGATTTGTGTCCGTCACTCAGAGTTAGCAGCCTCATATTTGTCTTTTCCTTTTTTTCAGCCTTTTACCTAAATACAAAAAAAAGGTACGGCGTTTAAGGCGCTTTATGCTGTGAAAGTGCTGCCACTATAGAAAAAAAATATTATTTACTTACTAGAACATTTATTGAAAATCTGCTCAAGTAAATGCCTAATATATTAATGAAATTACCCTATTAAATTAAATTAAAAATTGAAATTAAAACGAAATTACCCAGACAACTTCCTACGAAAACACATTTACCACAGACCGAGATACCATAACAACAACACTAAACACAAAAACTACACAAACCAACTAAAACTTACCACCACATATTTCGATGGTAGTCATAAACTTAAAAGCCTCATCCAAGATAGTCTCCCCATCCTCAACCAAAACGATGAAACGAAAGATTTGCTACCACAGAACCCACCAATCTGCTACAGACAAAATTCTAACATAAAATCCATCCTAAACAAAACAAAAGCTATTCTACAAAACATCAACACCACAAGCACAGGCACAACACCATGTCGGCGGCCACGATGCAAAACCTGCTCTATCATCAACACAAACCCACTCATAAACACTCACCACACACAAAAACCTCTACATGCACAAAGAAACACAACATGCAAGACAAGCAACTGCATCTACCTCTTAGAATGCCGACATTGCCCGGCTTTCTATGTAGGTGAGACCAAAAACGCACTCCACATACGCATCAACCAACATCGCCACACATGTGACTCTATGAACAACAACACTCTACCAATACCAACCCACACACGCACTCACAATTCGCCTTTCAACCATTGTTTCACAGTTCGCATCATTAAGTCATTTCACCCGGCACTCACAGATATTCAGCTTCGCACGTGGGAATCCTCATTCATCTGGTCGCTTGGTGCCCACTTTGGACCAGGCCTTAACAAACAACACTAAAAGACAAAAAAAAAAAAAAAAAAATTGTCTTTTATATTTAATGTCATATCTATTGTCAATCTATTGTCAATGCAACTGATGCCGAGTCCAAAAGGACTCGAAATATATCTTGCCCATATTAATTACTGTGTATAATTTATAAAAAAACAACTATATATATCAATATTTATAAAGAAAAGCCGAATGGTAAAATTATATTTTATTACTTAATATATTAATGAACTATTTTTAAATAGCATGGTTTTCATTTACAACGTCTTTGATGAGCTAAACATTTAACTTATGCCAAAAGCGGCCGTTTTTAGCAAAAGTTAAAATGTTTAGCTCATCAAAGACGTTGTCTATGAATACTATGCTATTTAAAAATAGTTCATTGCTGTGTCTACACATTTACTGGAGCAAATTTTTTATTTTTATTCTAGTAAATAATGTTTGTTTTTCTAAAGTGGCAGCACTTCTGCAGCACATAGCGCCTTAACCACGTTTTCTCAAAGAATCTTGATTCTTTGGCATCTAGAAAGCTTTCTTTTCATCTGTTAAACTCTCTAGGGTGGTCACAATTTTATTTCTTCAGTCGGTCTGTCGCGTCAATAGAGGAAACTATAGACGCGTCTCACGCCCGGCAGATTTCAATTTCCTTTCTAAGAGTATATGTACGTGTGGTAAAGAAAACATCTCATACCCACAAATTTCTTATTGATTGTGAAAATATAAGAAAACTCAATGTTCAGTAGTAACATTTTTGCATTTTTTTTATTTCATTTCTTTTTTATATAAAGGAGACAACATTAGGCTAACAGCAACATTAATTTATTTTTTGAAAAGTGTCAGCTCTAAAATATTGTTACGAATTTTATAGAAATGGATGGCATTTACGACGAACTGTTTTTGTAGATTTAATTTTTATAATCAAACTAAAAACAAAAACTAAATTTAATACGTAGATGTAAAACTTTGAAATCAACGTTGAAATTAAAAACATATTTATAATTGAAATAGCTATTGAATCACAGGAATTATGAACTCATGAATCTGTAAGAATATTTCGGCCATTTTATACGTATATTCGGCCATTTTATACCTATTTTTTGACCATCTTATTTTGCTGTCTTTTTACTTTTTATATTATACATAACATTTTTTTTCATCTTTCACATCTACAGAAATAATAGAACGGTATATTAGGCGCAAGTATTTTATGCTTCACATGCAATATGAAAATACCTACAGTGAAAGCGGGGGAGACATTATGTAGATCCGATACCTGTCTCAACCTCAAACAGCGTTAGGGTTGAATCCTATATAAACAGAATTAGATTTTTGCGTGATATAACATTTCTTGAGGCAAAAAGTAGCAGTGTATGTGTTTATCCTGTCCCTGAGCAAATATTTCAGACATTTTGGCCTATTTCACGTGATCAGCTGAAAATCTGCATGACTTTTGTGTGGGTGGACGAACAAGGCTGCGAGTAGAGGTACAGTAGACCTCCCCAATTTAAACATGTGTACTGCATGAAATACGAGCTTTTGGGTTACTGTTACGTAAATGGAACCCTTTTTGCCTACGCTTCAATTAATTAAGTCAAAAATAATAATAAGTTCGTATCAACTCGTAATTTGTGAATAATAGCGAAAATTTGTGTAACTTTCTACGGAAAATGTTGTCTGTTTCAAATTGGATCTGAAACGCAAACTTTCTATTTGCGCGCATGAGTTCATTTATGAAGTAATTTATGTATAAATACCAAAGTAAAATAGATTGCCAAGGGTATAAACAATGAGTGTCTGGTGAAAATTTAATAATTGGCCAAGTGCGTGACTTACACGCAAGCATCTAAGAAGAAATAAATGTAAACGGTATAAATGTTTATTTTTAAAATTACATCCTACTAACAGAATATGATTTTGTAATTTGTAGTCTAGAGGTTGAAACGCCTTGCTCACTGATCCGGAGGACGCGGAATTAATTTCCGTATGGGCACATTTGTGTTTCGTCTGTGTGCTTCGTAAGGTCCATATTTGTATCCGAAGTACGGCGACAGGGGTCATCATGGATTGGAATACGTGACCTCCGGATTAGTGGTCGAGTACTGTAGTTTTAGGACTAAAACTGCGTTTACTTTTTTAGCCCAATACATGATGAATGAATATTAAAACTATGCCTGAAAATATATTTCATATTTTAAAATCTGTATCTTCAATACGATGCGCATGTTTCAAATGTTAAATGGAAAACCTGACTGCAATGCGCAAATATCTGATACAATGTAGGATATTTTTCCATCAACAAAGCTTCCGCATCCTAAACAAAAGCTAACCCTGTCTGACAAGTCAATTTTAGCTCTCTTTCCATGCTTATTCAATTTCGTGAAAACCTCGAAAGCGGAGACTTCTCAGTACTCTGTGAGATAGTGGTCCTGCGAGTACGGGTAATTTGTTATTTATTTTATGCCTTTTGCCCACGGCTTCACCCGCGCTGACTCCGTTTGCATTTTCGCGAGATAAAAAATAGCCTGTGTCACTCTTCGGCCCGTAAACTATCTCTATGCAAAAAATCACTTTGATCCGTTACTCCGTTGCTGCGTGAAAGAAGGACAAAACGACAAACCAACATACACACTTGTTACGGGTACGGATGGAATTCATTCTTATTTGGAGTTTTATTAGTAAACTTACACAACTTGAAATAAATACCAGTGAATAAATAAAAACCGAGAATTTAGTAACTACTTTAAACTCAACTAATGATAATAATATCTTTATTCAGTAATACAAGCAAGTTTACAAAATTATCTTAAACAAACTATGAGTAAAATCTACTTCAGGCAAATCAAACCAACAAGTTTCCAAACTAAACTGCATGACAACAATCTGTATTTTAACAACCCGAGACTCTAACTACCCGAAATAAATATCCACCTTGGTTTCTATGGGCTATTATAATCATTACTCTTTTAAAGATTGATAACTTCACTTCAATATTTCCGTTCTTTTCACTTAATTCTCTTTTTGATCATCCTATACCATTATATATCTTAATTGCATACTTTGACAAATAGTAGCAGAAAATAGTTTTAACGAAAGTTCCTTTAAGGTGATTGCGTCAGTTTTCTTTCCCAAACTCACAACCTATTATTGTTTTTATTATTTTTAATAAAATGTATAAAATACATGTGATTTATGGCATTGCGCGACAACAGTTTAATGTTACTAAAGCTTTTCTAGCAAAAGTTTTAATAACCTTTTTTTTTTAAAAGAGTTTTCTTCAAAGCTTTTTAGCATTTATTTTTTAAACAACCCTTGAATGCTCAGTGAGATTACTACTCAGAATAATAATTTTTACAGCTTTATTAATGAGGAGAAACTGAGTTAAGTATTTTGTGTCTGTGATAGACGGACAGACGCACGAGTCAAAATGTTTGGTTTGCTCACTGTTGAGACTTTTGCCTGTTTATACCTAGTGATAGGTGCGCTCTTAAGTGGAAGCAATCGCTATAAGTTGTTACCCAATTGTTACCTTCTCTCATAAGTTTGTTCTTTTACCTTATTTTATTTATTTTGGTGTACAATAAAGAGTATTTGTCTTGTCTTGTCTTGTCTTGTCTTAACCATAGATAAATTATTTATCTATGTCTTAACATAACATAAATACTTTTTTAATTTTTACTTTTTTAAAATATGCTAGATTCTGTGCCTGTTTAGCATGCGCAAAGTTACTTATTTTAAAATAGTGTTTTATTTTTCAATCACTAGTGCCATCTAGGGGATATCGTTGACTTCGCTTGAATAAACAATCTATGGACTAGTTTTACATATCGTTATGTTAGTATTCCTGGAAGTAACCGAATAAAATTTTAAAATTGTGTATTCTTATTTTATAATGAGTATTTTTAAACTTTTATAATATTGAATATGTTAAATTGTAAAATGTGTTTTATAAATTGATAACGATTTTAGTAGTCATAATTTATATTCTTTTTAATTTATCATAGAACTTATCATAAAAAATATTTTTTTAGAAAGGAAGACGTTTGTTTTGTTTTGTAACATTGGTAAAACTATAGTAAAACAGTGTCATATTGACAGACACTTTCAGACTTTGCAAAAAATGTTTCTTTTTCCCAATGATAATGAGAAGAAAGTGTAGATAGGTTACCTACACAGGATTCGAACTTCTATAACGGCACACAACATAAATGACTTCAGTAAATTACGTAGTATTGCAATGTCACATTGACACGTGGAACTCATAATTATCGTTATGTTGCTGTGCGTCATCCCGTGCGACGTCCATCGTGCGCTGACGCCAACGCAATACTGAGTTCAGGCAGAGATGGAAAAAACGGCTTTATATTGAAAATGACTTTTAGCTTAATGGTTTTTATGAAAAGCTGGCTGTATAAACAGCTTTATAGCTTAAAAACGCTTTTTACTTTTTTGAACATAGTAACCATTATAAAGTATTTTTTCCTCTTTTTCTATTATCAATGAACTTCCCGTCATACACCGACGTGTTCTATACACTTACATGTTTAAGGCTTAGTTGTTTTTTTAGGTTCCTTATTGTATTTTGTACAATATTGTTTTTTTTTACAAAAATTACACTGCTTTCTATCCTCCAGTACTCCACTGCTGTTTCGAGACATTTTAACTTTTATTTACACAGTCACGAAATAGATTTACACTTATTTACAGTTATCAAAGTTTATTTACACGACGTTACGTAATTGAAACAAAAATTAACACGAATTAATCACGTAAAGCAACTAAAACGCATAAAGCATATGAACGCATCCACCCAACAACGAAAGCTAATAAACACTGAAAAGCAAGTCGAGAATTTTAAACGTTTTTATCGAAAATTTTATACGACCGAAGTCAAAATACCATCATTTAAAAGCGTAAGCCTTATTTCTATTACCACGCAAAATGAATCGTGCAATAGAGTTTTTAAACGGAATTTTCATACGACCAATGTAAAATGCTGTCGTTTGGAAGCGTAGGCCTGAATTCTGTTGCCGTGCATATTTGGTCGTCTAATACGAGCTACATTAGACGGCTGAATTTGAATGGTAGTGGAGTTTAACCTTGTACTTTTAAATGTCAGTGTTTTTGCATTCGGTCGCATTCACTTTCGTTCACAAACGTTTTCTGGTATAGTAAACAAAACTACCAAATTGTTCGTAACTTTTACAACAGGTGGCGTAGCTGCAGCGTCAGCTGACTAAGTGACTGAATGTTTGACTAAGCTTGAAACGTAATGGGCTTGTAATTTTAAACGTGCTTGAACGTTTTTTGTCAAAAACTCTGTTTAGTTTACAGCTTTTCGTTTAAACGACCACCTCTAAGTTCAGGTTGGCAAAATTAGCCAAGTTTTAACGTGCCACTCGCGGATCGCCTATAGCCTATGTAGTATCTACACTCTCTTCTAATTTTATACACAGCCCCACAGCTCGTCGGATACCATAGACAAGGTAAACTTCTCGAAATCCTTGTATGGAATCCGGAAACGGATAGATAGAGTAAAACTCCCGCGTGATGGTAATGTTTTGCGTTTTCGATCGGTTTATCAAAGATTTTTCGATTTTTCGCGACTTTTGGGATTCAATTAACACTTCTTATTTTTATATGGTGTATTGCTTAAAGAAAAAAACCATTGAATTCTTATAAGTTCATTCGAAAAGATGGTGTCTTTACATCTGTGTTTTCTCGCTAGTGAGGTGATAAGTTGTATGTATCACACGAGAGCAAATTTATTCTGTTTCTTGTGCCTTCGAATCACTCACCACGCTCAGGATTCTAACTTAGGATCACTCGCTACGCTGGCTATTCAATTATAGAATCCTTCGCTTGCTCGGGATTCAAACTCGGCACACGCAACAAAAAAAATTTTTGCTCTCTTGTTGCACAAATAACTATTTTTCTTATTTAGTATACTTAGTTTAGATCTAAATTATTTTTTGTTAATAAAGTTTTTATTATGTAAATAATATAAACTAAAGCAAAGATATTAGCATATTTACATATAGTAACTAGAATATTTTTTATGTCCTCCTCTATAATAACTAAGTAAACCAAGGTACCAAAATTCAAAATTTTATTTGACTGCACTGTGCAAAAATAAAATAAAATACAACTCATTTTTATTCCAAAAGTCTCTAGCTCAAATGGTTCAAAAGTTATGACGTCATTACTTACAGATGAGCGGACGGGCAATGGAGTCTCACCACAACGGAATTAGATAATTAACTGATGTACCTACAGCACAACTTGTGTATTTTAGCCACTTTCATAGTGTTATGTCATAATGTAGGATTCTTTGGGGTAGTGGAGCTAATAGAGTAACTGCTTATGTCCTTAAAAGGGGCTATTTGAGCTATCTATATATTTAGGGGTGGTAGTTCAGGCGGTAGAACGCTGGTCTCCTAATCTTGAGACCCAGGTTCGACACCTGGTAAGGCATGAACTAATGGGGTTTTCAGAATTTATGTGCTACTGAGTATTTGTTTTACCTAATACTTACCACTTGCTGAACGATGAAAGAAAACATCGTGAAAAAATTTACATGCCCTAAAAAGCGTGTATTTGTGCTCGAAGTATTTTCTTACTTGTATTTTCTTATCCCTTGGTTAAAGTAGATATAAGTCATATATTGTATAGTATAAGTTTTATGTTGAAAAAAGACATGATCTTGCTAAGTTTCTTGCCCTTCTTCTTAGCAAGACTAATCGAATGGGCGGAGGTAGGCATGTATTTATATATGTAACCTATTAGTATGTAGTATATAGGATGGGATTTGGTCGGCCGCCTGGATTCGTGCTGGGGGCTCGGTTGGTGATCATTGAACCTTGTTCCTGGTCCCTGGCCGGGTCTCCGGTATGGGTTCGGGCGGCTGATTGGATTTCACCTTGTATAATATATATTTTAACTATCATTTTAATCGTAAATATATTGCTACATAAATTAAATAAACCTTTAATTTAGTTCATATACATTTATTATTTTATTACATATATTTTCTTTATTAGATTAAATTTGACGTGTAAAAAGTGTATACAAGGTGTAACAGAAAGGTGTAACCATATTTGAAGAGCTTTTTCAGTCAATGGTATAGAGCAACTTTTACTATGGAACAAACGCTGTATCCCGAAAAAAAATTTTAGCTGTTTCATAGAAAAATGCAATGCCGCTCGGCCGAAATGTATGGAGGGACAGATTTTTTTTTTGAGATTTCGAGGTTGGCTCCATAGTAAAAGTTGTTCTATACAATTGACTGAATAAGCTCTTCAAATATGGTTACGCCTTTCTGTTACACATTGTATATCTATACCTGCTTTGTAAAATAAACTATTTGAATTTGAAATTGAATTTGAAGAACGGCTCACCACCCATCAAGTTTTGACGTAATAATCGCCAGTGGAACGCGTGTGTACTGAGCCTGTACTGTGACTTGCATTTCATAGTTCACACTCGGAACAACACTAACACCCTGTCGGAGATTCATGTTGTGACGATATATTATACATTTAAAATGTCGTGAGCCACCGGGAGAAAAATTAAAAGGAAGTGTGCTAATTAATTACCAATTATTCTTTTGAATGTTAGTTCATGTATTACGAGTATTATTTTATTAAATACAATGATATTATTGCAAAACGGCTCACCTCAATAACCATTTTTAATCGGGTTAGCCGACCAGTTTCAGAAGATTCAGACTGCCTTCTTCTGGGCGAGTGAAGGCGCCCGCGATAACGTTGCGCCTCGCACTGCGGGCTAGCGCTCACACCGCGCGGGATGCAATCGGTGCAGTTGGCGTGGGTAGTCCGACAGGTTGAGGTGAGCCGTTTAGCAATAATCACGGGCAGGCGGAAGCGTGTTGTGTGTGCGGACCGACCGCGATCACCAGCCAGCTATGGTTGTGAGATGCTTACCTATTGCTACTATAATTTAATATAAGTATCGAACTCCGCAATCACTGATAAACCCTATTTTGTTGATTGTGCATTTTTGTAACTAGGTTAAGATTTTTGAAAATAAAGAAAATATTAAATAAAAAAACGTTTTATCTTCAAGTTTCATTCAATTCGATTACAATGATAAAACCACACTTATCAAATATAAGTAAGTCCAAAATTTAAGTACATATGTATCGTGTTTCTCCGTTTTAAATATTTAAAGTGCCTTTGATTGATATAACTAAATTCACACTGAAGACCCCGCAAGTGGTCCAAAAAAAATTTAATCATTCCCATTCATGGTTTTTTTTTTCCCCTAGGAAATACAAACACAAATATGAAACACTGACCGATATGAAGACTTCCTCAGCTTGCTGCAGTATGGCGATGCGTGACCACCCGAACTTCTGCATCAGTTTGATCCTCGTAGGATTGTGGACCGTCGCCGAAGGATGGGTCCGGAAGAGAGTCGGAAATCTGGCCCGATCCGATAAAGCGGGCGATGAGGCACCGTAGCACAACTGCGAAGATACAGAAATACATAATGTATGATAGAAAAATATAGGGTTGCCTTTATTGCGAATTTATATTTATTTTCACGACAGTTTTATGTTAATGCGGTACCCATTTATGTATGTCGTTTGATATTCATGTTGGAAGTTTTGGGTTCGTTTTAGGCAGGTTGTCTACATTTGGTACCTGTTGATGTTTGGAGCCGAAAAACTGGATGCTCAATGAACCTTGAAAATACAAACCAACTGAAAACTTGAGCTAGAGCTTAATGCTGGGGAAAATATCATATTTATTTTACATTGGTCGAGAGCTTTTAGTGACGATAAAATATGACTCTTTAGAGGTGAAGGGATATTCTTGAACGTGTTGCGAAATATGCTACTGACAAACATTTTATATTGGTACAAAAGAATAAATATCGTTGTAGTTTAGCTATATAAGGTCTTTCAATTTAAATGGAAAGTAATTTAGGAGGTGTTTCAGTATCGTTTATACATCACATTCCACTGCAACGCACTTTTTTTGCGCGAACTTTTTTTTCACTTTTCAGTTTGCTTAAGCAACGAATAATTTGTGGATGGAAAAGTCGAAAGCAGGATCTTTAACTTAGGAACTTTGTTTGGACTAGTTAGGAGATAAACATGCTAAAAGTCCTTGCCCTTCCGAGTCGAGCCCGAGGAGGGGGGGCACAAAGAAGATCCCGTTTTTTGGTTTTTTGCTTACATCTCGAAAACCGTGCATTGTACGAAATTTTGTTTTACTACATAATGAAAGCTGATAAAATTTTCTACAACTTTAGCTTTCACACTTTTTATCTATCTCCAATCTTTGCCTAGCTATGAGCTTCGAAAAATGGTCGAATTTCAAAGCCTTTTTCACGTCAACCACGTTGGATTTTAAAATTGTTGTTGTTTTCGTAATCAGCGACCCGATAAACCATTCAAACGATACCCATGTTGATTTTCAAAATTTTTACCCCATTTCCCCCTTTTAGGGGTTGAATTCTGAAAAAACTTGAAACACATTTATAGATAAGAGTACTCCTGTGAAGTCTCGAATAAAATAGTCTAACTAATCTTGTTTCCCCATACAAACTTTGGACACCCATTTCACCCCCTTAGGGGGTGTGTTTTGAAAAATCCTTTCTTAGTGGATGCCTTCACTATATAAGGTATCTATATGCAAAATTTCAAGTCTATAGAACCAGCTGTTGTTGAGATGTAAGCAAAAAACCAAAAAACGGGATCTTCTTTGTGCCCCCCCCCCACCCCTCGGGCTCGACTCGGAGGGATAAGGACTTTTAGTATGTTTATTTCCTAACTAGTCTAAACAAAGTTCTTAAGTCAAAGACCCTGCTTTCGACTTTTCCATCCACATACCCTTAGAGAGCACTCATTTCTCAGCCTAAGTACAAAGTGGTCCGATCAACTGACTTAGTTTGTATGGGCAGGTGAAAAAAAACTTCAGGCAAAAAAAAGTACTTTGCAGTGGAATGTGATGTATTAACTATACTGAATCTGCTCTTAAATTACTTTCCATTTAAAATGAAAGACCTTATATAATAAATAATATCAATATCTTCAAAGCATCGAAAGGAATTATTTCGATTCTTTACAGTAATATAATCTAAGAAATTATAGCTAGTGGTTTCAACTTAAAACAAAACAAAACAAAACAAAATTTCAATAAAAAAAAATTGAAACTTATAAAGGCAAAGTTTGTAAATTAAGTGATATTATTACGCTGAGTTGCACGAAAACGACGCTAATTTTCCGTTAGCTAACTGGGATCTAATCTCAAGATTCCATAATCTCGTGATTAAATTTGAAGCTGTTGTTCGAAATGTTTTTACTTTCCTTTAAGTGATAATTAAGTGTTTCCTGATATAAAAATAAAATTAATCTGAACACAGAATAAAAATGTTCAACACTCTTTCAAATCTTCTTATAAACCGCATTATTTGTATTTAGATGTGGCGCCACTGAATGTTAATCATAGTAAAATGACTTTTATGTCATTGAAGTTAGAAGCTAATTTATTAATAGTTCGCAAATTTGTCACCGATATAGAACATACGTGCTCCCTATAACTGACTGTCATGTCAAACAACAAAATTGAAATTGAATAACCTTAGGTTCGCATTTTACTTCTGCAAAGTGGTTTAATAAAAGGTTTCCGGGAACCATGGCAAGTCCAAAAAATACCTTTTGAATTATTCTACAAACAGTTGATTTGTCGGCTTGTATTGTGTCACCCAACAACTGCTGAAAGGTGCCTGTTGCATAGAACCTCCGTAAATAAAAGCTGGGTCTTTGCGTCGATTGATCTTGACCTTTCAGTTGAAGGAGAAAGGTTATGTTCTATCCTCGATAATATATTTTGAGCAGCAGCTTTTGAGAACCTAAACCGTTCCATAAATTCCTGTTCGTACCTAGATAGTCGCCACTTAACTGGAGAGAAGAGTAGAGATTCTGAGAATACTGGTCAAAACCTAGTGAAGCCTTGGTGGGCTCTCCATTTGGAGCCAGGAATAAATAATGGTGCATTCACGATCTTTGAAATTGTTTTTAGTTACACCCAGCGACATTAATCTTACACCAAACTTGAAATACTTTTATGTTCTCACGATTGAATACATCTCCTTCTGCAACCACGTTCTTTCTTTTCTTTTTACGAATTTCTATCTGGTTTACAAGATACAAGCAATTGCAAGGTAAATTGCTTGCAGCAAAATTGTACAGCAATGCAAAGAGCACGCCACGCCACCTACCGCTATAAATGTTAAACTTTCTTCAAAATCAAAATAAAGCTGCAACAATCAAAGCATCGCTCTTAAATCGACATCGACAATATGATTTCGACATTCTATGACATTTCATATTCGCCGTAAAGATGATACCAGAAGACGTAGTAACATGGCTCATGGAGCCGTACAACAAATTTGGTGGAATACTTTTAATCTAAAAGTGCGTATCTATCTGTCTTATTTTACATTTCTAGACTGAATTCTGCCATCTAAATTATGCATCTCTGCTGCCCCTTAGATATAAAATACACTGCAGTACAGCCGCACGCTGTTCTGGATACTAAATGAGAAAAAATAAACGAGACGTGTCATAGGATACCCAGTTGGAACGAGGTTCTAATGTACTAATGTTCTAAAGTGTCGTAAAAGTCTTCCCCTTTTCCCAGTCTTATACTTTTTTTTGCCTAGCTCTCATTTGCCTTTCATTTCAGTATCTGGAGTAAACGTGCAGGTAAGGGTATCGATTCGTCGCGACACAACTTAACTTATTTGACAGGACTTATTTTGAGCGTCCTGTCTTTGTCTGTTCGATACAGAAAAAAAAAGACAGAACGGTTAAATTAAGTTTAGTCCTGTCAAATAAGTTAAAACGTGTTTACCCGAATCGGTGTTGATATTAATAAAATTACGAATGAAGAAAAAAAAAACCGGCCAAGTGCGAGTCGGACTCGCGCACGAATGGTTCCGTACCATTATCTATAAAAACGGCAAAAAAAACATGTCTGTTGTATGGGAGCCCCCTAAATATTTATTTTATTCTGTTTGTTAGTATTTGTTGTTATAGCGGCAACAGAAATACATCATTTGTGAAAATTTCAACTGTCTAATTATCACGGTTCATTAGATACAGCCTGGTGACAGACAGACAGACGGACAGACAGATGGACAGACAGACGGACAGACAGATGAACAGACAGACGGACAGACAGACGGACAGACAGACGGACAGCGGAGTCTTAGTAATAGGGTACCGTTGGTTACCCTTCGGGTACGGAACCCTTTAAACTGTTAAATCCACAGTGGGTGTGTGGTACAAGACGTGTATTTGAAATAGACGACGAGGCGATGCCTGCTCCTTTGTGTCGGCGTATAAAAACATGCAAACTATTTTATAAACAAACTGCACAGTGGTGGAGGTCGGGATAGTCCGTGTACTCACCACCATGAGGTTCCACATCTTGGCGGCTTCGGCGACGGTGGTGCAGACGGTGGAGCACCCGGCCAGCAGCAGCAGCTTCTGTGGCGGGTTGTACAGCAGATTGTACATCACACTGGCGCCGAGACCTGGCTCGCACTGCGGGTGTATTGAGAACATATAATGAAGTAACTTCTGTTGTGCATTAATAAATTATTAAAATTAAAAATTAACATTAAGATAGTTTCTCATTTGATATTTTGGACGCAGAGGTTCTTAAATTAAAAAAAAATTGCCAAAAGCGAGTCAGCCTCGCACAATTAGGGATCCGTCCAATACTGCAGTGAGCAGTCATAAGACCAAAAATATTTTTTTTCTTTCATTAGAAAAGAGATCAGGGGTGACGGGGAATGGTCATTTCTAGCAAATTTTGAGCCATATTATTAGAACAATGAAGCAAAATTATGAAAAAAAAAAATTTAAATAAGATAACCTTACACGATCAAATAAACTTTCTTTTTCTTTGGACCAAACTCGTTTTAATATACAGGATGTAATCGTTAAGTGTGACCAGGCGATTATTCCGTAACTATTACAGATATTAAAAAAAATTTAACTGATATCGAAAGTACGTTACCTAATCAGTAAAATGACTTCAATAAAAAAAATTACATTATTCATTCCCATACATTTAGTATGAGATTAGTGGAAAGGTTTAAGTTTCCTTATTTTAAGTGGTCTAGTACTCATTTCACCTTAGTCTCATTTTATGATTACGTATGATATGATAATAATGATTTTCAAGTAGATACACGTGTAGATTAATTATGTTACCACTTCAAATTAGTAATAAACCTTGTTTCAATATCGCATTAATTTGAACTAGCTGAAAAGCAACACACTCCAAAAAAAAAGTTACTCTTTGGTGTTCGTTCTAAACTCAAAACCTGTATCGTGGGTTGTCATTCCCGCCAATTGTTAATAATCGTGATTGTTTCATTTATTGATTTAAAAATGGCATATTCCAATATTCTACTAATCTCATACTAAATGTATGGGAATGTTTAATGTCAAAATTTTGGATACTTCTCGTTTGATTTTCAAAAAGTTATTGATGTCATTTTACTGATTAGGTAACGTACTTTCGATATCAGTTTATTTTTTTTTGATATCTGTAATAGTTACAGAATAATCGCCTGGTCACACTTAACGGTTACACCCTGTATACTCGTACTGTTATATTATACAGAATGTTAAGATGCAGTTGCGGAAGCCGGAAATTAGCGATAGAACTTGTCGATACGAACTAATATCCGTAAAAAAATATTCAGAAATCGAGAAAAAAAACAGTTGTCTCATACATTTTGGTAGGGTAACTAAGTAATTTTTCTATAGAACAGCTGATTTTTTTTCTTGATTCGAGGGTTGACTCCATAGTAATAGTTGTTCATTTGGACGAGTACTATTACCAGTTTCCAGCTTCCGCAACTTCATCTTAACACCCTGTATAAGGTAAAATTAAATTAAAAGCAAAAATATATATTTTTAAATAATTTCATTACATTAGTGTTGATTAAGCAGCGATAGCTCAATCGATAACATGGTAGACTCTCAATAATACTTGTTTCGAAACCTGCCGGTCAAGCAAGCACTAATGAGTTTTTCGTACATTATTATGAAAGAAAAATTACTTGTTTTTCGAAATTTCTGTGACTAACAGTCCACACTCGATAACATCTCTGACACGCCTACGGGGATAAGTTGTCATAATAAATCGCGTCTTCTGTTTTTTTTGTGTTAACTGCATCGATAGGTATATTTGAAGGGTCCAGTAGAAAAAGTTCTAAGTAGACTTAATCGACATTAAGGGACATTTTTCACTAAGCTCTCCAAATGCGGTTTTGCAGCCGGATTGTGAAAAACCCGCCTTTTGCTAATTAATCGAAACATAACACTTAAATTCAAAATTCACTCCATAGTTATTTAACAAAACCTTATTACCTATTTATTGTGAATGTTTCCATCGCAAAGTTTCCATTGGTTTCTGTAAATTAAAATTTCGAAACTTAAGAATTTCAAAAATATTGAATTTCAATTTTACAGAAACCAATGGAAACTTTTCTATGGCAGCATACACAATACGTAGGTAATAAGGTTTTGTTGAATAACGATTGCGTGAATTTTGAAGTTAAGTGTTCTGTTTCGATTAATTAGAAAAAAGGCGGATCTTTCACAATCCAGCTGCGAAAACCGTCGGATAGACAGACAGATCATGACTCAGGTTATAAGATCATGGTACTGAACCTTTTTTCCCAAGACGGATTTAAAGGGCCCAGTGGAAAAAGTCCCTACGTCGACTTAGGGACTTGGGCCCTTCATTTACAAGCTTATCACAGCCATATCCGGTACTATGACTGTGCTGGTACAGCCGTCTCTAGAAAGAAGGACATTCATACATTTTCACTCTACCTACGACACATACTTAGCTGGACAAGCCCAATTCTCGAGTCGAATGACTCAGTAAGCATTGTCCGTTCAAGGCATCATGAAGACTGACAATGAGAACTGGTTTTTCAGGCAAAGAACTTCCATTTCCGTTATAAATTTTTCTAAAAGTAAAAAAAATTGTTCGATTTATTGAAGTTCTGCCAAACGTATACAAATGTACCAATTTTACGTTTAAAAGGTATGTAAAATAATACGTAATGTTCTACAACGTACCCAGCGATTATAATCAACAATACTGCTACAATTAAAATATGAATGTTTATTTATTGAGCATTTATTGATTAAATATTCGTACTGTATAATTACAAAAGATCTTTTCCAATTTCAAAGCAAATTAGATCGTTCATCCACTCGGGCTCCGAGGTAAATTATCTAAATGAGAAATTGCTTTACAGCCTATATAGAAAGAGAATTCCTTCTAATAAAATTTTCTTTGTGAGCCGTTCATAAATTATCAATAATTGAATCGAACGTCAGTCTCACCCTCGGTTGCTGTAATCCCGAAGCCTATGATTTCAGTTCATTTAGATTTATGACTCCAACGGCGTTAGTGGTAGCGGCACGGTGGCGTTGACCGGCGTCATCGACCAGCGGCAAGTGGTCAAACGCCGGCATTCTACGCCGCGCCGCCGCGCCGTCGCCGGTCGGGAGCTATCATCTGAGATTCTGTCCTTTTACTAATTATAGGTAGCCCTCTCACGTCTAAGATTTTAACGTAAATGGGCTTACTTACACTCCAGCTGATTAATTAACCTTAAAAGAGGCTACGCGAATTTTATTTTTGTCACCTTCAAGCAAAAAAAAAACGTACAGTGCCAGAAGGGTGGATTTAGGGCGCAAGAGAAAATAGCACGTTTTTTATTTTTATACAAAAGGACTAAAATATTTCGAAAAATTTCTAAAACTAAAAAAAATTAAAACGTAGATATGTATCAAAATATTTTTGAGTTCTGCACATGATTCCTATTCGTCAAACAAGGAGAAATAATGTGTTTGAAGACCTCATTCTAATAATTATCGAGAAAAATGTGTCTAAACATGTTCTCCAAAAACAAAACCTAAGATTATATAATTCAAATACATACACCAGAAATTGATTACAATTTTATGTGTGTTTCATGAAAAACACTTTTTTATTTACTTAATTGTGATATCTAAAAGTAATCTTTATATGTATGTTAAGGCGCTACGGAAGAAAAATCTACTTTGGTAAATGATATATTATTTTGATAAAATAGAATATTATTTTTGGAATCTTTTCCTAGGGATCTGTTAAAACAGAAACGCGATTGGAGAAATTCGGCTCGATAGAAATATTTATTGAAATGAGGTCTTTTAGACACCAATTCTCCAGGTTTGACAATTTAGAATGACATATGGAATGCAATTATATTTTATTAGATGGGTTTTAACGGTATCTAGGACCTGCCCCCCTATTCTGTATCTTTGGTTGCCAACTGAACTGGGTGCGTATCATCAAAAACATAGATAAAAACAGAAATTTTAAAGTTGCCTTTAGTGGGTATTGAACTATTAACGAACTGTGCCGTTACTTCAAGTGCGAACATATCCTTAGACAATCGGAGTTCGATAGTATATCTATGTTTTTGATGATAGGCACCCAGTCCAGTTGGCAACTAGAGATACATAATAGGCCCGCTGGTTAAACGAAATTTTGGTAGCAACTTTAGTACATATTATATTAATAAAAAACCGACCTTTTGCTACTTTTCCACAAATCCGTCCCTCTCGCACTGAGGATTTTTTTGCATATGGAGTAACAGGGACGCTAAAAGTTTAACAAATCGCCTTAATGAGTTGTGCCCATACCTTGCTGTCATTGCTGTGAATATGTAACTTGAAGCCGGAGAGCAGGTCTGATCTCGCGTTGACATCGGCTAGCGCGAGCTCGGCCGCGGGCTTGCAGGCCTGCCCGCCCTGCCACCCCCCCTCACCCTCCATGGGGAAGATGCCGCCGATGTGCAGGTCGTTGTCCATCCGCCGGCCCTCGCCGCGGCCTGCGCTCGCGCACAGCCACGCCAGCGCCAGCGCGCGACACCGCCCCGCCCCGCCCCTCCATCGCCCGCACAAACACTTACACTTGGCAACAACGAATAATTGCACTATTGCTTTCTCTAATAACGACTTAACATTGTAACACCATGTCCTAGTTCTAGCTATATACACTTTTAATTTGACTAGCGGACGCTTTGAAAAATTGAAGTTCACTCGCGGGAGGGAGGTCGCATCGGCATCTAGACGTAACTGTGATATCAACCGAAGAAAGTGTAGACATAGCCTAATAAGCGTGATTTTTTTTATGTTTCGTATGGGGGCGGGTGCGGGGCGCGGGGCGCGGGGCCGACCCCGCTTCACCGCGGGGCTCTTCGCTACCAGCCCCACCATCTTGTCATTGGTCATCTCCTTTCCCATGTTCCATTGTCGCTCCTGGAACAAGTTACAAAGGTCTGTTACTCAGGGCCGTAGCCAGAACTAAATTTGAGATAGGGCAAAGCGTAAATATCTCACCCGAGGAGATATGTTAAGGCGATTACCATCGCCAAATTAGCAGCTCGATATTTGTCACTACAAATATCAACGGAAAAGACATTGAAATAACGTTTATATCAGCGCGCAATGCGTAGTGGCTGTTACGACGCTCGCTGCGTCCTTTATAGGGCGAAATAGAAGAAAATTATACTTTTCACTTGGACGTGATTACCCGATTGAATAATCTTATGTTATGTTTATAGCTATAAAGTTAATGAAAATTAACTGAAAATGAAAGTATAAATGAAAGTTGATGAATTCAATCGGCCAAGCCACTCAGGAGCAGTAGGGTATTTGAGGTCAAAAAACACCATTCAGTAAAAAAAAAAATTCATGTAGAAGTTTTGGTGGTATGAAAAAGAAAACTGTTGCATATGTTGTCCAAGAGTTGATTATTCATAATACATTTTTTCATTATTTTTGGTTTGGCCATAAACGAGGAGTAGGCTTTAGAAAGTAATTTGGCAAAAGTAAGGCCCTTAAGGGTGGTGCTGGCAAACGCGTGAGGCCAAAAATAGCTCTCATGTGAGACACAATATCAATGGCAATAGAGATTTGAAGTGTTGTGTTGTCCATGGCTACAGGTTGAAGCGCCGGCTCGCCGCCACGCGCCGCCTTCTTTTTGCATGTGTTCTATTTTATGTGTAGATGATTAAGTGAGCTGTACTTATGGTTTTTGTGTTCATGTTGATGAAATAAGAGGGAGAAGCCGTGAATACATCTGAACACGAACAATCAGATGAATAGGGCAAATCCTGTTTTGAGTGGCAAAGGAAGTCTTTGGTAGGGCGCTAAGATTGAAGCAAAAGTAAATCAGAATAAAGTCTAAAAACGTGATGTCAAACTAAGTCAGGAAATCTCCCGTACCGTAAACCATTCTAACACTTTAGACACAAGTTAGGCAGCTACAAATAGTTTGCTGAAGTTCATAAATATTATTAAAAAATCTAAGTTCTAGATGGAGCTTATAAATACGTTTTGACTTTCGCACTGCTGTTTTATAGTAGGACATTGCCCCACAATGCCCCCCCTAGCTACGGCCGTGTTTTTATTACAAAATATCTTCAAAAAAGAGCCAAAGAAACCATTTACAAGTGACGTGCAGACTGGTATGAGACAGTTTTATTTAAGCATATTTAAGTTTCCAGCAAAGCGTCGCGAGAATTGAAATCAGAAGCATCCGAGAATATAATGCTTAACAGTTCCGGGCATATTTTATTCCGGTGCTTGAAATATTACACTGGGTTTAAACTTTTATAGGTCGTAATTCTTTATTTTAAATGGAATTCTATGAGAATCGAAGATTTACAGCGTGTTTCAGTACTAATCTATATCCGTCGTCTCCAATAGTACGGAGTTCGGTTTAATATTGGAGACTATTAGTGCTTGAGATTTAAACTTTGGCTTATTTCACCTCAACACATTCCATTTTAGATTCTATCTTATAGGTGATAAGAGTGACATAGCATGTAGGTGTGTAAGACGATGTCGAGACCTCGTAACAGACAAAGAGAACGGATTCTGTGGATGTAACTTTTGAGACGGATGGAGCTTAGCGTGTTCTTTCATACCAAGATTATCGAGATGATTCGAACTTTTCACAGAATCGAGATTGCATTCGATTGCATGTTGGCATGGTTGGAACCATTATTCATCTTTTTTTTGAATGATCCAAACGTGAATTAAATTCTTAGATTTAAAAGTGTGACATACAGAGTCTTGCAGACATGACGAAATGATGAGGGTTTCTTATCTTGAGTAGTAAATCCTAAAAATGGTACTTCTATCTTCACAAATTTATTTTAAAACCCTAAAAAAAATTTTCTTGAAAATTCTGTGGTTAATGATTCGTAGCCTATTTTCTTCGTAAACTCTGTGAACTAACTCCATTTAATTTATAATTTATTGTTAATTAACGATGATCACGTTAAGGTTATCTTTATGAAAAGTTGGTTTATACGAGTACTTCATGCTAACGCTATTTCGTTATTTCTAGAGTATTATTCGTTATTCAAACCGATTTCATAGTAAAATCTATACACCATGAAGTTTTAGTGGTTGTAGAAAAAAAACTCTTTGCTAGAACGCGCCAGAGGTACAGCGTCTATCATACTTGCTCTCTCACGCATACCGCGTTTGTTAATGTGCGAGAGAACAAGTATGATGGAAAGCGGCGTGTTTATCTACAGATACGAACATATTGTCACAAAATAACCACTTACAGAATATTTACTCCGCAGAACTAGCGAAAACAGACTCACGCACACATAGACGCGTACGTAAGACGATCTCGGAGATACTCGGGTGAATGCCAATACGAAATTCTGCCGAGGTCATCATACGTACGCGTCTATGCATGTGCGCGTCTGTTTTCCCTCCGTCGTCGAGTTGGCCTTCTCGTTGTTTGTAATATTGTCTTCTGGGGCCAACCCTTAAAGATTTCAGTATGAAAAACCATTACCCTTTTTTTTAGTATCTTTAGATCTTTACCTAATGCACATCACAATTATATATTTTTTTCGCCCTAATGCTACTATTGTGGAAATAGAAATTTATCAAATTGTCTATCGACCGGTATCATTTCCTTGCTTATTTATTAGTCATTGCCTGAATCACCAACATGAAGGGATTTTTTTGTCAAGAGCGGTTTCGCAGCCGGATTGTGAAAAACCCGTCTTTTTCTAATTAATCGAAACAGAACACTTAAATTCAAAATTCACTTAATAGTTTTTCAACAAAACCTTATTATAAGTGCGCGCCAATCTTTTAGTCGCCTCTGAGTGAGTTACGAGTGCAAGCTTGCGCAGGTACAGTCAAGGAAACAATAATATCAACGATTGATCATTAAATGTTTACTATAAGTGGGAAGGTGTACTTGTTGTATCTAGCTATTCAATTATTTATTTATTATTTTAGTGCAATCTTCAGTATATAAATAAAACGCATTAATATTAAAAATAAGTAAATTTATAATGTACAAATATAGGCAAATACGTTGTTACTTTATTTAGAGAGGTGAGACACCATCTATAAAAACTGGTTCCCTACTTGACGAAGGAAGATTTTTGTCCGAATCACTATCGTCTGTAGAATTTTGGTCCTCCTCAGTGTCGTCGTCGGGTCTATTGTCATTGTCACTGACTTCAATAATTATTTTAACACACCATTTTCCTACATTGTCGCCTTAAAACGCTATAACGTCCGCGAGGCATAACAACAACAATAAACTTTAACAAACTAAATCAATAAAACTTTAACAAAAATAAATCAACAAAACAACAAATAAAGGCAACAGAAACAATAAACTATAACAAACAGATTCAACGATTAACTTAACGAATCATAGAATTTTTTCCTCGTAGGTACTTTTCATGCAACGCGCGCGTGTGTAGTGTACGGACGTAGCACTAACACTAACGCATAGTGTTGTTGACACCTGCTGAAAGGCGAGCGGGGGGTGTGGTGCGGCACGCAGGCGGGTGTGCTCCGCGCCCTCGCTCCTGTAACGTCCCCCTGACACCGTAAAACGGCTAATGCGTCGATTCTTGGGGCTAGCTTCAGAGGCGACTAAAAGATTGGCGCGCACCCTATGTATTGTGTATGTTATCATCGCAAAGTTTCCTTTGGTTTCTGTAAATAGAAATTAAAAAATTTTTAATTTAAGAAAGTTTAGAAATTCTAATATACAAAAAACTAATGGAAACTTTGCGATAGCAGCATACACAAAACATAGGTAATAAGGTTTTGTTGAAAAACTATTGAGTGAATTTTGAATTTAAGTGTTATGTTTCGATTAATTAGAAAAAGGTGGGTATTTCTCAATCAGGCTGTGAAACCGCTCTTAATTAATTACTTGGTACAATTTGGCATCAGTTAGTCTGAAGAGTAAAAAACATATCTTTTTTATACATTTCCAAGAACACCGCGGTAGATGTAGTTATTCAGATTCAAAATACGATTTTTCGATCGACTGGTTTCAGCTTTACAATGCGCATTTTTCAGAACTCCTCAGAACCTTCGATACAATAAAAAGATCTCAGTTGCTTCGACGATAGACTGAATGAACAATATTCAGCGAAGCTCTTAGCTTTCATATACCAAGTTATTTCTGCAAAGAATCTTACATTTATTTAAGTAACTTTTTGATCAATATATATTTGTCTCTTTTTTGTAAGATTTTTAATGTAGTTTTGGTTGATTAAAAACTAATAATAAAAAGGTAAAAATAATAATTTAATTCAAGATATATTTCGGGCCCCACTGGGCCCGGCATCAGTTGAGAATCTTATTTTTAAATTTAAAATTTTTTAATTTTTTAATCAACCAAAACTACATTTATTTAAGTAAATAACTTAAGGGGCTCCACAATGCTCAACATTAGTTTTGCATTGGATTCAGTTACATCAATAAAGATGGTAAAAATTTGAAAAAAAAAATATGGCGTATTTTTTGACTTAAGACAATTATTAATTACACTTTATAAATAAACATACTTTCAATCTTCTTTAAATTATCATACTTTTAGAAAAGCATAAATTTCACGAAAAAAGCGATTCAGTTTCATTATTTCAAAACCAATTGAAACGAAACCAACGCACGCAGATAGTTACTAAAAAAAAACATCTTTATTACATGAAGAAATTAAGGTTAATGTCCTTATGTAGCCGTGATTTCAAAATAACTGAAGTTTTGCGTGCGCGGCATCTCATAACAGCAGGATAGACAGTTAAAAAACAAAAGCGTTAGAGCAGGACTCAATTTTAACATTGTGCAGCCCCTTAAAAGACTAGTGTGTTAACATGCCTTTAAAGAAATACGATGCTTCAAAGAAAACCATAATTATTTGTTCAATGCAAGTGCTCGTAAAGGCCCACTTTTTATGCATCAAAACCGAACAGATAGTCGATTATTTTGCCCTAGGGCTTTATTATTATTATTTTTCTATTTATTTACAATGGTTGGCTAATATGCAGCCTTTCCTGTGTACCATAATTGTTATTTTTTACTGTTTAACAGCTCTGGATACAGTCCTTTTGAGCCAATCATAATTTAAAGTTCACAAGATTATATTTGTTTTATTTCCTCACACTATGCATTGAAAAACGTAGTATGATACACGGGCGTAAGACCAATAAATTACTCAGTTACGTTTAAAACACTCGCTACGCTCGTGTTTTTGTTCCTTTTGGCCCTTGTAGCATAAACTACTATTATAAGTTACAACATACAGTTTGGTGGAAATTACTTGGATCTTTGGAACAAATCATTTTTTCAAATTTGGATCACAGATGAAGCTCTCTTGGATGAGTATCAAGATCGCGAGGCGTGAGAGCGATCAATCAGAGGCAGTATCCGTTGCGGGTGATATGTCAGTGAAGGTATCCCGTAGTTACATTAGCTATTTACACAGCGGCGCGGCTCATCCCAGCAGGCAACTAAATGATTTATGAGACACCGCCGGCGAAGAAACTCTCCACATAATTGGAGGGAAGTGAGTGAAGAAATAAATAATAAAAATATCTCCCGCGAGCGTCGAGGACACGCGTAAGTAGAGCGCGGAAAATAAGTAGCTATGTGAAATTGGAAACGGTTTTCATAAGCGGTTTCGGTGAGTAAAGTTTCTTTGCATAACACATGCACATACAGAATTTAGTTATTACATCAATTCAGTATCCACAAAGTAAGTTATTACGTTAGCAATTTGGAAGTAATAAGAATGTGGTGTGCTCGCCCGGAAACTGGTACTGACAGCCAGCAGGCGGGGCGTTAAGGCGATATGTAAATGTTTTAGCGTCCCTGTTACCCCAAATGCGAAAAAACCCTCAGTGCTAGAGGGACGGATTCGTGGAAAAGTAGCAAAAAGTTGGTTTTTTATTTATATAAAATGTACTAAAGTTGCTATCAAAATTTCGTTTAACCAGATCATAGATACTAAAACCCATCTATTTCGTTTAACCAGATCCTAGATACTAAAACCCATCTATTATATAATTGCAGTCCATACGTCATTCTAAATTGTCAAATCAGAAGAATTGATGTCGAAAAAGACCTCATTTCAATCTATATTTGTATCGAGCCGAATTTCTCCAATCGCGTTTCTGTTTAATAGATCCTAAAAAAAGATTCCAAAAATAATATACTATTTTATCAAAGAATAGATTATTTACTGAAGTATATATGCAAGTTCTAAAAGTGTCTATTTTTTCCGTAGCGCCTTAATCAGTCTTTTCAAGGACTTCCGCAAAAATCTACGGAAGTCGGTAACAGATGAATGAGTGATACCACGAAACTGCTTGTAACCACTCCCTCGCTTATATCCTTATCCGAATAACAGTTATTTAATTTTATATAACCTACTTGTATTCCTTCAATTTGTCATATTACTCGTTTCGGGAGTTATTCAGATTCACATTATTTGAATCTTTTCCGACATAATAATACCCAGAGCTTTCAAAACAAGCGAACAAAATTGCTCATATTTCACGCCAGTGGCTTCATGCATGATCTAGTTATGTATATTTTATGCATTGGTCTTCATGATTCTCCCGATTCTCTCTACCTGACTACTACCTAGACGGGCATCTCAAGTGACACATTGAATATTGTTAAAATGTATTGGTTTATCGACATTTTAAGACAAGTAGATATATACATATGTACGGACCTATACGTATTGTGTACAAACTACTTATAGACTTTTAACTTTGTTGTTTAAATATATTCTTTTGAATAAATTATGTTAAATTAGACGAAGTTTGAATGTTTTTAAAAAAAAGGTGGGCTTGTTCGAACGAAACCGTCTAGTCAACGAAAATCATCTTTGACGTATATTATCATAGTAGATTTCATCTACTACAAGCTAGAGTGCTTGTGATTAACACATTTATGAAAATGACATAATTTTGCAAGTTATTCGTATTTTTATTGAAAACTAAGGCATATATAAGAAAATGACTAGATTATTACAAGAATATGGTATATGGTTCCCGAAAAAAAAAGGTCATGTCACCCACAATTTTGAGATCTCTGCGACGAAAGCTTATTTTCAAGGGGTAGTTTGCAATTTATTTTTACTGATACTGATTTTACTGATTCTGTACAAATAATCATTTAATTGGTGTAATCAGTAATGCCAAGCATTTTTTTGATGCTTTCAGTCTGTTAAGAACCCTAAACCAGGTACATCAAAAATCCAGTTTTCGGCTTATCAGGGTTAATACATGGCCCTAGAGAAAAAAATAACGCCTGACGTAATATTTTTAAATAATTTTAGAGCAAACAAAGTTCCATAAACAAGGGTCTGCAAATCAGAGACTTTGAGTTTCAAATGTTTTCGACGTAGAGGGAAAAGTACTGGAAAACTTGAAGGATTTATTTATCACTAAAGGTAGCGTTTTACTAGAATGAATTTTATAACAGGCTATAAAATACCGACTTGTTGAAAAAATATACCGGAGTATAAGAAGGCGATTATATAGCGTAGTGACTGTATGTTACTGGGTATGTAACCCTGTTATTTCTGAACCGATTTGAATGATTCTTTTTTTGTTTGGACGCAGTGTGCTTCCAGGTTGTCTTGTTTTGATTTTGGTCATGATATGATGAAGGTCTTCATTGTGAAGAGATAAGCAGTAGAACTCCTCAGAAAATGACAGCATACCACTCGAGATTGAGGCAAAAGGGGAGCAAACTTTTGTGCCGAAAATGCGTTTCTAAATAGTATAACGGGCTGAAACGTTAGTATATCAAATCCACGTGGACGAAGTTGTGGGCGTCCTCTAGTTGATTATAAATTTATTTTATGTTGAACATCTTGTCGACAAAACATAACTTTTAATAAGTATGGAACTATTTGAAAGTATTATGGTAGTTTCAAGTCAAGTCACACGGGACAGAATTCTGTTATAAATTATAAAAAACTGATATTTTAAACGTACGGAGTTACGTTATACCTATTTATCGTATAGGAAAGTAAATAAACATGTATTCGAATATTAATATGTTGAAGATTACGGGCAGAATCTAGTTTGTTCCGCAATGCGGACTAAATTCGATATATTTCTTATTTTGCCAATAATGGGCAATGAAATCTGAAATGCTATTTTCTGAATAAGTATTTATCGTTGAAATCATAAAAATAGTTTCAAGGAAAACACTTATTTGTGTTAGTACATTCTTTGTCTCAAAAACATTTGTCACTTTTTTGACCATGGAGATTTATTTATTTATTGGAATATTTTGCTGCGCAATCATTGATTAAATGTGAAAACTTAAAAACTATTTGAAAATTTTAAAATATTCTATAATGAGTATTTAAAGAAGGAACCCACTATGGATTTAAGTACGGAAACCTGGCTGGGCGGGTCGCTTGCCGGTTCTTAGAGTTCCGTTTTCAAAGTTCAATTCGGAGCCCTATTAATGTCATTCCGCTGTCCGTCTGTCTGTCTGTCCGTATGTCACGGGTCTCTAGCTCTTAGTCGGAATGAGACAGAAATCTGAAATGTTTACGTATGTTGTGTAAATTGTTGACCCAGAACCGAATTTTTAATTTAAAATGTAATTAAATAATTTTTTATGGGGAGATCTACATGAAAATGGAGTCAAAAAAATTTTTTTTTCTTGTCCTCGCATATGGGGTGTCGTTGTCTAGAGCTCATTAAGTAGAGTATAAATATATTTTTAAAGTTGCCATTTTTAGAACATATTTGTTACGGGGTCTTTCTCAGTGGCCAAAGCAGTTAGGAATTTGAAATTTGTGTATTTTATGTACCATATGTTATATTTTAACAACAAATACTAAAAACGCCGATTTATAATGTAGTTTTAGGGTTACGTTCCCGAATACGCAGCCAACTTAATTTTGCAGTTTTTATGTCTGAAAGAATTAGACCATTACCTAAAATTAAATAAATATCTAGTTTTCAATAATTGGTCATATGTACGGAACCCTAAAAGAGCGAGGCCCAACTTTCACTTGGCTGATTTTTAAATATATCTTCACAACATAAATCCCTGTATATTAGGGGATATTAGGGGTGCCCCGAGTGTGAACTGTGAAATGCAAGTCACAGTCCACGAACCCACGTTTCACCGACGATTATTACGTCTCAACGATGAGTGGTAAACCCTATCGCCGTTCTTCGGGCACAAATACACGTTTTTTGGGACATGCAGGTTTCCATACGATGTTTTCTTACACCGAAAGGGTTCCGAGGAAAAAGAACACATGTCATAAAAAATGTAAACTGATATTTTGTTATGAATGGCTTAAAGTTACTGTCCTCTATCGACTTGTAGAAGAAGTTTTTGGAATAAATGCTTAAGTCACGAGATATATCAAGAAAATAAATGTATGGCCTTTGGAAAAACAACACAAGTTAAGCCGCTTATTCGAAAAACTGCACTTGTTACACCTGACTTGTGTTATTTTTCTAAAATAAGAACGCAATTCTCTTTTGACACAAGCTTAGAGGACACTGGGATACAAAAAACAAAACCTGCTATCCTATCTTATTACTATTATTAGTAACTTATTTATTTATTTAGTTTAAATTATATATATCTATAAAAAAAACACATTATCACATTATCCAGATATATTTCGACTTTTGATGTCAGCCTCAGTGGAATTAGTTAAAATAAATATAATATGTTACAAATGTCATAAAATGGAGTAGATGATTGAATATTTATTTATTATTATTAGTAATATTAGTTATTAGTATTAATTATTACTAACTCATTAATTATTATTACTATTATTAGTAGTTATTATTAGTAACGGATGTGAATAACTTTTGTAATTCATTGTTAATGATTAATTACCTCATAAAGATGAAATTTTCCTAGCGCATCCATAATTTTTTTGGAAAAAGAACTCATGTTGAAGTGTTTTTCTCTGGTATTTTGTCGTTGAGGAATATTTTCAACTAAATAACAACTTAATAAATTACATATTTATTCATTCAATTTGATAAAAAAAAATAGAAGTCTCTGTATGCTAACAGGTAACTATAATGAAAAATGTTTTTGTCTGTTGTAAATTTTGCAAAACTTGACATGTGATGTTTTCCTCGAAATCTTTGAAATTTGTTCCGGATTAGTGGTCAACACGTATGAACCATTAAAACTCAGTGGCGGTCAGCTTGGTCCCTTCAACTGCTCGCTGCTTCAAAACCATCTCTGTCCACACTACAAGCTATCAACCTCCTACTCATACATACTCCTACACGGTTTTGTATCTCTAAATGCTTCTCTTTAAATAGGTTTCCATTTCGTTCAACATTTAACATTTTTAGTTGTGTGGTGGCGACGCGGACGTCTGGTTTCTGTTTAACCAGGTCATGTCAGTGAAGGAAATAGATGCTCGTTCAAGTATAAATATTTTTTGATGCTAAGATTATTATTTGTCATATTCCATAAGACCTTTGAAATTGAATATATAATTATCTCTATAGCATATTATCGTCACGACATGAGTCCCCTGGGAAATACAAGTCACAGAACACATTTGAAACACCCGCTTTCCACCCTCTTTTTTTTGGATTTCAAACGTTCGTTTCAAGAACGCGGTTAAGAGATCAACTTGTTGTTTTTTCATGAAATATGTAATAGAAATATGAGGGGATTCTATTCAAATCCCTTACCTTTCCCGAAAAAATGCTTCAAATGGTTAAATAAAACCAAAGAATAGAATAGAATAGAATAGGATTTTATTTGTTTTCCTAAATAATACAAACATCTTAAAATAAATCTGTTACATTTTAAAATAGTCAAAGACTCGGCATGTAGCTATTATGCACGCAGATTATTAGTAGACGATTTTCAGTCTAAGCCAAAGATCGGTATGAAATAAGTTTGAACACAGTTAAAAATAATTACATTAAATCACTAAAACGTTAAAACAGCACGTATTTTTTTTTTAAATTAGGTTACATCGTCAATGTTAGACGCTTATACATGTTGTGACCATTTCGTGATCTGGTTAGCCATATCGCATTTCTTTTAAAATTGGGAGGATCGCCTCACTCTGTCCCGCTTCGCTCGGCTCTCCAAATGTATTTACATGCTCCGCTTCGCTTCGCTCGTCGTCGCTATTTTTTACTTTTGGTGAAAGATTTTTGATTTCATACTTTACGACCTGCCCAACCAGATCGTGAAATGGTCAATTCTACGATATACAGAGTGGAAAAAAATTAAGGGCCCTGGAGGGGAACTACCTTAAATCCTTTAATTAGCTAATTTTACTGAAAGGAAACATAAGGAATGTTTTTTAAAAGAAACAAAACTGCATTCAAAGTTCTTCTGAATTTCGCTTGTCTCACCCGGGAATCGAACCAACTAAAAATAAAAAACATAAACCCTCACTATTTTATTATACTAATCGGTAGGATTATTGTTCAGGATAAAATTTGTCTAACAAACATTTGGTCTTACATTCATCTGTTACGATATTAGATACCCATGAAATTGAATATCTATTACAAGTTCTTTATTAACAATATCTAGTACTTTTTTCTTATGTGTATGGCCACGACATACACATAAGAATAAAAAAAAAAACAGAATTAGGAACGGATCCCAAAAACCAAGGATTGATTTGAGAGCAGCCATCTTTTATATTTCGTTTGGAACGTAACGAGGGACTTAGAGTCAAGTACCTACTGGGGGTGGTAAGACATTCCAGCTTTTAGATGCTGCGATCTTAAGGCCCTTAATACTGCCAAATGGGTACTTTCTAAAGCCTACTCCTCTTTTATGGCCAAACCAAAAATATTGAAGAAATGTATTATGGATTATCAACTCTAGGACAACATATGCAACATTTTTCTTTTTCGTACCACCAAAACTTCTATATGAAAAATTATTTCAACTGAATGGTGTTTTTTTGGCTTGAATTTCCTACTGCTCCTAAGCGGCTTAGGTGATTTAATTCATTTATGCTTTGATAAATAGATAAACTTGATAGCTATAAATATAACATAGAATTATTCAATCGAACAATGACGCCCATGTGAAAAGTATTATTTTCTCCTATTTTGCCCTTTCAAGGACGCAGCGAGCGTCGTAACAGCCACCACACATTGTGCACTGATTTGAACGCTATTTCAATGTCGTTTCCGTCGATATTCATACAGACAAACATCGAGCTGCTAATTTGGCGACGGTAATCGCCTTAAAGCAACCCTTAGTACATTGAAGTGAATGCTTTGGGGTAAAAAGCGTAGATCTACGTGCGCTAGTCGAAAATTTTAATTTGTTTCGTAAATACGGAGGACTGAACAAATTAAACAAAAAACATGCAAGCTTTAGAGTCCTCTTATTTGCCATGTTTAAAATTTAGTGATAAACGAAATGAGGTGATATTTTATCCCATCTGGGTATATCATGACAAAAACGCATGCACGCATTCTGGACACGATGGATCGCTTTGGCAGTTTCTTAATACAGGCACGGACCAAACACTAAGTCGCAATAACTTAGCTTAAACAAGACCAAACTATCGCAAAGCTCTGACCTGACCTGAAAGCTGAGAAATGGTCTGATTTTATAAAGAGATCTAAGGCTCCGAAACATTTACCAATTTTCGATTGAACATGTGTCTCGAAACGAAAATTTGTGCATCGTATTATTTCGTCTTTGGTGGAAACACCTTCCGAAGCACGCAGAAACACATAGCACTGCAGGGATTGAACCCATGATCTCTGAGTTAGCAGGCGAGCGCTCTACCACTCGGCCATAGATGCGATATGATATAAGGTACGTAATAGGCAAGTACTTTCAGAATGGTCGATTTGTCTTATTATTAATTAACATTGCACACGCAGAAAGAAAAGTAAATCGGGATGTGAGGAGCTCTGAACCGGGATTCGAACCCGAATATAAACGAATTTTATATCTCCTTGCGATGGATAAATCGCCAAGTGTTCAAACATAGAATATGTTTCTATCATAGTTATTATTAATTCCTTAAATTAATAGTACTCGACTGTTTTCTTTCTTAATCCTGCTCTGCGAGCACGTACGCGTCGGTTGGATAGATTTGACAGATAGAATCAATAAATTCTAAACGATAACCCTTATTGCAATGAAATAAGAGTTACATTTTTAGGGTTCCGTAGTCAACAACAAGGAACCCTTATAGTTTCGCCATGTCCGTCTGTCTGTCTGTCTGTCTGTCCGCGGCTTAGCTTAGATACTATTAGTACTAGAAAGCTGTAATTTGGCATGGATATACATATTTATCACGTCAATAAAGTGGTACAGTAAAATCTTTAAAAATATTTTTTTTTGGTTACCTCCCCTACACGTAAAGTGGGGATGATTATTTTTTTTCTCGTTTATCCCCTAGTGTGGGGTGTCGTTGGATAGGTAATTTAAAAATATTAGGGGTATGAGAAAATCATTTTTCGATCCAGGGTTCCGTTTGCGAATTATTAAACTTAAAGTGTAAATTTTTGTTAGAGTCAAGTGTCCCCCCCCCCCCCTGCCGGCAAAGCGGTTGTAACGGAGATGTGAAAAAAATCACGGCAGTAGTATATATCACGAAATTAAAAAGAAAACTATCACAGCTAAGTAGGCTTTACAAGTTAACGAGTACAGATCGCGCCAAACCTATTGTCCCCTCTAAACACGGGGCGATTCGCATCAGCAGGAACAAAATGTATGGGCCGTTCTTGGGAAGAGCAACTTCCGAGCGGACTAGAAGTTTGGCGCGATCTGTATTATTATATATAATGGTACGGAACCCTTCGTGCGCGAGTCCGACTCGCACTTGGCCCGTTTTTTTATTATTTATCGAATCGATGTTGAGTCGATACAAAGTTCATGCTAGTAACCTACGTAAATATTAACATCATTAAAATGTATCATTTTAATTAACAGACAAGGCAAAAAGTGCTATATAAAACAAGCCTAAACAAGGACCCTGTCCCGCACAACGGGCGAATAAAAGAGATAAGAAAAAATACCAGTAGCACCCTAATTATATAGCTCTCAAATTACCTACTTCTCTTTGTAAATATTTAAAATAAAAACACTGTATCAGCTAAAAGCCCGTTTGGCGAGGAAAACAGCGAGGCTAAGTTGTTTCAGAGGTCAGAGAAAAAATTTAAACCTTATCTACTAGTAACCAATGTTATGTATCTGTGGTAACCAACGAGACTGGGTGCCTATCATCAAAACTTAGACAAAAACTGAACTTTCAAAATTGTCTCTAGTGGGTATTGAACTATTTACGAACTATGTCGTCACATCAAGTGCGAACATATCCTTAGACAATCGGAATGTGATATTATGTCTATGGTTTTGATGATAGGCACCCAGAACAGTTGGCAACTAAAGATACACAATAGGCCCTCTGGTCCAAACAAAGTTAAAAAGGCATTTTAAGTTGGTTTTGAGAAAATCATTACTAATTTGTGAATACAATTTCAAACTCTTGCTTTATAAACCTTACTAATACTGAACTATTGGCGTCAACTGGCATAGATCAAAAAGCTTTTCAATTTCAAAATTTTAAAAAACAAGAACATCAAAGTTAAGTTTTGCACTGTGCGCTAAGCTACTGACGTTTAACTTTAAGGTTAAATAAGGTTAAATGGGAAATAAATACTTAATGAAAAAACAAAAGTGACACTAAACTCCGGCCGTTCATTCGAGAGAATGGTGACGTTTGCAAATGTCAGGGGATAAAACCTTTTTTTTACTGTTTATCATTTCAATATTTTATATTTATCATGATGATTTTAGGGTCGATTGTACATCGTTAAAAGGTCCCATTTGTTAATATAAAGTATTTTTGTCGTATATATTTTCCACTTCCTAGTACAAAACTTAATGAATCAGCTGACTCAATTTCTACGTAAAAGTTAAAAAAAAGCGCAAAAAATATTATTTTTGGCGAAAAGTTGTCTATTAGCGATACTGTGTTCACTTGAATTTAAGAACCTATTATAGAGGTTGTCATTTTATTTATGTATCGGAAATCATATTGAATTAAGACTCTGTATCTCAGTGATCAATGTTCTATTACCCTTTTTGTGAAACTCGTTAATTTGTTTTTATCGTTTTCCCGAGTCCAGCTCCGAGTCAGTTACTATAGGAAGTCAACATTTTATTTGGCAAAATTAGCAAAAAGTATTACGATCCGTGTTGCTGATTTATTATTATTACTTGCCAATATGATAGTTTGACTGTATAAATAAATGTCACCTTTCAAAGAGCTCGTGCTATAACTAAAATTTCCTTCTGCTCATTTAATAATGGGAATAAAATAAAATACGAAGCATAAAGTTTCATTTTTATTCACTACAGCTTTCACTGTAGAGTTCATCGTCAGTATTCGAAGCAGAAGTATTTATAATAAACTGTTCTGCCACATCATCTATTAGATGGTCAAGTTTCATAAGTTTATCTTCCTCTTTTATGGTGTGTGATATACAGCCTGCCCATTCTACATTTGTGACACGTGACAATCCTTCTTCTAGCAATTGTTTAATTTCCGTCATTTTGAAGGTTTTGTTATTTCTTGAGACATGTCCCTTTACGTTTGCCCATATCAACTCAATCGCATTTAACTCGCAGTGATATGGGGGCAGCCTGAGGACCGTTATTCCTTGAGCTGCAGCCATTTCATCTACGGCATATTTAATAGATTGCCCCTTTTCCCTTCTAACAATTTCCATTAGAAATTCTTTAATCATGCTCTGCTCAAACGGTATATTTTTAGAGGTAAGCCATGCTTGGATATCACATTTTCTTCAGGAAAAAGTTGGCACAGCTTCTAATCTTCTAGAATGGTATGGGGCGTTGTCAATCACAATAACCGAGTTAGGTTTAAGTTTTGGTAAGATTCCCCTAAACCACTGTTCAAACACTTCGGCGTTCATCTCTTTATGATAATCCCCATCCCCCTTTTTTGCTTCAAAAAGCAGAAGGCCCTCTTTTAAAAAACCTTTTTCGCTTCCTACATGTCTTGCCTGTCAATGAGGCCGCTTTTTCGTTTGCGCGTGGCATATTTGAAATTTAATTTCTTCATTACATTTTGAAGCGTTGTCCTTTTGAGATTTGGTAAAGAATTATCAGAGTTCACAGCGAGTAAAATCTGAAAATAAATATTTTTTTTATCCCTGTACATATATTATTAAAAAAATAGCAACAATGAAACAATAAGATTTTGTTTTAATAACTTGCCTTTTTGATTTCGATAAAAAAATTGGTGAATTTTTCTTCTTATAGCACATAAAGTAAAATCATCAATTTTATCATCAAACTGAAGCTTTGGACCACTTTTTTGTGGATTTGAAAATTTTGATGTTGATGACATTTTCATTGCTTTATATTCTCTTATGATGCGATATATAGGTAGTTGCCATTGATACTCCAGTAATTTCAATCACCTTTTCAATACAGGCAGCAGTATCAGAGTCAGCCCATAATTCGGGTGCTTTCGGTCAATTTTTCACCACGTACTTGTATACGTTAAGAATAATTTCTTTTTCACCAGGAACTATTGCACGTCGTGTTCTTTTCTTTCTCGTTGAAAGAAAGTTTGCGTCCGTGTTTCTTGAAAAGCCCGGTTGCGGGTCCATTTTATGTCTTAGTGCCAGTCAACCAAATAAAATGTAAATTTCGATGAAAAACTACCTACTAAAATAACGAAAATTTAAAAAATAATTACAAATCAAATAATTGAATACACAAACACGGATCGCATATATATAACATTCGAAGACAAAGATAGAAGCCGAATGAAGTTATTTGCTTGTTATATGCTCTGTGGTTATTTGTTTAATCAATAAAATGTGTCAAGTTATTTCTGTCAAATCAGCAATCATTTTTGAATCGACATTTCAGAAAAAGGTTTATAATATCTGCGGTGTAAGGCAGTGTTGTCGTATTATAAAACTGATATACCTTACCAAATAATAAGATCGTATATATATTCTATTCCAGGGTTTTTATTTATAAAAAAAGTTTAAATAATCATGATTTGGATTTATTTCGTCCCATTTGTTGTACCTTTCATATTTTTTAACGTGCCTTTATTTATTTTTGTCGTGATCTTGTTGACTTGTAGTATTTTTTCGAGATATCGCCACACTCCATCTGTCATCATTCTCTCGAATTAACGGCAGCAGTTTAGAAGAACGTGTGCATTTATTTCAAAAATAGCCAGCTGCATTCAGTTTCCAATTCTAACTATATTCTTACTAGATACGCACAAAATTATTATTTAGGGAACCCAATCTTTTTCCAATAATTTCATTTGGTATTATTACAACGTTTTTACATCGTAGCGTGCTAATGAGCAAGCTTTTCTCGGCCCTTGTTAGCTTGTTGCCCTTTATTATGTCTGTATCGTAATATAGATATTCGTAGTTAAGGCTAAAAGCCAATCAAGGGCTAAGTAACGGTACGACTCGACATCTATTTAATTAAAGCCATAAACAACATTTAAAAAAATGCAACAATATTGGGGTTCCGTCAAAAAACTAAATACTTAGTTAATAAAAGACTAGGACCCGGTGTGTCTGTACATTGAAGAAAAGTAATAAAAATAGAAAGTGGGTGATTAAAAAAGAGTAATAGAACACAAATCAGCGATTTTTAGAATTCTTTTCTGTCTGTCTATCTGTCTGTATGTCTGTTTGTTCGCGCACATCTCCGAAACTACAGAACTGATATTCAAGTAGTTTTCACAGGAGGACAGAATTTAATGAGGATTAGGATTGTTTCATTGAAATCGGGTGTCTGAAAAAAGTTATCGTCATTTAGAGATTTTTGGAATTTACTTTTCTACCATTAGAAGTTAGAAGTTACATAGCAAATAATAATAATAATAATTATAGACGTCACAAACGATTGTTCAAAAGAAAAAAAAACAAGAAAACTTTGGTTGGATATACTTACTTATTATACTTATAGCGTATAAAATTTTAGTAAATAAAAAAATCAACAAGTGGCGCTATTCATTATTAGAACGCGCATAAATAAATATTTTTTATTTTGTTTAAGTAGCGTCATCTATTTTGGTAAGTAAATAAAAAGTTTTAATGCGAAATTAGTTGCAGCAATATACGGTTTTTAGAGTATAATCAATACTCTAAAAACCGTTAAACAAAAGAGCTGTGTCTGACTGTACATTTTCCAAAAAAATAGCGGTGTAGGATACAGACACAAAAAAAATATATATATACATATTATATTTCTCATTTGCGTTACGTTTTTATTAAATCGCTATAGCTTTCCTGTAATTGGCCAGTTATGATCTATAAACGTAATATTTTTCATATTTTCCTGAAAATAAAAAAAAAATTAAACTTATCTTACACCGTGTTACGTAAGCAAATTAATTCTATTTTTGTGCCAAATTTCAAGTCTTTATCTTTAACGGTGCTAAAGGTATGAGGCATATATACGAGTATACATACGGACGAACGGACAACTGAGTCTCACCGCATAGGTTCCTTTTGTACCTTTTAGGTACTAGGGAACCCTGAATGAATGAATGACCAATAATTTCCACGAAAATCATCAGAATGTTTATACAGAAAATAATAATATCTTTACACGTAGGTACTCACAAGTAGACTGTTGTCTCGTGAGGATTGCTAATAAATATATATGATTAAGGTTGGTGTGACGGAGCGCGTTCCGAAACGCAAAATTTATAACTATTTTTCTTATTTTTTAACAAAAATGAAAAAATCAATGTAGTTTTTGGCATTAGGCAACCATAGTTAGATGTCAGTTAGGCTTTTATAGCAAAATTTTGTTATTTTATGTTTTACCTTTTGATTATTGATTTCACACACTGACTTATCTCTAAATTAATTAAAATTTTTATCTTTTTTGGGGCTTGAAAAGTTATAAAAGATTTTTATATCGTCTATAAAATATTTTAGGTTATTTACCAATTTAATTACCAATGAGTAATTTGATCCAAAAATCTGATACATATTTGGTAAATAGAGATATTAATGTTTTTTGTTTTAACATAAAAAGGGTAATGATAAATATGATAATTTAAATATAAATACTGTTATCTCAAGATATATTTCGAGTCCGACCTGGACCCGGCATCAGTTGAGTATATATGTCTTGAAATATATCTGGAGATAACAGTATTTATATTAAAATTATCATATATATCATTACATACCTATTTATATTAAAACAAAAAACATTAAAAGTTTTTACAGTAAGTAGAGATAATTATTGATGTAATGATGATACTGGTAGGTACACAAGAGTAGAGTATCTCTAGTTTTTCTTGAACTTGTAGTTCGAGTACAACTGTGTCTATTCGGCAATAATTTTGAATTTGTTTTCTTCAATAATTACTTTACTTTGTTTATTGATTATGTACATTTTACTGGTTTTTGCAATCCACATATTTTCTATCAGATTAAAATCAAAACAAAACTCAGTATTTGACAATAGTATTTTTCATTACGAGTGCGGAAAGCCTGTCATTGCAAAGAGTTCCGACGAATGTCTACCCGAGCCGAGGCGCAGCCGAAGGTGAGGGTTGACAGTCGGAACAAGTTGCAATGAAGGTTCCGCACGTGTATTGAACAACTATTTTTAATACAGTTGCGAAAAAATGAAGCAATTTAATAAAATAGTAAAAACACAATAAACTCAACTAACTAATACTCCACGCAATTGACGCAATAAATTCTTCGTATGTAGATATGTAGCGACTTTTTGACTTTTCCGGTAAAATGTTCTCCGAAGCATTTTGTGCAATTATACAGAGTTCCGGTGGTGTTAATTCAAATAAAATATCGTCGAAATTTCTCATTTTGTGCGACAAACAACTAAACCCGCAAAGAAAATTTTTGGAAAATGGCGCCAACCGTAAAAGAAAATAAGCAGAGATTTTTTTTGTTTTCTTCACCCATTCTGGGTAGGCAAAGGGAACTTTGCCCATACAGCCAAGTCTTCAGTAGAATTTTTTTATTGATATGAAATGAAAATGAAATTTAATGAGATGAAATGAAACCTAACCTAACTCATTGAATCAAATCATTAAATCTGATATTGAAACAAATTAGTACCTTGTTTTTAGAAATATTTGCATGAATCATAAAAACTTCTTTGAATTTTTTTTGTAAAAACTTTTTTCTTTTTAATAGACATGATTTTGACAGTTGGGAAAGAGAACGCACGAGTTCGGAAAAGGTAAAGAAAAAGCTCGAGTATGTAATAGCCTACATCCCGAACGCTATACGTCTCTGCAATACGCCACTTTTTGAGCAACTGTATTAAAAACATCCTTTCGAAACTTTTCTAAATTAGGCTAAATCAATTGGAACTTGAAGGTTTAGCTTTTAGCCCCGCAAAATGGATGGTGAAAGGCTAATATAATCAGGCTCTGCTATTGGAGAAAATTCAGAGGAAATGACATAAAAGGGTTTGCCTTCGCAGACCCATCTGAATTGATCATCTGTGGCGTTTTTTTAGGGTTTCGTCAAATATGCTTTAAAAAGTACCTCTAATAAAAATTATTTATCCAATTGATTTAAAAATTCAATAAAAGTCTTTATTGTTTTGTTTTGTGTAACAAATTTAATAAAATAAAAAGATTTTTTATGTCTTAATATCTCAGCTCAGCCAACAAGGTTTTATACGTACCTATATATACATATATATACTTTGGAATGTGGGATATTAAATGATAAGCCCTTGGTACTTTTTAATTTATGACTGAGTGTCAGTTTCTGAATTAAGTAAATGTTGTATGCACCGCTTAACTTCAAATTCCCAAATGCAAACTCGGCAGTAAAACTTTGGACCACTTCAGTGGTACCTCTAGTAATCATAAAATTTTTCAGTGAAATGCTTGTAGGTTTTGAAGAATATCTGAATATTCTTTGTTAATCTAACAACGATTGTCTAGTAAAAATATTACGTCTACAGAACCCGTTGTGGTGGAACTTACATGTTACACGTGATAAACCTTTTCACATTTGTTCGGATGGGTATTAAGCAATTTTGGGACAGCAAAAGCTTCTCATTTTCGTGAATTCTATTTATTCTTGTTAATTTCTATTTTTGTTTGGCTCAATTGTTTGTTTTTTTATTATTAGGAAGATAAATTGCTTATACAATTAACTAGGAAAATAATATCCTATACGCCGAACTTCAGAAAAAAAAAACTCAACAATTATTTATCCCTCCAATCATAGTTTCGTTTGCGTCGCCTAATAACTATTTAAAAAATAAAAATCTAAGTTTTGCACTTTTTTAAATAAAACGTATTTAAGCCAGAGTGTGGGGACAGTTTATCATTGCTGTGCGATCCTCAGCTGAATCCCATTCAGAATGGCTATCACAAAGTGTTAGATGGCCAGCTTAAACCAACCAGAACAGGGGATCTAAAAAGGCCGACTTGGGTGAATCATAAAATGATTTGAAAGTAGGACGGAATCAGAGTTTTTTCACGCGTGCAAAAGAGACGGCATTAGAACAGAATCAAAATGGCCTTTTTAGAGGACCTGATATTCTTCCAGCTCCAAAGGCAATAATAATTGAGATGGTTAATTGTCAACACAAAAACGGTTGTTCTTCTGCAAGGTGTTCTTCTAGAAACATAAAAAAAATTAAAAAAATATATCGTCACGGCATGAATCCCTGAGGGGGCATCAGGGGTGTTCCGAGTGTGAACTGTGAAATGCAAGTCACAGTCCACACTCGGTACACCCGCGTTTCACTGACGATTATTACGTCCCAACGTAATTCGGGCACAAATTCACGCTTTTTAGGGCATGCAGGTTTCCTTTCGATGTTTTCCTTCACCGTTCAGCAAGTGCTAAGTAAGAACATTTGTTACGCACATAAATTCCGAAAAACCCATTGGTGCATGCCCGACCGGGGATCGAACCTGGATTTTAAGATTGAGAGGTCAGCGTTCTACGCCTGAGCTATCGCTGCTGCTTTCTTCTAGAACCAGTACCTTATTTATCATGCATCGATCCAGTGTGGTAGTGAGTGTAGGGCACAGGGACACACAGATCTAGTATGAAACTGAAGGTGAAAATATAGGGATGATATGAAATAGACTATCTTGTTGCTAACTACAACAATCCTGTGCTTTTCGTGTTAAAATAAGTATAAAAAGCCATTTGAAATAAACCAAAGTGATTTGTGGTTCAATTTTGTTTTGATTTATTTGGATTCCATTGCAATTCTTAGCCTTGAAAATATGTTTTACCTGTGAAATTATATTTTTATGATATTGAAGATGAGATTTTAACGATAACAGTTTTATGTCAGCCATTTTGTAAAATCCAAGATGGTGGCCACTGTGTGGTTTTCAATAAAGGTTAGCACTACACTCGATTACAAACTTCTTGTCCGAACTATACGTATTATTAAAAAGGTTTGTCACGTCGTTTTCGAATTGAAATCTGTAAACGATACCCGCATTTTCGTTACAATGGGATCCATTACCTCAATATCGAGATACATAAATCTCATGTAATTTAATTTCAGTCCGGGCCTATCTCATCATTTGATCTTACGATCGCTTCAATAGGTAGCCTTACCGTTATCGTTAGCGTTAGTCTATCGTCGGAGAAAATCTAATAAAATTTGATTCCGGTCACTTTTGTTCTGATACGGAAAAGCTGAGTTCTATACTTAATAGGAACACAAGAACGAAGTAAGGAAGACAAGAAAACCCATTTAACTAAAACAAAACGAATAATTGAATAATTGACGAAAAATAAGATATTATTATCGAACAGGAAATTGAATTAAGTAATATATTAATAAGTATTTGTCTTTTTTTGGAACCCGCGTGGGTTTTGTCTTTTGCCATGTATCTACTTACTTTGTCAGCTAATCAAATTCTTTTCGCCTAAAAAGTTTTATCAGGGCTCAAGCAATCTTTGGTCACAATAGTAAATTGTTCACCGAGGGAAAAAATGGAAAACGATTACCAACAAGGTTGTAGTTTGAAGCCGCAGGCAAATCTTCAAAAATCCAGATGAAGCGATTTTTAATTGTTGATTTCTAACTTAATTTAATCATAATAATATCATGCCAAAAAACAAAAATTTTTATGTCCGAGTTCGCAAAATGATACTAGCCACTTGCTTATTCTACCTATATATGTCATCAAAAAAAAACAGTACGTCGACAATCGATTTTCATACACTTTTTCCGCCCTCATATTTGTATGACAGTATTGTCGCATATAATGCATCGTTTTCAAAAAAAAGTGAGGTGGTACTTTCCGAGCAGGTAAAGTATAAAATATTTTATACTACACCTGCTCGGAAAGTACCTTCTTACTTTTTTGAAAACGATGCAGAAAAAACGTCATTACTGTCATACGAATATGCGGGCGGAAAATGTGTATGAAAATTCATTGTTATCGTGCTTGAGCGGGCAGAAAAAGTATATGCAAATCCATTGTTAACGTGCTGTTTTTTTTTTTAAATAACATAAAGAATGAGCAAGTGGCCAAGTGGCCAGTATTATTTTGCGAACTCGTACATAAAACTCGAAAAATGATACTGGCCACTTGCTTAACCTGTACATAATAAAAAATAAGAAGGAAATAAAAAGTGACAATCGCACGCGAGTCAGTTGGTTTCTTTTATTGTATCTTGATTAAAAGTAAACTAATACTATTTCCTCGCAGGTGTAGTATAAAGCACTATGTATCACTCGGGAGAAAGTGCGATTCCCAACCCGTGTGTATTGAGGCCCTTGGCTTCGCCTCGGGCCTCAAACTACACCCTCGTTGGTAATCTTCCCCTTTCTTCCCTCGGTGAACAATGTACTATTTCATCACACTTTTTCAAAAAATTACAATTGACTTTAGAGCATAGCGGGAGCCAAAGTCAATTTTATTCCCAAGGGAGTTTGCGCATTTTCTTTTCTGATTGGTCCGCTTTCTTGCTTCTGACTTTATTCTAAGGCTTCTGATAGATGAGCGTCATTTACCCAAAAAACGCAACGGTCGAATGCATAATTTATAAAGCAGTTACTGGCTGGTTAGGCTTCGGCGGTAATATGTGTATTTTTCTTTCCTTCTTTTTTCTCACAAATTTTCACGCTAGTCTGCTAAGTTAATGCAAATTATAATTTAAAATGAGTTCGATTAGTGAAAGTGATATATTAACTCATGCAAACATAGTAAATGATACAGCTAATGTAGTGCAACAATAATTACCACAAAATACCAGGTACTCGTAGCTTTTTCTCATAGGTAGTGATAAAAATAGTGTGTACCACTCGGGACCAATATATTTTATTCTCAGGCGGCGTATATTGAATTCCTCGCTACGCTCAGGATTCTGCTTAAGAATCCCTCGCTGCGCTTGGGATTCTACAATAGAATCCTTCGCTTCGCTCTGAATTCACGAGCAAAATATTACTTGAGCTCCGTGTAGCACAAATAACTACATTCGACTTCTATTCTAAAGAATTTTTGACGACGACTTTAAACTCGATCTTTTAGATAGTATGCCGATCCAATATTTATGAAAACGCCCCAGTTATTCACGTTTTAGTACCAACCATCAGGATAATGATTTAATAAAATTATTCACCGAGGAAGCGGAAAAAAGGTTGGTTACGAAAAATTGCTGGCCCGTGAAATGGGCGGTCGTACTCAGTAGGTGGACCAGAAAGGTAAAGTCGATAACTCATAGGAAATTATTTTAAAGTCGGGTTCTCTTTTGACTTTGCACCAAAGGCTCTCCCGCCGTTTTTACTTTGCTATTAAAACCACGAGTTTATCAAGGACTTGTTATGTCGATCTTCTAAATAAAATAGGACGGGAGGTAATTTAAAACGAGATTCAAGTTACGATTATTTTAAGTAGGTATAACCCCACCAAAATTATAAATGAGGAAAAAGTTCCAAGTTCTCTTTGGGTAATTCATTGGGCTAGGAAAAATTCAAAACCAACGACGACGCCATGTTTAAGACAGCAGCTCCTGTGCGTTGTCATCTGTCACATTTGAAATCTATTGTTTTTGACATCCGTCAATTTTGATAGCCGTCTGTTTTTACATTTGTCACTTTTGAGAACTGTCATTCTAACAGCTGTCACTTTTGACGTCTGTCACTTTTGACATCTGTCACTTTTCACAACTATCACTTTAGACTTCTGCAACTTTTGACATCTGTCACTTTTGATATTTATTATTTTTGACATGGTAGACAGACAGGCGTGTGAATATTATGTGTACGTAGGTAGCTCTGTCGTAAAACAAATACTCTTGAACGTATAGTTTCCGGCTACTGCAACTTTATCTTAACACCTGTATATTAATTTTAATCGGAAGAATACAAAATTTGAAATGACCTCGTAAGTAAGCCAATGCGCTGTCAATATTATTATAAAGAATAAGAAAGCTTTATTGTGGCCAACAACATAAATATAAAAACACGTGAGTAAAGTATAATATTATATAACAGTAAAATGTAACTACTATATGTCCACAAAAGTGTTATTTGCTTTACAATGCATTCAGTGACTTTGCTGGCGACAAAAGGGAACATGCTCAGCATATGCTATGCATGTAAATTCAAGATTTACAGCACAGCGCTGGTTTTCAGCAAGATGATATACATATGTAAGTATGATATACATACAATATTGCCGCCATTATTTCTTACCCCTATGATTGAGCAAAAAGGCGACATAAGAAGTATCCACTTAAATAATTTACGGATGTATCTCCGACACAACCCGCGGCTTGTTTATGTTTTCATATTACACCTTTTAGGTAGTATGACAAATAATATTTATTAATTTGTGGCGATATGTAACAAAATATAACAAATCATAATGCCAAGTGTTTTGTGTTGATAAAATATAAATAGTTCCATGACGTCACCTGCGAGTACGTACAAGTGATAACTTACGAGTGGATGAGCCACTGAGCTTTCGAAAGAGCTTAGTGTCATGTATACGTATGACGTCATTGTTACGTAACTTGCACATAGAGGTTACGGATATGTCGATATTACAGGTCGATATAGACTGTGTCCATAATTACTCGTCAATCAATAAACATCTTTAAGTATAAAATAGTTTTTCTCTCGTTATTCCAACCGTATATGCATTATTAAATATTTCTGTAAAACTTATTCAAAATACTTATTCAAGTCGATTAATACACCGTTCGATTTTAGAGTGAACTAAGACCATAATAATAAGAAATAATATAACCTAAATGATTTGAGTAGAAACCAAACCTACAGGAAATCTGCGCGTAAGTCAAGAAAAACCGGATGTTACTTTTTAAAGCTTATAAGAATATACGTTACTGAACGTGACCCCTGGTGCTAAATAGGACATAAAGCTAAGTAGATAAAACTTCATAACAGAGATCCAGGTGCTTAGCCGGGGCGAGAACTTAGTGTAAATCCAAGATTTCCGACCTTAAAGTGAAATAAGTCTTGAGATTAATGTTGGGATAAGCTTCTCGAGTAAAATGTGGCTACATTTTATTTATAGCTATCTCTTACCTACGACCTGACCGCGCTGATTATCCAGCGCCTTGTATCGGTTGCCAACTGGTTGTCAACCATCAAAAACATAGATATATACGATTAGCTGTTGTTCGTGGTTTCGCCCGTGTTCATTCAGTTTTTGTGTTGTTTTTGTGACCTGTTAATATTTACCTACTCTAATCACAGATTCTATGACAGGTATCAATGATACGCCATTTAAAGATTAAAAGGGATTAGTGGGATTAAAAGTAGCCCATTTCTAATTCCAGGTCTGGAACCACATTTGCGCAAGGTTTTATCCCAATCAGTTTAGTAGGAACGGCGTGAATGAGTAAAACAAGATTTTTCTATTGAAACTTGACACCCCATTGCTAACCTATGGAAACTGATTTATGGGATAACAGTAGCTTATGTCCTATTCCAAGTCTAGAAATACATTCGCGCAATGTTTCAGTCCAACCAGTTCATTAGTTACGGCGTGAAGGAATAACATTATTATTTATTTAAAGATTTAAAGATTTACATGTTTGCATTCTGATATAAAGTAAGTAATTATGGATGTTGCTACGTAACCATAGACGAATACAACATAATGTAATAATAACATAAAACATATTACATAGTTTAACTAGAACAAATTAAATAACTATGTATGTTTGTATCGTAACATAAGATTTTTTAATGTAGCAAGAACGCAATTTCAATGTGTGAGCTTCAGATTTAAAGAGGCATATGGCCCATAAATAAATCTTCCGCGAGCGTCGCCTAGCTAAAAGAAAGTATAAAATAACAAATATAAAGAAAGATAAAAGGGAACCACCACCACACAAAAGACAAGCCCACAAACACAAAGAAAATTGCGTTATCGGGGAAAGTTCCACCGACCCTCCAACCGCTCGCAACAGAGTGGAAACAAACATACAATATATTGCATTTATAATATTAGTAGGATAGTAGGGTAAAAGTGGGAAGTGGGATTAAAGAATACGTTTGAACTTGAAGTAACGTCACAGTTTGTGAATAGTTCAATACCCACTGAAGAAACATTTTGAAGTTAAGTTTTTATCTGAATGTTTTTGGGGTTGGCAACTTGTTCTGGTGATAGAGAGGAATGAAGCGGTGATTGATTGCAAGGTTAAGATTGGAGACAAGGAAGTTAAGCAGGCTAACGAGTTTATCTATCTGGGTTGTCTAAGTGTGACGGGGAAATTGAAAAAAAAAAAAACTGCAAAGGCACGATTGGTGGTTCATAATGCAGTGTTGGTTCCTTCATTTATGTACCGTAGTGAATGTTGGGTATGGCAAGATAAAGATCAAAGTTGAGTGATTGCAGTGGAAATGCGTTCTTTACTAGACTAGAATAGATAAAGGAATGCTTCGGTGGTTTGGACTTGTAGAGAGGATGAATGAAAGTAGAGTGATGAAAGAAAATTATTATGCGCAGTCAAAGGTACAGCTCGACCACCACCCTAGAAGGACTTATGCTGACCAAATTGGCGATATACTGAAGAACGGAATAGAAGAGCTTGTATGACTAGATTCATGGATGTGAAAGAGGCGAAAGAGGTGTGTCTGGACCGTAGCAGATGGAAATCTATAGTCTCTGCCTACCCTCTGGGAGACAGGCGTGAGTACGTATGAAAATCAATTGTATCTGGAAAAGTTAGGCCACTTTAGCGTTAACCACCTCAAATAATGGGTGTAAACGTATGAGATACCTGTAAAAGTAAAACATGAAAGACGTTGTTACAGATACGTTACAAGCCCAAACCATCCGGCTTACTAACGATGCTTTTTGATGTCTTGAGCTTTTGAACCTACATATTTCAAATTCAAATTCAAATAGTTTATTTTGCAAAGCAGGTATAGATATATACACTTTTTACACGTCAAATTTAATCTAATAAAGAAAATATATGTAATAAAATAATAAATGTACATGAACTAAATTAAAGGTTTATTTAATTTATGTAGCAATATATTTACGATTAAAATGATAGGTAAAATATATATTATATAAGGTAAAATCCAATCAGCCGCCCGAACCCATACCAGAGACCCGGCCAGGGACCAGGAACAAGGTTCAATGATCACCAACCGAGCCCCCAGCACGAATCCAGGCGGCCGACCAAATCCCATCCTATATACTACATACTAAAAGGTTACATATATAAATACATGCCTACCTCCGCCCATTCGATTAGTCTTGCTAAGAAGAAGGGCAAGAAACTTAGCAAGATCATGTCTTTTTTTCAACATAAAACTTATACTATACAATACAATATACTATACAAGCCACTCTTTACCTTGATTACATTTAGGCATACCTATAAATTAAATGTACGAAGTAAGACATGAATTTAAATTTATATCTATTACTCAAGACCCTACACCATTTATCAAAAGTGGTCAGGGTGGGTTCTGAGGGATACGGTCGTTAGTCAATTCTTCGCTAACCTACAATTTAGCACATCGTTTCGCATTAATCCGAACTGGTTTCAATTACGTTAATTTTAGGTTGAAACTCGTTTGCTTTAAAATGTGTAGCTTGTGACAAACCTGATGGCTCGGGATGAGGAGATTAAAAATTTATTTCATAAATTATTACTTAGGTAATATCTTAAAAACTGTCGTGATAAATATAGGTTTTACTCAAAAAATATTATGCTACTATATTATAGTGTGTTTGAGGGAAATAACTTTTAATTACAAAATTATATGGTATTTCTAAAATATAAGAAAACAAATTTAGGATTTAGTGTTTTTATAAAACTCATTTTTTTTTCTAATAAGAAAATTGCTTTTCACCTCGTCTAATAAATCTTCAATATATGGATAAAAGAATAACTTGACTTGACCAACTGACTGAATGATCTATCAACGCCAAGAACATGCAATTTGGACTTTTGTTTCTTGTGTGACGTAACCATCCGTTAAGTAGTGATTTTAGGAAATTCCTACGGGATAGGAAGAAATGATATCCACGCGAGAAACGCTGCTAGGCATCTCCTAGTATCTTATATACGTATTGTCTTAATTTTCACTAATTTATTCAGATATATCACGTTCTCATCCTCTACTTGCTCCGGTGAAGCAAGCATTACGAATCCATAACTTTCTTCGTGAACCTGCTACGTCGTAGTTTGGATGCAAACATGCGTTAGAGAACCTCGAACGTCAATGTACCCCGCTGACTATATACAGATTGTTTGGGACATCGATGTAAATAGTTCGAGGGATGATAAAGGAAGTGATATTGAACATTTCTGTCTGAATTTACTATTGTGCAAAGTTTTGTAGTTTTCGAGATACAGACATTTTTCAGTTTCGTGTTCTTAAAATTAGGTAACTGCATTTAAAAAGAATAAAACACTACTTATAGATAAGAATGTTTATTTAAGATTTTACTAAAATTTACAAAAAAAAACTGTTTCTACATAAAGTATTTAGCTTTATGTTTATTTTCACTTCTTTTTTAAACATCTATATTGTTTTTTTGTTCAACTGAAGTGTATTAAGAAATTATTAAAAATAATATCATATTTTTAGCCATAAATAGTGATTTATTCAAGTTTTAAGTAGATAAAACTGAAAAATGTCTACTATTCCAAAACTACTAAACTTTGCATTATAGTACATTCAGTTAGAAATGTTCAAAATCACTTTCTATATCATCCTTGAAAATATACACATCGATGTCCCAAACAACCGGTATATAGTTTGAAATTGGAAGTCGCTTGCCGGCTAGTTTGGACCACTAACGACACGAAGTCTCAAAGCTCCTTTAATTATGGCCCGATAGTGTGGAACGACAGCAGGTGAGCCGTCGAGCATTGTGCGGTAAATCTAATTATCCCGCTTTCATCCGCCTCCGTCCGCGTTAAATACTCCAAGCGTTGCGGTCTGCGGTTCACGCTAGTTAGTCTATTGAGCCGTTTGACGCGCCAAAAAGGTTTCGTTGCGGCTCTGGTTTAGTACTTCTCATTGTGTATCATGTATATAGGAGGCAGGTGCGCAATTGTGTCTCATTGCGCATCTGCCTATATACATTATACATAATATTGTGTACTGTGATGCTGGTACAAAATCTTTAAGAGGCTATGCAAATTTAATTTTTGTCACTATCACTCCAAGCGAAAAATCGCGCAGTGCGAGAGGGGTGGATTCAGGGCAAAAGGGAAAAAAGTTGGTTTTATATTTTTATTAAAAAAACTATGCTAGCAAAATTTCCAATATCAAATCTCTAGATATTGTTGAAAAACACCTAATAAAATATGTTTAAGTTCTGTATATGGTTCCTATTCGTCAAACGAGGAGAAAAAGTGTGTTTGAAGACCTCATTTCAACAATTATTTCTATCAAGGAAAATTTATCCAAACATGTTTTCCAATTTCAAAACCCTAGATTATATAGTCAAAATGCATATACCAGAAAGTATTAAAATTTTCCGTGTATTTTATCAAATACACAGAAAAGAAACACCCGTATTTTTTTCGCATATCGCCTTAAAAACGTGACGTCACTGGCCTTGGTGATCCTCCTATATACACTACGTATGTTTCGCCGCCGTTTTACTTATATATTCGGCTATCTCGTTCCGGTATATCATCATCAGGGGGTCTAGCACGCGCCGTAGAAACAGTGTCTTTCGATCATACTTGCTCTCTCGCACATTGACAAACTCGATATGCGTGAGAGCGCAAGTAGGATAGATATACGCTCTGGCGCGTGCTAGCTACACAGGTGGGCGGTAAATTGTTTGCAAAGTGTAATTAGTTCAATTTTTATTTTAAACAAAATTAAACTTAAGCAGTATTAAAAAACTAGACTACCTATAAATAATAGGAATTATGAAAATACCTATGAAATTGCCGAAATTTTCTTACAGATTCATGAGTTCATAATTCCTGTAATTCAATAGCTATTTCAATTATTTATTTTTTGTTTGAAATTTCATTTCAATAATTATATTACATTATTAAATAAACGTATTAAATTTTGTTTTTATTTTCAGTTTGATTATAAAAATTAAATCTTCAAAAACAGTTCGTCCTATATGCCATCCATTTCCATGATAGGATTCGTAATAATTTCCTACAGCTGACACTTTAAAAAGTTTAATTAATATTGCTGTTAGCTTAATGTTGTCTCATTCATACACAAAATAAATTACATAATTTGGATTTGTCATTCCTAAAAAAAATGCAAAAATGTTAGTACTGAAAATTTTGTTTCCTTCAAATTCTATATAGAAAACAGCAATTTCATATGTAAAGACCTAATATTATATAATACATCTCTAATTATTAAGATAAATAAAAAATGCTGACCAGATCACCACCACCGCCGCCGTTCGGTAGTGTACCCAGAAGGCTGGCAGTATTGCCTCGCTGAATCTCAAGGCTGATTCTTTGACCGAAATAAGCTCATGGGTCACCGGAAGCATCGATTAGGCGCGATAAAATGTATCTGAGACTAAAGTAAAGACTAAGGTAATCCTAAAAGGATTGATCAACCGGAATTAGGCGGTTTAAGGCGCTTAGTAATGCCAAATAAGCAGCTCGATGTGTGTCGGTACGAATATCGACGGAAATGACATTGAAATAACATTCATATCAGCGCACATTTCAAAGTGGCTGCTAGGACGATGGCTGCGTCTCCGATACCTAGTGCAAAATATGAGAAAATAAAACTTTTCACACAGACGCGATTGTTCGATTGAAAAATACTATGTTTTGGATATAGGTATAGAGCTATCAAGTTTACCTATTAATCAAAGTATAACATTAAATCGACGAAGCCGCTTAGCAGCTGTAGGAAATTGGTCTGTTCTTTTTTTCGTCAATATTTACGATTCGAAAACCGTTTCGAGGAATAGCTTTTTTTAACCGTTTCATTACAAATAATGAAAAAAATGCATGTCTTTCATTCGACCTTCAGTGACGTCATCAACACATTTCAATACGAAAAAATATATTTCTTGAACACATCTTTAAGTCCGATAAGGATTCGACCATTCTACTTAATTAACGTCACTTCCTGTAAATACTAAAATAATTTTTAAATCGGTTTAAAAGCACGAAAATACGTATTATTGAAGTTACACTTTAAGTTAAAAAACGACCGAATTCAAGCAAAAAACACTATTCGGTTAATTTGGTGATACGAAGAACGAAAAAAAACAAAAATCTGTAATATTTTGTCTTAGACTCGATTATTCATATAATTTTTTTCCAATTCTTAACAAGGAGATAATATGGTCTTGGAAAGTACCCTTTTGTCGGTACTAAGCGCTTTAAAGAGGATTTAAGATATTTAATTTCCAATAAACAAAAATGTGACCATTACCGTTCGCAAGTTGTATCTGGATCGTTGTATCCTGAGCCTAGAGCATGACCAACTCCACTCTATCTAGGATTCGTTTGAAGAAATTCGGACTCTCCTTGTATTGAAAAAAATATATTTGGTTTATTATTTTTTTCTCTAGGGATGTTACGTATAAACAATGTACTAAGATTTATACTTTTGTCAAAAAAAAAATGTTTTGCACCCTCTCTTTTTTTGGTTATCAAACGTTCGCTTCAAGAACGCGGTTAAGAGATCAACTTGTTTTTTTTTTTCATAAAATAGGTAATAGAAATATGAAGGTATATCACCTAAATTCAATATTTTTTTCCCTACAAAATTTTTCAGTATTAGCTAAAAACACACCAATTTGTTGTTTCGCTGCGTGATCACTAGTATTACGCGTTCAAGAAAAAGAGGCCAAAGAGCCAACATATAATCGCCTCTATGACAAGCAAATAAAGTCTTTGCCGTAGGACTTATTGTGCTGGACGGGTAATAAAAAAAGTTGCTAGGGTATGCCATCTTCTTAAGAATCGTTTCTACATATAAAAGCAACGATATAAAAGGAATGTAAGGGTTGTTTAATGGTGACAGATGGCGGTAATAAATTAAAGTCAAGCTTGAGATCTTAGCAATTAGGTTGATTTGAAAAAGAAAATATTATTTTTATAAGCGTTTACGAGCGCTTGGATATCTATAGGTATGTATGTTTCTCAGGCAAATAGAAGTCGTCGTTAGTTTCTAAAGGCTCGCTATTTTTCTATTTGACGAATCTTCGTCATATAGTAGAATTTAGCGTTTTATAATTTGCCTCACTCCGCTCCACTTCGCTCGGCTTCCAAATTACAAAATTTGAAAACATATACATTAGTAGGATATTCATAAATAAAATAGACACAATATTGTTTTAAATTTCAAATTATTGTTTCAATTTTACTCAGAGTTTTATTATCAAAGAAAAAATCATTTATTTAACACTAGAAGACGCCATCAGAATTTCTTACTATCTCCCATTTAGGAATATAACCAGACCAACTTTCATCTTCCTTGGTCTAGCCGTTCGGTCTAATAAGCTTTGATAGATCAGTCAGTCAGGGTATTCATATATAGAGTTATATCCATAGTAAGGTGGATAGAATTTCAATTTGATACATGCTCTACCTTGAAAATTGTACGTCGTGTATGAAATTCCTCAAGCTCAGCGTAGAATATCCGTCCTCGATTCATCGAAATCTGAATACGACCTATGTGATTTTTATCAATGATCAAGCACCAATTTGCTCAAGTTCAATCTAAATTATTTATTGCACAGAGGATATGTTCTATCGGGGAAAGTTTCACAGACCTATTTTTTGCTCTGATTACCATTGTAATAAGGGTAAAAAGTAGGGCCACGCAATTTTTTCCAACTTTATATGATCATAGTCACAGTTAATTGGCTGTTACAGAACATTATAAATTTATCAGTTACGTTTAGGCCCAGATCTACCCTGAAATCCTGTGAAATTTACGAGACACCTCTATTTCAGCTACATTCTGTTAAAAAAAATTTGAATGGAGCATATTTTCTTCTAGATAACTAGAAGTTTTCGGTTGCATCCCCGTTTTGCTACGGCGTAGCTCGGTATCCGGCATCATGACGGACGGAAGAAGCGGCCCATATAATGGAACATATAACACTCTAAGGCCCATATACGTTTATAGAGATGAACGTTGAATGTCGTTGGACGCCGTACATCATGCGGGTGGACAGACGTTCATACACCGGCGGCTCTTTCGGTCCATCAAGATGCCGGATACCGTGCCGGACTGTAGGAAAACGCTCGATATTCCATTGGCTGATTTTTTTTGGGCGTGACCTTCCAAAATTGTCTAAGCAGACGCCGCTTGGCACAGTTGATCCTTGGGTTGTTACGAGCTGATCTAGCCCGGTACCCTCCCTCTCATGTAGGTGGTAAAGGGGAGGAGAAAAATGCATCTCCCGCGGTGCAGTCAGCGCTCAGTTTATGCCCACATAATAGCTACGTGTTTAGTGTCGTTTTCATATAATTCGAGGATGAAAAATACCTTTTGGAAACTTTTTACCCATTTATAGAAAAAAAAAACAAAGAGACTTGCAAAAAAACAATATTATAAAATTTATTGAAAATTTTGAATTTAAAGAATTCAGTTGTAGTTCATTACAAAAAGCCGGCTTTTTTTAAAATCCGCCTCCTATACGACTTTAAAAAATATTTTTAAGTAACTTCATAATACTATATCATAAAGTTAGGCAGCTTTTGTGTTCACAAGAGCTTTTGTTTTTGCTCATAAAATATCAAGTGCAAAACCTTTGATATCGTATCACAATGACAAGTTATACCCGCTTATACATAAATAACCATCATGTTTCAAAGATCCGCGTTGTGAATAACCCACCAGCTATTTTTAGTTCCACCAGCCTTCCATTAAACTTCCCTGAACAATGCAGGGTAAAATATTTATGGCTTGCAGGCAGACATCTCTTTAATGAGTGGAAAATACTCTTTCTTTTGCCGTCAGCCATTTTAAATGGTATACTAAAACACGTATTTATAATGCTAAGATTGGTTATCTTATACAGGTACCCCAAGAGCTGTCTTTGTTCACTATCCATTCAACATACGACACGTCGCCATTAATCTGTTGTCTGCAGTGTTCCCTTTAAATAAGTTGATGTCAACACTTGGTATACTTAAGGGGCTGCACTATGCTAAAATTCAGTCCTGCTCTAACGCGTTTGTTTTTTAACTCTCTATCCTCCTCTAATCAGATGCCGCGCACGCAAAACTTCAGTTATTTTTAAATCATGGCTACATTATGACATTAACCATAATTTCTTTATGTTATAAATATGGTTTTTTCTCGTAAGTATCTACGTGTGTTGGTTTCGTTTCAATCGGTTTTGAAACACGGGAACTGAATCGCTTTTTTTGTGAAATTCATGCTTTTTTAAAAGTAATACAATTAATAGAAGATTGAGAGTATGTTTATTTATTAAGTGTAATTAATAATTGCCTTGAGTCACAAAACACGCCATGTTTTTTTCAAATTTTTACCGTCTACATTGACAGAACTGAATCCAATACAAAATTTATGTTTAGCATTGTGAAGCCCCTTAAGGTGAAGTGTGCATTGGGAAAACGTTCTGTGGGAGTGCAGGACGAACTTATCTAGAGTCGTCCGCGAGTGTGCAAGAAAGATAGCCTTATCAAAATCAACGTAAGCGATAATGTGACTAAAATTGAGTAAAAAAAAAAACTAACATTTAAAAGATCTTGTAGTTGAAAGATGGAAAATTATCCAAAATGTAATGATACGATCCCAGTGAACGCGATCCACATAACAAACAGACATAAAATAAAACTATCAGAGGTCTCTATCGGTTTATTTTTCCAGCATGCGAAAGTTTCAAATCATAATTTAAAGATAGTTATAAATTTCTCATATTTTCAAAAACTATATGTATTTTTTCAGTTCTTTGGTTTTGGTTTTCTGAAAAACTTGTATGAAGTTGGCTTCTACCAACACCATTCTGAGCATGGTCGTGGATAGGATTGACAGCCTATTCATCAAACATTGGGTGCAGTTGTCAATTCTACCAAATTTATTCTGTAAATAAATATTGTAAAATGTGTGTACTCAATACCAACAATAGCAATTAAGAAATTATGTAACTAACAGAATGGATGAAATATCTGAAATAAACGTTTATTATTATTATTATTATTATTTCCCAACACCCACTTCACCTTAAGTCACTTCAGATTCACACTTACATTCATATATCATTATCATTATCTGTTTTTGTTTTAAAGAATAGCAAAGTTGAAACAGTTTAATGCTTTCCTGTAGCAGTTTGGCATAAAGAAATTCGAAAATTAATTTCTAATTCCATTGAAACTGGAACTCTAAAGAGGGCTTTGCCTGTTCTCTGTAATTTCCCAAAACAATTTTGAAGTGTAGAAAATACAATATCTTCAGTAAATGCCTACAAGAGAAGCATTTCACTTAAAGTGAATGTTGCAAGTAACCTACTGAAATACTCGTTCCCGTTACCTCTTAACAGTTTTCTACGGCTGAGAATTCAAGGGACTAAACATTTCAGGAAATTTATTCTTTTGCGAATAACCTCCAGAATGTTATATTTATTTATTTTCATTTTGTGTTTATGTTTGTTTATTCTTTATCATAAATACATATTTAAAAGCAGATATTTATTAATACTGGATGCTCAATGTTCATGTGAAATAAATTGTCTTACATTGTCTTCCATTTTGATTCTTGTTATTATCACATACCAATTAAAACAGTTTTCAGTTTTAATTTATCTGTGAATAAAAGTGATTTTTAACGGTGTTTATTTGCAAAGATTATTGCAAGACAACATTTAAAGCAACGCAGACAATGACGCGCGAAGTTCTCAAAACAAAGTAAATAAACTGTCGTTTGTAGACGGCGCGGCGCGGCGCGCGCTGGCGAAAGGAAAGCAATTAGCTAGAATGCAAATAGCGGAATGTATTGTTGTGTTGAGTACATTTGCATAGAGAGCGACGGAAGTGGGAATCCGGAGCCCAACCGGGCCCGGTACACCCGGGTTAGAGATCAGCCACGAAGTATTGCGGAGGCGGACGCAAGAGAGGACTAAACAACAGTGTCCCAACTGTGCCAATCCTTCTTCGCTTCACTGGTAGTGCTGCTACGTGTGCTGACTAAGAATATTTCCGGAATTTTTCTGGTCCTATGAAATAATTAAGTAATTTAGAATTTAAAATGTATTGACGTGAAAAATTAGAATAGTTCCAAAAGGTCTTATTTTCTTATTTTAGCATGATTTAGATATATTACTTCAGTATACGTCGTTGTACTCGGTTCTAGGCGGTTTTCTATATTTGTTTTAGCCCATTAGAGAGAGGATAAGTAATCAAGCGCTAAAGTTGTTCTCGTCGAACTTGCTTCAACTGCACTTGCTTCTAATTTTTCAACACCCCGCTTCGCTTACCCCTCTACTCATGTCCATGGTAGAACCTTGGGCTTCCGTTCCAAACTTCCATCGTAAAGCTAAAAAATAATTGCTTCGTTCATTCCAGCTCAATTGCTCAGTGAAGAGAAAGTACGCCTCACTTTTTTCATTTTGCTTATTCGCCAATTGAAAGTTAGAAGACTTTTCATTTTAGTGTTTTCACAGAAATGAGAATTTCGATTGCGTTTGGGAATTAATTAATTTTTGTTTAAGGCGATATGTAAATAAAATGGGGGTGGTTTTTTCTGTGTTTTTTTACACAAAAAATTGTGATAAATTTCTGTTATATGCATTTTGAATATGTAATGTAGGGTTATGATTTTGGAAAACATGTTTGAAAATAAAGAAATGGGAGGCTATCAACGTTGTCATTTTTATACCATTTTTGTTACGGAGTCTATCTTAAAGACCGAATTAGATAGGACTTTGTAATTTCTGTATATTATGTTGTATTTAAACAACAAATACTGAAAACGCCGAATTACGATGTAGTTTTAGGGCTACGTCCACAAGTACTCAACTAACTTAATTTTGCAGTTTTGTTTCATAGAATTTGTAGGTAGTGATAAGTTTGTAATTTCTGTCCAAATTATTTAAGGATAATTAATTAAACTAAGGCTACATTTTTATGCCTTTTGCCGTAGAGACCCTGGGGCCGTGGGGACCAGACGCAAAGCGCCTATATAAGGAAATATCGTCGAGGTTGGTCAACGCTTCCGGAGACCCCAGGGCTGGGACCTATTTTGGTCAGCGAATAAGCCTCGCAATACAGCGAGGCAACGCCGCCAGCCTATTGGGTACTCTCCCCGATGATGGCGGTGATCTGGCTCACATATTTTATTTAATCTAGAGCCCGCTATGAGACAGACAGGTTGGTATTTGTTTTTCTTTTTATATTTTATTTAATTTTATTAGTTAAACTATTTAAATGGCACGCACTTGACCAGTTTTATTTCTCTTTCGCCCTGTATCAAATCCACCCCTTTCGCACTGCGCGTTCTTAGAGTGACAGTGACAAAAAAAATACGATCCATCCATCCATCAGCCTAGTTCGTCCACTGCTGGACATAAGTCTTTCCAGGACTTTGCCACTCTCGGCGGTTATCCTGGAAGAAATGCCCATACTCACACACGCTGGGCAGGCGGGTTGGTGAGCGCGGTGCCGGAACCCTCGCACCAGTGACGCCGCTGCCCATCACCAGTCTGTTCCATGTAAGGCCCGGCTATTAGGGATGGATATACCGCCACCCATCGGTCAAAGGTATGATGGGACTCCTGGTTTTTTGCCTGTGAGGTGTCCCCTTACTCTCCCCTGAATTACCTCGAGGGGGTCTCCAAGTAAGATGGTGGTACCTCCACAGTCGAGCCCGGTATCAGCTCTACCACCTATAAAAAATACCTTGCCTCTTAATACGAGTAAATACCCGTTATATTTTACGTTACTAAGAAAATGTTATGCGTTTTTCGTGTTTATAAATACAAAGATGATTAGTACGTAAATACAAGTACCGAGTATTTGTAGTTAATAATAAAACCTGACACGATACAATTGTTCAAGCGTCCTTTTGAGTCCATGTTAATTTAAAATATGTACATGGCTGAACATAAAAGTAAAAACCTACTGAAACGCAGCCCTTTTGTCCAAAAACATTTTATTCCAAATTCCAGAAGTTGTTACATCAGAGCAACGACAGGCCCTCTGTCAGAACTTTCCAGAAATGCTGTTGTATTAAAATTATACACCAGTTGTTTAAATTAAAAAATTTCAGACCTTCAGAATATATATTTTTTCTACTACCTTTATGAAAAAGTTCCATTTAATACTCGAAAGTTTGAAATATCGTATTGAAATTTAATTTATTGCAAAATTAGGTTCATTTTGATGTTTGTCTTAATTTCATGCTAAATTAGGATCTTTTTGACGTCCTTAGTTTGTCTTAAAAATCGAAATTCCTTGCGTTCCGATTCACGACATAATCGATTATATCGCGTCTGACACTATTTTTTCACAAAATGATACTGGCCACAAATAAAAGCCGGCCGAAGCCTGAAAAAAAAAAGGTTAAAACCACGCCGCACTTTGCAAAGTCATAAAATACATTAAATTTGAAATGAAAAATTAAATATTTAAATACATAAATCAGTTAGTAGAAAAAGTATCGTTTGCAACGACTAAAAATGGGTTTTCTTAACCTCGGAATGTAAGCTTTCGACGTTTGCCTTCGGTTCACGTCGAAACTAGCTTCATCCCTCGGGTAAGAAAATCCGCCATTTTATACTCGTCACGAAATATACTATTTTGTATTGTTATAAAACGGATACAGATACAGTTTTTATTCCACCAGTAACATGGGTCAGAAGGGACAAGATTATTCTACCTATTATACAAAGGTCAATGTGTGTGTATACGAGTTGGATGTATAGTACGTTTCAAATACCAAGGCCCCATTGCACTTTAGACGGTCATTAGGCGTTAACAATAGGATTAGTCATAACAAAAGATAAAGTACGTTTCAAATACCAAGGCCCTATTGCACTAGAAACTTAACAATGGGGCTCATAATGTTTGCCTTTTGTTATCTAATTTGGAGCACTTCAAATTGGCACGCGTATCTGGCCAGGTATCTTTTGTTATCACTAATCCTATTGTTAACGCCTAATGACCGTCTAAAGTGCAATGGGGCCTTGTTATTTGAAACGTACTATACCATTGATGAAAATTGTGAGACCCATGTTTCACTCTTATTTCGAATGTAATACGGAGAGAAAGTGGGCCAGCAGAGATTTGCAGAAAGTTCCTGTACTTGCCAACGAATTTTTTATAAAAATAATACGTATTTACATTTGTTGATTCATTTATTTAAAATTTTATTTACACCATGATGATTAATGACATATACCAATACATTTTATTTGTAATTAAAACTCCGATAAGGTTTTAAAAAGATCTTATTTGACATATTTTTTTATTTTTAGAGTTCCGTAACTCAAAATGAAAAAACGGAGCCCTTATAGGATCACTCTGCTGTCCGTCTGTCCGTCCGTCGCGTCGGTCTGTTAAGACCTTTTTTCTCGGCCCCCGTATGAGATATCAAGTAGAAACTGAATCCACCTAAAGAAATCTACAGCCCCGAGTACTGTAAAAAAATCTTTTAACTCGACGCGAAAAAAAGTTATTGCACTTTACATAATCAATTTCATACAAATTTTTGACATTCGCAAGGGAATCAAAACTAATGGCATGGCATTTCCAGTTGATTTAGAAACTTGAAATTTTCTTTACAGATATTATAAGGTATTATATAGCACACATATAGAAAAAAAATCTGAGAATTACAAATATTTAATTAGTTAGAAAGTAATGATAGAACAACCTAACATGACCCTTTAGATGCATAGAGTTTAATAGATCATAAGTGTCATTTATAACTGCAATTGGAATTATTTAACATGTATTTAGGGTTCCGTACACATATTGTGTGGTGGTACGGAACCCTTTGTGAGTCCGACTTGACCTTGGCCGGTTTTTTTAAGTACCTTCACCCACACGTCAACCTTTACGCATTGGCAGTTCACAATACTCTTGCATGGGTTATATATACGAGTAACATAGGTAACTTGACATAGAGCTGACCGTACACTCTACAGTGTGTCCCTCGTACAAGTGCACATCCGAGAAGGGGTGAATGTAGACCTTATTTTATCGATAAAAAAATGTTTTTTTTTTAGAAATTATTGTTTTATAAATTTACGTTTTAAAATTTTTTTGCCCACCATGGAGACTACATATGTATAAAATATATCATAACTTTTGATCTATCGCGAGTAATGCAATGAAATAAAACTGTTAGTTATAATCCTTAAGAATAGACGTTGCATACCAAATCAAAAACAAAACATAATCAACTACCATTACCATAAAAATAATATCCTAAAAGATAATTTCTTTAATTTTTCCGTCTTTTTTTCAGTAATAGTAAATTTTTTCAAAATGATGTCCCCGTTTCACTGTACTTTTATTCCTATTTATCATTGCCTATTCTATTATCTTTCTAACAAAAAAAAATACAACGTTCTATCATAAATACAATATTTTCTACGAGCGGTTAACCAAGGCACTGCGCTCGCGTCCCATACAAAAATTCCCAGGTGGAGTATTTTTTCAAGATTAAAAAAAAAAACAAAAAATTTTTTTTCTTTGTTTTTGTCGATATATTTAGATCTAGTTTCACCCACTTTCGGATGTGCACTTGTACGATGGACACACTGTATAAAGATCATCAAAATTTAGGCTGACAATAAAATTACGAGTTGGAAATAGTCTTTGTCTGTTGGTAACTGAAACAGGTAATAGCTAGGTCATTTGCTACCATATTAGTAACTAGCACAGACAGTTTCATTTTGCAATGAATTTTTTAATAGCTGGCGCAGCAGAATTGAAACAATGACTCGTTTGCTAATGAAAGGTAACTTTGTGAAACTCGGTTACAATTATCTAAACTTTTTAAATCTCAAAACCTGAATACAAGATCCGGGCTAACTTTCTATTGAAATTGAATGTTTCAAATTGTTTCAATGAAATCAATATGAATGGTCTAAAAATTATTGATAAAGTTAAAGTATTTTCTCTTTCATTGGAAGGGAGAATCCAAAAGAAAGTTTAATGGCTGTGAACGTTTAGAGAGCAAAGTTGAAATGAAAATTATCGAAGTCTTGTGAATTGTCGTATGGAATGTTTTTTTTATTTTGGGAATGTTAACGGTTAACAGAAAAACAATTAAACAATGGCCTTGTCCATTGGTTGTATCAATTTCATATCTATGATCCCTTGTTTGTGTTTGAAATTTTCTACAAATTATGCTGCCTTAAGTACAATTTGTTTATTCAAATAGTTTGCAGTACACCCGCACGCTATTTTGGAATCTTGTAAAAATAAACAAGAACATTTTTAAATCATTTAGTATCTCATTGAATTAAGCTTATTGAATAAATTGATGTACATAAAACTAAGGAAAATCAAAATACTTGTAATATATGTTAATCAGATAAATACTCAAAATCGAATGAAAAAAGAAATATGTCAGAATACACAGTGGTTGTGTGGGTGTACACCGAGTCTTGAGTAGCAGAGGTCATCTTTCAGCATGAGTCGGGCCCTTCTGTGGCAGCGTATCAAACCGTGTAACCTACGAGCACAAAATAGATACTACCAGAAGGCCGACTCGACGACGGAGCGAAATTAGACGCACACATGCATAGACGCGTACGTATGATGATCTCGGCAGAATTTCGTATTGGCATTCGACCGAGTTCATCCGAGATCGTCGTACGTACGCGTCTATGTGTGCGTGCGCCTGTTTTCGCTAGTTACGCGGAGTAAACTTTCTGTAAGTGGTTATTTTGTGCCACGAGTACGAGAGCAAAAAAAAAACAGTAGAAGCGAATGCTGAATGTATTGATCTTTTCTGAAAACCCTTAAAAAAAATAACAATAATATCTATCAGGTGTAGTACACGATTTAACTTATTTGACAGGATTGTCTTTTTCTTTCTATATCGAAAAGACAAGGACAGAACGCTTAAATTAAGTTTAGTCCTGTCAAATAAGATAAAATGGTACACCGAATCGATACCAATGTGTTACTATGTTATGTGGCATGTCTAATAATTTTCGCTTTTTGCCTTTGAAAATTATCTTAAACATAATTCCGTACACATGAGTTTCGTTCGTATTTCAAAGTGGCGATCCTTATTTTGCGAAATCTCTCTTGCGTGCCGCAGGGACTTTTAACATGGACCGAAATCAATTTTCAACCTATCTGTACTTACCGGGTCTTTGCATATCCGCTGAGTTTTAATTTGTTCGCCTTTTCGCAACAACGGTTTCAGATTTAAATAATTTTATGTATGCTTTCGTTTTTGGGGAAAGTTGTTAAAAATTAATTCTGTTTCAAATTATACATTTATTTTGTGAACGCCAACCCATAATTGGTTAAAGTTTTCATGTTTTTAGTATTTAACCAAAATTAGAAATTAATTTAGAAACTAGAAATAAGCAATATTTGCTACTTTTGTCTTGTTAATGTTAATATTTTTTACTGCGTTTACGAAACAGAATATGCTAAATTTATTAAAGTAAAAATGATATAATTTATTTATATTTAGATAGTTTATAGTTTCAAAAATATTATAAATGGTCAGTGAAATCTTAAGAATGAGAATGTAAATGAGAATGAATTTTTGGTGCATTATAGACATTTATCGCAAGTCATAAATAATTAATCTAATTAAATATAACGTTTTACAACACATAGAATAATATTTTGAGCTTACTTGTATTCAATAAAATAATAAACGTACTTGAATAATTTATTTATTTATTTATTTAATTTATACAGTCATATGTCGTGGGCAGATAGTAATACTTAACTATCTGCCCATTTCTATTTCATACTTGAATTTTTTTTTTACCAAAAACCAGGAAGAATAAATTATGTTTTTGCGGAAACGACCTTGAAATAAAAGTTTTGACAGGTGGTTTCGTGGAATGAACCATATCTCGTTGGGTCTTTAATCTTTGTCGAAAGATGGATGAGTCTATGAATACTTCAATTCAAATTCAAAATCCTTTATTGCGCACAAAAACAAAAAGTATTATAAGTAACAGTAGTCTTACAGTATATGCAAAACGCGAGCTTATCTCTAAGAGATTTCTCCCAGCAAACTTCGATTATATTCTAGTTATATAATAATGAGTGTCTCGTTTAGCACATTACTACTTAATTGCTAGCCAAATCTTATCACAGTAATAATACTCCATAAATTATCAAAATTTAATATTAACGAAAATCAACGGAAATTCGGTTTGAATATTACACAGGCACATTTGTGGACACCTTCGGGTCGAAGGGCTACGGAACTAATCTTTATTTATGGAGGTCAAATAAATCACTCATGGACAGGTTAACGGCATAGTTCCTCTAATGAAACCCCCAAATTGAGGACATGCTCTTATGTTACACGAAAATGGATCTTAGTTACCTTGTGCTAAGGCATCAATCTTTTTGCCTTCCTATCAATCAATCAGACGTCCGCTAGTAAAGGTGTCTTGGAGTTCAGGTTAAAGGCCCCTGTACATGCTGGGCCAATAGCTGGGCCAATAGCTGGGCCAATAGCTGAGTCGGTCGCTGGCCCAACATGTACAGGGGGTATTAGCACAGATGATATTATTAGTATTTTATGCTACTAGGGCGAAAAGGAATAAATTACGAGGACGATTTAAAACACGAGCGTAGCGAGTGTTTTAAACGTAACCGAGTAATTTATTGCTTTTACGCCCGTGTATCATACTACGTTTTTCAATGCATAGTGTGAGGAAATAAAACAAATATAATCTTGTGAACTTTCAATTATGATTGGCTCAAAAGGATTGTATCCAGAGCCGTTAAACAGTGGAAAAAAAAGTATAACATCTATGGTAGACAAGAAAAGCTGCAGGTTAGCCAACCATTGCAAACAAATAAAAAAAAATAATAATAAAAGCCCTAGGGTAAAATAATCGACTTTGTGTTCGGTTTTGATGCATAAAAAGTGGGCCTTTACGAGCACATGCATTGAAAAATATATTAGTGTCATACTGGCCAGCCATGAACCTGACCCATCTTACACCATGTACGTTTGCTACCTACCAATTTTGCTCTAATTCTTTTCGCCTTATGCAATAATGTTTATGTTTTAATTACTTTAAGGCGATATGCGAAAAAAATACGGGTGCTTCTTTTCTATGTATTTCATGAAATACACGGAAAATTATAATCAGTTTCTAGTATATGCATTTTGAATATATAATCTAAGGTTTTGAAATTGGAAAACATGTTTGGATAAATTTTCCTCGATTGAAATAATTGTTGAAATGAGGTTTTCAAATACACTTTTTCTCCTCGTTAGACGAATAGGAACCATATACATAACTCAAAAATATTTTATTAGGTGTGTTTTAACAATATCTAGAGATTTGATATATGAAATTTTGCTAGCTATTTTAGTTTTTTTAATAAAAATATAAAACCAACTTTTTTCCCTTTTGCCCTGAATCCGCCCCTCTCGCACTGCGCGATTTTTCACTTGGAGTGACAGTGACAAAAATAAAATTCGCATAGCCTCTTGAGTTGGATTCATACGTTATCGAGCAACTAGCCCCGAGAGAAAAAATGCCGGTCCATCCGATTACGCCAACTAACCAGTGTTTTTGCATATTGTTAAGTATATACATTGTTTAAACAAACACGTGTACTTATCCACATATACAATAAAACTTTATTATGGCCAACCGGTTTCGCTGTAAAGCATTTTCTAGGGCCTTTTACAAATCCTAACTAACAAACACAATAATTTTATACTAAAACAATGTCTAAAAATTACGTGCAATAAATGAAAACGTTATTAAAAAAAATATGAATTCATTTTAAATCATAAAAATATGATTTAAAATGACATTTATTCTCAGAAAAAGAAATAATAATATGTTTTAGGAATTAAGCTATCGTAAATTTGGATCTTTACACATAGACACCGCGAGAACATTCTATTGTTTAGACCATAGAGCAAGTACCGTTTGGACCGCAAAACGTAGAACGAGCTCTGTGTGATCGGCGCCTAATATTTCACAAATCTTACTTTGTGTCCTTTCTAGAATTACATGACTTTTTTGGACTCTTCGGATACTTATTTTTCTACGTAACCTTTAAAAGAAAAAGACGAAAAGAGAAATTAAATGGCAAAACGGATCAACGATCAAACAATTTTTCGTTCCGTCAATGTAAATTAAATGACAAATTGAACTCGAAGGTACTGTTGACTTATATAATAAATTTGTGACTTATACGCGAAACATTTCTTGGAAATAATTTTTGATGTAGTCTTTGCGAATAAAACGTTTTTTATCTAATCCTATACAACAATAAGGTAATTACAACATCAAAAGCGGTTTTATAAGTACAGTGGTAGATAGATAGATAGATAGATAGATAGATAGATAAAAATTTTATTCAAAGCCTCTTACAAAAAAACACAAAAAGTACACTTTTAGACCTTAACAAATAACAAAAAAAAATCACAATCTTTGACATAGAGGCTGAACATAATAAGAGTGGAGAGAAATAAGTTCCGCCATTATTTCTTAAGCTCCGCGAAGCACTGATTTCCCAATGTCTCTCATTATGTTACAGTTGCACAAAATACATAGAAATGGTGTTCTCTATTATGAAGGCAAATAATTAAGCTTTGAATTGAAATAAACGAGCGGAGCAAGACGCCTGAAGCGCGTTCAATAAAAAACCCTAGGCTGGGTAGGAATACTGGGGTTGTAACGCTGAGTTTTTGAACGGGTTTTGTCGTGTAGCGACACTAAAAACGCCAGTTGTCATTTTCGCATTATATTTAGTATAAATTTTTTGATAAATATATATTTGTCTCTTTTTTATAATATTAAATAAAACTTCTTGGTACTCGGTTCCACAAATATAATAATGTGTAATTACTTTTTAAGTTGCTACCGGTTTCGTCGTTTTAGGACATCATCAGGCACTGTATTTGAGTTTTTAATAATACATTTTTGAATACATTTTTTAAAAAACCACAAATTTTATGTGTTTACATAAACAGGATTTAGTTAGGTAACTAAATCTAACTAAATCCTGTTTATGTAAACACATAAAATTTGTGGTTTTTTAAAAAATGTATTCAAAAATGTATTATTAACAACTCAAATACAGTGCCTGATGATGTCGTAAAACGACGAAACCGGTAGCAACTTAAAAAGTAATTAAACATTATTATATTTGTGGAACCGAGTACCAAGAAGTTTTATTTAATATTGCAAGATGTCGTTCCATCAAGAAGCAACAACATTCACCGTCAACATCTTTTTTATAAGATTTTTAATGTAGTTTTAGTTATTTAAAAGTTAATAATATAAAGGTAAAAATGAAAATTTTACCTTTATATTATCAACTTTTAATTAACTAAAACTACATTTAGTATAAATATAACGTTGAGAGAATCCTCTCTGAACGAAATTTAACGTAAATATGTCAAGTTTGAAAACTATGCGAACCTTGCGATCATAAAATGATTTGAAAGTAGGACAGAGTCAGAGTTTTTTCACGCGTGCAAAAGAAACGGCCTTAGAACAGAATCATAATGTGATTCATGCAAAACGGCCTTTTTAGAGGACCAGGAGCCGTATTTTTGAATCGTTCGTTTTCAATTTACGTGCGAAAGTATATACCCATCTCACGTAGCACATCAGAACTTGTCATTTGCAAGATGAGACAGGTATATATTTTCGCACGTGAATTGAAAATGAACGATTCAGAAATACGGCTCCTGGTCCTCTAAAAAGGCCATTTTGCATGAATCACATTATGATTCTGTTCTAATGCTGTCTCTTTTGCACGCGTGAAAAAAATCTGACTCTATCCTACTTTCAAATCATTTTATAATTCACCCAAGTCGGCCTTTTTAGATACCCTGGTCGCCTAAAAAGGCCGCTTTGGATGAATCATATTATGATTATGTTGTAATGCCGTCTCTTTTGCACGCATGAAAAAACTCTGACTCTATCTTACTTTCAAATAATTTCATAATTCATCCAAGTTGGCTTTTTAGGTCCCTGGTCAGAGTTGATGTTGAAAAAAGTCGACACAAGTGTAGCGACACTGTCATTTTTAAACGGTCGGTGTTGAGACGCGAATTGATTTTTGAACGGGTTAATGTTGCAACCCGGGTAGGAAAAATTAATATATATTAATGTGGAAATGAGTTTTATATCTTTTAATTAGTGTAAAGTTTGTTTTATTATGTATGAAATTCAAATACGATGTATATTGCTTGTGAAATAAATAAATGAAATGAAATAAAAATGAAACCCAACTCGGTGTGAGTTTATGAACGACGATCACTATGACAGACCCTTTTTTGAGAGTTCTCGTTGCGGCGTCATAGCCGTTAAAATCGTTTACAAATAGGGAGCTTGAACAGCAAGCGACTGTACAAACATATTATGTGTGCACAAATCTGTAAGTACATGGATATATGTAGATAGGTAGATCACATAAGATACTAATGTATAGATACATGATTTAAGAACCCAAAAACGTGTACACTAAAGAGCAAAAAGAAGTTATTTAAATAATTTAATAGCTGCTCATTTCTGTTGTGGAAAGGTCAAAGTTGCTCGTATTTCGGTAAAGGTCAAATTATCAAGTGTTTGTTGAAATAGTTAGAGAATGTTTCCAGTCTTCTAATAAGCATTTTAATTATAATTAATTAGAGCTACGAGACTTTGATTTTTCTTGGCCGAATTACTTTATGATGTAGCTTTAGTAAAAAGGGACTTCGTTTTAAATCATTAATTAGGTTATTGTAGCTGGCGCTGAAAACTTCCCTCAAGGAAAATAACGATAAATTGGAAATTTTTATGAATTTTACGCTTGTTTTTATTAATTTACACAGTGTTTTTTCTTTAGCGTTGTTGATTTACTCTGTCTGTCTCGAGACTTACTTACTATAGTATACTACTCGGAATTATTTAGGACCAAAATGACAGAAGTAAGCATTTTTTCGTAAATTTTGAAAGTTGTCTGATCTATGTATAAAGGTATAACGCAATGATAATAATTATTCGATATAATTTGTATCTCCTTGGGACGGAAAAAATATTTCTTAAACCGACGTACTGTAAAAATTAGTTTCTATCCCTTTTGCCGGTACAATGATCGAAATTTGATTACATCAATGAAATTACAATAAGTATCCAATATCACTTATGGTCATGAATGAACTCTTGAGACGCCGATATGCAACATCATAATTATATCGATATTCAACTGTTGTTTACAATTTTGACAATATTTAGAAAACGATATAAAACCTAGGGTGCTACTCTGAAGTGAAAAAAATTTATCGATTATTTATCGTTTGGTTTTATATCCATATCTCTTTGTGTCTGAGATGGACGTATGCTTGAACGATAAACAATCGACCGAATTTTGCGTAGCATTGTACAGCGTCGCATGAGTTTATTCCCATCTAAATAAATACACCTACATATTTATTTATTCTTAGGGAAACAAACAGTTTTAAAACAAATTATGGCAAATTAAAAACTGTAACATAACAGTTCAACGATTGCATAAAGAGGGCGCTGTTCAAGCCACGGTCAATAGATGAAGCTGGGACGGCTGAGTGCATCACACACTCAGCCTAGGAAACAGTTCGATAATTGATCAATAGATGGCGCTGTACGTCTGAGTCGCATTTCCTACATCGCGGTGTTGAGATTTTTTTCTAATATAATATTGTCCTCAAGTGAACTCAGTTTTGTTAATTCTATTATGCTTATGTTCCAGTTTGCACTTGACAGTTACGTCCTCCTGGAATAACTGATCAAGACTTCTGGTCGTAATTAATAAGAGATTGCTACATCTGCCTGCGCGTCCTACTTGGAACGCTGTGTGGATTCGCACATCTTATACGCCTATGTATGTGTGATACAAGTATTGCATTCCGAATAAACGTGTAACGATACCTATATCTGCGTTTCTGCTTGCGCCGTGACGTCACCGCACCCCACCACCTTCTTACACTGGCGCTCAACGGCGGGCCTATTCGACCGAAATATATCACGAAATCCGGTCGAGTAGCAACTACTGGCTTCACAGCGAAGACGAAACGCACCAAGATGTCTGTCAATCTATCGGATGCACAGTTCCAACAGCTTCTCTCGAAGATTTCGTCACCAAAGACACGCACTCTGGCCTCCTGTAATGCCAGGTACGATGGCACCAAGAACCCTGAGTTAGTGGAAGCTTTTCTTGCGGCTGTAAATGTCTTCAAGAAAATAGAGAATATAGCGGATGGAGACGCTATCACCGGCATACCACTTCTCTTAGAAAGAGATGCTGCTGTTTGGTGGCAGGGTATCAAAGGTCGAATTTCAACTTGGAAAGACTTCCAGAATCGACTGCGCCACGCTTTCGCACCTAAAAAGCCTGGTTTCATAATTTATCAAGAGATAGTTCGAGTAGACCAAGGTGATGACGAGCTTACAGAAACATTTGTGGCTAATAAGAGGATGCTGATTGCTCAGTTACCAGCTCCTGAACCTTCAGAAACCCATCAATTGGATATGGTGTTTGGTCAACTAAACATAAAGATTCGGGACAAAATCTCTAGGAGTAAAGTAAACACGTTTGATGATTTACTGGAGGCGGCTCGAGAAGTGGAGCAGCTTCTGGATTTGACCAACAAGGCAGAAGAGAAGATGTCACTCCAGGAAAGTAAAACTGTTGGCTCCTCTACATTAGAGCAGCGTCCTAAAAAGAAGAAGAAGTGCAGTTTCTGTCACTTTGTCGGACATAATACGGAAGATTGTAGAAAACTGAAGAAGAAACAATCTGAACTTGGAATACCAGAAGCATCTACGTCTATCAAACCACAAGCAAGTAAGATGATGGCTCCATCTTCATCAGCACCTGCGTTTTCGTGTTATGGTTGCGGCACACCGGGAGTTGTACGGAGTAAATGCCCAACCTGCTCTGAATCCAGACGACGTTCAATGACTTCGGTTAGCTTCTGTGAGTTGGATATTTCCATCGATGTGAGTTCAAGATCAGTCGTCTACATAGAAATTGATGGCATTAGAGGCCATGCTCATGTTGATACGTGTGCAAAATCAAACATTGCTTCTTATACATTGTACCAACAGCTGCTTAAGAGTGGTCATAAATTTTACCAAGAGACCGTGTGTTTGACCATGGCAGATGGATTTCCCAGACAACAAAGGGTAATGAAGACCAAGGTTCCGGTTAAGCTGGAATATAAGGTTATTGAAACAACGTTTATCGTTTTACCTGAGTCAAGAGACAATAGAACACTTTTGGGAGTACCGTTTCAGCAAGCTGCGAGAATGCATCTTAATATCGGCCAATTCACGTGGACTTATGTAGACAACGAACAAGAGGTTTACGAACTGTACGATGAAGACTTCGTACAATTTCCTTCGACCACAGCAACGGTTCCGAGTAAAGCACGGGATAGTCTCCCGATTGAAAACAACCAATCAACAAGAGCGTTTAAACGGACGGCTGTGGCAGCAGCAGCGGAAGTACCAACCGATGAAATCAGACCTCGGTGGAGACTCATACCTCTCTCGCTCACGTCTCCTAAAAAGATGAAGCCTATTTTCGATGGCTATTCACCACATTTCGCTGACTACATGATGCAAGATGCTATAGATAATGTCCAGACAGCTGAATTAGAACTATCGCCACATGCGATGGACCTATTTCCAGAACAGACACACATCAATGTAGACAGCATTGATGTTAATGGCACAATCATATCGGAAGAACAACAGAAGGAACTGGATAAGCTACTGAACGAGTACAAGGATGTCTTCATCGACAATCACCAGCCTTCTTTGTTAGGTGAACATCGTATTGTTACTAAAACAGATGACCCGATTTCGGTACCACCGTATAGGTTACCAGCTGGTCGCAAGGAAATATTAAGGAAAGAAGTAGATAAGATGCTCAAGGAGGGTGTGATTCAATCTTGCTCCTCGCCGTGGGCGGCACCTGTAGTACTCGTTCCAAAACCTAACGGAGGTATTCGAGTTTGCATTGATTACAGAAGATTAAATGCTGTTACTGTACCAGATACATACCCAATCCCAAGGATTGATGATTTATTGCATGCTGCAAAACCTACGCCGTACATGACCTCCCTTGACCTTAAGGCTGGGTACTGGCAAGTCAAAATCAGACCAGAAGACGAAGATAAAACGGGTTTCATTACACCATTCGGAATTTACAAGTTCAAGAGAATGCCGTTCGGTTTACGTAATGGACCTGCGACTTTTCAGCGACTAATCGATAGATTTCGCCTAAAGCTCGATCATGTTAAGATTCTAGCGTACCTGGATGACATCATTATCTTTTCTGAAAACTTTGAAAACCATATATCTGATTTAAGAGATGTTCTTCAAAAGATGAGAGATTACAACATGACAGCAAATGAAGAGAAGTGTCGGTTTGGACGATCCTCCATTAAGTATCTAGGTCACATAATCACGCCTGAAGGGATGCAGACAGATCCTGAAAAGGCAAAAGCCATTACAGAGTTACCATCACCAAAAACGCTCAAACATTTGGTATCGTTCTTACAAATGTCCTCATGGTATCGTCGGTTTGTGGACAACTTCTCAGGTATAGCAGAACCCCTCACTAAACTTACAAAGAAGAAAGCTCAATGGAATTGGGGTCCTGAGCAAGAAAAGGCCTATAATGAGCTAAAGAATCGACTGATTACTGCACCAGTACTACGACAGGCTGATGAGAGCATGCCATATGTTGTAAAAACGGATGCCAGCAGTTATGCATTGGGAGCATGTCTCTGCCAGGGGGAGCGAGAGGAGGAGCATCCAGTGGAGTATGCGAGCCGTTTGCTAACCCCAGCTGAACGCAATTATTCAACAACGGAGCGAGAGGCGCTTGCTGTTGTTTGGGCACTAACAAAATTCCGTGGGTATGTTGAAGGTGTACCAGTGACTGTGGTAACGGATCACCAAGCCTTAAAGTGGCTAATGAGTTTGAAATCTCCTACCGGACGCCTTGCAAGATGGGCTTTGTTGTTACAAGCGTATGAAATCGATATACGATATCAACCTGGAAGATTAAATGCTGTTGCGGATGCTATGTCACGACCACCTTGTGGTGAAGCTACAACTGATTGTGGAATATGTGATGTACACGTAGATATGCCTACAAGAAGCACAAAAGAGATACGTGAAGAACAGTTGAAGGACAAAAACCTCCTTCAAATTATCGAAAGCTTAGAAGAAAAAGCCAATAATGAATATGCCCCTTACTGGAGCAACAAAGGCTATTTCATGAATAATGGTATGCTGTACAGACTCCATCCAGACACAGAGGTGGATGATGCTCAGCTGGTGGTACCAAAGCATGAATGGGCCAATGTATTGTCAAATTACCACGACGATCCCTTAGCCGGCCACTACGGTGCAGAGAAAACCTATAAGAAGATCGCACAAAGATATTATTGGAGTGGTATGCGTAAATACGTAGAGAGTTACATCAAGAACTGCTTGGATTGTCAACGATATAAACCTTCAAATCGAAAACCTGCTGGTTTGTTACAAACTACTGCAATGAACCAACGTTTTGAGTCAGTTGCATTCGATTTGTTTGGCCCACTTCCACAAACCACTGACGGTAAAACATGGATATTTATTGTGGAAGATGTTGCCTCTCGCTGGGTTGAATTGTTCGCCCTAGATGTTGCCTCCGCTGAAAAGTGTGCTTCGACACTAATAAATGAAGTATTTTTGAGATACGGGGTACCCAGGCGAGTAACCAGCGACAACGGGACTCAGTTTGTGAGTTCCGTAATGCAACAGGTGACATATTGTCTTGAAATAAAGCACAACTTCACACCTCTTTATCACCCAGAAGCTAACCCCGTAGAAAGAAGGAACAGAGACCTGAAGACGCAGTTAGCTATAATGGTACAAGAAATGTCACACAAAGATTGGTCTGAACTCCTACCAGCAATAAGATTTGCTATGAATACAACTAATTGTTCTTCGACCAACTATACTCCAGCATATCTGACCTTCGGACGTGAATTGAGATCTCCAAGAGACAATGAAGTTGACTTCAGACAAATAATGATTTCAGAGAATGTGATTCCTGAAATTACACCGAAGCTAAAGAATTTAGCAGATAACCTTTTAAAAGCTCGTGAAGTGAATGAGTTTAAGGAAGAACAACGCAAAGATATTGTTGATAAACGTCGACGTATGCGACCCGAGTTTAAACCAGGAGATATGGTGTTGGTCGATTTGCACCCTATTAGCAGGGCATCGCAAGGGATTACTGCAAAATTTGCACCTCGAAGGGACGGACCCTATGAGATCCTCAAGCAACATGGTCCGGCATCTTTTCAAGTGGCAGCACCATCCAACCCTAATCAACCCATAGGGACCTACCATGCGTCCGCACTGACACCTTTTCAAAATGAAGCGGATACAGCACTACCTGAGCCCGTTCAACCACTTCGTAAGAGGGGACGCCCCAAGAAAAATACAGTTTCAGTGTCAACAAACCAACCTGCTTTACTGAAACGTGGCCGCGGAAGGCCCAGAAAACATTAGTCCAGTCTCTCTTGTCGGGACGACTTCGGAGCCTGAGGGGGAGTATGTAACATAACAGTTCAACGATTGCATAAAGAGGGCGCTGTTCAAGCCACGGTCAATAGATGAAGCTGGGACGGCTGAGTGCATCACACACTCAGCCTAGGAAACAGTTCGATAATTGATCAATAGATGGCGCTGTACGTCTGAGTCGCATTTCCTACATCGCGGTGTTGAGATTTTTTCTAATATAATATTGTCCTCAAGTGAACTCAGTTTTGTTAATTCTATTATGCTTATGTTCCAGTTTGCACTTGACAGTTACGTCCTCCTGGAATAACTGATCAAGACTTCTGGTCGTAATTAATAAGAGATTGCTACATCTGCCTGCGCGTCCTACTTGGAACGCTGTGTGGATTCGCACATCTTATACGCCTATGTATGTGTGATACAAGTATTGCATTCCGAATAAACGTGTAACGATACCTATATCTGCGTTTCTGCTTGCGCCGTGACGTCACCGCACCCCACCACCTTCTTACAAAACTAGAAAAAAATTAATACCAATAAAGTTTCCACTGATAGTAAAATTATTATTGACTTATTGTTGACTTACATAAAATAATAAAATATTTTTCAATGCAAGTTCTCGTAAAGGCCCACTTTTTATGCATCAAAACCGAACAGAAAGTCGATTATTTTGCCCTAGGGCTTTATTATTATTATTTTTTAAATTTATTTACTATGGTTGGCTAACCTGCAGCCTTTCCTGTGTACCATAAACATTATACTTTTTTTCCCACTGTTTAACGGCTCTGGATACAGTCCTTTTGAGCCAATCATAATATAAAGTTCACAAGATTATATTTGTTTTATTTCCTCACACTATGCATTGAAAAACGGTGTATGATACACGGCCGTAAGAGGAATAAATTACTCGGTTACGTTATTTACGTAATTTATTCCTTTTCGCCCTAGTAGCATAAACTACTATTAAAAAGCCTAAAAATTCAATGTTATAAGTAATAATAAAAATAATATTTTATTTGTAAGATTATCTTACCAAATTTAAAAGCTTTTTATAGTTGGAAAGTGAGAGATGGAAAATATCAGCTTCTTCACCGTATATGTCGTTATACTTGCCCAAGGTTCTAGGTATGAATGAATTTTTTGCATAATTAGTGCGACAAAACGGTTTGCTAAATAGTTTTTTACGAGTGTGCCGAGTTCTGCGATTGGGACAAAGAAGAGGGACCTGCGCGAGGAGGGAAGGCGATTCAACGATGTTATGTAGAATTTTGTAAAGAAATGTTTGATCTTTTATCTGACGACGGATATTGAGAGGTAATTCTAAGTTTTGATTTTTATAGCCTGGGAACTTGTAATGCAAATATTTCAGAAATTTATTGTGAATAGATTGGATTTGATCGATACATAGATTTGGTATTGTGGATTCAAGTATAGAGAGTACAAGCGTGGTGAACAAAGTGACAAAGGTATAAGGAGTTTTAAAAGGTTTGTTTATTCTTAGTATGAATCCGAGAATATATATACTAAGTACTATACTTTTACACACACAACTATAAACATTTACCAGGAACTTTAACAGTATTTGGTGCGTATACGACACAGTTAGACTAATAACAAAGCTACATGACATTCAGGTTTAGAGTTAAATATGGTTAGTGCATTGGAATGGAAAAAAGGGTTCCGTCGTAAATATTCCATTTAGATTTTTAAACTCGTAAATTCGGTACGTGTTTCTAAAGTCCGACTAGCCCAGTATCACGTTTCGTTTTGAGCGAGGTTGTTCTGTTCGAGCCAGTTCAAACTGGTTTTTATTCCCAGTGGAACGGAACGTGCGATGGTTGCAGCGTAAACGTTTGTTACGCTGTTCCCTGATGATTTTTAAAGGAAATGCATTTAGCGTAAAATTTTCAGGATAATTCTGTTTTAGCCATAAACATAGAATACCTCTTTTGCTTTATATATTTGGTTTTAGCCGCTTTCTCTAGTTTGTGGGCAACTTTCACTTTTATACATTGATGTTGCATAATGCATTTGTTATGATTAACTGCCTATCCTTAAAACTAAGAGGCATCCGAAGATAGTTTTTAGGGTTCCGTATCCAAAGGGTAACCAACGGGACCTTATTACTAAGACTCCGCTATCCATTGATTACTAGACCCCCTGATATCCCCAAGTATGCCCTAAATTAAAATGATTGCTATTTTACAAAATGTATGAAATCTATGCCAGATGGGAAAACCAAAATATCTGGGCAAAATTTCAAAAAGTCGGGATTTTGGGATTTTGGTCGGGACCAATAAATATTAAGAATCAAACAAAAATTTTCAATGCCAGTGCTCGTAAAGGCCCTCTTTTTATGCATCAGAACCGAACAGAAAGTCGATTATTTTGACCTAGAGGGCTTTATTATTATTATTTTTTTTATTTATTTACAATGGTTGGCTAACCTGCAGCTATTCATGTGTACCATGAATTTTATACTTTTTTTTTCACTGTTTAACAGCTCTGGATACAGTCCTTTTGAGCCAATCATAATTTAAAGTTCAGAAAATTATATTTGTTTTATTTCCTCACACTATGCATTGAAAAACGTAGTATGATACACGGTTGTAAGAGCAATAAATAACTCGGTTACGTTTAAAACACTCGCTACGCTCGTGTTTTAAATCGTCTTCGTAATTTATTCTTTTTCGCCCTTGTAGCATTAACTACTATTTTCATTAAGTATTAAAATTAATGTAATTACAACAAAATACTTTTTTGCCCGCCGACCGTTGTTATTTGTTGGGACAATTTGTATTTTGTCGGGACTTTAGACATTACATGAAATGTCAGGACAATCCCGACGAATTCCGACCATCTGACAACCCTAGTGCTACCAGATCCGATTTGGGACCAACCTGCGAGCTGCTACATGCTCGTGGAACTTATCTGACATAGTTTTGGTCTCATATAAGGCTTTGTGAAGTTTTGACTTTCATGTCAGGGCTGCAGGAGTCGGGCTAGTTTCTCTGTCCTATATCCATAGCTGGTGATCCATGAGTTCAGAGCTAGCATTCCTTAGCGGTGTTGGTGTGTGTTTTTTTGCCAAAGATTTGCCCCTCACTCCGTAATGATCCAATTTACATAAGAGTGTTTCATGATTAACGCAATCAAAGGCTTTCGAGAGGTCACAAAATACACCAAATGCATCTTGCTTTTCTTCCCAAGCATCAAAAATGTGCTTAACTAAAGCAACTCCTGCATCTGTGGTTGACATCCCTCTAGTGAATCCATATTGTTCACAGTGAAGTAACTTATTTAAATTAAAATGAAATAACAATTGATTAAAAACAATTTTTTCAAAAACCTTACTCAATACCGGTAAAACTGACACAGGTCTATAGTTTGAAGGGTCCCCGTTGTCGCCTGATTTAAAAAGGGGGATCAATTTACTAAACTTCATTAAGTCAGGAAAGATACCATCATCTACACATTTATTAAAAATTAATGCCAAATAAGGAGCTATTAAATCAATAACAGAACTTATAACTTTCACGGATAGGCCCCATAGGTCCTCGGTTTTTTCAAGTTAAGCGATTTAAATGCTTTAATTACAGTTAATGAATTAATATGTTTAAAAGCAAATACAGAAAGACACTGAGGTACGTGATCTATTAAAAGATCCTGCGCAAGCCCAGGGCTTGAATTTAAATCTTTAGTTGTTAAGGAAGGAATTTCAGTAAAGAATTGTTCAAAGGCATTCGCAACTTCTTTATCTCCTGTAACGACTTCATTGTTAATACTTAACTTAAGTTCGTTATCTCGTTTCTGACTTTTCCCAGTTTCAGTATTTATGATGTTCCATACTGTTTTTACTTTGTTATCGGACCTTTTAAGTTTTTTATTCAAGTAGATACTTTTTGCTTTTAAACACACCAATTTAAAGATGCGTGAGTAATTTTCACGAATTCAGTAAATTTAACATTATTATTGTAGGACTTTATGTCGTATAATTCGTATAAATGATTTCTGCTTTTATAAATACCTGGTGTCGCCCAGTCACTGAAGGTGATTTTACTTTTGTTAGAAAGTTTTTGCATCTTAAACGTATTTTCGAACTCTTTAGAGACTATGTTAAAAAGGTCTGTAAAGAGAGCGTTTGGATCGTCTTGGAGAAGATTAAAATGTGCTAATTTAACTTCTAGATTTGCTTTGAAACAATCTACTTTGAGAGTTGTAATAGGTCTGCAAAAGACTTCTTTGGGCAGTTGTTTTACGCTTTGTTTAATGGTTATAGTTTGGCCACTGTGATCGGACTGCAAGCGGTTGATTACTTTATTGTCTGAATACTCACAATCACAGAATATATTGTCGAGGCATGACGCAGTATCCCGAGTAATTCGAGTAGGTTCTAAGAACACATTAGACAAATTAAATGATTTGAATAAATGTAATAATATTGAGCGCATAATCGATTTTTCTAGTAAATCTACGTTAAAATCTCCACATATAATAACTTTTTTCTTTGTATCAAATAATAATTTTAAAACCTCTTCCATTGCTTTTTCAAAAATGTTGTAATCTTCTCCTGAGGGTCGGTAAACACAGAGAATAATATATGTACTCATTTCTATGCAAGCTAATTCTAGTTGATGTTCTACAGAAAGTTTTACAATGTCTTTTCTTTCCTTTGCTTTTATACTATTTTTTACAAGAATCATGGAGCCACCTTTTTGTATTTTTAATCTATTGTAGCAACTAAGAACACTAAAATTATTAACATTAAACTGCATATTATGTTCATGTAGATGATGTTCGGTTACACACAAAATATCTGTTTTTGATTCCTCTAAGAACAACTCGATTGAAAGTATTTTGCCGAGAAAGCCGCCTTGTATGTTTTGATGTACCAGCTTTAATACAGGCGGCTTTCCCATTGTCTTCAATTCTAAAAAGAATTTTTTACAATTTTGTTAGTACTTGTACTAACCGTGTCAATAGGGACAAAATTATGTAAATAATTAACATTACAAATACCATCAATTATAACTGGTATTGGAAAATTTTCTGTTACACTCTTTGTAACAGATTCACTACCTTCTAAAATGCATGCTAACTTAGTAGCTAATTGTTTTTTATAATAATTTGCAAGGTACAAAGTACCTTCTGTCAAAAAAAAATCACGAATGTAGATATTCGTATCTAAGTAGTGCACCTTGTCACTGTGACCAGCTGAGAAGTTGTGCATGCACATATTCAAATTATATAAAGTAGTTTTTTGTGACCCTGTAAGTAATTCTGAATAAGGGAATTCACAAATGATGATTTTTTTAACACTAAGTTAACATTAGCTCGAGATATTTTATAAGGTCACTTTGTGTGATACCTGTACTATTTCCTATTAGCAGAACAATTGTAGTATTTAATTGTAATTCCATTTTGAGTAAACGCTCTACAATTTGTATGAAAGATGCACCTGGCATACAAATATTGGTGACTTTCTGCATAAGTTTATTTCCTAATAAGGGCCCTAAGTTTTTTCCAATAGAGTCTGTAAACACAACAGTATTATGTCCTTGCGACGCCGAGGATTCAGCCGCTGACGCAGCAACCGACAAGGGCTCAGAAGGCTGAGGGGAAGAGCTCGGCGTGGGCAGCGCGTCAGACGTAGGTGCAGGGTCTGACGCGGTTTCCACTGCAGGAGTGGATGATGGTTCTGCGCCATGACCGGAGCCACGACGAAGGCGAGCAGAACGGCGACGTTGCTTTCGACGGGTAACCTTGCTCTTAGGTTCAGGTGTGGAGACTGGTGTTTTGGGACCCTGGTAAAGCTGACGGTCCTCACTTACGGACTCGGACGGAGGCACTGACACTCCAGGAGAGCCTGGGGATACTCTCAGACCAGTGACAGAGGCGTGCTCCTGTGCGGGGGGTGTCATAGTCATGCCAAGTGGACTCTGAGATGGTAAGAGGCCCACGGACGTATGTAGATCCTGAGGGGTCAGTATAGGCGGAGTATCTGGCGAAGCTGGTGTTGCAGATGATCCACACAGCAGGCAGCTACTGTGTATGCAGCTAGGTTCCTCTGAAGGCTGTGTCGCTTTTACAAGTAACTGTAGTTTTTCATCATTGCTGTCTATAATTTCACCCATGGATTCAGCAATTTTCAACATTTCTCCAAACGTTACATCCTGCTCAATAATCTCGTCCCTTGCTCGTCTCACAGCTCTCATAAATAAATCTATTACATATTTTATAGCTGGGAGCTGTATTTCAGACGTTATACTTAGACATTTCATAGGATTTAATTCCAAAAGCAGCAGTAGCACAGTCGTAGAATTTTATGTTTTCAGATTTGGTGACAAAGGACCTACTTTTTATGTTTTGAGTTTGTGTCGGCGTTCCACTATAAATAAAATAATATAAAATAAATAAATAAAATAAAATTTTATCACAAAAGTAACGTTCTAATACAATAGTGCACTAGCTCCCACCCTAATTTGCATTGTTGTGTGAGAGCTACATAGGTACTCTTCATTGTGCACCGAAATAAAACAGGTAATAAAATAAAAACCAGCCAAGTGCGAGTCGGACTCACAAAGGGTTCCGTACCACCACACAACACGGGTACGGAACCCTAAAAGCATTATGGTAAATAATTCCACTTCCACTCCAGAAAATTAAAATTCAAAAGAATCCCTGATGAATATTGTTTTAAAAGAAATCAGAATAATTAAACCATGGCTAACAAAAATATTAGTAAGATCAGGAGTCATTTTTCAAATTTGTCATTTCTTCCTAAAATAACTTAAAAGCTAACATCCACTTTCGGTACTTTAAATAAAAGTCTGATCAAAGCAATGTTATGTAAGATACACAGGTAATTATGAATAACAATTAATGTTTTGTTCTCTTATTTACCCATCATTTGTCGTAATGAAATGTCATTAAAATTTTCATTATATGTAAAAGTATTTATTTTCTCGTAGTCAATGGTAAAAAATAGAGAACATAACTCGTGAATAATAAATTCCAAAAATTTATACTTGCGATTGTCGGCACTTGGTGAAACTTGAAACACATCTTGAATTAAAACACTTGTACTAGTAGTTTCACTTTATTTGTGTTAACTCCCGACCGGTTTCGGATTTTATTCCATTTTCAAGGGAAGATCTTAATTAAATTATTTTACATGACTCCAGGCACTAGCTCTGAGCAACGTAAACAATGATAATGTTGACAGAAACTATAATTAAGTAGGTAGGTCGAAAATGTATCAGTGATGTCATGCAATAAATTACCCGAAAAATGGGGAATTTACATACAATAATATATAAATGTTTATTTAATGTCAGTTTAAATGTCAAATGTGTCCTAATATGCATAAATGTCAAATTAAATGAGATAAAAAAATATAATAATTTAAATTGTTAAATTAATTAATTAATTAAAATAATGAAGTAGCGGCGATCTATTGACTTCTAACTGCTGATTTAAAATGTTTTCCTGGTTTTTGTGTAAAAGCTTATTGATCTCCAATGCTTCTAAGGCGGTCATTTTTCTACCTTTTTTGCACACGTGGAGGGCTTTAAAGTTTTGTGTTATATCAAAGGTATGGTTTTCACTTATGAGGTGATCGGCAAAATTAGAATTTGATGTTTTTTTACGGCGCCAGCTACTTACATGTTCTTTGATTCGGGTATCAAATGACCGGTGTAATTCGGGTGTAAAAAAACATCAAATTCTAATTTTGCCGATCACCTCATAAGTGAAAACCATACCTTTGATATAACACAAAACTTTAAAGCCCTCCACGTGTGCAAAAAAGGTAGAAAAATGACCGCCTTAGAAGCATTGGAGATCAATAAGCTTTTACACAAAAACCAGGAAAACATTTTAAATCAGCAGTTAGAAGTCAATAGATCGCCGCTACTTCATTATTTTAATTAATTAATTAATTTAACAATTTAAATTATTATATTTTTTTATCTCATTTAATTTGACATTTATGCATATTAGGACACATTTGACATTTAAACTGACATTAAATAAACATTTATATATTATTGTATGTAAATTCCCCATTTTTCGGGTAATTTATTGCATGACATCACTGATACATTTTCGACCTACCTACTTAATTATAGTTTCTGTCAACATTATCATTGTTTACGTTGCTCAGAGCTAGTGCCTGGAGTCATGTAAAATAATTTAATTAAGATCTTCCCTTGAAAATGGAATAAAATCCGAAACCGGTCGGGAGTTAACACAAATAAAGTGAAACTACTAGTACAAGTGTTTTAATTCAAGATGTGTTTCAAGTTTCACCAAGTGCCGACAATCGCAAGTATAAATTTTGTTAAATCAGCAAGTACGGCTGACTTGATTGTCTTATATAAAAGGCTGAAATTTAAATTCGCCAAAATTAACGAACATCTGTGGTTTAACACGAATTGTAGAAGATACCGTGTTATACCAAACTACATCAACAACAGCTTAAGGTGCAGTAACCATAACAATGAAGGTTATGTTGATTCATTATTTGATGATATGAAACGGAAATGGTTAAATAAAGAAATCAATCACCAATATTCGCAGCGAGACAATTTGAGTTGCCATCTCAAAGTGTGCCATGTAGAATTATCCCAGAAATTGCATAATATTGAATTTGACTCGCTACAATTAAATTTATACGAAAAAGTCAAACAATTTACCACAAAATTATATCAAAAACATTTAAAGAAACTAAACAAGCTAATATCAATACACAGAAATCGCCATAATCAAAGATACAGTCCAAAGTGTATTCAGTTTTTTGAAAAACTACATATTAAGACGGACATACAGTTTACGCCAGACGAAAAATCATTGTTGGAAAAAGGCCTGAAATATTGCCCACAAATTCCGAACAACACAAAAGATTTAGACATCCTGGTAACTGATCTAGAATCAACCTCTTTAGACAATACGACAAAATATATGTGCACTAAAGAAATTAAAGAAGAACATAAGGCTCATATTAAAAATCTGGTAGTCAACAAGTTAAACAAAGAAGTAGTCATTATTAATTCTATAAAACAGAAAGTAAGTGATAACGAACTAATTATAACGAAAGCTGACAAAGGTAATACAGTCATTATAACATCGAAGGAGGAATATGAAACAAAAATAAAGGATTTTTTGCAAGACCCAGCGTTTCAGGAACTGAAGAAAGACCCTACACAAAATTATAATAGTATTGTAAAAGAATCAATTACTTCTGCAAATAGTTTATTCACGGACAAAGACACTTATAAACTCAAAGTCATGAACCCACAGACACCAAAATTACATGGATACTTCAAGCTGCACAAGCAAGGACACCCTATCCGGCCAGTAGTTGCTTACGCTGGAGCACCTGCACATCAACTAGCAGCAAGAGTTAATAAGGAATTTAAAAAATTTACAAATTTTAAACCAAAGCACGCCATAAAAAACAGTTTAGATTTAGTAGACAAGATTAAGGACGTTAATGTACCTTCAAATGCCATGTTGGTCTCATTTGACGTAAAAAATTTGTTCCCTAGCATTCCAATAGAGAGTTGTAAAAAAGCCATAAATGAAATTTTGGTTGAATCTATAGTAGAACCACAACAAATTATAGACATCGAACATGTAATTTCTGTATGCCTCGATCAAAATTATTTTTGTTTTGCAAACAAGATTTACAAACAATCGAAAGGTTTAGCTATGGGTAGTCCTTTGTCTCCTTTATGTGCTGATATATACATGGATAAGATTGAAAAACAAATATTGAGGTCAAAACAATTTAAAAATCACATACATTATTGGCACCGTTATGTAGATGATATTTTATGCTTGTGGACAGGCACCGAAAATGAGTTAAATGATTTCTTGACATTTATTAATTCAATTGACTCAAATATTAACTTTACAATAGAAATCGGACATAAAATTATTAATTTCCTAGATTTGACAATTGACATTACATCGGGAATACACACGTTCAACATTTTTAGAAAACCCACTACTACAGACACTATAATACATTCAACTTCAAAACACCCCAACTCACATAAACTAGCTTTTTTCTACTCAATGATCCACAGGCTTCTGCACATCCCGTTAAGTCAAAAACATTTCAAGCAAGAAGTAGATACACTAAAAACTATTGCTTTTAATAACGGATATGATCCTAAAACGGTTGATAAAATTATTTTCAATAAGAAAAGAAAAATGGCCAATACTTTATTATACCAAGGCGAGACACCAACTCCTTCAAATACAAAACCATGGGTTAAATTGCCGTTTTTAGGAAAGATATCATATAAATGCTCCAGAACTATGGGAAATCATAAACCTGCCTTTTATACCACAAAGTCTCTCAAAAACATCCTTTGTAATAACAAAGACCTCACAAAAACAATAAACAAGAGTGGCATTTATGAGCTGTCATGTCACGACTGTCACAAAAAATATATAGGACAGACAGGCAGGTCATTTGATACCCGAATCAAAGAACATGTAAGTAGCTGGCGCCGTAAAAAACATCAAATTCTAATTTTGCCGATCACCTCATAAGTGAAAACCATACCTTTGATATAACACAAAACTTTAAAGCCCTCCACGTGTGCAAAAAAGGTAGAAAAATGACCGCCTTAGAAGCATTGGAGATCAATAAGCTTTTACACAAAAACCAGGAAAACATTTTAAATCAGCAGTTAGAAGTCAATAGATCGCCGCTACTTCATTATTTTAATTAATTAATTAATTTAACAATTTAAATTATTATATTTTTTTATCTCATTTAATTTGACATTTATGCATATTAGGACACATTTGACATTTAAACTGACATTAAATAAACATTTATATATTATTGTATGTAAATTCCCCATTTTTCGGGTAATTTATTGCATGACATCACTGATACATTTTCGACCTACCTACTTAATTATAGTTTCTGTCAACATTATCATTGTTTACGTTGCTCAGAGCTAGTGCCTGGAGTCATGTAAAATAATTTAATTAAGATCTTCCCTTGAAAATGGAATAAAATCCGAAACCGGTCGGGAGTTAACACAAATAAAGTGAAACTACTAGTACAAGTGTTTTAATTCAAGAAGAATAAATTCCAACTCGGCTATTGTATCCCTGGCTTCACTAGAATCCTTTGCTGCTCTCTGCAGAATTCTTATTTTTGTCACTTGTTGTGTAATCTACTATATTTCGAAGTCATTTTACTGGTGTATCTTAATTCGACCCCAAATCTTTCTTTTACCAGACTATTAGGTATAGTAAGTTGAACATTATCTTTATATTGAGTGATGTAAAGAAAGGAGTGCCTTGTTAGCTTTTATAAGAATTTTGGTGACGGAAACGGAATATTCATAATGTGTTTATTTTTTCTTACACCGTGCCCTTAAGGTGTTTTTGCTGTCAGTGAAAAATGTAATGGCGTCAGTTTACGAAGGTAATTATCTATTTGCAGATGGATTAATAATAGTAGTTTATGCTACAAGATTATTATAGAAGAGATTTAAAACACGACCGCAGCGAGTAACCGAATAATTTATTCCTCTTACGCCCGTGTATCATACTACGTTTTTCAATGCATAGTGTGAGGAAATAAAACAAATATAATCTTGTGAACTTTAAATTATGATTGGCTCAAAAGGACTGTATCCAGAGCCGTTAAACAGTGAAAAAAAAAGTATAACATATATGCTACACAGGAAAGGTTGCAGGTTAGCGAACTTCTCGTAAATAAAAAAAAATAAAGCCCCAGGGCAAAATAATAGTCTTTATGTACGGTTTTGATGCATAAAAAGTGGGCCATTACGAGCACTTGCATTGAAAAATAATTTAACAAAGGTTCCAAGTTTAATTAATCTATCTCTAACTAAATCTTAAAGATTTTAGGGTAACATACCTCAAAATAAAAAAAAAACGAAACACTTATAAGATTAGTTTGTTGTCCGTCTGTCTGTCTGTCACGACCCTTTTGCTCAGGCCCCATATGAGATATCAAGTTGAAACTGATACCTCCTACAGAAGTACCCCATGGTGCTGTAAAAAAAATCAGGCTTCTTACTCGACGCGAAAAAAAGTGATTGCACTTTACATAATCAATTTCATACAAATTTGCTCACTCATTTTAACTTTTTTTAACGTGGCTCAGAGAGATAATGTTGTCACCGTCACTTATATGTAATAGTATTATGATATCTATGATTGCCGTAATTCCTCTTCAGGGCTTGCATTGCAGGTTTACCTCATCGTGTTTTCCTTCACCGCAGTGGCTTACCACTGTAGAATACCAAGTAGAATGTTTAGAAATATTAAGTCTTTACATATTCACAGGTGGTAGAGCTGATGCCGGGCTCGACTGTAGGGGTACCACCATCTTTCTTGGAGACGCCCTCGAAGTTATTCTGGGGAGAGTAAGAGGACAGCTCACAGGCAAAAAACCAGGAGGCCCACCATGCCTGGGACCGATGAATGGCGGTATATTCATCCCTAACAGCCGGGCCTTATATGGAACAGACTGGTGACAGAATTTGGAGGAAACTCAATTTGCAGTACTAACATATTTGCATTTTTTTTAGGAATGACGAATCCAAATGATTTTATTTCTTTTGTGTATGAATGAGACAACATTAAGCTAACAGCAACATTAATTTAGTTTTTGAAAAGTGTCAGCTGTTAAAAATTATTACGAATCTTATCATGGAAATGGATGGCATTTAGGACGAACCGTTCTGAAGATTTAATTTTTATAATAAAAGTGAAAATAAAACAAAATTTAATACGTAGATATAAAACCTTGAAATCAACTTTCAAACAAAAAAAGTCATTGAAATAGCTGTTGAATTACAGAAATTATAAAAGAAAATTTCGGCAATATCATAGGTAAAGACCTATTAAAATGCGCCCGCTCGTCATTTGTTTTCAGTTGCAGTACTGTTAGAATCGGGTATATTTTGTTCTTAGTCTATGATCCCAAGTTAGTGTCATCTTTCAGTAAATATTTTTTCAATGCAAGTGCTCGTAAAGGCCCACTTTTTATGCATCGAAACCGAACAGAAAGTCGATTATTTTGCCCTAGGGCTGTATTATTATTATTTTTTTAATTTATTTACAATGGTTGCTGCAGCCTTTCCTGTGTACCATAAATGTTATACTTTTTTTTCCACTGTTTAACGGCTCTGGATACAGTCCTTTTGAGCCAATCATAATATAAAGTTCACAACATTATATTTGTTTTGTTTCCTCACACTATGCATTGAAAAACGTAGTATGATACACGGGCGTAAGAGCAATAAATTACTCAGTTACGTTTAAAACACGAGCGTAGCCTCGTCCTCGTAATTTATTCTTTTTCGCCCTAGTAGCATAAACTACTATTAAAAAGCCTAAAAATTCAATGTTATAAGTAATAATAAAAATAATATTTTATTTGTAAGATTAGTTTACCAAATTTAAAAGCTTTTTATAGCTCGAAAGTGAGAGATGGAAAATATCAGCTTCTTCACCGTATATGTCGTTATACTTGCCCAAGGTTCTAGGTATGAATGAATTTTTTGCATAATTAGTGCGACAAAACGGTTTGCTAAATAGTTTTCTACGAGTATGCCGAGTTCTGCGATTGGGACAAAGAAGAAGGACCTGCGCGAGGACGGAAGGCGATTCAACGATGTTATGTAGAATTTTGTAAAGAAATGTTTGATCTTTTATCTGACGACGGATATTGAGAGGTAATTCTAAGTTTTGATTTTTATAGTCTGGAAACTTGTAATGCAAATATTTCAGAAATTTATTGTGAATAGATTGGATTTGATCAATATAGATTTGGTATTGTGGATTCCACACTACCGAGCCATATTCGAGTATAGGGATAATTTAAAGCTCACAAGATTATATTTGTTTTATTTCTTCACACTATGCATTGAAAAACGTAGTATGATACACGGGCTGAAGAGCAATTAGCAGCTCGATGTTTGTCTGTATGAATATTGACGGAAACAACATTGAAATAACGTTCATATCAGCGCACAATGCAAAGTAGCTGTAACGACGCTCGCTGCGTCCTTGATAGGGCGAAATAGGAAAAAATAATACTTTTCACATGGATGTGATTGTTCCATTGAATAATCCTATGTTATGTGTATAGCTATCTAGTTTATCCATATAACAAAGCATAAATAAATTAAATCGACTAAGCCGCTTAGGAGCAGTAGGGAATTCAATCCAAAAAACACCATTGGGTTGAATTTTTTTTTGATATAGAAGTTTTGGTGATACGGAATAGTAAAATCTTTTTCAATATTTTTGGTTGAGACATAAAAGAGGAGTAGGCTTTAGAAAGTACCCATTTGGCGATACTAACAGCCTTAGACTCTAGGTGTCAAGATTGAGATACGAGGGAGCAAAACACTGCTACAGTGCTACAAGGATCTGATGGCGGGTGAATGATAAGTGACAGGGGGCGCAGCTGTGAAAGAAGGAGTATGGTAGCTGACACTCACTTATTTTGTTTAAGCTGTTAAACCTTACTTACAGGCCTAAAAACCTAGCTAGGAAACAGCAACACTTTTGTTATGGTACCACATTGTTCTAGACTAAGCATTAACATGTTCATATCCTTTATATTGTACCCACTTTTGATAAATAAATGAATTTGAATTTGAATTTAGCGGCGTTAGTTCAGATTTTGGACACAACCAATCCACGCGCCATAAGATCCTTGTAGCACTATACAGTGCTGGACATATTTAATCATGAAAACAGTTTAATCAAGTTTTAAGGTTATCGCACAAGCTTTGAATAATTTGGTTTTGTTTTATTTAAGAGTAATATTAGTATAATCACTTTTTACAACTTTGTCCACAAAGTTATCTCTTATTATATTTTATGACCATTTCAAGAAATAACAATCCCACAAAAAGCCTTTCATGTAAAGTAAGTTGCCAAGACTTACAAGCTCATAAGGCTTTCACTGTTAAAAAGTTATTAGATCTCGCGTAGAGCCAAGCCCCTAACTCTACATGGCCTAACTCTACATGACTCCCATGACTCTACAATCCCTTTTATCTTAGTCAAAAAATATGGGTTAGCCGTTTGGCGGCCGTCGCACATACACTCCCATAGACTTAAGAAATTAAGTCACTTGTCTTGAATTTTATGAAAAAGTTCCATGAAACGACCAAGTCATACTTTTTGACCAAGTTGCAAGATTTGTAGAGTTAGGGCTTGGCTCTACGTGAGGTCTGATAACTTTATGAACTTATGAGCCAATCTACTTAACATGAAATGTTTTTAGTGGGATTTCTTTTTGCAAGAAAGTTTTATAGATTTTTTTTTTTCGCTGCTAATTTCAGCTTTTTTCAGGAAATCCCCTTGAGGTTTTGAAGATCACGAGTGAGTGAGAGTCAGTGAGTGACGAAATCAACGGAATTTAGGTATTACTAAAAAATAAAGTATAAAAGCTGGACAAATCAAACGTGGTGTGTTTCATTTGCTTGCTAACTACACCTTATCCTGAGAATTAGGGCTCTCTAGTTTTATGCAGACCGAAGCTATGAAGAATCAAAAATACGAAGAAACGCTTCGAGAAAAGGTACCTACGTAGTGCCCTGCTTCCTTTGACCGAGGCGCTCTGCCGTGATGTGATGTAGAGTAGTGGAGAAAATGAATTTTGTAGATGTTGCCCCTTAACACAAATAAAATGTAACACGACTGTTCAATTTATCAGAAACGCGTGAAATTAAATTGCTGTGCTCTCTCAATTAATTATGAAATCAAGAGAACAATATCGGGAAAACAAATAATGAATGCAAGTCAAAAGTCCTATCGAAATATTTTAATTTTATTTAAAACATTTTCATAGTTGTCACAAATTAAAATAATATACGGCATAACCCGTAAAAATCCAATTTCTTATCAGATTCACTACAATAAGACGGATACCATTTTGTTGTTGTTGAAGGTATACTTCTGGAGCAAATGGCCGTTTCGGTCAGCTATCTTAAGCATCAATTTACTGTTCAAGTCGTCAAGCTCTTTGTCCGAATGTACAGTTAGATCAAGGCCTTTTCTTTGGGGCCCGACGGACATTCTCTCAAACTTAAAGACCCGGCAGCAAACCTTGAAGAGACGGGTGCACCCAGACACGAAGGCATCCATGTTCAAATCGCGACACTCCTTGACGTTAACACAGACTCCGCCTCGAGCCCAGCATGTACTCTTTGCAGTACCTGTTTTTTAAATGCACCTTAAGTTTTTTTTAATGAGAATTTGCTTCTAATTTTACAATAGTACATTGTTCACCGAGGGAAGAAAGGGGAAGATTACCAACGAGGGTGTAGTTTGAGGCCTGAGGCGAAGCCAAGGGCCTCAATACACACGAGTTGGGAATCGCACTTTCTCCCGACTGATACATAGTGCTTTATACTACACCTGCGAGGAAATAGTATAATTTTACTTTTAATCAAGATACAATAAAAGAAACCGACTGACTCGCGTGCGATTGTCACTTTTTATTTCCTTCTTATTTTTTATTATGTGCACGAAAAGCAAGTGGCCAGTATAATTTTTCGAGTTTTATGTACGAGTTCGCAAAATAATACTGGCCACTTGGCCACTTGCTCATTGTTTATGTTATTTAAAAAAAAAACAGCACGTTAACAATGGATTTGCATATTATTTTTCTGCCCGCTCAAGCACGTTAACAATGAATTTTCATACACTTTTGCCGCCCGCATATTTGTATGACAGTAATGACGTATTTTCTGCATCGTTTTCAACAAAGAAAGAAGGTACAGCAGGTGTAGTATAAAATATTAAAAAGCAAAGTATGCAATCAAAAATTTCAACTGTGAGAACTAGAGTATCATTGTTATTAGAGTGCATTACAAACTAAAAATCAATCGGAAACAAATATAAAAGCACAAACATTTTTGGAAAAATTCCTTGGGTCAGAATTTGAACCTGCAACATGCTGCTCCTGCTTACATGACAGGCGCGCTTTGTAACTACTGCATATACTAGCTTATAATACACATACTGAACGCTCACGCTCTACTTCTTAGAGTATATTTTTTTTCAAACAGCTTTGAAAATCAATTGTGTCTCAAAACAATAGGCTTATCTGGGGCCTTATTGTCTTACTTCAACTTCTACCGCTATTGCTTTCAAAGGATGTATAATATCAAGCCAATCACGATGCCTTTGAAATCGATAACGATAGATGTTGAATTTAAACACTGAGTAGGCAGATTTTCACGGTCTCAATATGCTAAATTTGTCTATGTAATTTGACGGTATGTGAACGTTTTATATCAATAACAGAAACCTTCATAGCGAAACCTAATTACGTATCTGTTTTTCTACCTCCAATCGGCTACATAACTCAAGAACGTGCCGTTGGAATCTAGTGTGTAAACCCAGAACTAGGGTAGGGAAAAATAAGGAAAATCTTTCATGACGTCAATATGGACCTATGGACCTTACTATGTTGTCTGAAATAAAAATATTGTATGTATTTAATATGATGATAATAAGTATAGATATGAGAACACAACACATGTTAAATATATTTAAGTTTTCATCAAGATTCCGGCAGCTGTGTAGTGAAGCCTCGACGGTGTCATGTCTGTCCACAGCATTATTCTAAAAGTTTATTTGAATTTCTGTGATTTCTATGATACTGCCTTATGCCCGCGGCTCCACCCGTGTTCATTGAATATTTGCCCCGTTTTAGGCTTGGCGATTATTATATCAATACCCCTTGTAGCCTAAATATTGACTAAGGTCACTACGATGATAATAAAGAAAACCGCATCCAAATCCGTTGGTGGTTCAAAAATAAAACGGGCATACATACATACAGACAGACAGACAGTAAAAATTGTAGTTAATAAGCCATTTCCTCTAAAATTTCCCTTCAATGATGTTTAATGTTACGAAACAATTTTAAGAATTTATATGGGAGGTATCAAAATACAAAATATCAAAATACAGAGCGTATTCTATGATTTCTATGCAACGCGTATGCAGTACTAATCAACGTCAAACGTCATTTTCGTAGGCAAAATTTATAATAAGGTCTTTCAATTTAAATGGAAAGTAATTTAGGAGGTGGTTCAGTATCTTTAATACATCACATTCTACTACAAAGTACATTTTTTTGCGCGAACTTTTTCTTCACTTGTCCATACAAACTGAGTCAGCTGATCGGACCACTTTGTACCGAGAAGTGAAAAAAAAATTCGCGCAAAAAAAAGTGCTTTGCAGTGGAATGTGATGTATTAAAGATGCTGAATCACCTCCTAAATTACTTTCCATTTAAATTGAAAGACCTTATATACAACTTGTAACAGAAAGTTGTAACCATATTTGAAGAGCTTATTCAGTCAATGGTATAGAACAACTTTTACTATGGAGCCAGAGCTGAAACATCAAAAAAAAAAATTTGCACTTCCATACGTTTCGGCCGAGCGGCATTGCATTTTTCTATATGAAACAGTGAAATTATTTTTTCGAGATATAAGTTTTTTTCATAGTAAAAGTAGTTCTATACCATTGACTGAATAAGCTCTTCAAATATGGTAACACCTTTCTGTTACACGTTGTATAATTGTATAACATTTTTATTTATTTATTAATAACCATATTAAGCACTCTCTACGTGCCCATTGTCATAGTGCTAAAATACTTAACTTTACCTTGACTTAACTCCAACTGACCCAAATTCACTAATGATACCTCCGCTACCAAAAATACTTATATCTCAAAATGAAAATGGCGACTTACAATCAGACACAATTTTTAACCTGTCTTCTTTACAATTAACCCCAACTGACAAAGCAGTACTAAATAAAGGACTATCCATCTGCCCGACAAAGAAAATTGATTAGTCCTGTCAAATAAGTTAAAGTGCTACAAGGATCTGATGGCAGTGGATGACAGTGACAGGGAGGCGCAGCTGTGAAACAAGGAGTTTGGTAGCGGCGTTAGTTCAGATTTTGGACACAACCAATCCACGCGCCATAAGATCCTTGTAGCACTGTGAGTTGTATTACAGGTCGCCGGCACGATCTTTGACCGCTCGGAGAAAGTAGTGGGGGACTAGCACATGTGTTCATTCGCGCACAAAATAGAGATGCAATAGAGAAAAAATAGAGAAATAGATAAGAAAGGTAGAGAAAAAATGACCAGCGCAGTTAAGGCGCTACGGAAAAAAATCGACACTTTTAGAACGTGCATATCTACTTCAGTAAATAATGTATTATTTTGATAAAGTAGTATATTATTTTTGGATTCTTTTTCAAGGGATCTGTTAAAAAAGAAACGCGATTGAAGAAATTCGGCTCGATAGAAATATTTATTGAAATGAGGTCTTTTTCGACACCAATTCTCCTGGTTTGACAATTTGGAATGACATATGGACTGCAATTATATTTTATTAGATGGATTGTAATAGTATCTAGAACCTGGTTAAATGAAATTTTTATAGCAACTTTAGTATATTTTATATTAATAAAAAACCGACTTTTTGCTACTTTTCCTCGAATCCGTCCCTCTAACACTGAGGATTTTTTCGCATATGAAGTAAAAGCGACGCTAAAACTTTTACATATCGCCTTAAGGTCAGACCCGACCTCATAAACCATGCCACCACCAAAATGACACTACTTTGAAACAAACTAAAAAGCTTACCTAATCTTGGTTTTCCTGAATTTAAATATTTTGGATCTGCAAAATTGTCGGGGTAAGAATCAGGCATCTTCCAGGCAATACCGTTATATGCAGAAATTTTTGAAACACATACAAAAATGAAAACAATCGCAGAAACAAGTCTGGCATTGCACTTCATTTTCTTGTCTCCAGAGTTGCAACTTTTGTTGCAATAAAAACTTGGATGCAGCCACAAAACACAAGAAAGTATTTAAGTAACGGTTTCTAGTGAAATCAGCCGATTTATAATGAAATTGATTAACTCCCGGGCATATTTGTTTGTGATCATCCTTTCGACGCGGTTACAAGCTTGTTATTAGAAAAATAAACAAGAAAACTAGAAATTGTAAATTAATGCAAATTTTAATTATCTTTTCTGATTGACTGTAACATTGACACGTTTCTGAAAACACGGCACGTTTCTATAAATACCAGTTGGTCCATTTGTGTCCGAAGCACGGCGATAGGGCTCACCCATCTCGTGTGGGACGTAATAATCGTTGGTGAAAAGCAGGTGTATTAAAGTGTGGACTATGACTTGCATTTCACAGTTCACACTTGGGGACACCTCTGTCACCCCCTCGCGGATGCATGTCGTGAATGCTTGGAGTTATATGAGAAAGATGCAAGAAAGAGTAGTATAACCTAATTGTATTTGTTATTGTGTAATTGTATTTTGAATTATTATTATGTTTTAATGTTAAAAATTAAATGATAATTTAATATTTATTAAAATAATTGAAATGTATAGCGTAATAGATTTCTGTAAAGCTGTATGTTTATGTAAATAAATAAAATAAAAATAAAACAATGTCATGACGATATGTTTTATGTTTTGAAATAGATGAATGATTATGATGATGATGATGAATGGTGATGAAGTTCCTAAAATTATGCTAAGAATTAACATACTACAACCACCTAAATTGACCCATCCTTCTTACTGATGTCTCTAATCCAAAACAAGTGTCTATTACAAAAATTGCGATTATTGCTTTTTTATTGCCAGTTAGTTAGTTATTATAAGTTAGTTAGTATATCCGGGTCAAATCTTTCAACTGAATTTTAAAACAGCTCACCCTAACCGATTGGGCTAAAATTTTGCGAAAACCTTTTGTTTTGATGACAGTCATGATAATCTAAGTGACGTCATACTAAACTCAATGCAGCAAACGTCCCAAGATGGCGATTTATTATTTCCATACCAACTCCCTTGACATGGGGGTAAAAAAAGGATTTAACAAAGAGAATACGATAAGCTAAGTAACATCATTCTAAATTTAATACGGCGTTCAGAATTTCTTTTATCACCCTCTTAACAGGTTTATCAAATGTAAGATTTTGACAAGCAAAACGTTAATCACTAAAATCACAAAATAAATAATAAATAAAAACCTAAGATTATAGCGACTTCCATTGCTCAGGATGCTATAAGTAGAGTGCGTAGAAACTAGAAAAGATCAATGAGAAACGAATTTCAAGTATACAAATATTTGAGAATTAATACGTCGGGCCAGGATTTGAACCTGCGACCTCCTGCTTACATGACAGGTACTGGCTGCGCCACTGAGGTTGTAGTCTGGACCGACAAATTTTTCCACCATACCTGTACACCGAATTTATGTAACTACTTGATATACCAGCCTGTAATGCACATACTGAATGCTCCCGAAGGCGTTAGATTTGTTTTTAACTATTTGTTTACTTTCAATTTGTTTCTAGTTGATCTTTTCTAGTTTGTAATGCACTTTAATTAATAATATTTAAATAAAAACCTTTTTGAAAACAAAATTTTATTTAAGCCATGGCTTAAAATGAATAACAGTATTATTATTAATACCCGATGGGTGGAAAGAAGGGGATTGCCGGCCTCGGCTAGACAGGCAATACCCGTTTCCACCGAGGCATGTAGGCAATAAAAATGCGTTTGCAAAAGAACAAGTAAACTCGCGTATATTTTGGCTGGAGGAAAATTTACTTTACTTTTTTCACTGTAACTAATTTTTCAAAGAATTTATAAAATAATAAGATAAATACTTTGCCACGTTATCAAAACTTTTTAAATTTTCTGTTTTTAGCCATAGACATTTTAAAAAGAAAAAAGGAAGATGTGACTCAGGTACCAGCACCACGGATAGCGAATTATTAAAATAGGTGCAGTATCTTATATTATTATATATTTTTTATTAATATAAAATTTATTACATATATTTTTATAAGATTTAATTTTGACTTGTGAAACGTGTATTATATATACCTACTTTGCAAAATAAACTATGTGAATTGGAATTTGAATATCTCATGAAATCTGTTAAAACTAAGGGGGTCGCCTCGCTCCGCTCCGCTGCACTTTAATCGATGTAAACTTAACACGCTCCTACTCTCTGCGCTTCGCTCTTCGTCGCACTAATTTTAAATATATTATATATATATATATATACGAAAACACAAAAAATATAATTATAGTAAGTAGTAAAATATATTTCGACCACTAATTATAAATAAAAGTTAAAAATTAATAATTATAAATTATAAATTATAGTATAATTACAAAAAAAAAAAAAAAAAAAAAATATTCAGTATCATAAGTATCTATAATTTATAATTATTAATTTCTAACTTTTATTTATAATTGTGTAACTGATGCCGAACACAATTAGTGGTCGAAATATATTTTACTACTTACTATAATTATATTTTTTGTGTTTTCGTATATATATATATATATATATATATAATTTCTTTAATCGAAAAGACAAGAAAAGTCTATTATCATTTTATAATTTTAAATATATTATATAATATAAAATAAAAAAACAAACACATTAAGAGTAACTTCTAACTAGGATTCGAACCTGGACGGCGATTGCGCAAAAATTGCGATAGCAGAAAAATCAATCATTTCCGCAGAAAATCCCTTGTAAAATCACTCTGCCGCAGCAATTTTTTTCGCACTTGCCAGAATCGCAGTCCTGGTCACTAAAAGTAGCGAATCAAGAGAACGTATGTATTTAGAACGAAATTACGTCACTTCCGGTGACTTCCGGCGCCGCCGGCTCCGGTGTATGAAATTCAAGCTGCACGGCACCTGAGGCACTTCCAAAAAGGAAACTAACACGCCCTGTTTTTTAAATTATCTGTGTGGGCTAATGCTCAGACTATCATGGTTCTGGTCTGAATAAAATGTTGATAAAAAAATCAGTGTTGAAAGTAAAGACGAGCGGTCGACTTAGCAGTATGGCATTTCCCCCTTGATCTCTATTTTAAAAACTTGATCGTAGAGGGTAAAAATGTACTTTCATATATATTTTTCCCCAAGATAGCAATATTAACCTATTTCAGACTTGCTATAATTTTGAAGTGTCGAGCGAGAAGGTTTGTTTCAAGATTGTAATGAATGACAAGTGAGTAAATTTAATTTAATTCGAGTTTAAATCAAATATTCTAGTTTTCATGAAGAAACTTTAATGCCGCGACAAAAATTCCATTTTTAATTAATACGCAAAGCAGATGAATAAAAGAAATTAAAAAAAGATCATTTATCTGAATTTGAATTTGAATTATAAATATTTTATGTCAATATTTATAATTCAAATTCAAATTCAAATAGTTTATTTTGTAAAGTAGGTATACATGATATTTTTTTTACGAGTCAAATTTAATCATATAGAAATATATGTAATAAAATAATAAATGTACATAAACTAAATTAAAGGTTTATTTAATTTATGTGGCAATATATCCTCGTACCTGATGATCACGTTGTGTGTCACGCATGTATAACTGCCGGGTTTACTTGGCAATAATTAATGTTACTGACCAAACCCAATTTTTGGACAAACTAGTTTGGCCTAGATCAAACATTTTCGAAAATCCTTCTGTGCAGAAGAGAGCCGGTAGGTTAGGTTAGAAGTGGCGCGACCGCCATACATAACCTTTATGGTTATTTTTTAACCCAGAACTACTTTGGCCTAGGCCAAACGAGTTTGCTCTAAAATCTGGTTTGACTGGTAACATATTTATTTATAATATGAACTTACCACCTGATTTATATACAATACTTGTGCCTGAATTACGGCCATCATAAAGAATCTTATTTCAAATGTGAGGAAACATTTTGTCGTGATAACAAAACTATACACTTTGTTGTCTCTAGAAATTGTATGTATGTTGCAAAACGGCTCACCTCAATAAGTATTTTTGATCGGGATAGCCGACCAGTTTCAGCAGATTCCGACTGCCTTCTTCTGCGAGTGCAGACGCACTGCGCACTTAGTTAATCATGTTTTTATCATGATGATTGTATGTTTAGTCTACAATTCTTTTGCAATAATACTACGTGACTATAATAAATACTTTATTCAAAATATATACATGTTATTTTTTGCCCGTACTAATAACTAATGCTATGGGTTTGTCGTCGTCGCTTGTCGAATCAAATAACGCACGCTTTGTTTCCTTAACTTTTTTTTCATCGCTTTTCAATTCTGTAGAACTTTGTTTCAATACCACTATATCTTCAATGCCGTCTGAAAATTCTTCTGGCTTTGAAGTCGCTCCTAATATTGCATAATTGTCGTCATTGGGATTAATAGGTGGTGATTCTTTGTTTGCAGAGAGCTTATTTTTCTTTTTTTTCTTACTAGATTTGCCCGAGTCATGCGCAACGACCCCCTTGCCTCCAATTTCACGTTGTTGGTGCCAAGGTAAGGCCGCGTTATCAATGCCGAATTCTGTCATGTCTCGAGTCCTGAACTGGTTCCATGTAAAGCAGCAGATTTCATTCTTATCCTTGCACCCTGGTATTTCTGTGAGGAAGTGGACCCCCTGACAAAGGCGTTCTAGGACGCAGATACCGCCTTTCCTCCAGCACGGCGTTGATTTTAATGATCCTGTGTAAATTAATAACTGTTGTACAAATTGCTAAACATTATTATTTAATAATATTAAAATAATTATTGCCGCATTAGCAGCAGCGGGTAGCTCAGGGATAAAACGCTGGTCTCTCAATATTGAGAGCAAGATTCGATCCCTAGTCGGGCATGCACTAATGAGTTTTTCGGAATTTATGTGCATGGTATTTGTGCTTACCTACTACTTGCTAACGGTGAAGGAAAACATCGTAAGGAAACCTGCATCCCCTTAAAAGCGTGTATTTGTGCCCGAAGAACGGCGATAGGGTACACCACTCATCACGTTGGGACGTAATAATCGTCGGTGAAACGCGGGGGTACCGAGTGTGGACTGTGAGTTGCATTTCACAGTTTACACTCGGAACACCTCTGACAACCCCTCAAGGATTCATGTCGTAACGATATGTTATTGTAGATATCTATTTACAATTTTTTTTTTATGGAACCCAAGTAAAATATAATTTTATAATAATAGATCGAGAGAAAAATCACCATCTCCGTTAATATTCGATGCTAATGTGGTCAATCGTGTGTGGTTGATCTATGCCGTACAGGGAAATTTTTCTATGGACTATGCTCAACGGTACAGCCAGAGTGGACAACAATTTATCTATGGTCTATGCTCAACGGTACAGCCATAGTGGGCAACAATTTATCTATTGTCTATGCTGAACGGTACAGTCAGAGCAGGCAACAATTTTGAAAATAATTAATAATTTAGGATTAGTTAATACAAATACGATTAGTTTTATTACACACCTAAATACAATAATTACAAACAGTAATTTATAATTTATTACATAAAATATTTTACTTTATATGTAGGCTGGAACAGTGCTCAATGTAGTATGCATCCAACTGGTTGGCGAATATTCTAAGGATGTTGTTGTGGCTGGCCCGCACCCTGCAGAGCAGAGACGCGCTGCGCCTGCACATCGTCGCGTAGAAGCAACCACGCTTGCTTCCGCGATCATGCTCGAAGCACTGCAGAACCGGGGCAGCCGCAACAACGTCCTGAATGCGTCGTTATACTGCACGCGAAGAGCGTTACACTGCTTTTGGGTATATTTTGCCCAGAGGGTGCCCGTATAAAAAGATCTCGAGCTTCGGGCAAACCTCCGGGCAATCATGTTAGCCCTGACAGACAACGCTCTCCGCTCTTGCTCTATGTTTGCATCGTCCCTGACGTCAGCGGTTTAACTATTGCGCCCTATTCAATGTTGCACCGTCCAGTTTAATAAGTCTCAAAGACCATGCATACTCTTTTTTAGGGCATTGTATAATAATCCGTGCGAGGCAGCATATCTTTCGCAGATCCTCAACAGTTTCACAAGACCATCGACTGAGGCGCTCAGCAGCACCATATCGTCCGCGTAGCTGATGTTATTGACACAGACACCGTCTACATAACAACCTACGTGGGTGCTGCTGAGCTCCTAAATCAGTGCATTCACGTAAAGGTTAAATAGCACTGGAGAGGTTAACTCACCTTGACGAACCCCACACTCCATCCTGTATGGATCCGAGCATGTGCCCGCCCAATTAACAATATTAACTTGATTGTTATACCGATATTTAAAAAAATATTATACCGATAAAATATTGTAGCCGATTCTGAAGGCTTTAAATTTAATTTTAGTGATGTCAAACATAAAATTATTCCAAAGCAATTTAGATTCTGTTCCTAACTTTCAAGGACTATTTTGCAATGAATAAAATTTAGTTTTGCCAGCACCAAAACTAAAATTAAAGCCTTTAGAATCGGCTTTATTATAACCATAAAATCATTTGGTTATATACAATACTTTTAATAAATCTGTCAAATTAAAGTAGCTGTCTTGGTTTTTCGATGAGGGCTTGAAAAATTGGTCGGTGTTAGACCTTCTATATCATTAGACCTTCTTTAGGTGTACTAAGTGGAACATTTGTGTTTGTCAATGCGCACGCTTATGACATCATTCAAGCATGCTTGGTTTAATTTTTTCATCACGTTTATATCATTTACATGGCTGTTACGTTCTTTACGTTAAGGCGATTACCATCGCCAAATTAGCAGCTCGATATTTGTCACTACAAATATCAACGGAAACGACATTGAAATAACGTTCATATCAGCGCGCAATGCATAGTGGCTGTTACGACGCTCGCTGCGTCCTTGAAAGAGCGAAATAGGGGAAAATTATACTTTTCACTTGGACGTGATTACTCGATTGAATAATCTTATGTTATGTTTATAGCTATAAAGTTTATCTATTTATCAAAGCATAGATGAATTCAATCGGCCAAGCCACTCAGGAGCAGTAGGGAATTTGAGGTCAAAAAACACCATTCAGTAAAAAAAAAAAAACATGTAGAAGTTTTGGTGGTATGAAAAAGAAAACTGTTGCATATGTTGTCTAAGAGTTGATTATTCATAATACATTTTTTCATTATTTTTGGTTTGGCCATAAACGAGGAGTAGGCTTTAGAAAGTACCCATTTGGCAATAGTAAGGGCCTTAAATAAACATACTTTCAATCTTCTTTTGCATATATTAAGGCGCGACGTAGGCGATCGATGATGAAAACGAAAATCATTTTTAACGAAAGCTGATTATAGAGTCAAATATTATGTGGTACGAGCTGAAGGTCTAAAAGACTAGAAACAAAGCCGTTCGGGGCTTATTCGTTCAGTTTTCGACAAACGACAAAAGGATCAAACCACGCGAGTCAGTAGGATCTCGCTTACTCGTATACATTTGTCTCTTTCGTCGTTTGACGGAGACGTGTAGAATAAGCTTTGAACGGTTGTGCTTCTAGATGAGCAGGGAGATATCTGACAAAGTTACATTACTCTACAGGTAATTCGTACTTTAATGAAAAACCAAAAGTAAAAATATAAGAAAAGTGCTCGTTTTTTTTTTTATTTTAATATAACTGCTTTAAGATATTCAAAAAATAATCGTTAGTAATTGCTCAAAATTCCGAGACCTCGAAATGTTATTTTTAAGGCGTTGTGTATGTTCAGTAAACTTACAATGGACGTCAAATAATTAAAATTTAAGACTAATCGTGATTGCAACCCTCCTTAAGTACTTCCTTTTAAGAGCAGTTTAGCAGCCGGATTGTGAAAAAACCGCCTTTTTCTAATTAATCGTAACAGAACACTTATGTTCAAAATTTTCTTAATAGATCCTCAACAAAACCTTATTACCTATGTTTTGTGTTAACTTTCATCGCAAAGTTTCCATTGGTTTCTGTAAATTAGAATTTGAAAGTCTGAAATAAAATTTTTACACTTTTAAATTAAATTTTTAAGCTTTACTATTGAGTGGAAGTGTTCTGTTTCGATTAATTAGAAAAAGGCGGGTTTTTCACAATCCGGCGGCGAAACCGCTCTTATGGCGCTACGGAAAAAAAATCGACACTTTTAGAATTTGCGTAAAAAAGGTATTATTTTGATGAAATAGTACATTACTTTGGGAATATTTCTCTGGGGATCTGGTCCTCTAAAAAGGCCGCTTTGGATGAATCATATTATGATTCCGTTCTAATGGCATCTCTTTTGCACGCGTGAGAAAAACATGACTCTATCCTACTTTCAAATAATTTTATGACTCACCCAAGTCGGGTTTTTGAGATCCCCTGTTAAACAGAAACGCGATTGAAGAAATTCGGCTCGGTACAAATACTTATTGAAATCAGGTCTTTTTCGACACCAATTCTCTTGGTTTGCCAAATTGGAATGACCTATGGACTGCAATTATATTTTTTAGATGGGTTTTAAAATTATCTAGGACCTGGTTAAACGAAATTTTGATAGCAACCTTAGTACATTTTATATTAATAAAAAACTGACTTTTGGCTACTTTTCCACGAACCCGTCCCTCTCACACTGTGGGTTTTTTTGCATATGGAGGTACAGAGACGCTAAAACTTTTACATATCGCCTTAAGTGATATTTGATTATACGGCCGTTAGACGTTTGGCTAAAACATTAATTGTGTAAATATATACATACTACGGCTATTAGGTTTGGTTTGGACAATAGACTTCAGTGCTTCGTGATAAGCCAACAGTTCAGCTCGCAAATCTTCATATTCCTCGTCCTTAGGAAGATCCAAGTTCGAGCGCATATTGGCTTTCAAATTTTCAACCAGGTCAAATCCTTCCAAAAAACGATCATCATCACTATCCGATGACACCAGAATAAAACATAACCATCCTAAATTTAAGAGTCTCAAAAACATTTCTTTTTCCAAAAAATAGAAATCAAAAACCTAACATTGTAAATAACTTTCTACGGTGTTAAATTTCATCTGACGAAGTTTTATTGTTAACGTTTTATGGTTTCATTTTATTGAACCAATAACCAACGGTGTAGTTTTCTTATTTATATTACGTTGATAAGATAAGCATGTCAAGTTAAAACAAAGAATTTTCGATCCAATTGGTGTTTTTGATGCATAACAAATGCATCAGTCTCACTCATGGCAAAATGCATGACTGAAGCTGAAAAATTATTACTACAGTGCGGTGCGGTTTATATAAGTACAGTGCGCGCCAATCTTTTAGTCGCCTCTGAAGATAGCCGCAAGATTCCATGATTCGTTAAGTTTATCGTTGAATCAGGAATCTGTTTGTCTGTTCTGTTTATTGTTTTTGTTGCCTTTATTGTTGTTTTGTTGATTTAGTTTGTTAATATTATAGTGTTTTAAAAGGCGACAATGGTGTTTATATTAATGCGTTTTATTTATATAGTTAAGATGGCACTAAAATAATAAATAAATAATCAGATAGGTAGGTACAACAAATACACCTTCCCACTTATAGTAAACATTTAATAATCAACCGTTGATATTATTGTTTCCTTAACTATACCTGCGCAAGCTTGCACTCGTTACTCATTCAGAGGCGACTATAAGATTGGCGCGCACTATACAACGTATAACAAAAAGGTGTGGTCATGTTACCATTTCAAGAGTCTACTTATTCAAAGTATAGTATTAAGAGTTTACTTATTCGGTCAATGGTATAGAACAACATATGGTACAGACATGATCTTGCTAAGTTTCTTGCCCTTCTTATGTGCAAGACTAATCGAATGGGCGGAGTTACATGTATTGCATATATTTATTGCTTATTCAAGTGTATTTTTTTTTTGAAATTTATGTAAACCTAACCTTTATTATTTCCCTGTGTATTTCCCCATATTATTATTTATTACATAAAACTATAACCTATACATAACATATGGATTATTTAATTACTTACATTACATTAAAACCGACCTGTAATAAGTGTATCTGTTATACCTACATTACATAAATAAATATATTTAATTTAATTTCATATTTCATTTCATTTCATATTTCATTCCATTCGCCTTTATGTGACGTCACTTGAGAGATGGCTGTTTAGAAATACGTCCTTTGCTATCAAGATAAATTTATAATAATTTGCTTCCAACTGATTTGACAGCTGGGTGATAGATAAGTAGACAGACAGAGACAGACCACTTTTTTATAAGCAATCACACATCACAATCAGTGTAATGTATACATTCTCAAGTAACGTCATATCGGACAATTCTTTAAGAAATCATAAGAAAATAATGGTTGATTTATATACCAAAGTAATGAAAATTATGTCCTAAAATGGCGTATATTCTCTGAAAAAAAAAAATTAAAAAATATATCTTTTAAAAATTAAGCTATGGGAATTGTGTTCGTAGCTATACTTGACAGTCTTGTACTATATTATAGACGGTCACGAATTCCCCATATACAAGAAGAAAAGTAATTTTGTAGCCACAGAACACAAGACACGTAGAGGTCGCACATCCCCTTGAATTATTTAACTGGTTCGAAATCAATCCACACCGTAGAACACTTGTCTATATGTAGGTACACTGTACACTCTACAACGTGTAACAGAAAGGTGTAATTTGACTCACAGTGCTACAAGGATCTTATAGTGCGTGGATTGCTTGTGTCCAAAATCTGAACTAACGCCGCTACCATACTCCTTGTTCACAGCTGCGCCTCCCTGTCTCTGTCATCCACTCGCCATCAAATCCTTGTAGCACTTTAACTTATTTGACAGGACTAATCAATTTTCTTTGTCGGGCAGAAGGATAGTCCTTTAATACTGCTTTGTCAGTCGGGGTTAATTGTAAAGAAGACAGGTTGAAAATTGTGTTTGATTGTAGGCCGCTATTTTCATTTTGAGATATAAGTATTTTTGGTGGCGGAGGTATCATTAGTGAATTTGGGTCAGTTGGAGCTAAGTCAAGGTAAAGTTAAGTATTTTAGCACTATGACAATGGGCACGTAGAGAGTGCTTAATATGGTTATTAATAAATAAATAAAAATGTTACACAATTATACAACGTGTAACAGAAAGGTGTTACCATATTTGAAGAGCTTATTCAGTCAATGGTATAGAACTACTTTTACTATGGAGACAAAGCTTGTATCTCGGAAAAAAAAAACGACTGTTTCATAGAGAAATGAAATGCCGCTCGGCCGAAATGTATGGAAGGGCAGATTTTTTTTTAAGATTTCAGGGTTGGCTGTATAGTAAAAGTTGTTCTATACCATTGACTGAATAAGCTCTTCAAATATGGTTACACCTTTCTGTAACACATTTTATACAGGTTTAATCTAGTGACACACCAGGAAAAATATAAAGTAAGTGCGCCCGGTCTGTATATCCATCCCTAATAGCCGGGCCTTATATGGAACCATAGTTCTGTGTATGGAACAGACTGGTGACGGGCAGCGGCGTCACTGGTGCGAGGGTTCCGGCACCGCGCTCACCAATCCGCCTGCCCAGCGTGTGTGAGTAAGGGCAATTCTTCCAGGTTGACCGCCGGGAGTGGCAAAGTCCTGGAAAGGCTTATGTCTAGCAGTGGACGAACTAGGCTGATGGATGGATGATGGTCCGGTATTTCATTCACTTGTACACAGGAGTAATTTACGTTAGATGAGTACAATAGCTAATGCCCAGTTCTTATTTTAGCCAGGATTCTATTTGTTTTCCTTATTCTAAGGTACAGTTCTACAAGGATCTGATGGCGATGGATGACAGTGACAGATACGCGGCTGTGGAACAAGGAGTGGTGGCGCCACCTTTGATTATTGTAACCGCATTATTATTATACTGCTTTACTCATAAACTTAGGATATACTGGCAGTATTTGATTTTAATTCGAACAATTGCTGCGTTCAAGTTTTCCATAGGTACAGGTCATTAGCAGAGAAGTGTTAGTGAGACGACAACTGTTTGGCAAGGATGTCTATGAAGATTACAAAAAAGTAATGGAGACAAGATGCCACCTTGCTGTATACCTGTTGTTAATGGATACCAGTTCGAACATCTATCAATAACATAATAGTAGTTTATGCTACTAGGGCGAAAAGGAATAAATTACGAGGACGATTTAAAACACGAGCGTAGCGAGTGTTTTAAACGTAACCGAGTAATTTATTGCTCTTACGCCCGTGTATCATACTACGTTTTTCAATGCATAGTGTGAGGAAATAAAATAAATATAATCTTGTGAACTTTAAATTATGATTGGCTCAAAAGGACTGTATCCAGAGCCGTTAAACAGTGGAAAAAAAAAGTATAAAATTTATGGTACACAAGAAAGGTTACAGGTTAGCCAACCATTGTAAATAAATAAATAAAAAAAAAATAATAAAGCCCTAGGGCAAAATAATCGACTTTCTGTTCGGTTTTGATGCATAAAAAGTGAGCCTTTACGAGCACATGCATTGAAAATATTATTTTAATTTTTAATATTGACACGTTAGATTTTTGTTGCTTTATCAATAAATGTTTATCAACAGAAACTTTGCTGCAGAGACCGTCCGTAAAAGAATCATAAAGGAATCGCGATCCGTGATAAAGCCTTTCTATTCCGTCCACATTTTTTTCCGTATATCACGTACGTGTATACAAAATAGACGAAATGACGCTTTTCCGCTTTGAACAATGTCGCTATGAATATTGGATGGTGCACCGCTACATCCTGGTCATATCGATTCAAACTTGTTTACTGATCCCTAGAGTTTTACTTGCAAATGTTGCTATCTGGAAATACCAAGTAACTTATGTAGTATTTTTACGGAACAGTATGAAATTAAATTAAGTTATTCAATCTGTTTTCCATAATTAAGATCGGCGCAAGCATGCAAAAACTTGCAAAGATTTTTGTAGATTACGGTTAAACGTCAGCTTAGCGCAAAGTGCATAACTTAACTTTGTTGTTCTTGTTAAGAAATAAAAAAATTAAAAACATTTTGTTATGGGCAATTGACTTAAATATTAGTGAGGTTTATAAAGCAAGAATTTTAAATTGTATACGCGATTAGTCATGATCTTTTCAAAACCAACTTAAAATGCTGTTTTAACTTTGTTTGGATAAGATCATGACTATCTTATTTTTATTTTATAGTAAGTACATTTGTTTGTTATTTATTATTATTTATTATGTAGATTATGTAGGTATTATGTTCCGTTTGTTTATATGAATATTTTAATGCCTCTTAAGGCATTTAGTATTGTTTCTACGATACATTTCCCGGCACTACCCAATAACGATCCACAGCACCAAAGGTTAACTGGAAGACAATGCTAGATAGCATTAAGTTCGCCGTCTGTACAATTTTTTGTGCAATAAAGAATTTTATTATTATTATTATGACTCATACTTTATAAACCTCACTAATACTGAACTATTGGCGTCAATTGCCCATACCAAAATAATTTTATTTTTTTTATTTCTTAACAAGAACATCAAAGTTAAGTTATGCACTTTGCGCTAAGTTACTGACGTTTAACCTTAAGGTTAAATAAGGTTAAATGGGAAATAAATACTTAATGACAAAACAAAAACTGACATTAGAAGAACGAGTGCATTTATTTAAAAAATAGCCAGCTGCATTCAGTTTCCAATTCTAACTTTATACGCACAAAATTATTATTTAGGGAACCCAATCTTTTTCCAATAATTTCATTTAGTAATATTGAAACATTTTTACATTGTAGCGTGCTAATGAGCAAGCTTTTTTCGGCCCTTGTTAGCTTGTTGCCCTTTATTATGTCTGTATCGTAATATACCTATAGATATTCGTAGTTACGACTGACGTTTAACCTTAATGTTGTAAGTGTCAGCTTCTGTCGCGAACGAGACAGATGAGTTAAAGGTATGTAAGGATGTAATTAACATCACTTGATAGTTAAATATACGTAATACGAGGCTTGATACAACCATTTTTTAGACCTTTTAACGGCCATTGTCGTAGCACAGGGGAGGATCCAGGATTAGATTTTGGGGGGCCATTCTGATAAGGTTTATCACAAAGTAAAAAAATGCAAGTTTTTAGGCGCCCTTAAGCCTTGAGGCACTTTTGTCAAACCTATCTATACTTTATATACTTACCTATGCAGTGTAAAAGTGCACCCAAATCGAATAAAAAAATTGAATCAAATTAAGGGGCATGGGGGCAATCCCAATATCCGCCAATGTCAAAGCAGTACATAGTGGTTTTTGAGAAAGGGCTAATTAATTGTGTAATAAACAGAGATAATCCGTCTCTTCCGTCATCACCAAAAAAAGTATCTATTTTAATTTATATTTACATTGCTCCACTGTTTATGAGTGATATACTGCAAGATGGCAAGAAAAACGACCACATAACATCAAAATTATCGGAACAAAACACAGTTTCACAAAGAATGTAATTTCTGTCTATGTCAGTCCTTTCTATCGGTCGATAATAACATAGTGAATATAATGATTAAAATAATAATCATTATTAATATTAGTGTAACAACCATTAAAAATTTTTTCAAATCATCCAAATTTTTCTGATGCTGGAAGCTTAGGAGATTAGAGTTATTTCTGTCTATTGTTAGACTTTTCTTGGTTTTCTCAATTAATTAGAAAACATCTTTTGAAAAATTTAGTTTTTCTTGATTTATACTGTTTTATAAATTAAAATAAATATATTTTTTATTATTACCTTTGTATGGTATTTAATTATTTATAGATATGGAGCATATAAATGACAAAAACAATTAATATACGATATATTTCGACTCCTACTGTGGAGTCGTCATCAGTCGAATGAGGTATCTTTTTTACTCCACAGTAGGAGTCGAAATATATCGTTTTATAAATTACAACTTTGAAGTATTTTTTCAATTAAATGTTACAAGATGTCTGAAACTGGTAGTCACTTCTGTCTACAGAAAAAATCGTTTTGTAATTTTTTCTTGATACTATCTCGGCTACGATTGTTTTAAAAACTCTTGGATGATTTAGTTGTAATTTGACCAAATAAATAAGCTATTGTTTTGATTTCATCTTTCATTGATTTTTTTATCCCTCTGTAGTTACCCATCTATGTTACCAAGTTTACAATATAAACAAGTTTTTCTACACAACATAACCGAGTTTCTGTGTAACTTGTAAGTAAGTGAACTTTGTAAATCATGCTAAAGAGCACAATAATTTTCTAGAACAAGCTAGTATCTCTCAAATAGTTTCAGATCCCTACTGTTTTTTAAATTTTGTTGTACCTCATGATGTGAACTACAAGAGTAATTATTTTTCGTGTCCGAAAAGTTAAATTACGTTAGAAAAGTATTTTAAAAATATGAAAGCCAAAAAGATAATTTTAAGGGTCCGTATAAGGTCAAATGCAAAACTTCAAATGACCATTTCACATTGGGTAACTTGGTCAATCGGTTTTATCAAAATAATATAAATACAAAAGAGCTGATTGGTTCATCTTAGCAAACGCAAAGGCTCGATAGAAAAAAAATTACGAAATAACCTCTAAATTTCATGTTTTTCGAGTGTTAAAGGGCCTTCCTTAAACGATACAGCCTCAAAATGTGTACTAAATTTAGTAAACAATAACCCCGTCGGTCAATCTTAGAATATTTTAATAATTTCATTCAGAAACCGAGTTATTAAATATAAACCCAGGTTTTTGTGGGTGCATGTTTCTTGGTGGTCGTAACAGCCACGCCTAAGAGCGCGCTATTTTAAACTAAAAGGACACGTGGAGTTCAGTTCTGATTGATGCAAAATCTGACTTTTTATGTAGCCTTTAAACATTTCAGGTTTGAATACAGGTAAAATGAATTTTACTTAGCAATACAAACACGTACGTTATCAAATTATAATTTTTTTTAAATAAATTATCCGTGAATAAATAACGCAATTTTGTACTCGAGAGCCGCCTGCGAATGAGTGAAAATTGGAGATAAATAAATTATCTTTTTTCGTAAAAAGATGGAGAGTTTCCCAAATTATGGAAAAAGAACACTCAAATCATCCGTGAATGTTTACATATTCCTTTTTTAAATTGGGGTTCCATCAAAAATTGCAAGGAGGGCTTACAACGTTAATAGTTGTTTATGCTACAAGGGCGAAAAGGAATAGATTACGAGGACGATAAACGTAACCGAGTAATTTATTGCTCTTACGCCCGTGTATCATACTACGTTTTTCAATGCATAGTGTGAGGAAATAAAACAAATATAATCTTGTGAACTTTAAATTATGTTGGCTCAAAAGGACTGTATCCAGAGCCGTTAAACACTGGAAAAAAAATTATAACATTTATGGTACATAGAAAAGGCTGCAGGTTAGCCAACCATTGTAAATAAATAAAAATTAAAAAAATGAAGCCCTAGGGAAAAATAATTGACTTTCTGTTCGGTTTTGATGCATAAAAAGTGGGCCTTTACGAGCACTTGCATTGAAAATTTTATATCACGCGGCTCAGGGGTAGAACGCTGGCCTCTCAATCTTTGCACCCTATTTATATCCCTTATTTCTGCGAGGAAGTGGACCCTGACAAAGGCGTCCTAGGACGCAGATGCAGCCTTTCCTTTTCCACGGCGTCGATTTTAATGATCCTGTGTAAATTAATAACTGTTGTACAAATTACTAAACATTACTATTTAATAATATTATAATAATTATTGCCACATTAGCAGCAGCGGGTTGCTCAGGGATAAAATGCTGGTCTCTCAATATAAGGAGCCAGATTCGATCCCCTGTCACCAATGAGATTTTCGGAATTTATGTGCATAGTATTTTTTCTTACTTACCATTTGCTAACGCTGAAGGAAAACATCTTAAGGAAACCTGCATGTCCTAAAAAGCGTGTATTTGTGCCCGAAGAACGTCGATAAGGCTCACCACCCATCACGTTGGAACGTAATAATCGTCGGTGAAACGCGGGTGTACTGAGTGTGGACTGTGACACCCCTCAGGGATTCATGTCGTGACGATATATATCACGCATTGCGCAATATTACTGAACGTTAATGGATCATAAAGAAGGGGCAAGGCATACTTCAATTAATATTGTGCAATATTTGGCTTTTCAAAATTTGTGATTGCGAGTTACCTATGAAACGTCATGGAACCAAAGATATCGCGGCCCACCTTGGCCCACCTATAGTTTAACACACTCTAATAGATTTTGCAAGCCCTTTCATGGCATAGTAGGCAAAAAAAAACAATGCACTTGCATAATAAAGCGTCATTGGCTGTTATAGTACTTGCCCTTCGCTAAAGTGATCAAAATTGATGATAAAGTACAAGTATATGGCATCATATTTCATTTCACGTAATTTCAGGCTGTCGTGTGCAAAGTAAACGAAGTGGTTTTTGTTTTGCTGTTGTTTATTTATGATCCTTGTTCAATATTCGATATTGAAGTATCAATCAAGTTAGAAAGCTGTTTCTAAATGTAGTAAGAAATATGCGGTTATGCTACAACGATGCGGAAAATGTGAACAACGAACGTACGAGAAATCAAAAACTAGAAACGACTTATGCGTGCTGACCAGTGTTGCAAGAAAACTAGGAACGACTTAGTTATGCGTGCTGACGGTTTTACAAGAAAATTAGGAATGACTTATGCGTGCGGACGGTGTTGCAAGAAAACTAGGAACGACTTATGCGTGCGGACGGTGTTGCAAGAAAACTAGGAACGACTTATGCGTGCGGACGGTGTTGCAAGAAAACTAGGAACGACTTATGCGTGCTGACAGTGTTGCAAGAAAACTAGGAACGACTTATGCGTGCGGACGGTGTTGCAAGAAAACTAGGAACGACTTATGCGTGCTGACATTGTTGCAAGAAAATTAGGAATGACTTATGCGTGCTGACCAGAGTTGCAAGAAAACTAGGAACGACTCATGCGTGCTGACGGTGTTGCAAGAAAACTAGGAACGAATTATGCGTGCTGACATTGTTGCAAGAAAATTAGGAATGACTTATGCGTGCTGACGGTGTTGCGAGAAAACTAGGAACGACTTATGCGTGCTGACCAGAGTTGCAAGAAAACTAGGAACGACTCATGCGTGCTGACGGTGTTGCAAGAAAACTAGGAACGAATTATGCGTGCTGACATTGTTGCAAGAAAATTAGGAATGACTTATGCGTGCTGACATTGTTGCAAGAAAATTAGAAATGACTTATGCGTGCTGACGGTGTTGCAAGAAAACTAGGAACGACTTATGCGTGCGGACGGTGTTGCAAGAAAACTAGGAACGACTTATGCGTGCTGACATTGTTGCAAGAAAATTAGGAATGACTTATGCGTGCTGACATTGTTGCAAGAAAATTAGGAACGACTTATGCGTGCTGACAGTGTTGCGAGAAAACTAGGAACGACTTATGCGTGCTGACCAGAGTTGCAAGAAAACTAGGAACGACTCATGCGTGCTGACGGTGTTGCAAGAAAACTAGGAACGAATTATGCGTGCTGACAGTGTTGGAAGAAAACTAGGAACGACTTATGCGCGCTGACGGTGTTGCAAGAAAATTAGGAACGACTTATGCGTGCTGACAGTGTTGCGAGAAAACTAGGAACGATTTATGCGTGCTGACATTGTTGCAAGAAAATTAGGAATGACTCATGCGTGCTGACAGTGTTGCAAGAAAACTAGGAACGACTTATGCGTGCTGACGGTGTTGCAAGAAAACTAGAAACGACTTATGCGTGCTGACATTGTTGCAAGAAAATTAGGAATGACTTATGCGTGCTGACAGTGTTGCAAGAAAATTAGGAACGACTTATGCGTGCTGACAGTGTTGCGAGAAAACTAGAAACGACTTATGCGTGCTGACATTGTTGCAAGAAAATTAGGAATGACTTATGCGTGCTGACAGTGTTGCAAGAAAATTAGGAACGACTTATGCGTGCTGACGGTGTTGCAAGAAAACTAGAAACGACTTATGCGTGCTGACATTGTTGCAAGAAAATTAGGAATGACTTATGCGTGCTGACAGTGTTGCAAGAAAATTAGGAACGACTTATGCGTGCTGACAGTGTTGCGAGAAAACTAGGAACGACTTATGCGTGCTGACCAGTGTTGCAAGAAAACTAGGAACGACTTATGCGTGCTGACAGTGTTGAAAGAAAACAAGGAACGGCTTATGCGTGCTGACAGTGTTGCAAGAAAACTAGGAACGACTTATGCGTGCTGACAGTGTTGAAAGAAAACAAGGAACGGCTTATGCGTGCTGACAGTGTTGCAAGAAAACTAGGAACGACTTATGCGTGCTTACCAGTGTGGCAAGAAAACTAGGAACGACTCATGCGTGTTGACGGTGTTGCAAGAAAACTAGGAACGACTTATGCGTGTTGACGGTGTTGCAAGAAAACTAGGAACGACTCATGCGTGTTGACGGTGTTGCAAGAAAACTAGGAACGACTTATGCGTGCTTACCAGTGTGGCAAGAAAACTAGGAACGACTCATGCGTGTTGACGGTGTTGCAAGAAAACTAGGAACGACTTATGCGTGTTGACGGTGTTGCAAGAAAACTAGGAACGACTCATGCGTGTTGACGGTGTTGCAAGAAAACTAGGATCGACTTATGCGTGTTGACGGTGTTGCAAGAAAACTAGGAACGACTCATGCGTGTTGACGGTGTTGCAAGAAAACTAGGAACGACTTATGCGTGTTGACGGTGTTGCAAGAAAACTAGGAACGACTCATGCGTGTTGACGGTGTTGCAAGAAAACTAGGAACGACTTATGCGTGTTGACGGTGTTGCAAGAAAACTAGGAACGACTCATGCGTGTTGACGGTGTTGCAAGAAAACTAGGAACGACTTATGCGTGCTTACCAGTGTGGCAAGAAAACTAGGAACGACTCATGCGTGTTGACGGTGTTGCAAGAAAACTAGCAACGACTTATGCGTGCTGACAGTGTTGCAAGAAAACTAGGAACGACTCATGCGTGTTGACGGTGTTGCAAGAAAACTAGCAACGACTTATGCGTGCTGACAGTGTTGCAAGAAAACTAGGAACGACTCATGCGTGTTGACGGTGTTGCAAGAAAACTAGCAACGACTTATGCGTGCTGACAGTGTTGCAAGAAAACTAGGAACGACTCATGCGTGTTGACGGTGTTGCAAGAAAACTAGCAACGACTTATGCGTGCTGACAGTGTTGCAAGAAAACTAGGAACGACTCATGCGTGTTGACGGTGTTGCAAGAAAACTAGCAACGACTTATGCGTGCTGACAGTGTTGCAAGAAAACTAGGAACGACTCATGCGTGTTGACGGTGTTGCAAGAAAACTAGGAACGACTTATGCGTGCCGACGGTGTTGCAAGAAAGCTAAAGATACACACACCAGGTACGAATAAATAGAAAAGTGAAATTAAATAATATCACATGCGTTGAGTATGTTGTTTTTTTCTGTTTATTTGAACCCAGTATGTATGTCGCAGGCAACTAGTGAAATTCGGCATTTTACAAACAGCGTCGTCAGTTTCTAAGTTTTATTTTGCAATTTGACGGATTTTCGTCGTATAGTAGAATTGGGCGTTTTATAATTTGCCTCGGCATGTAGTAATTTTGTAAGAACTATTGACAGTCGGCTCCCAATATGTATTTACATTTAATACACCTATTTTTCAATTTTTGGTGAAAGAATTTCGATTTCGGCTTTTTATAAAATGACAAAGCCTTCGGAAAATCACAAAACAGTGGGCATTTTACAAGTTGCGAATTGCAAAAAAGTGAGCGTGTAGAAACTGACAATACCGCCGATTGTAAAATGCCGAATTTTACTATTTGCCTGTAGAAGATATATTTATTATTATTATTATAAACAATAATGAAAATTAAATTAATTAAATTCAAAATTTGTGTTAATATAAGCTAACAGAATAAATATTTGATGGAGTAGGCACCACTTATCTAGCCTTAAAACGACGCGATTGTTTATTTCTTATAAAGAACACGAATATTTAAAACAACAACGGTCTTTAGCTACGCTTGAGGAAATTACCTGTTCTTTGTAATAAATGTAGCGACGAAAACGTACGTTTGTCGGTTTTGAAAGCGTGGTGACACAAACATCACCCCCGCCGCGCCGAGAAATGTTTAATGGATTTTGGATCTTATTGCTATGCAAGAATGGTAAAAATTGGTTAAAATGTGACCAGGTAAAGAAAATCTGGGGCAATGGGAAAGTTAAATGAGGCGTCAATCGTGATGTGTATTCACATTTGTGCGTACCTCATGGATTAGGTACGTACGTATCATTCATGGCATTCGTGTATTGTATAGGCTATGAATACCTTGTTAATTGTCATTAATTCGTCTGATGCTGCCGGCCCCAAAGTAGGTCGAAATTATACCGAAAATAATTGTTTAATTATGTTTTTAGGGCTCCGTCCCTCAACATGAAAGAACGGAACCCTTGTTAGGTTTACTTTGTTGTCCGTCTGTTCGTCGGTCTGTCTGACTGTCAAGACCTTTTCGCTCGGGGCCCGTGTGAGATATCAAGTTGAAACTGATACTTTTTACAGAAGTCTACGGCCCAATGATGCAGTAAGAAAATCAGGCTTCTAACTCAACGCTAAAAAAAAGTAATTGCCCTTTACATAATAAATTTCATACCAATTTTCTCACCATAAATATCTATAGGGCACTTCCAGTAGACTTAGAAACTTGAAATTTCATTTAAAGGTAGGTTGAAACTGACCAATATTTAATTATTTAGAAAGTAATTACAAGCAAACTTAATTAAGGGGCTCCACAATTCTAAGCTTCAGTTTTGTATCGGACTCAGTTCCTGCTATGTAGAGGATAAAAAAATTTGAAAAAAATATGGAATATTCTTTCACTCAAGAGTATTAATAATTACACATTCAATTATACATACTTGTAAGCCTCTTGGAATTAAATTACTTTTAAAAAAGTATAAATTTCACCAATAAAGCGATTCAGTTTCTATAAAACAATAAAATAAAATAAAATAAAACAAAACCAATTAAAATGAAACTATCACACTTAGGTACGCACTCAAAAAATCTTAATTTATTTATGTCTTGGTAGGTTGGTAGTACTTTCAGACGCTACTAGATGGCGACAGCGTAGAATTATCGTATTTCATGAAAGGTGAGGAGGGGAAGGGAAGTAGTAAAATGCTCAAAGTCATCGGCGTATTAGAGCCCCTTAAACCCTTTAGATAGATGGAGTTGAAAAGGTCGTAAGTGTCAAGCTAAGTTGGTCATTCATAACTGCAAGTGGAATTATTTACCATGATGTTTTTAAGTTTCTGTACCCGTATGGTGTAGTGGTACAGAACCCTTTGTGCGCGAGTCCGAGACTTGGCCAGTCTTTTTTTTCTTAATGTCTACTTTTGCTTGAGTACTTTACCTTAAAACCTTATTATGAATCATGTAACATTAAAGAAATTGCCGCAGACCCACTTTTCGCTCTTATTACCATTGCAATACAGGCGAAAAGTGGGTCTGCGGATTTTTACTCGATATTACATCCTCTGATGCATATATCCTTTCAGACTACGATGACGTAGTGGTTTATAAAGCCGAAAAGTCGAGTCGTGTCAACCAACAATAAATACAAATTAGAAGAACTCTGAACTCCTGACACGGTTTTAAATTACTCGAGTTTACAAAATATTAAAGAACCTACGAAATATTGTTTCACAAAACCACAGTATTCTTATCTTTAGCGTTAAGGTTATATATAGACCCAAACAACGTATTTCCATTTATAACTTAAAAGTGAAGAAACATTTGGTTTTAAAAAATATCCTCAATCCTCAGCCAGGAACACAAAGACTGCACCAAACTGGCCATTACCTTCCCTTCCTACCTATCACGAGATAACACACAGTCGGAAGCTTGAAGTCCGGTAGCGGCTATCTGTGGCGGCGAACCTGTTAATGAGAGAGATACCTATACTACATTTTGCAAGACGATGCAAAGCGGCGGGTCTACCGCGTAATTCTCATTTTCATCAACATCAACTTGAGATTGAAATTTGACGTGCGTGCGACGACGCCCGCCTAACATGCCATCTCTTTTGCACGCGTTGAATTTCGCATGCATTTGCTTGAAGTTGATACAAATGAGAATTACGCGGTAGAGCCCCGGGTTATTCTCCCGACTGACACCTACCACCGCTTCAAAAGAAATGCCGCCTTCTCGAATCTCAACAAAAAAGAAAACGCCTTTGAGTGCTCGTGACCTGACCCTCGTACCATGATAATCTTGTGTAGTTGCATTTTATAACAGAAGTCATACATGTCGATAGAACAGTATACAAAAATAAAATGAGCAGTCAAGGGGAATGCCGACAGAAGTGAAAACTTCACTGTCAAAATAGCATGTCGGTAACGGTGACGCGAACCCATAAGAGTTCCCCTACTAAAAATCGCTGAACGCGCATAACGAAGTTTACGCATACTGAGGGGTGAATGGACCGCTTTGCATCTTGTCGATAAATACAGTATAACTACAACATGCCACAACTGTCGGCATTTATAACGGTCTTTGATTGCAACATCCAGGTGCCCGTTGTTCCTCAATTTAACTTACCTTTGAGTTTAAATGGGTATCTTGAGAACACTGACCTTGTCTTTTGAGTGTTTTAATGAGGCTGAGCCCGTCTTCTCTCTAAGGGTTAAAGCCAGAAGTAAAATTAACTTGATTTGTCAGGAGTACTTATCCAGTCGAAGCGTAATCCACTCGGCTTTTTTAAATAAAATTAAGTTTGACAATTTAGAGTGCTTGTTTTACTTTAGAGCTTTTTATCTCAAAAACAGTTTTTACAATACAACCTATAACTCGTATTATACCTACAATATTATTTGTGTACCGTAGGCTTTTTTTTTGTTTGTGTGCAAAAACATACTTTCAATACCTTTTGAAAGTATGTTTTTGCGAGTATTATTTGAAAGTACGTTTTTGCAAGTGTATTTTATAGACTTATCTATCAGTAAAATGGCTGTGTTCAATTTCATAAAATATTGTGTTATAAACGTATCCTTAAAAAATTACTCTTTTAAGTTTATAAAGGAAAACGGAGATAACAGAGAATTTCCAAGTTTGTTAAGCCAGTTAAGATCAGAACGAGATTGTGACACATGGTCATTCTTACGGAAGCCAAAGAGTATACAGTGTGTCTCTCGTATAAGTGCACATCCGAAAGTGGGTGAAACTAGATCTAAATGTATCGACAAAAACAAAGAATTTTTTTTAAATTTTTTTTTTAATCTTGAAAAGATACTCCATCTGGGTATCTTTGTATGGGACGCGAGCGCAATGCCTTTGGTTAACCGCTCGTAGAAAATATTGTATTTATTATTTTTTTTTTTATAATTTTTTTTATTATTTATTATTTATGATAGAACGTTGTATTTTTTTTTTGAGTGTTCTAATACTTGCGTCTCCCTCCATCGAAAAAATGGGTGGTAAAACCGAACCCAAATGTACCTACGATCACTGGCGTATTTACCGTAGGGCCAAAAGGGCCAAGGCCCGGTGTGGTAGCCTGCGAGGGGCGGCACGAGCAATTAAGAATTAGCTATTATTACCTATATTACCTTCTGTGCTCATATATCAACTGCAGGCCCTAGCAGGATAACAGCGTTGCGGGATTTTACTGGTAACACCCGTAGCATATGCTGAGTTGGGGTCCTTTTTATTGCCACGACACATGACGTTCCATGTTTATATGTATCAGTATGGTATTTATCAATTTTATTTTAGTTAATAAAGTTGTATTTAAAATTTGTTTTGTTTCGTGTGTGTTGTGGAACTTAAATAAATGATTCTTTATCTTTATCTATAGAAGCTGGCTTGACAAAATCCGTTAATTATGACAGTGCCATGGAAGAATTTTGTAACTAATTTGGCCATCAGAAAAAATGTAAATATTGAATAAATGGTGTTTGCATGGCCTTTTTAGTTTTTTTAATTCATTATCACCATTCTTAGCCCACATCAACACACTGTTGGGTTTCTTTTTTAATAAATGAAGTTTTTTTTGCTTTTTTTTCGTTAGTTTCTGGGGTGGCAAACCTTTTAGATACAGGGCTCTAAATCTTAAAATACGCCACTGCCTATGATTGTGCAGTTCGAACCATTAGACCACAGATGCGGTAATCCATTTAGATATGTTAGAATAATGTACTGAATTAGCGCTCCCTTCCAGATATAGCACACCGTGTCTACTATTGCCACATTGCTTAGTAACAAACCAAGCTACGGTTTACGCAAGTCTACTATTAATTAAGTAGGTCTTGATGTCGGTCCATTAATCACTTAGAAGGCAGGGTTTACAAAGCAGGCCGGTTTACTGACAATGAAAAAATGAATAGAAAGCCCATCAAAGCTGACAATAACGAAATTCGCTGGAAAAATTATAATGCTAATGTCACTTTATTAAAACAAGTTGAGGTCAAATTCAAATTCAAATAGTTTATTTTGCAAAGTAGGTATATATAATACATTTTATTCAACCTGTATATATATAAGCAGTACCAAAAATATGTTTGTTTACTTACTAATATGTAAACAAATGTTGTTATAAATAATAAATGAAACTACTTTTAAATTTGTTATTTTTAGGGTACCAATAGTTACAAAAAGAACCTTTATGGTGAGACTCTGTTGTCCGTCCGTCTGTTCGTCCGTCCGTATGTCACAGCCTCATTACTTTAGCACCGTTAAAGATAGACTTGTAATTTGGCACGATAATAGCATTAATTTGCCCACATAACATAGTTAAGTGTAAATAAAATCTCAAAATTTGAAATTGCTCAAAATATATCTAATACAAGAGAGAGAAAAACAAAAAATATCATCCTAAAAATACAATGTGCGTATCAAATTGTAGATATTAAAAAGCTGGTTGTAAAAATATATATTTTTACTATATTTACTCGCACTGATTTGGAGAAATATTTGAAAAACAACAAATACATGTATGTCCCCCGTTATCTCCGAAAATGGTGGACCGAAAAATATGAAATAATATAAATTAGAGGTCATAACTGGCTAATTACAGTAAAACTATAGCAATTCAAAAAAATTTTGAATTAAATAAATGAGAAATATAAAAAACGTAAAATAAATAAAATCCCACTAATATTATAAATGCGAAAGTTTGGATGGATGGATGTTTGTTACTCCTTCACGCCGTAACTAAATCTGAATAGGACATAGGCCACTTTTTATCCCTTAAATCAGTTCCCATGGGAACAAGAAATAGTGTCGTTCAGAAACGTGGCTTGGCCTTCAGCCTTGCCAAACATACTACTAATCAGTTATCATAGACCACCACAGAGACATTAGCAGACGATTAATTCAGAGAACAAAAATAGTGTCGATCAGAAAAGCGACTCGGCTAAAGACACTTTACATCAAATTAGAGACGATGAGAATCCAAAACACTCCATATCTCCAAACCAGAGTCAGGTCAACTACGTACTTAAAAATTAATGAGCTGAAAAATATTTACAGATTCGATACGACTATACAAAAACTTAATCAACGCGGGCAAAAGCTAGTATTTTATGAAATAACAATTATGGGTATCAAATTGTAGGTTTTAAAATGCTGATTTTAAAAATATACAGCTTTAATATATTTACTTGCATATATGTCGAGAATTCCTCGGGCAACCACAAAAAAATGTATATCCCCTCTTATCTTTAAAACTGGTGGACCTAAAAATATGAAAAAACTCATGGTAATATGTGCTTATGTAAAGATTACAAGAAAAACATAGCGGTTGCGGAATTCATGAAAATAAAATGATTAAATTAAATTTTACCCACGATACGGTACCCTAGGTACGCGAGTCTGACTCGCACTTTACCGTTTTTTTAATTTAATATTTGTTTTCTAATTCATATTGCAGCAACTGTTCTTTTGGTTGGTCTAAAATCAATCAAAACTGTTTTTAGCTCTAAAATCCCTTTAAACTTAACCAAACATCCGTTACCAATAAAACAACTTCATAATATTGAAGTCCAGAATTGCCAATTTTCAGTCCTAGAATATTTTTCCTCTATGATGTTTACAGTCGATTCTTAGGATTTGTAACTGATAAAATTAAATTTTTCATAGGCGTGATTTATATATAAATTATTATTTATTTGAATATCTAACTTAGAAGATTATATTAAGAGCGGAAATACACTCAAGGTTCGGTGGAAATAGCGATCTTTATAACAATACAAACCACAGAACAGATCAAATAACCGATACGTTATGTTCCACACAATCCAAGAAACCGAGAGTCATGTCAACAAAAACACATTGTCGAGACCAATTTAAACAAAAGTGGAGTCCCCGTAACAGTATTTGCTTTTTATTCCATTAAACTGCAGAACAAACACTCTAGTACAATTCCGTTATGAACACTTATTGACTTTCCATCGCTGTAATGGCCCGGGAGAGCTGGAACTTTATTTATATAGTGAGCGTGTACAGAGACAGTCACATTCGAGCATGTTGGAACAATGGGCGGTTTCACATTGGACGATAACGACACGATATCGACGTTGTCGTCAGAGATATCGTCACGATATATCGACCCGACATATCGCTGTCGTTATGGCTAACAATATGTCGGTGCCGTGTCGTTAACTTTGGAGGGAATTGTGAGTCAGCAAGGGAGCGATAAAACCTAGTTTTTGGCGTAATTGATGGTGTAAATTAAGAATTGATTTTTATAACTTAAAACTCTCACGTTTCGTAAACGGGTCTACCGCAGAGAAAAACCGGCAAATATACAAATTAGCGATAGCAGAACATCTTTTAGAATCCGGGACCAACCATTGGATAGAGCTGCATGATTCGAGAATTCTCTCCACCGATCGCCATTACTACCCTAGAATTGTGCGTGAAGAGGTTAAAATCAAGAAACATTCAAACAATTTCAATCGGGAAGATGGTTTCAAATTGTCTCCCACGTGGATTTCAGTTATCGGGAAATTTAAATCGCGGGGTTTCTCTCTTAGTGTGTCTCCGGATACTGTGAGTGTTGTGATAACAATTATTTTAAAGACTAACATGTTTTTGTGGGTAGAATAGTCACCTGCATCCCATCACTGCGCCTCGCCATACTTCCCGTGAACCACGAGACATACAACTGCCTCGAAACGCCGTTTGTCCTTTTCGTAAAAAAAGGTAAAAAAATTGATCGCTTTAGACCCGTTTATTTATATACTAGCTTTTGCCCGTGACTTCACCCGCGTTGATTATGTTTTTGTATAGTCGTATCGAATCTGTAAATATTTTTCAGCTCATTAATTTTTTAGTACGTAGTTGACCTTACTCTGGTTTGGAGATATGGAGTGTTTTGGATTCTCATCATCTCTAATTTGATGTAAATTGTCTTTGGCCAAGCCGTGTTTCTGAACGACACTTTTTCTTGTTCCCATGGGAACTGATTTATGGGATAAAAAGTAGCCTATGTCCTATTCCAGGTTTCGAACTACATTTGTGCAAAGTTTCAGCCCAATCGGTTCATTAGTTACGGCGTGAAGGAGTAACAAACATACATCCATTCAAACTTTCACATTTATAATATTACTGGGATTATAAAGAATTGATTTATTATTTTCCGATGTTTTATAGTGTCTAAAACGCTAAATAATTATTTTGTATACCGTACAAGACATAAAATCAACCTCAACATACCAAACAGATCGTGTACATGTATGTTTGCCATTATTACGGATAGATAGATAGATAGATAGATTAACATTTATTAACTATTACAATACGTACAAAATTCACATTCAACACAATTTTAAATATTTACATTAACAATAAAAGACACGGAACAAGATTTAACAATAATAATAATGAGACAAAGATTATGTTTATTTTGCGAAATCCATCGCTATGAATATGGGTTTGTTTCTGATTGATCTTTTCTAGTTTGTATTGCACTCTAATAATATTTAGAATAATGAGACAGGTACAAAATGTGTCCATATTACAATATAAAAGGGCTCTGACTCAGTATTTGCTGCAAAGATTCACAGTGCAGCACCAAATCGTGTCAACGAGCGACCTTCACTTCAGCAATGAGCTGTGGGGCTTAGCATCGCATAAGTATGACTTGCCATGTTTGTTCTTAACCAAACAGCCCGCAGCAAACATTAACGGTTAATAAATTTTCACGAGTTAGGAAATGTGAAGCTCCACAAATTCGTCCCTCGTCAGCTCCCTGCAATGTGGCTCATACAAATTTCAGACAACGCCATTACGCGGTGAGCACACAATGAGGGGAAATACACATAATTGTTTATGTACATACTTTCTGCCGCGTATGTATTGTGGAGATAATTGGATCAATCGACTGCGATAGATAAGGTTGATGGCCATTGTTATGCGTAATTAGCGCCTACTTCATATAATAGATATCTAGTAATGCTTAATTGTAGTACCTATCTAGATATTTGAAATGTTACTCTCATACTGACTTAGGATAATATTCTACAGAATCCGTCGTTCAGGAGTGTAACCTCAGACTTAGTACTGTAGTGTCAAGATATCGGGTTTGATTATTCACATTGCTCGAATAAACACAAAACCGTTTTCATAACTGTCATTTATACCATATATATGTCTATCATTGCTGTTATATAGAACTAAAAGTTTATTAAGAACTACCTTTTCACCCGCGACTCCGCTCGCTTTTATTCAATCTTTGCCCCGTTTTCAGCCCGTTTATCAACACCTCTTGTAGCCTATAAGTTGACAGGGCCTCGTAGCACAGTGTTTAATCGCGCGCGATGCCACTTAGTTGAATCACAGGTGCGAGGAGCGTCACAAACTGTTTAATCGCAAAAAACATCGTGTCACTCTCCTCGCACTTGTGATTCAACTAAGTGGCGTCGCGCGCGATTAAACACTGTGCTACGAGTGCAGGGCTACTACGATGCAGGGACTATTTCGTTCACCGTTACGATTACGATGATAATAAACAAAACCGCATCCAAGTCCGTTAAGTGGTTTTCGGGTTAAAATGGAACAAAAAGACAGACAGACAGACAAAGTTTTGGTCACAGTACAATACTAATAACACATTTCAATAGTCTTAATAGTGCATGTTAGTTTAATATGCCTAAAGATATATGTGGATACACCTGAAAAGGTAAAACATGGATATCTAGATTTAAGCAACAACAACCGCTGAATGTACTCAAACATATGTTTTAACACAATAAATTTCATTAATTCATTCATTCATTCAATTAAAATTTCCTAAAAATATTAAAATTCAAATAGTTTATTTTGTAATACACTTTTAACACGTCAAATTGAATCTAATAAAAAAATATATGTAATAAAATAATAAATGTACGTGCACTTAATTAAAGGTTTATTTAATATATAAAGCAATACAGATACGATTATAATGATAGGTAAAATATATATTATACAAGGTAAAATCCAATCAACCGCCCGAACCCATACCGGAGACCCGGCCAGGGACCAGGAACAAGGTTCAATGATCACCAACCGAGCCCTCAGCACGAATCCAGTGTACAGATACGATTTTTTACTACTTTATTATTAGTATAGTATAGATAGTTTCTTTACAGAAAAGTACCAAAATTGCGTGATTGGATGTAGAAGGACGCGACGACGCAACGTACCGGAGACGTATGACGTGTGTTCGTAAAGTTTTCTAGTTGTTTTCGCCTGAAGATGTCGATTAAATCGATGAAACCGGTAACGTTATCGTGCTTAAATATATTAGTGGAACATAGTACACGTATTTTTAAATTTTCTATCATTCGTAATGTTCGTTTAAATCGAAAATCTTTCAAAAAAAGTCAAAAATAGGTGCGACGATGAGCGAAGCGAGAAGCGTGTAAGGTTTACATGTAAATAAATTTGTTAAGTTTTTAAAGAGTTTTTACAGAAATATGATATGCCTGGGCAGATCATGATTTGAATAATTGCCCAATTCTACGAAGTGCCGACGACATAAAGAAAGCGAATCAGATTATACGACTGACGATAATTTTGAATCGAAAAAAATGTTTAAGTTTTAATTTACAGAAACTAATGGAAACTTTGCGATGGCAACATACACAATACATCACACTAATATTATAAATGTGAAAGTTTGTGTGTGTGTTTGTTACTCTTTCACGCTGAAACGGCTGAACGGATTTGGATGAAATTTAGAATGGATATAGCTTATACCTTAAATTAAAATATAGGCTACTTTTTATTCCGGGAAAATGCAAACGAAATCAGCGCGGGCGATGCCGCGGGCTAAAAGCTAGTAGGTAATAAGGTTTTGTTGAATAACTATTGAGTGAATTTTGAATTTAAGTGCTCTGTTTTGATTAATTACAAAAAGGTGGGTTTTTTAATCATCCAACTGCGAAACCACTCTTAATTTTCATATATAATATCAACATCATTGATCCGAACAGCGCTGGCACAATTTGCGTATCACGTTATGTTGATTTCATAAGCGTTCCCAATTTGCGTAGCGTGTTTCTTATGTATGAGACCTTCGTGGATTTTCCTTTGTTTAAATTCCATCTTTTCAAGGCAAACTCATTGCGCTGACACAAACACTCATTTTTTGTGTGTCTCTGGTGCCTGAGGCGTAGGCGTATCCTGATTGCTAAGAACCAGGACTGTGTGTAAAAAGTGTAATAATTCTAGCCGAACATTCACGGGCGAACGTACTGACTGTATAAGGAGATATGAAAATGTAACTTTATGTACTCCCATATTGCATTAAGGTAATTTACTCGCCCTTTTTGCGTTCTCGCTTCTGATTGGTCTCAGGCATCTACGTACTAATTACCTTGGGCTTAGGTATCATGACGATGACATATCATGACGAGTGTTCTTTTTCTCATTTTTCGTGAAATTGTTGCAACTGAACATAGACATTGGGACACTCATGCAAAACTATTACGAACCAATATTAACCCATCCATATAATTGTATAAAGCATAGATTGATATTCTTTTTTCGAACGATGAAGACCATAAGTGAGTCGAAATATACAACACAATGATTAATACTTTTTATTTATACATACCTGTTTATACGATTAACAAAAAATAAGAATAAAAAGCTTTAAAGGTATTAAATATTATATGTATTTAGATATATAATGTAAACTAATTCAAGGAGACATTGATACGAAGCACTTCGTTCGTTTCGTAAACAAGCACTCATGTCCTAATGTCTCACATTATGTTACAGCTGCACATTTTTATTTTTTAACCTTGCGTTTATTATATCTCCTTGAATTAGTTTACATTATATGTTCAGAATAAAATGTATATTTCGGAACGCATCCATCAATGGTCTATATAATTTGTCTATGGACTTGGAGCTGTCAAAAACGAGGGACGTGGAATTTTCTTGGTATAGATCGCGGACGATTTTAATATGTGTTATTAAGGGCTTAACCCAAGGGAAATCGGTGCGGACATCGTAAGAAACAGTATTCGATCAAGGGCTGAAGATATTTTGGCGTGAAGGCCACTTTTGAGTGTATTTCCTGTGTGTGTGAAATAACCTATATCCACGCGGTGTGCGACAAGTGGACTTGTTAATTACTATTTCTGGGTTCGGATGCATCCCGGGGTAGGAGGGTTGTGTTTAGATTCATCGTGGAAGGTGATCTACGTGTCACGGCACCGACACGCCTTGGTCTCCGCAGCGAAGGGTCTTCGTGCGAGGACTACTTGATGAGGTCATCATACAACTGTCTGGTAGGACATTTTATATTAAATATTAGATCATAAGATACTTGTATACTATAAATCTGGGACAGCTATGGGCCCCTGCTCCAGCTGCAAGTATCGCCCTTTAGCATACAATTAGTGGTGTCTGAGCGTGGTTATGGAATCCTCGCACCAGTGACGTCGATGCCCGTCACTAGTCAGTATTACTACTTTTTATATGCTACAATTTCTGGTAGCAACGAGCGTTTATATCAAACAAGCTTTGGTAGCCAGTCCGTGGTTAATCCCAACTTTGGTTTATATACATATAAACAGCGGAACTGGGCGGCCCCAGTGTCATTGAACTGTTAACATAGCTAGGCTATTTACATGTACATGTAGCAATTACAAATTGGATTTGTTTAGTGCTTTGAGTAGATAATTGATTACCGGAGGGTACCACACTGATGTGGTTCAGTAATATCAGTATAAATTGTTAATTTAGTACATATCAAGTGTTCTTGTATTGCAATAACATTATATCATATAACGGTTTATATTATAGATTGGAAATCAACTTGTTAGCTAATATACGGTTATCTTGGCTTGAATTTATGTACTTACAAGCATGTATACAGTTGCATAGTGGAATGTGCATTCGGGTTTGTGTGTATTGTATACACCAAATATAATTTAAATTTGGTAATATAGAATTAGGTAGGAACCTATTTGTTTGTTTAGTATTGACGGACAGTACATACATTGGTAATTGGGAATTAATTTTGCTAATTAAATTCTATTTATAGGTAGGGTACCTATTGAGCAGTGCTTCTGTATTTTGTGCCGTGTCAGGGTGTTTGCTAAATAGTTTTTATTTATACATTTCCCGGTTCATTGCGGCATGATGTCCAAGTCTCACAAGGCTGCGTTGGCGAAAGAGCTCCGCTGGTTTACAACCGTCCAGGGATTGCTTTCTCGTTCGGATCGCGACAATGCAATCCTGGAGAGAGCCGAGCGGATGCATCAGCGGCTGGCTGATGCAGAGGCGGCTGTGGCAGCACTGCAGGAAAGTGACGGGCCTATGGATAGGTATGTTACTGATTTAGCCCAGATAAAAGGGATTTATGATGATATAACAGAGGCGGCCTCCATGATCAAAAAGCGACAATCGGGCAGCCCGGTTGTTAGCACACCTAGACCAATAGATGGCGCCACTAGTAAGACGCTGGTTATAAAGTCAAATAATATTGCTGATTTAAAGAGGCAAAATTCAGGAGGTCCTGTAGTTGTCACGCCTCAACCGGTAGATGGCGTGTCTAGTAGTTTGGCTAATTTAAAACTAAATAAATTCAATGGGAAAATGGAAGAATGGGTTTCATATAGGAATATGTTTACGTCATTAGTAAATTCTAGGGTAGATTTATCAAAGGGGCAAAAGATGGCATATTTGATGTCAACATTGGAGGGCGAGGCCAGGTCGCTCATCCAGCACCTCAGGGTGGAGGATGATCATTATGATACAGCGTGGGGCTTATTAAATGATAGGTATCAGAACATGCGCTTACTGGCGGATGCGCATGCGTCTCAATTGTTGACGTTACCTAGGGTAACTGACCGGGCCCAACTAAGGTTGCAGTTGCTGACCCCGGTCACTGTGGCGTGTAATGCCCTTAGAACATTAGGTTTACCGGTGGACGAGTGGTCGTTTTTACTCGTTCACATTATTTTAGGTAGGTTGCCTAATGATGTGAGGTCACGTTTTGAGCGGGTGTCCGCAGGAAAAGATGGCAGCACTGTGCCAAAATTTACGGACTTATTAACGTTTCTTGAATATGAAGCTAGGGTAGCAGAAACATCACAACCGGACTTGGCGCCATCTGGGGCGCAATCATTTTCATCTGCTGGCTCATCGGAATGTGGGGAGCCCAGACAACCGCAGCAGTCGCGGGGACGCGATATGACGCGTTTAGCGGCGGTCGCCGTGGTCGAGAGGTCATCGACCTGTTTACAGTGTGGCCATACGGGGCATGACCTGCTGAGATGTCAGCAGTGGCGAAACCTGCACGTCACCGAGCGGCGACGCATGGTGAAGCGTAAGAGCCTATGTTTCGGTTGCTTGGGCAATCACTTCGAACGTGATTGTCCCGCGCCACGACGTTGCAGCGTGTGTGAGGGGCCTCACCATTTATTGTTGTGTGCCAACAGATCTGAAGCGGCTTCACCGGTCCCGCAGCGACGGAGCCCTACGGGCGGGGGTGCTTCAGGGAGAACTCCCCCCCCCTTGGACAACGGGGTTGCGTCAGGGAGAACTTCCCCCCCCTCGGTCCAGGGAAGGCATGCTGTCGGGAAAAACTCCCCTCCGTCGGAACGGAGGACTGCGGCGCGAGGCGCGCCCCCTCACCGGAAGGTGAGTTATGTATCTGCGCGTGGACCCGTAGAAGGCCCCTTGCCTACGGGCTATCACACATATGGCCATGTAGTGAATTGGGCCCCTACGGGCGGGGGCCAATTGGAATTGGCAAGGGCTAGGCCCCCCCTCCCCGCGCCGGTTTTGGTGCCAGCTGGCATGGAGCACCGTGTTAAGACGGAGTCACGGGGTTACTCACCGCCGTACCGGGAATACCCGCGGTTAGAGTTCCACCCACCGTACTCAGGGAGAGTTGGAGGCTACGCTCCCCCCATGGTGGGGATGTGCACGCGCCAGCCGTATTATTGCCAGTGGACTGGTCCTGCACTCCACAGGTGGGGTAGCCTGTAACTAGCTTGTTCAAGCTATGAGTACAGAATCGCGGACGGTTCTGTTGCCTACCGCGATGGCTCGCTTCTAGGGCCCCAGGGGGGATTGAGTTAGGGTAAGGGCCCTCCTCGACTCGGAAAGTCAAGTGGCGCACCGATTAGTTTTGAACCTGGAGGTTTCGTCGGTGCCGCTCCTAGGTATTGGTGGACTGGAGTTGAATCAGCGGCTGCAGCCATGGTTATAGACAATATTGTCGGCTGGCAGCCTTCTTTGGACCTTCCTCCGTCCATAATCTCATGCACGTCAGGTCTGCATCTGGCAGACCCACGTTTTGTCATCCGGCCCCAGTCGATGTTTTCCTGGGCGCGGATTTGTTAGGATGGATCCTATTTGGTTTTTAAAAGACTCTGGGTTCTTCTTCATTGGTGGAGGTATCCACAATTTTGAATATTCGATATTTGATTCGATACTTGGATTATTATGTTCGAACTTAGGAAATGGCTTTCAAATAAACATAGACTGTTTGCAGATTTGGAGGATCCCAATATGATGGTGGTATTATGTTGAAATACCAACCAGTCAATGAAATTCATATATTTTGTCCCCAGCCGTGAGTGCAGAGGAGCGTTGGAGCGCATTGGTACACGGTACGCGTACTTCAAGCGGACTGCATCAAGTTTAGACTTCGAGTTCTGTGCGAGGATCACGCCAGGCTGAAGTGAGCGGTTGCTCGTTTGAATCCTTTCACGGATTATGAAGGACTTCTGCGTTTCGGAGGCTGATTTCGGAGAGCTGACCTGCCATACGGAAGTCTTCATCCTTTGCTTCTACCCAAGACGGACCTTTGGTAAATTTGTTGGTGTCGGATTGACACATACGTAATGCGCACGGGGGTTTTTAGCAATCGCAACGCTCGGGTTGTAAAAGCATACCTTGTGTATTTGTGTGCTTGGCCACCAAGGCCGTTCACTTGGCAGTGGTATCAGCTTTGACTACGGAGGCCTTCGTCGCCGCGTTGGATCGTTTCGTGTCGCGTAAGGGTTTACCTTCACTTATTCGCTCCGACAATGGCACAAACTACAAAGGTACTGCTAACTATCTAAAAGATATTGATAATTTTTTGTTTTGTAAATAACTATGCTAGTTTAAGTTAAATCTTCGCCCAGAAAGGGGTAACTTGGCGGTACAGTCCCCCAAATTGCCCTCACTGGGGAGGGAATTTTTTGAAGCTGCCGTCAAGTCGGCGAAGACCCACCTCCGCTGCGTTATTGGGGAAACTGTTCTAATTTTTGAGGAGCTTGCCACTGTATATTGTTAAGTGGAAGCGGTCCTCAACTCTCGTCCTCTCTGTGGTCAGACAGGACTGAGCATCTTAGGGAAGGAAATTTAATTCTTTGGAAGGATATGAACTTGCTATCCTTGTTTTGGCGCCGGGGCCGTATATTAAAGTTGTTTTGGCGGAGACGGAACTCCACGCGTCGCAGAGGTGTTGGTCGAAGGTTCGATTTTGTGACGAGCCATGACAACTCTCTCCCGTCTCCCGGTTGTATGAGCTAGTGGACTGATTGCTCAGCCCAGAGCGGGGGACTGTTCAGAATAAAATGTATATTTCGGAACGCATCCATCAATGGTCTATATAATTTGTCTATGGACTTGGAGCTGTCAAAAACGAGGGACGTGGAATTTTCTTGGTATAGATCGCGGACGATTTTAATATGTGTTATTAAGGGCTTAACCCAAGGGAAATCGGTGCGGACATCGTAAGAAACAGTATTCGATCAAGGGCTGAAGATATTTTGGCGTGAAGGCCACTTTTGAGTGTATTTCCTGTGTGTGTGAAATAACCTATATCCACGCGGTGTGCGACAAGTGGACTTGTTAATTACTATTTCTGGGTTCGGATGCATCCCGGGGTAGGAGGGTTGTGTTTAGATTCATCGTGGAAGGTGATCTACGTGTCACGGCACCGACACGCCTTGGTCTCCGCAGCGAAGGGTCTTCGTGCGAGGACTACTTGATGAGGTCATCATACAACTGTCTGGTAGGACATTTTATATTAAATATTAGATCATAAGATACTTGTATACTATAAATCTGGGACAGCTATGGGCCCCTGCTCCAGCTGCAAGTATCGCCCTTTAGCATACATTATATATCTAAATACATATAATATTTAATACCTTTAAAGCTTTTTATTCTTATTTTTTGTTAATCGTATATACAGGTATATATTTTGTTGTATATTTCGACTCACTTATGGTCTTCATCGTTCGAAAAAAGAATATCAATCTATGATTTATACAATTATATGGATTGGTTTTAAACTACATACCTACATTAAACATTTTCATATAAAATATGGTACTTAATGAACTAGGGTGTCTTTTAGTTTTAGAACACTCGTGAAACTTTGACCCGTATTTTAGCCATATAATACAGAATCGGAATCGTTTCCCGCAGGCTGACAATAAATTCAGCTCCTGAAAACAGCCTTCCCATATTTGCTCGTTAGGCTTCTACTCGTGTCATCCTCTTCTGGGTCTACCCTCGGACTTTTCGTAATAAGTTTCGCTTAGTTGTTGGGATTTTCCTTTGAGATGTTGTCGACGTAGTTTACGGTTATGTCCCTAGTCTAGTGAACTACGGGTACAGGCAGCTTAACTTTTGCAGAGAGATAAATAAATTGCGAAACGCACTGGAGTCTTTTAGCTAGACGTTTTTTAGGGTTCCGTAGTACCTAAAAGGTACAAAAGGAACCTTATGGTGAGACTCCGTTGTCCGTCTATCCGTCCGTATGTCACAGCCTCATAACTTTAGCACCGTTAAAGATAAAGACATGAAATTTGGCACAAAAATAACATTAATTTGCCCACATATCACAGTGTAAAAAAAATATAAACAATTTGAAATTGTTCAAAATATTTCCAAAACAAAAGTGAGAAAAATAAAAAATATTATCCTTAAAACACAATATGGGTATCGAATTATAGATATTTAAAAATTTGATTATAAAAATATATCCTTTTACTATATTTACTGGCACTGGTTTCGAGAAATCTTTAAAAAACCCCAAAAATATGTATGGCCTTTTATCTCCTAAACTAGAAAACCGAAAAATATGAAAAAAATGTCTATTATAGATCATAACTGGCCAATTACATGAAAACAATAGCGAAAAAAAAAATGCAAATAAAAATATAAAAAAGAATCAAAATAAATAAAAAAATATTTTATAAAAATACAATATGGGTATCAAATTGTAGATATTAAAAAGCTGATTGTAAAAATATATACTTATACTATATTTACTCGCACTAGTTTCGAGAAATCTGTAAAAAATCCCAACAATATGTATGTCCCCTCCCCTTATCTCCAAAACTGGTGGACCAAAAAATATGAAAAAAATCATGGTGATATATGTTTACGTAAAGATTGCAGGAAAAATAAAACGGTTGAGAAATTCACGAAAAAAAATGACAAAATTAAATTTATCATCCACAATACGGAACCCTAGGTACGCGAGTCTGACTCGCGCTTGGCTGGTTTTTTTGTAAGCGGAAGGGTAGTACATTCCAACAGTTATTTTTTACCTTCTGACATACTAATATTATACTCAGATAATAAATTTAAAAGAAATGTTAAGTAAGACCATAAAAATAATCATTTTCAAAACACACCAAGTTTGAGCTCCTCCTGAAACGACTGAAGAAATTTTTGTGAAACATACGTCAAGTTACTCGTAATATCTCATGACCAACTTAAACAAAGCAAAAAAAACTATAAACGTTAATATTTACATAATTTCTTTCATGAAAATTCGTTATATTTTAGTTAAATAGCAAACAGCATTCTGTATGTAAAACTTCGGTAGTACACGATTCTATAGCTCGTTACCTATCCATTGCCATCATTGCTTTATTCGAAATCCTAATTACGTTTTTTTATTTAACAGAGCTATCCCGTGGGAATTTTTTTTAAATACCTTCTTAGCGGATGTCAGTGTCATACAAGAAACCTACAGTCCAAATGTTATGCTCCTAGGTCAGGCAGTCAGTCGATAGTCAGGACATTCTTTTATATATACGGTACACTTTTATTTATATAGCTAAATTTATATTATAGACTCGGTAAGTGGTCAGTACCAACGTTCAATGACCGTCACTGCAAATACGAAAAAAAATATGTGTGCCCCTTAAATTTTGCGTTTTATACAAAAAGGGTCTTTGGACCTTTGTCCTGACCACTTACCGAGTCTACAGTATGAATTTGGCTATATAAACAAAAGTCTATTCTATAGTCTATTCCATATAAACAAAATTCTATTCCATTGTATTTTATTTTGATTTTTTTTTTTTACTTATTTAAATTTGTGATTTATTTTGACTTTTATTTCTACTTTATTATTTATTTTGTTTTTAATTATTACCTGTGTATTATGCTAAAGTGACGTGTAATAATAGTTACGAAAATAAATGTATTATGTCATCTTATACAATAGATTATTAAAAAAATATATTACTATCTTAAGATTGTTAGTAGTAAATGTTTTAAAAACAAATAATAATATCTATTTCGAGAATAATTAAACAAAGCGGAACTCGGTACACAATATCTTAAGATCTCTCATTCAATTTGAAATATCATTAAGTCTGTATAAATTTGTTCTTCAGGGTAGTAGAAAGGGGACTTCCTTCTTTGTTAAGGCGACAACTTAAAGCTTTTCTCGTATTTTAATAAATAATGCAGTTACAAAGGATTTTTAAAGGTAGAGCACACGCAAAATTTTTATGGGTATTTTTATACTTATTGAGTTCAAACGCGTTTGAGAACGTGCAATATCGAAGAGCCCGTTATATTTAAAAGATATATTCGTTGTTAGAAATGACGTAAGTAGCTTTTTTTTATAAATACCTACATGAGTGCCAGAGGGGGTGTTAGTCAGTGGTATTTCCAAGTATGGACGGTGTGATGCAAATTATAGTCCACACTTGCGTACTTGGTACGTTTAAAAGGCGTCGTCAAAAACCTCCATACAAACGCTATCAACAAATTGTAAGGTGTCTATGGAATATTTATGTTATGTTATGTATGTACGTATGTATGTTATGTAGATAGTCTATATGTTAGGGACGTACTCATCATGCACCATTTTGCCTTAGACAATTCATTCCAACCATTTAAGAATATGACATAGCCAAAACAAAAACCAGTTCCGGGCGTGGCTTATTCTATTTTACGATAGCGCGTGGGGGGAAATTCGTCCCGGTCTCTAAGTTCGCGTCACCATAGCAAAAATACGAATAGAGTGGACGAGGCAGGGTCAAAAGTAATACGTATTTTATTTTATCTAATTTATTACTGTATTTCGATCATCGTCACACGGCATTGATCCTACTTGCTATCACGTCGGGACGTAAATTTATTATGGTCGGCTAAAAGTGGTTTTTTGAGTGTTTGATTTATCAGTTGACCCTCGGAACATTTCAGACACTCCTTTAGAGATACATAATAATATTGTGGCGGTTAATTGTCACCATTACCCATTCTTTAAATATTTTTCGCCCGTTGAGCTGGTTTTACACTTGCGGGAAAATAAATTGGACCAAAAATTTCTTTACAAAAAATTTTTACTAAAGTTGTTATTACAAAAAGTGGAAACTAACAAATATTCTCGGAAGGAATGCACCACGTCACTACCTATCTCACTGTAGCCTATATCAATTATGCCTCTCTCATTCAACCACGTTTAACTGCGTTCCTATCTCATTCCAACTCATTTTAAATAGCGTCACTATTTATCTCACTCTAACGCGTGTTAAATGGCATTTCTAATGAACGTCAAATATTTTTACTGCCCGCCACTCTTTCATTCTAAATTCTAATTATTTAAAAAAATACGCAGCTCCTTTGGTAGTAAAATAGCAATAACTTTTTTTTCAAAAGTAATACACAGAAATTGCCAGATCATTTGAAAAACAATATTTGATGAGCCGTTATTTAAGACAATTTGCAAAACTAACATAGGACATTTTTTTTCAGGGTGTGGTATCGAACTAACCTAATTACAAAAAATTGCTCATAAATTGGGTTTTTATTTTTCTTCCTGATGTAACAGCATTTCAAGGTTTATTTTTGACTTTATCAATAGCATGACTATTCAGAGTTGCGCAACAAAAATTTTATTCTTAGAATTTAGAACTGGTTAGCTTTGACTCTCAAAAATCTATTCGAATTTATAAAAGTACCATCAACTCGAAGACTATCTACTTTTTGCTGAGGTCATAATTTGATATTCTGGTCAGTCATGAGCTGGCCTACCAGCCTTCCAAGGGAAAGCGTTGACTTTTGGGACACCTGTTTACCCTTGCGATAAATCGCCAAGTGTTTGAAATGTTCAGGTCTCTTTACGCAAAATGAAAAAACAAAACTCTTTTAGGATTAATTTGTTGTCCCTATGTTTGTCTGTTTGTCCGTTTGTCTAGGCAATTTTTCTGGGTAAAATCAATAAATGCTAATATTTACAGCCCTGTAAAATATACATATTATAACGTTTTTATGGCCTTTTGTTTAACTTTTTCATACAAATTTTCTCCTTATGAAAATATAGAGATCAACACTTTACATAATATTTTGCATTTGAAAGAAAGCACAGAAAGGAACTCTAGAACAAATAATGTAAAAAATATTAAACCATATCTTTCTATTCTAAAGGGATTAATAATTTACTGTTTGTTCAATGTGGCGATAGCTTTGTTTATTATTTTTTTCTTTCTTTGTTACAAAGATAACAAATATTTTCATACAACGTTTTCCTTAAGGGCTATTTCTCCGAATTTGTAACAAAATATTAAGAAATAATTATAACGGTAAAGTACAACTTTTAGCTAAGACAATTTATTGTTAAAAGTTTGCTATATGCATAAACATATTTTAATGATATTATGGTATCTTCAAAATAATTGGGTTTTCCATAAGCGTGATATCAGATTATTTAAGAAATTTACGGCTGGTATCACGACGACGGATAAGCCAATTATTTTATTACTATTGTAATATAATTAAAAATATGTTAATGCATACAGCAGACTTTTAACTATAAGTTTTCTTAACTAAAAGTTGTATTTTTACTTATTGAAATTGTATTTCTCATCAAGAAGTGCAAAATGACAAGATATTCAAAATAAGTTAATTGAATTTGTGAAATGGTTTCAGGTCAAAACAGTTTTCCATGAAACGGTAATTGTTTATACTTAGCAAAGTGTGTAAACTTAGTCATCTTAACATGAACGACGCCTGTATTTCTGTCTTTTTTATTTCCGGTATAGATAAAAATATACAAACTTGTTAAACTTTGCGTAAAAACGAGGCAATATTGACGATATCCTGACAGCTATTATGATGGTGTTTTACCAAATTTTGCTTTTTGGGCTGTATAGAGACGTAGTTAGATGTCACTAGAATATACTCATGAAAAAAGATATGAAGAAAATAAGCTGTAGACTTCACATTCGGTTTATAACTATTGTATGAATTTTAAGAAAAATACAGGGGTAAAGGGACCTCTTAAGGAAAACCTTGTATTAAACTATTTGTTATCTTAGTAAAAAATAATTCAAGGAAAAAAATAAACAAAGCTATCGCCACATTGAACAGTAGATAATTAATCCCTTTAGAATAGAACAACATGGTTTTCATATTTTTTACATTATTTGTTCAACAATTCCTTTCTGTGTTGACTTTTAAATGCAAAATATTATCTCAAGTGTTCATCCCTACATTTTCATAGTGAGAAAATTTGTATGAAAAACGTAAAAAATAAACGTAAAAACCTAAAACGTAATATAAATAAAAACGTCAAAAGTATGTTTTTACAGCTCTATAGAGGGCCGTTTATATTGGTATTTATTAATTTTACCCAGAAAAAATTGTCTAGACAAACGGACAGACAGACAAACATAGGGATAACAAATTAATCCTAAAAGAGTTTCATTGTTTTCATTTTGCGTAACAGAACCTGAACATGTACCGACAGGATTATCTACGATCTAGTAATTTTGCCATGCACTGTAAATATTTCAAAATAAATTTCTATATTTTAAATGCTTGGCGATTTATCCCAAGTAAGTGTACCTATATAATTTGCAAAAAACTTCACTTATTGGACCTGAAATGGTGAGCCAATACTAGAGGGTAATTTCACGAAAAGGTCATTGACCTTTGTTACAGATCTCAGTAAGTATAAGTAAATTAATTTGGGTTTCAATAACGATTACAAAATTATTCTTTTAGAGTAACATATATTATTTTCCCGCATAAAAGTATGAATTCATTCCAAATTCATTCAGTTTTGTTGTTATGACTATGGCACGATGTAGCTAAATCACTCATACGCATATTTTGTTGAGTTTTTAACGGCAGGAATATGATGCTCCTCGAAATATTACTTTATAAAATTAATTTCAATGTGTTTTGAAGTAGTTTTGGGAGATATTTATAGCTTGCAAAAAAGGGCACAGGTTCCACGTCTTACGGGCGCCAACGCTAGGCGTAGACTGACAATATCTTGCTGCCGCTGACTGCATCAGTGGATTTACGTATTTTTGGAAAAAGGGGGTGCTTTTTTTGACCCGAATAACGTGGTATTTGGAAAATGAATAGATATCATTCACACTAATTTTATTTAAAAAAAACCAACAAAATCGCGAAAGCGATACCTGAAACAAAATCGATAAAAAGTGTGCAATAGAGGGTTACAAAAAAATTCATTGACAGTACAAATATGAATCGATTAACGTGGTTTGTGGAAAATGAATACCTTAAAGTTCAACCAAAAACATGTATTTTTTTTATGGCTATACGTAACCTAATTATTGCAACAAAATCATCCGAAAGCTGACATTTTATTTCTGTTTGTATTTTCGATCCCCTTAACAGAAAAATAACCCGTCAGTAAATTTTAAAGAAAACTCTCTAAGAAGCAAACCCTTAACGCTTAAGTAAAGTAACAACGTCGCTCTGAAGCGGTCCGCCATTTGTCTTGCTTGCCGCAGCGCGCCGCATTCAACTGTCAAATCTGATGTTCCCTTGTTAACGGGCTCTATTCAAACAATAATTAAACCGACGAGTTCTTCAACTTCGCCGAGTCATCGCCTTAAGAGATTCGATTGCAATTTTTCATCTCTTAATTGCTGCTGTTTTGCTAGTAGATAATGGTTGTTAATGGAGTGTAGGCTGAGGGGCAGGTAAAAGTATAACTAAGCTAGAACGATCTGTATATTGGGCTGACTTTACATACAATTCCGATACGCCAATATCGACACATTATTTCCCTATACGTGTGGTAACTTTGATAAACTAACTCCCGATTTCCCATTTGGGGATTTCAAGTTAAGCGGTGCTTAACTATGAAATGCAGCGCTTTGATTGACTGATTTGGGACTTAAGGGGCTCCACAATGCTAAACATCGATTTTGCATTGGATTCAGTTCCGTCAAAACAGGTGGTAAAAAATATGGCGTGTTGTTTGACTCAAGAAAATTATTGATTACACTTCATGAATAAACATTCTTTCAATATTCTTTTAATTATAATACTTTATAAAAGCATGAATTTCACGAAAAAAGCGATTCAGGTTCCATATTTCAAAACCGATTGAAACGAAACCAACACACGCAGATACTAACGCGAAACAAAAACATCTTTATTACATAAAGAAATTATATTTAATGTCCTAACGTAGCCGTGTTTTCAAAATAAATGAATGCGCGGCATCTGATTAGAGCAGGATAGACATTTAAAAAACAAAAGCGTTAGAGGAGGACTGAATTTTAGCATTGTGCAGCCCCTTAAAGAGATTTTCTCAAATCAGAAACGAGAGGATAACCAAATTAAAGATAATAATAGATTTGGATAGTCAATAAACATCAATACGTAGCCATTTTTCTTGCATATTCAAAAAAAGTGTATTCGCCTTGTTTTGGTTATTTACAACACGTGGTACCAATCATGAATTAGATCTCATACCAACATTCGAGAATCTTTGTATTCCCTACCACAAATAAATCTTGAAAAGCAATTCTAAAGTATTGCATGCAACCAACAAATCGTTTAAAGACGTAAAAAAGCGACGAACAGCATTACGGCACTAAACATAGAACTTGAACATAAGCTTAAAGCTAAAATAAATCAGCCGACGTCATGCGTGTAAAAATGAAACGACAAATCTGGCATTGCATGTGCAGCGCTGCATGCAACAACGTTTAGGAATACCGTGTGATTGCCTGGCGTTGCTAGGTCATGCTTATAAAATATACCGTCACGGTACGAATCGTCGAGGAGGTGTCAGAAGTTTTTCAGAGTGTTAAGGGGCAGGTAGTCGCCAGCGCGCACTGCATTACGACGTCGCAGGGTCTACGGATAGCGCAAAATAGGGGAATATAATACTTTTCACATGGACGCGAGTGACGGAAAAAAAATTCCATAGACGATTTTTCTAAGCGACATTTTTCTTGTACTTTAGTACAAGAACCATACAAATACCATTAGTAGTTTCAAAGAAATAACCATTTGTACTTAATTTTAGTCTAAAAACAGCTTGACTTTGAATAATATTTCCATACTGTTCCTTTAACGCAAAAGTAAATTTCAGAAATCGATTTTTTTTCTTATTCTTTAAATAATACTATATATTTTTTCATAATTTCGAAACATCTCATTTAGGAGAACTATCGTTATCAGTAAAAGTAATTTTCGGATGACGCTGGAAGAGGCCCCTTAAGGTTAAACATCAATAGCTTAGGGCAAAGTTCATAAGTTAACTTGTTTAGAAGTTAAAAATTTAAAACCTTTTGTTATGTGGCAATTGACACCTAGAATTCTGTATTAATGAGGTTTAAAAAGCATGAGTTTGAAATTTAATGCACAATTAGTCATGATCTTGTCCAAACAAAGTTAAAACAGCATTTTTAGTTGGTTTTGAAAAGATCATGACTAATAGTTCTATCGAACTCTTGCTTTACATTATACTGTATTATTGGCGCCAATTGCCACAGATCAAAATGATTTTAATTTTTTTATTTCTCAACAAAATAAACAAAGTTAAGTTATGCATTTTGTGCTAAGCGACTGACGTTTAACCTTAACTGTGAAATGCAAGTCCACACTTGTCCACCAACACTCGAGTTGCAACGCTGAGTTTTTGACCGGGTTTCGCCATGAAGCGACACTCCAAACGTCATTATTACCACATATTTATTAATAATCTAACGTAAAACATGTCAATTGCCGTTTGGAGTAAAAAAACTCATACCAAAAAAACTGAAAATATTATATTTATTTTTATTTATTTATAACACTTTTTGCACATTTACTCAAATAACTTAAAAGACAAAATAAACAATTAAACATGGTGTACAAGGGCGGCACTTATTGCTAATAGCAACATCTTCCAGGCATTATTAACAAATACTAATTTACATAATAAACTAAATTAATTGTATATAGGGTTGCCAGATGGAACATGAAAAAGGAGAACAAATCAGTGGAGGACTTCAGGAAAAAATGGAGGACATACGTAACTAAAACGATACAAATATTTTTAAGGTTTTATTTGTTAAACATTTATCAGAATTACTAGTACCATGCGTGCAGCGCAAGTACAACAAATGAATGTGACAGCGATACCGCAACTCTACGCGAGAGAAATAGTAGAATGAACCGTGCCGTGGGGCTAACTAAGTGGTGTCAGGTGTGGGTATGGTAAGTGCAAAATTTGAAAAAGGAGGACAATTGATAGGTGAGGGAGGACGGGACGACAAACTGTGTAAAAGGAGGACATGTCCTCCTTTAGTATACCATCTGGCAACCCTAATTGTATACCATTTGCTGACGGTGAAAAAAACTCTGTGCAACCTGCATGCCCTAAATAATCTAAATATCGTGTATTTGTGACCGAAGTACGGCGATAAGGGGATGACCCTTATCACGTTGGGACGTTAAAATCGTCGATGAAAAAGGGTCTTTCGAGTGTTAACTGTCCTAGTGAGAGTCCACTCAGAAACACTTTTGTCACGCCCTCGAAGATATATTATGTTGTGATGATATGTTTTGTGTGCTGTTTTGAAGCTTTCGTATTATAAGTATATTTAGGTTGCGTTCCTAAACCCCTGGGTAAATGTAAAATTTAACTGTCAAAGTGAGTTTTACATTTATGACAAGGTTTATTCAAAGACTTCGAGCTCTTTGTTTTCATTCGGATGGTTGTGGAACGGGGTGACAGTTAATTTTATTTTTACCTTTATCCACGCGTTTAGGAACGCTACCTTACTCTGACTGAGCCGTTTTAAGAGGATGGCATACCCTAGCAACTTTTTTTACTACCCGTCCAGCACAATATGTCTAATGGCATTTGCTTTTCATAGAGGTGATTATATGTTGGCTCTTTGACCTCTTCTTCTTGGACGCGTAATACTAGTGATCACGCAGCAAACCAACAAATTGGAGTGTTTTTAGCTAATACTGAAATATTTTGTAGCGAAAAAAATATTGGATTTAGGTAACATCCCTTCATATTCCTATTGACTATTTTATAAAAAAAAATCAAGTTGATCTCTTAACCGCGTCTTTGAAACGAACGTTTGAAAACAAAAAAAAAAGAGGCCGGCAATATATATTTTTTTGAAAAAAGTATAAATCTTAAAACATTGTTTATAGGTGGAATCCTTAGATAAAAGATTGATAAATCAAATATATTTTCTTCAATATTAGGGGAGACCTAGTTTCTTCCAATGAACCCTTGAAAACTTGGTGTTGTTGATGTTCTAGCGTCAGGTGTCCCGTTAAGGTGGCTCCATCGGAATAATTAGCAACTCGATTCGTGGTGGTTGAAATTTCGAACAAAACCATATTAAAATAAAGTCCTTATCAGCTCGCACTGCAATATGGCTGTTACATCAGTCGCTGCGGCTGACAAGTGCGAAAATAGTGTGTTTTTAATTTATTTTATCTAAAATAAAATTAACTTCCAAGAACTGAGAAAACCAAATCATTTTATACAATTTACCTAGAAGTTTATAAATTTTCATACTGTTTCGATAAAAACTGCAGCAGTTATGTTGTTACAAGTGAACAAAAAATCGAGAAATAAGGATAAACTTAGAATTTTCTTGCTTCACTTCTGTATGTTATAATGAAATTCAGGAAAAACCACATCACTATTTGTATCATGCAGATTACTATGTATTTTTTTCTGTTGAAAAATGCTATAGTTACCGTATAAAATGGTTACAAAGTTACTTAGTTCAAGGTCGCTGGCGTTGGTATAAGCCTTAAACAAAATTTGACATCAAATCAATTACAATTGAAAGAATGAAAAGTGAAAAAACGTTTATTTGTCTGATAAAAGAAAAACTGTAAGTAATTAATGACATAGTATCACTACACTCCATACTAGATTACTCTGTGTAGTAGAGTGTAGTTTCTTCCAAATTTTCTTTAAAAAACAATCAATATAATAACAAACGCATGCATTAAAATTACAAACAATTGTTATTATTCTTATTATAATTTAAACTTATGATTATCATTTCAAATTCAATTTTAGTTATAACTATGATTAAGTTAGAGCAAAAAATTAAATATTATTAATGTAAACTAGCTTTATTAAGATTATTGTTGACTATATGCCAACTGTATCAACGATAAAATTTCGGCAATATCAAGACAATGTTGGTATAAAGTCAACAATAATTACACGTGTGTGTTAAAGCCGCATTTAATAATAATTTAGTATGTCAGCTCACGCGAGTTTTAATAATATTAGATATAACGTATTTATTAAAAGCCGGCACTGACGATCGGATGGACAAAAAACCAGACAACGTAGTATTTCATAGAAACCAAATGCACGTAATTACTTAGCTAAACTACATTCTGCTATGCAAACCACGGTCCCTCGGCGGTCGGCACATGTCGTTTTACGTACCTGTAAACAAACAAAACATAGATACATATTTTCATACTGTAAAACAAACAAAACATCTGTCATACATAACCACAGACAACCCTTAACCCTTAAATGCATCCTGTTGCTAAATGGCAACATATAATTTTTTTTTAATTTTTCTTGCTGAACTGTTTTTTTCTTACATATATTTTTCTTCCTGTAAGAAAAATGTATTGTATGAAAAATAATTACGGAATAAAAAAAAATATGTAAAATTTAGTTTTTTTTGCTTTAGTTAATGTATACAAACATAATTTTGCAGTTGTAAAAAAATAGTCCCAATCTGAATATAAGTCGCGAAAAAAAAATCATGAAAATTTCATGCTTTTGTTTTATTAAATAGGATTTTTGTAAACTAGTGTCAAAGGACTGTACTAACTGATAAAAAACAAAAATTTAAAAATTTAAAAATAATCAATTTTTTATGCTAATTTGAAAAAAAAATGTCTTTTTGATTTTATACTATTTTACCCCCTTAAAAACGAAAAAAAATATTATTTTTTATTTTTCCCATAATTCTGGACCACTTCTCTATCATATATTCCACTTTCATTTAAAAATAAAAAATCATGCATTTAAGGGTTAATACACATCACTTTTCAATCAGAGGGCAATTGCTTTCTGCAACCAGTGTTAGTTGCGACCAGATCTCTGATACAAAAGCGCGTTCTTTGTTTGAACGAATAAAAATCGTAAAATAGGTAAAAGTGTTAAAAATGCCTGCTTGTGCTGTAAATGGTTTGAAAAAACCAGTAGAAACAGTAAATTCAAAAAGTTATCTTTCACGTTTCATAGGAAATTACATAAATATTTAGTAAAAATATTTTTACAAAATCTTCACAGTTCAACTTAAACTGGTCACAAGATGATCAAAGCTTGGGCACCCCGTTGATGTTTTCCAAGCTATCCCTTACTTTCTCGTGTTATTTAGTATTTTAGTCTAGCTTATTTCGTCGGTGCCGTGTAACGCTAGAGGTGTGAATTTATAGTGCACTTAATCATCGATAGTAAAGTATATATCTTGGACTTTAAATCAAATTAAATAAATACTAAGGTATGTAAGCTAAAGAGGTAAATGATTGTTTTCTCAACAGATGATATGGTTGCCTACAGTAAATTTGCCTTATCTGCTCTGCCTTATCTGCCTATCTTATTATACCTTTTTATTAAGTGCATTGTAATATACGAATGTATTGCAACAGGGCAATACCTGGAGCATATTTTCTAAGTGATTCGTCATGGTATCTGTATTGTCATTTACGACCATTTTTACTTATACGTACAGTCATTTGGTTCACTTCTGCTCATATTTTATAATGAAATTGTATCAATTAAAAAATAATAAACACGGTTAAATGTTTTTATTAGGAAATCCATCGCTTTGAATACTCTAATCATTACTAGAGAGCATTTGTTTCTGATTGGTTTCAAATTTGTAATGCACTCTGATAATAAATAGAATAATAAACACCTTGATTTTTCTTGTGTTTATTTTATAATAATCATAAGAAAAATCTATCATTGATATAATTGAACGAGTGAGCAAAGCGAAAGGAATTCTCAGAGTCTACTTGAACAATCTGGCGTTTGTATGTATGAATGTTTGTCCGACGATAACTCGAGTATCGTTGATTGGAACGTCATGAAATTTGGTAGGCGAGTAAATGAGACAAAAAGAATTTTTAAGTTCGAACATGAGCCAAATCGGTCAAGATCAAATCGCGAGTTCACAGTTCGGAGTTAACTACTTGTAATACATATTCACAAGATCTCTCGATTAGTGTTTGGGTTTTGTACTGCATCTTTGAATAATTTATCGATAAATATTAAAGCAGTATCTACACTATTTTGAAGCGGTTATTTGTCCCCGCACCAACCCCGCACTCCGTTGTCTTTGACAGAATGTTTTCGAAGCAAATTAGCTCCGATTATACGACCAGTGTAGTCCGTACATAATGCTTGCTAAATTAACGCATTGCTTCAAACAAAAGGTATTTTTTGAGGACCCTTTACTAGCTATACCATCACTATAATATATTACTTTAAGGTTAAACGTCGGTAGCTTAGCACAAAGTGCATAACTTAACTTTGTTTTTCTTGATATGTACATATTTTGGTACATAAGACACTTCTACAGTATAATATAAAATACATAGCAGAAATTCGAGACTCATTCTATTGCGATTCAACGTTCTTCACTTAAAACTTCGTATTTATAGGTATGTAGTTTCCAGGGAAGTCGTTGTTTTCTACTCATACCGAAGTTAAATCTTGAATTACCTCTAAGTTTAATAAGTTAGTTATATATGTAATTTGCAGTGGGGATGGTACATTATGTGAGCCGTCAATGTCCCCCCGGGCATGTATACTGTAACAGATTAAATTAGCTTTTAGTGCGTTGGTATAGAGGTCCTTATTACGGATCAGTTTGGTGTATGGTTTATTCAGTTTACTTTGGGAGCGCCTCTTGCGGTTTCACGTCTTTGTAACAAACAGGTTAAACTTTGTTGTTTTGCCGCGACACACGTAGATACGCGAATAATGTGATTGTTATTTGTTATTACAATTCAACTTGGAAATGTATTATACTTGTTTGAAAATTATTTTGTCATTATTACGTGAATTCTCCTATTCTTCATTAAGGCATTGATTTCATACTCTCACACATTCAGTTTACATATTTTGTTAAATTTGCAAAATACTAAGACTGCAAACACTTGTACCATAGATGCATTACTTAAATAAAACGGAAGTATTTATTCACGCTACGGTGCGTAGCAATATTTCATAAGATAAGTCTCCTTAGTGACGCCGTTGTTGTCGTAGCAAATATGCAAAAGGCTACGAAACGTGCGAATTCTCGAACGACTATAAAATACGAACTTTTCACACACTTTTCCGTAGAAGTGCCCCTCAGATATACCGCTTGAATGCCTCTTGAAGTCATGTACCGTTCTGATGTGATTCTAAAGCGGGGACCAGGGTTACCCAACATTGAATTAAAAAGTCATCTTTTAAAAATACTGAAATTACAAATTCAAGATTCGGTTCTCCTTTTTTTCATAAAACAGAAAGATGCGCCTAAGTTATCATTAAAAGTTGTTGAACACAATGTAGCTGGAGTATATTGTACTCCTTTTCTGATATTTTGTGATGACTAGTACCCAGCTTCATAACATGGCTAAAATTCTTCCCATCAATCGTAGACTATACGTCGTTTTCTGTTATGGGAGCAACTTTAATACTTTCTCCAATCTGATACTGTTGTATGAACATTGCCATTCATTCTTATGCCTTCTAGGGGGTTATATGCCCCAGCTTAAGCTCTTTATTAACAACGAACTAGGCATCGTTGACCGACACAACTGTGATACTACAAACTGTGACTCTCGGAAGTGCCGTCTTTCGATTTGAGCCACGATAATCGAACCAGCGGGCCTATATTACAAGTATTTTTGTATTGGTTGTCAATTGGCTGCCAACAACCGAAAAACATAAATAAAAAATTAACTTTCAATTTAGTGGGTATTGAACTATTTACGAACTGTAGCTTCACTTCAAGTGCGAACGTATCTATAGACCATCGAAATGCGGTAGTATATCTATGTTTTTGATGGTTGGTAATCAGTTGGCAACCGATTTAAAGATACATAATTTAGGCGCTGTACATTAAACAATTTTTTCGGCTTACTGTTGCCCCAAGAAGGTTGAAGACCTCTGGCCTACTGAAGACATCAGCAGTACATCTTGTAGACTTGTAGCACCCCTGAATAGGCCTCCACGACGGATCTAATCAGTATGCATGAGGGGTTTAGATCCCCGATTCACGAGTGCCTAGTCGGCTCATTCCGATCGACATGCTGGGGGACCTTTACACAGAACAAGGGTTCAAGTTTTATGATTATATTGAGGAAACTTTGAATTGCCCCATAGTATAGCTTGATATTTACGAGTATCAGCACACGCAAAGTTGGTTATATTCCAAAACTTGAACAGCGTGTGATATATATCAGTGGTGGTAGCTAAGGTATTTTAAACTAGGTTTTGCCCGCGGTTTCGCCCGCGTTGTTTAAGTTTTTGTATGTCGTATCGAATCTGTAAATATTTTTCAGACCATTGATTTTTTAGTAAGTTGACCTGACTCTGGTTTGGAGTATTTTTGGTTATCATCTTCTCTAATTTGATCCCCATGTAAATTTTATTTGGTGAGGCCGAATACCAAGACACGTTTCCAACTTTGGCGAGGCCGAAGGCTAAGCCACGTTTCTGATCAACATTATTTTTTGTTTTCTGAATGAATACTCTGCTAATGTGTCTTTGGCAGTCTTTGATAACTGATTTAATCCGGTATAGTATGTTTTGCGAGGGTGAAGGCCAAGCCACGTCTTAAGTAAAAAAGTAGCCTGAGTCCTATTCCAGGTCTAGAACTACGTTTGTGCAAAGTTTCAGCCCAATCGGTTTAATAGGTAAGGCGTGAAGGGGAGTAACATTCCATCACTTTTCTATAGGAACTTGACACCCCATTTCCATCCCACGGGAACTGATTTATGAAGTAAAAAGTAGCTTATGTCCTATTTTAGGTCAAGAATTACATTCGTGCAAAGTTTTAGCCCAATTGGTTTAATAGGTAAGGCTTGAAGGAGTAACATTACATCTGTTATTATTTTCTGTAGGAACTTGACACCCCTTGCCATCCCACGGGAACTGATTTATCAGATGTCCTATTCTAGGTCTAGAACTACATTTGTGCAAAGTTTCAGCACAATCTGTTTTGTAGTTACGGCGTGAAGGAGTAACAAACATCCATCTATACATCTCTCCAAACTTTCGTATTTATAATATTATATTTATATATAAATATATATATTAATATATTTATTATTATTATTATAGTGGGAAGTGGGATGGGAATGGGATACACATATTTAAACTAAAATAGGGATCTGAGTTGGATATACGAAAACTTAAATGGTTTCCGTGCGTGTTGTAAGGGAGGGAGGGAATAGGAACTAAATTTTTCAAGGAACCAACCTCTCGTTCTATACAAGCAAGACATTCTGTTGCCATCTTTCTCACAAGGCTATATTATAATTGAATATAATTTACTCTGCTATATTTAAAAAGAATAATTAACCCAACATTCACATTTTCTTAGGAGGCATTGAATAAAACACCGAAAACCTTTCACCTTTGTTTATACGTCCGTGATTGTAAGTAAGCTTTTGTCTTTATAAAGAAACCAAAGCTTGCGGAAGAACCGTTCCAAACAAAATTTATCACGCTAGTTTTTGCTCTATTTTTGTTCGCTTCCGGACTTTTCGATGACGTCAGCATTTTCAATGTGGCGATAGATTTGTCGCAACGGGAATACGGGATGTGCTGGCAATGCATGGTCGAAGCGATTTTATTGAATTATAGAGAATCACATCCACCCAGCCACCATTGTAACTACCATACAAGTAAGATAATTTGACTTTGTAAAACTGTGTCTATTCTAAACTAACAAGAGTTCACTTTTTATTTTTAGGCTTCCGTACCTAAAAAAGAAAAAAAACGGAACCCTTATAGGATCAACTTGTTGTCTGTATGTCTGTCACGACCCTTTTGCTCTGGCCCCGTATGAGATATTAAGTTGAAACTAATACCTCCAACAAAAATTTACGGCCTCATGGTGCTGTAAAAAAATCAGGTGTCTTACTCGACGCAAAAAAAGTTATTGCACTTTACATAATCAATTTCATACAAATTTTTGACACTCGCAAGGAATCAAAACATATAACTTCATAATTAAAATCACATTTATTGATCTGCCACATATAAAGCCAAATAAATAAATATTTTTGCTTGTTTCAGAATAATACATTTAGAAAAGCTTTGTAAATTGCTCGTATTGTTTAACATAATTGTTGGGGTGTTTACATTTTAAATTAATCTAGGTTTCATGCCCGCTGAAAACCAATAACGTAGTATTTTTAGAAAAATAACAATCTTTTATCCGGGCGGTCGAAGATTTTTCATGTGAAGGAATTGATACTATCTTTTCTTATGAATCACGACATGAATTTTTTAGCACATTTTATAGCAAATAAACGTTTTGTATTGTATTGTATTGTATTGAATCCCTGAGGAGGTGTTAGAGGTGTTTCAAGTGTGAACTGTGAAATATAAAATATATTTATTTATGTAATGTAGGTATAACATTACAGGTCGGTTTTAATGTAATCTAAGTAATAAAATAATATACATATGTGTATAGGTAAGAGTTTTATGTAATAAATAATAATATGGGGAAATACACAGGGAAATAATAAAGCTTGGCTTTACTTGAATTTAATAAAAAAAAATACACTTGAATAAAATAAAAATATAGGAATAAAAAATAAATAATATTATAAATATATGCAATACATATAATAAATATATGCCTAACTCCGCCCATTCGATTAGTGTTGCTAACTAAATGTAAAAAGTTAGCCTATACTTTAATTGAATAAAGAGAAAATGCAAGTCACAGTCCATACTCGGTACACCCGCGTTTCACCGACAACAATTACGTTTCAACGTGATGAGTGATGAGCCCTGTCGCTGTACTTCGGATCTCAAGATTAAGAGGCCAACGTTCTATCCCTGAGCTACCACCGCTTCTTCTTCTGTTCTCTTCTTCTTCTTAATCTTATCATCTTCTATACTAAAACAGTGATAGCTCAGTCAGCCGAACGCCACTCTCTGTCTTGAGAGCCAGGTTCGTATCCTGCCGGTCGAGCAAGCATCAATCAGTTTGTTGTAATTTAGGGCCTAGATGGCAATTCTGGCACTATTTTTCACTCGAAATATCAATCATTCGACTGTTGTTCAGAAGGTGATAAATACCACGAAATGTAAATTTGAATGACTATAATTCATCAGGTGGTGATTACAAAATGTAAGGAATACGTATCACAGGTTTTCAATCGATAAAATCGATACATATTAATAGAAAAACCATTTTCATATCACCCGAAATCTGCCTTCGCAATTTTTTGCACGTGTCAGAATAGCCACCCTGGTCCGAGCTCCCAAAAGATTCGATACGTTCGTCTGTGACACGAGTAGCACGGATAAATGGTGTGATAAAGATGGATATACATAAGAACGATAATCGAACGAATGTTGTAAGTTTGCTATAACCCCCCTGGCCCCGTAGCATAATCTTTTAGTTGAATCACAGGTGCAAGGTGCGTGGCATACCGTGTTACTACAAAACGGTGTTTAACTTTAGACATTGTTTAAATCTGTTGTTGTCGCCTTTTCTTTCATATTGTCAAAGAGTGACAGCAACAGATTTAAACACTGTCTAAAGTTATACACCGTTTTGTAGTTACACCGATAATGTTTAATCTCAAAAACATCGTGTCACCCTCCTCGCACTTGTGATTCAATAAGTCGCATCGCGCGCGATTAAACACTGTTTTAAGAATGAGTATTTTTACGGTTCCGTACATATATTTGGATTTGTAGGTCAGTATTGAATAAAAACCGGGCAAATGCGAGTCGGACTCGTGCACTAAAGTTCCGTACCACCCACAACACAAAAATAATATGGGTACGTAACCTTGAAAACTAAATGGTAAATAACAACAATATAGATGCAATTATAGCAACATCAAGGCGACAAAAAACAAGACGCTAAAATGGTAGCGCCTTACAAATAATTCTGAGTACGAAACCCACACTTTTATTATTTTGTTGTTTTACTTCAGAGATGATATACTAAATATAAACTACAATTTGACCGAATTCAAAACTTTTATATATTACCGTTTTTAGAGTTGAAACAAATAATTTAAAAAAAAAACATATTTTTCGCAGCCCTTTGGGTTTCGGTTGATTGATTGTATTTTCATTTTCTGCGATAAAGATAGCATGTATTCTGTGAAAATTTCAACTAGCCACCTATTACAATTCCTGACCTCTGGACCAGTGTTGGCCAAAAGTTAATCTGATTAATGTTTAAAATGACGATTAAAATTTTAATCAAAGGGAATTATTGATGATTAATTTGATCAAATCATTTGAAAATTATTACCAAATTAAAATATTAATCATTAATCTGTTAAGCAACCTGATTAAAAATATACTATTTATGAATAAGTTTCAGTTTAAAAAGTGACCATTTTAAGGTTCCAAGGTTAATAAGGAACCCTTAAAGCATGACTGTATCAATGTGTTTTGTATGTTACGGCTATTTAGTTACCGACTGGGTAGTCGCGAATTAATTTTATTATCGACTAGCTTTTTGCCCGCGACTTCGCCTGCGTCGGTATAATTTTTATGAATGACTTACAAGTATTTCAAAAGTGACAGATATCAAAATTCACAGATGTGTCAAAAGTGACAGATGTTTGTCAAAAGTGACAAACGTGTCAAAAATGACAGATGTGTCAAAAATAACAAATGTGGCAAAAAATACAGATGTGTCAAAAATTACAGGTATGTCAAAAGTGACAGATGTGTCAGAGCGCTTCTTTAATTCGAAGGCTTATCATCCCGCCCTCGTATAGTTATGGCTAAGATTTTAGATACAATTTTCCTGAATTTTCAGAAAACTGTAATATATTATTATAATACTTAAAACCTTACTTAAAAGTACCTATCATAAACTGTTAGTCTATCATAAAAAGTTGTATCATAAAGCTTAACATTATGAAGGCTTGGTAGCTCGATATAAGGTTTTCCTTCACCATTAGCGGTCTCATAAATAATAGGTAATCACAAAGGTAAAATAACGTTAATCTTATGAAGCTTACCGAAGTTTCAGGACTTAAGTCAATTTACGGAACAATCGACTATTTCATAACTCACATTAATGGTTCTATGCAAATTTGGGCCTATATCATACCATATTTATTCGCGTAATACTCTAATCAATTTCACTCGCCCCTTACATTTTGAAACTTGCTGAACAGTACAAGGAAGTAGAAGTTGCGGACAGCAAAAATCTTTATCAAAATATCTGTTCATTGAACACGTTCGAAACTTAACTTTATCCCATCGCATTAAAGTCCGAACAGAGAATCACTGGACACTATGAAAAGTTGACTGTAAACGTACTCGCTACATTGCTTCCACTTTCAAAGTGATTGAAATTTTGAGCATCGCTGCCGCTAAAAGGCATGAGTACACTATTACATCTATTCAATAGAGATTCTAATGGAAAGTTCAAATAAATTAGAAAACACTACAAAAACTGGTAGAAGTAGGAGTGTAGAGTAGCTTTATTGCTTGTTTTCAGTGACTATTAGTTAATTGTAATTCATTAGTGTAAGTAATTCATTAGTTTTTGCATAGTGAATTCGCTTAGATTAAATTATGTTAAGGTGTGTTAATTTGAAAACTATTTCGAGATTTAGGTTTAATAAGCCGTGTCTATTTTAGTACTTGCGGTCTATAAAACCTCATGATGACGAATACTTTTACGAAAAAACTCCCATTTGCCTCCGTGTGAGGTCACTTGAGAAATGGCTGTTTAGAAATGTGTCCTTTGCTATCAAGATAAATTTATATTAACTTGCTTCCGACTGATTTGACAGATGGATGACAGATGAGTAGATAGACAGAGACAGACCACTTTTTTTATAAGCAATCACGCATCACAATCAGAGCAATCAGTATAATGGCTAAAATTCTCAAGTGACCTCATATCGGACAATTCATCGATTAATTTTTATACCAAAATAATGAGAACTTTGTCCTAAAATGGCATATATTCTCTAAAAAAACATTTAAAAAACTTTGAGAAATCAAGCCATGGGAATTGGGAAATTTTATGCACGTTTCGATTTTATTATCGAAAAAAAAATCAGTAATGAGAGAAATATTGGTCGGTTGAAAATTCTTTGATATATGACCAAGTTTTCGATAGTGAGACAGGCATTGTCTTAGGACTTTACAAAATTTACAATGCCTTTTGTATTTTATGGAATATAATTTAATTGATCTGTGGTTTTTCTGGTTTAGCTTCTTAGTTGGCTTCTTGTTCTATGAGCTCATTGAATATGACTATTCCTTTCATCTTTACTTTATATATTAATCTATATATACAATTATGTATACATAACTATATCTACATTATGTTTATTTTGCGAAATCCATCGCTATGAATACTCTAAATATTATTTAGAGTGCATTAGAAACTAGAAAATATCAATCAGAAACATAACGCCCTCGTGAGCGTCCTGTATGTGCAGTACAAGCTAGTATATCAAGTAGATGCAAAAATAACAGTGGACAAGTATGATGGAAGAATTCGCCGGTCTAGGTAGGAACTTCGGTGGCGCAATTGGTAGCGCGCTTGTCTTGATAACAAGAGGTCGCATGTTCGAATCCTGGCACGGGGAATTTTTTCAAATTCTTGTCTTTGGATTGGTTTCTGATTGATATTTTCTAGTTTGTAATGCACTCTAAATAATATTTTCAATGCATGTGCTCGTAAAGGCCCACTTTTTATGCATCAAAACCGAACAAAAAGTCGATTATTTTGCCCTAGGGCTTTATTATTATTATTTTTTTTATTTATTTATAATGGTTGGCTAACCTGCAGCCGTTCCTGTGTACCATATATGTTATACTTTTTTTTCCACTATTTCACGGCTCTGGATACAGTCCTTTTGAGCCAATTATAATTTAAAGTTCACAAGATTATATTTATTTTCATTTCCTCACACTATGCATTGAAAAACGTAGTATGATACACGGGCGTAAAAGCAATAAATTACTCGGTTACGTTTAAAACACTCGCTAGGCTCGTTTTTTAAATCGTCCTCGTAATTTATTCCTTTTCGCCCTAGTAGCATAAACTACTATTAGAGTATATCTACATTGTATATAAAAAGTGTACACGTGTTAGTGTACCCATTAACCTATTCAAAAGGAGACGTTTTGTTAAACTTCTGTATCGTCAATAGACATCGGACGTGGGTGCTCTATCAATATTCAATATCCAGGATGACATGTATTAATACTGTCGTATATCATAGTGATGTATGTTACACAGTGAACAGTATTGTACTGGACCAAGCCTATTGAAATCTAGATCAATCTCTAGCCTCTGTTAATATCAGGTCTTTACATTGAAATTGCCGTTTTCTATAGAGAGTTTAAAGGAAACTCACTTTTCAGTACTAACATATTTGCTTCTTTTTTTTCAGGAGTGACAAATTGTATGAATGAGACAACATTAAGCTAACAGCAACATTAATTTTGAATTTTGAAAAGTGTCAGCTGTAAAAAAATATTATGAATCTTATCATGGAAATGGCATTTAGGACGAACTGTTTTAAAGATTTAATTTTTGTTATCAAACTGAAAATAAAAACAAAACTTAATACGTAAATGTAAAACCTTGAAATCAACTTTAAATTAAAAAACAAATAATTGAAACAGCTATCTAATTACAGGAATTATGAACTCACGAATCTGTAAGAAAATTTCGGCAATTTCGTACGTAAAGACCTATTAACATTGAACTATCATAATTTTGAAGATGGTCCTTTTCTTTGACATTTAAGTAGATAAGGAATTAAGAGAGTATCTACAATATCATTATATCTCGATGGATATGAGCCAAGCCAGTGGTACTAGCATGAACTTGGTATCGACTCGACATCGATTCGATAAATATAAATGTAACTCTTATTTCACTGCAATAAGGGTTATTGTTTAGAATGTATCGATTCTATCTGTCAAATTTATCTAATCGACGCGTACGTACTCGCATAGCTGTTTTGTTAGCACGGGCATAGAGAAACTACCCCTAAAGGGGTGCAAATGACACTTGGTTTGTTCGAAACAAATTCCGCCAACTTTCAATGCTCTTTCACGCGCTCTGATTTACTAGGCACGCAGTGATAGAAACAGAAAACGTACATAAGTGGGAGTGAGATGCATATAATCAAGTCTACGCAAAAACACTGATTAGTTGGCGAAATCGGACGATATGGCATTGTCTTCTCGGGGCTAGTTCGATGGCACAGGCTGTCAAATTGACGCCAGATACGTATCGCAATGTAACCTACATTTTATCATTCTGTGACATTTTATATAGGTCTGTGTGAAAAAATGTAAGCGGTAATATGTACACGATTGCTCTGAGATGTACACAGCACTGTGCTAGCTATGCTGAATGTTTTAAACGTCTACCTATAAGGTATATTAATTAGATCGCAATATTCATGGAATCCATCATACTCTAATGTTAAACATATAAGGTTATTATTGGTATAATCGTTATAGATATTACCGGATTCAAGACGAAAGGAGCCACGAAAAAAAAATTACACCAAGTTCATGTATTATTTCCAACTAAAAACGACGCCAACGTCTCGGAAAAATATGAAAAGATTATATCGATAATCGGTGCCTTGACCCAATTGAGTTCAAACTAAGACCCCGTTGTTATTCAAACACGCGCTGCTTACGAAGGTCATGTGATGTGAGCTAACGTCCTCAACTCAGGGCTTAGGAATGCAAAACAAAACGGAATACCTTATTATTTGGCTGGTTTTAGCATCATTATTATGTTTTATAAACAGTGGAGTTTTTAACTCATGTGCGTTATATAGCTCTGTAACTCATGTGCGTTATATAGCTCTGTTTATTGTACTTCTTAAACAGGAAATTTTAATAGCTAGGGATACGGTAGCATTTAAGCTGCTCATGGCCGAAGATCTATTGACAATTATTTAAAAAGCAGATATGGTAAAACCCTGGACATTTTTCGTATGTGTAAAAAAATCTGATCAGCATATAAGAAAAAAGTTTGGAAACTTTCTCTTTGATCGTTTTGACAACCTAGCAAAAGTTGTGCTCATAAAACCCTGGAACGGTCAGAAAAACAGCGATCTTTTTTCAAAATGGCGGATTTTTTTAATTTAAGAAATGGTCTGTGGCAGCAAGTACTTTCAGCGGTTTATTAAATTTCAAGATGGCTTCTTAAAATCGAAGTTGCTCCGTTTTTCAGAGGGATAAGTGATCGCTGAATACAATTCTGAAAGTTTATTTTCAGTCAGCTTTTAATCTCTTGGGTATATTCGTTCAATAACATTCTCGTAAGTAAAATTAAGGTGGTGAGTTCTGGAACAAAATTGCATAAAACCTTAGAAATATCCAAAAATGTTTTTTTTTTTTTCAAATTCGTCCTATTTGGCTGAAAATCTGCACATGGGAGTTTTAGAGATCCTTAATTACGATTCAAAAAATATATTTCCATTCATATCCTCGTCACACAAATATTTTCGAGAAGCTCTAGGAACGTGGTTAGTGGTTACTACACTTACATTTTACTAAAATAGGTACGAAATACAGCTTTTTATGGTATTTTGGGCAAGGCCGGTGGCCTAGCAACTTGCAGGCCAAGCTCTGGTTAGAGCGAAGCCCCGGAGGGTCATCATCATAACGACATAGTGCAAGTACGTAAGCATCGAATCGATAAATTTGACAGATAAATTTTAAATGAAAACCCTTATTGCAATGAAATAAAAGTAACATTTTTATTTATCGAATCGATGTCGAGTCGATAGCAAGTACATACGAACCCTGGAAGGCTAAGACAGTGTGGTGCACACTAATGGTGGGCGGAAGTGCTAATGTTATTAAAAGTATTTCCTGAACTATAGAAAATTGAAATCAAAAAATCAAAAATATTAATTTCACCAAGAAATGTCTTAACTGAAAACAATAAATAATTATTCTGTGGCCCCAATATAGGCATAGCCTGATCCGTGGGTGCCAGTGTACATATATGGTTTAGTATTAACTGCAGGTGCTAGGTGAAAATTTCAAGTAAACAAAAAAAAACAATACTTCTATTGTTAAGTAAAACAATAACGAAACTAGAGAATCTTAAAAATAGAAAGAGAAAATAAAAAATATCACTTTCTTAACACATAAACAGAAAAATTATAATAATAGAGTGGGCAAAATTGTAAATTTAAATTTAGATTTAGTGGGCTTATGACATTTATAAATTAGGTACTATAATTTGTTATAGTACATATACATATAATTTATTATTATATATAGCATGTGTATATATGTATCTAAATATAGAATTAATAAATACTATAAATAATATATATACATTAACTACATTTAAAGACAAACTAGTCAATTATTGACGTTTATTTAAATACTATAATGTAAGATTTTTATGTGGATTGAGAAGTATAATTTGTATAAGGTTTTATTTTTAGATACTTAATATTTTCTCAGTCTTATAATAATCCAAACCAAGAAGCCATTTTTGAATCTTGAATTTTGCTTCTCTAGTTGTTGCATGTTTAATGTCGCATTTATTTACAATCTTGCTATAGATATGAGAATACAAAAAGAGGGCAAATCTTTGCGCGAAAGCAGTCTTTGTAACGGTAACTTTGGTTATGAAATTTCCAAGCATGAGTCAGGGGAGGTAATAATTTTACGATGTTGGGTAATCGCTGCTTTGAAGATAAGTAGGTGGCGTATGGTCAAAACTTTGCATTCTATGTAGAGATCTGTAGTATGATACCGAATAGGTTTTTTGTGCAAGACTTTTAATACTGAGCGTTGAGCTCTTTCCAGTATGGGCATATGAGTCTTCGAGGACCCTCCCTAGGATCCTATACAGTAGCTAATTACTGAATGACAAAGACGCAAATAAACAAGACGCAGAATATCCTTTGTGGCACTGTTTCTGAGTAGCCGCATGATATTTATTAACTTTCTTGCTCGTGTAGAAACAGACGAGATATGTTTGTAAAAAGTAAGTTTTTCGTCGAGTGTAATCCAAGTTATTTTACCTGGTCAGTTCTCTCTACCGTATCACAGGAGTAGGTGTTCGTTAAACGGCCACAGGTATGGATTTTAATTGGCATATCGAACTTTGGTTCTGAGGCGGCAGTTTTATAAAAACGGAGGTACTTAGCTGTGTTCAAGGTTAGAAGGTTATCTGATAACCATTTTGTGAATTTAGAGAATCCAGTTGTTGTTTGACTAAAGACAGATTCCCAGGATGTGCCATTAAAAATAATAGCTGTGTCGTCGGCGTAGCAGATGATTTCTGCATTTGAAGAATACGGTTATGGTCCAAGAAAACATTTCTTACATTTTGATGTTATCAAAGACTATATATCATGTTTAGGTTACCGGTTTGTTAAAAAAAAATATTGCAGTTTTAAATAAAGCGTATATTCAAGCATCTACATCATACTTATTAGTTTTTATACAAAGTTCTTAGCTATTTACAGTATTTTTTTCCTTCTACTAGACAAAATTGGCGTAAAGCAGTTTTCGGAGTAATTCGTGAAATGAGCCACCAAAAGAGAAAGTTAAAACCGAACACAGAGTACTCTTGAAAACGCGCGCTTCGTGTGAAAATAGGGGCTTCTTTTTAACTCGGGCGCCCGCAACCTACTTCGAAACTCTGCACTCATGATCTCTGCATTCATATTTCTCTGACGCTTTTCCCTCCCCTACCCTCTTTGGCCTTACTTCGCCTCGCTCTCGTCTCACTTCTCCCGACCTCTTGCATTATTCTTCCAGGAACACTTTACGTCTAATTAAGGAAATTGCATTTGAATTTAAACAAAGCCTCTAGGTATCTCATTAATTTGGATGATAAACTGTCTTTTACCCTTTCTTTGGTAAAGGGAAACTCCTAAACAGCTTTGCCGTTTTGCATAATATAGTGCAAGTCAGCGATGTTAAAAACAAGTAAAAGAAATGTTTTATTTTTCACAGTGAATTAATAATTGTCACGACTGTGTAGTGTTTTATGTTAACATTAGCTTGGTCGAAACAGCAGTAATAAATTACCTCCTTTATTTTAAAATGGTTAAATATTTTGTAAATATGTAAAAATTGCAAATTAAATTCGAGGCGTAATAATTTTAGTTGGCGTAACAACTTTTTTTTACTGTTGTTCCCATAGACATAGAATACTTTTTTAGTTGTCCGTTTTGCCGTCTCTTTTGCACGGACATCGCTGGTTTGAATGACGTTAACGTATCCTCTACTTTTTGTTAATACTCCGTGATTTCGTTCTCTGATTAATATTGTTTTTATTCAGTAAAAGACCTAATTTTATTTTTGACTGTGAGGTAAACCTTTTTGCAACCAAAATTCAACTGAAACTTATTTTCTTATTACTCCTCATTTGAACGTAATTAAAACTTCATTAGAGACAACGCGGCGCGGCGCGGCGGTAGCGCAGTGAAGCCTACGTCGTAGAAGCATAACTCATATAGGCGCTACGCCGAAAACGTGGCCACGAACATCGTTCATACATAGCGAAGAGGCGATTATCTTTCCTGTAAGTATCAATTTATACGAAATATGTTTTTTTTTGCATTACTCTCACTATAAAAAACTCGCGACGTTCAACCTAATAACAAAAAGGTTGTCTCAGAAAGCATGTCGAGTAGAAGCGAACGAGCGTTTGTGGGTGCAGCTTGCCAGTTGAACAGAAAATACGATACGATGTGCATTATTTACTGCCGCGACCTGTAAAAGTACTTAAAAATTGTATATTAGCTGGTTGATTAAATAAAAATTAAACAACCAGAGCCAACAATAAAAATAATTAACAATGTGGTTGAAAATTTATGTATAGTTTTGGTTGTTAGTAGCTGTTTATAAAGGGTGTTAAGATGAAGTTGCCGAAAACTGACAATAGTACTCATCCATAATAATAATAATAATAACAACTTTTCGTGAAAAAAACGCCCGTTTTTCAATGCATAGTGTGAGGAAATAAAACAAATATAATCTTGTGAATTTTAAATTATATTTGGCTCAAAAGGACTGTATCCAGAGGCGTTAAACAGTGGAAAAAAAAAGTATAACATTTATGGTACACAGGAAAGGCTGCAGGTTAGCCAACCATTGAAAATAAATAAAAAATAATAATAATAAAGCCCTAGGGCAAAATAAACGACTTTCTGTTCGGTTTTGATGCACAAAAAGTTGGCCTTTACGAGCACTTTCATTGAAAAAATATTTAGGGCCAGTATTATTGATTAAAATCTTGAAAACTTTTGTGAATTTCCCTGTTTAAAATGTTTTAAGATTGGATTCCTCTCTTTTGATCCAAATACCAAAACTCGTTATGAATAAATTAAATTTTAATGAAGAAGGAGTCAAGTTTCTAATTAAAAGAAAATTACAAGTTGGTTAAATTTTCACTTCTGTTATGTCTTTATAAAGTCACAACGAATAACATAATAGTATAAAATAGTATTAAATATATAAATTTTATACCTATACTATGTAATATGTACATAATAGTATTTTGCATAGATTTAGAATGTACAAGATAAACAATGTATGTTGTAGAGAAAATTATACCAAAAAATTACTATGACTATTAGATTTACTATTTTACTTAATATTTTGGACAATCCTGCATATAACTACTAAATACAACAAATAAAATCAATACGTTACTGTAAAAAATTTTTTTTGGGCCGATTAATACGAGAAATTGGGCAAAATGTGGTTCACAACATTCTTACTACAAAATCATATTTACCTGTGAAATGTGTAATTATTTGGGTTATTTCTCCTTGTCACAACAATTACTCATTGCACAAGATAAACCAATCACTATTTATCAATTTAGTTACGTATTATTTAAATATTATTATAAAATCCGCAATCACACCCAGGCAAGCGGGTAGCTATGGGCACTTACTCGAAAAAACATTGACACAGCTGTACTTTGTTGTGCATCTCCTTCTCTCTTGCAGGGTGTTCATAAAGGTAGGACATCTCTTTTACACGCTATGTACGTCTTTTAAGCGCAGCGAATCCTTAGTCTATGGTATTTTGTGCAACTTGACATAATGTGAGACATTGTTGGGACACAAGTGATTGTAATAGACTAAACGAGTGTCCCAATGTCTTATTATGACCAGTTGCACTCAATACTTTATCTACGACCACAGTCTACAACCATCAAAAATATCGTCTTCGCGTGACATTATTTATAATTATAACAATTTCACGAAATATTTGAAAAATAACAATCATCATGACATTGTCGTGATACTCGTCATGATACCTGAGACCATCGAATTAGTATGTAAAAGTCCGAGACAAGAGGTAGTGGCTTACAATCATAGCGTAGAATTAATTGCAGTGTTATAATGTAATATTATCACATCGGTCAAACAATGTAAGTACTTATAAAACCGCTTTTGATGTTGTAATTACCTTATTGCAGTATGGGAGTAGATAATAGTAGTTTATGAAACTGGCACATAAAGAGGTTATTAAAACACGAATGTGAGTTTAATAAATGGGCCATAGGCGAGTTTTTTTAATAGTATACATGAGTGTTTTAATACCTAGATATGTGTAGTTTCATAAACTACTATTATCTACTATAACTCTCATACCGCAATAGCACTTAAATTTTAGGTCATTGTAAGGTCAATTGTCAGGTCAAACAACTTTTTTACCCACGATACTTTTTAGTCTTTGCCAGTATTCAACCACAAAATTTAAAATTTGACTGTTTTCTTTCCGAAAATGGTTTTGTTCGCTAACTAGGTGATATCGTAACATTTCGAAATAAAAAATCTGTAATTCTTAACAGATTTATGGTAACTCTTGTCCCGAGTTACTATGGAAAAACGGTGTTGTCAACTCAGTTACGCCCTACTTTTGCTGAAAATTACATTAATTACAATAATTATGATAGATATTTAATCATCTGTTTATCTAATATTTATCTAATAAATATTCTCACTGCTTTTAGCCATTTATTTTTATTTAAGCCCGCAAAATTAAGCTTTTGTCTCACAAAAACAAAGCAAAACTTCCCCGTAAACTTCCATGCTGCCATTGGCGCCAACCAACCAAAATGCAAAAGCCCACCTGCCTCACCATAGATAATAAATGGCCGAAAATAAATTGAATTGTTATCTATCTCCTTACAACCTAACCCCATAACCTCCTCCTAACTCTTAACCTTCATGGTTGGGCGGGTATCGTTTTGTACGTAAAATTTATTTTATATAAAACCTCATCGAGGTATAAGAGTATAAGATATTAAAACCTCAGTCATGCATTACTGTACTAAGTTCCCTTTGCCTTCATTATTTTGCTAAGACTGTACTTTAATTTAATTTATTTTCTGTATTAGAGACGTTTGTAAAATAAATTGTCATTATTCACAATTTTTGAGCTGATTAGCATGATTTTACGATATGAGTGTATATAAAATACTTTTTGAAAAGATAGGCAGAAAAATTAAGTACCTACTTGGCCTGTTTTAAAATATGAAGGCTTCATAATATTAAACCGAAACATATTCTCTGCATAAACATGCGCTGTTGTTAAAAATGATGAGCTTATTATTTTCAAACAGGTTTTCCAGTAAATATAAACCTTATTAAATTCTACTACAAGCTGTTTTATGTCTATTTTATTATTTACTGACAGGTATCTTATTTTATTAAAAAATAATAAAACGAGGTTTACAATAGTTAGCTCGAGTTTTTCATTATAAAATTGTTACTTAATAAATCAAGTACTTGGTTAGATGTACTTTTTTGTAGGTAAATTGGCTCACTTCGTTGGAATTCTATAGTTTTACATATAAATAATAATACTAATTTTTACAAAACTAACTTAAAATTAAATAGAATATAAAAGAAAAACAAATACAAACCTGTCTGTCTCATAACGGGCTCTAAATCAGATAAAATATGTAAGCCATCATCATCGGGAAGAGTACCCAATAGGCTGGCGGCGTTGCCTAGCTGTATTCCGAGGCTTATTCGCTGACCAAAATAGGTCCCAGTCCTTGGGTCTCCGACAGCGTCGACCAACCTCGAAAATATTTCCTTATATAGACTCTTTGCGTCTGGTCCCCACGGCCCCAGGGTCTCTACGGCAAGAGGCATAAAAATGTAGGCTTCAGCCAGCTCTACGTATACGCCGTTTGAGACCCTCAGCCATCGACGCGTCAGCCGCGCCAACAAGGACAGCGTTCCCCTGGAGATGGGACGGCGCCACGGTGTCGACGCATGTCGCGTCCCACACCAGCGACCGCCCATTTGTTTATATCAACAATAGAAAGAATTTCCTTCTACAGATTCACAAAAATGAATTCAACCAAAGAATAAAATCGACGAAGCCGTGGGTGGCACCTACCCTATAAACTACTAGTAGTTTGTTCTGAAATATGAACTCGCGATGTACCTCTTACACCTCACATCTCGGCAAACACTTGACCGATTTTGGTCATGTTCGAAAAAAAAATTTTTTTTGTCTCATTTACTTGTCTACCAAATTTCATGACGTTTCGATCAATGATACTTGAATTATCTTCGGACAAAAATTCATACATACAAACGCCGTACTGTTCAACCCTGCGCGCAGCTGCGGTCCGAAATAGAATTACATCGCTAAAATCGATTACGAAAGTATGAAGTGAATGGCTTATGACCGATTGTAATTCTATTTCGGACAGCAGGGCAAGTATACTCGGAGAACTTCGTTCACTTCGCTCGCTCATTCAATAACGATACAACATATGGAACCGAATTTATGCCTAACTTGAGTAATGTAGATAACCCGTACGAGGCAAGCATTGCATTTACCTAAAAAAATATGATTCATTTTTAAAGAGATGAAAATGCGTGAGACCGACCTTTCTTCACTTTTTCTTCCATATAAGAGAAATTATTTAAAAACTAAGCTATCAATTTTCATACTTTTTTTTTCATTAGTTCCGACTAATAGTTGAAACTGAGCAAATTTTATGGAATGGTCAATTTCTATATTGATTTTTTTATGTGGCTCGGAACTTAACCTACGTAAAGGTGCTTACACACTTGGTTCTTTAAAGTAGCTCAAAGTATACCTTTTCAAAATTGGTACAAATTCGAAGCTCTGTTTCATTTCCAATTTGAGATAAACCGAATATTCCTAACGGATAAAAGCCTGATTTGATGATAATATATCAGTATAGAAAAATATCTTCACGACACGCACTATGGAAGGAGTAGCAGAGACAAGTCTGTGTTGATAACACTATTAAATATTGACTGTGAATCAAATAGTTGACAGTCGTACACCCACGTTTCACCGTCGATGTTTTCGTCCCAATGTGATTCTAAGAGTATCCTCCTAGAGTCAGTTAGAACTGGTAGAGTTAGGGTTCCGCAAGGCTAGCTTTGCCAGAAAAGTAAATCCAGACAGACTCACAAATAGGCAAAAATTGAGCCGATTGCTTGGGGAGCGGCATTCGTTTTGCAGTATTAGGAATAATTAGGATGGGCTGCTATTTTGATATGTATTAAGCTATGTAGTTAACGATATATATCGTTGTATGTAGTATTTTAGGTCAAATACCTTTCTGTTGTTTTATCAACATTATATAACTTTTTTTGTTTGGAAGAGTGTGCTTTCAGGTAGGCCCCGTTTTGAGTTTGTCCGCGATTTGATGAAGGTCTTCAGAGATAGGAAATGGAATATGACAGCATGCTACTCGAGATTGAGGCAATCGCTTTGTACTAGGATGCTGATTGCAGGATATTACTTGGAAATTGCCATTCCTCCACCTGACCTTCAATCCTGGACTATTATTACCATAGAACTCCTCAATCAAGCACATAAATCGAGATTACGGCAATCACTGTGTTAAGTTGCCGATTGCAGGGTATTACTTGAAAATTATCAGAATAACGAACTGACCTTCGATCCTGGCTATATCACCATAAAGCTCATCAACGGATAGAGCTCCTAGAGCTCCTCAGCACATAACTTGAGATTGCGGTAATCAGTTTGTGGTAGGGTGCTGATTATAGGGTACTATACTATTTGAAAATATAAATATTTAATTGATCTTCGTTTTATATCAACAGTGCGTTTACAAAAACTACCCATATTTCACAATTTAACCCGTCAGCACAAAATAAGTGAAATAATAAACTTTTAACAAAAAATACTTACCGTCTTCTAATGTAATTGCAGCCATTCATTAATAAGGTTAATATAATATTTGTTAAAAGTTTAGAATTGTATGTTGCCTATACAACGTGTAACAGAAAAGTGTAACCATATTTGAAGAGCTTATTCAGTCAATGGTATAGAACAACTTTTACTATGGAGCCAGCACGGAAATCTCAAAAAAAAATTTGCCCTTCCATACATTTCGGCCGAGTGGCGTTGCATTTTTCTATGAAACAGTAAACAATTTTTTTCGAGATACAGGTTTTGTTCCATAGTAAAAGTTGTTCTATACCATTGACTGAATAAGCTCTTCAAATATGGTTACACCTTTCTGTTACACGTTGTATATATATGATAAAAGTACCTCAATGTACCTACTGTATGTATAGAATTATTAAATTAGTACCTCAGTACTTTGATTTTAAGACTAAATATTTGATGACAAAAAAAATTGTCTTCTATTCAGTCGCGATGATTTATCTAAGGATATGCCGCAAAGTGCCAAAATCTGCAGTGTTTGATGCGATACAATTTATATACAGCAGTACGGTGAAGGATCTAGATATCATTAGCGTAAGTAGCTTATCTTGGGGATCTGAAATGGAACAAGTTTGCCGGAAGATGTTTGCGTCTGCAGGGTCATTGAGAATTTTCTTCCAACAGCAACTAAAATTGCGCTTACTACATGCCTTTTCTTAACCGTCTATGACTAAGCGGATGTTTGTTCTCTACATTTAACTTTGTTGAAACGGAATAAGCTTGAACACCTCCAAAATTTCACTATTAGGTTTATATTCAGTGTCCGTAAGTTTGACCACGTTCCTGATTTTAGGTCACAACTTCAGTGGCTTCGGCGTAACGCCCACATTCTCTCTGTTCTTTACTCCATCATACGAGTATCTTTTGGCACCTCTTTTCAGCGTCATCAAAAAATGACTCTATTGATTTATTATTTCTCTTAAACAGTATGTTTAAAAATTAAAAAAAGTATGTATTGTTAGTAAAACTATAACAAACAACTTCATTTAAGGAAATTATTCTCGCGATAAGAAACAGCATGAAAATATTGTTCAAAGTCAAGCTGTTTTTAGACTAAAATTAAGTAAAATTTGTTATTTCTTTGAAACCAATAATGGTATTTGTATGGTTCTTGCACTAAAATACTAGGAAAAAATTGCTTAGAAAAATTATTTATGCAATTTTTTTCCATCCATCGCTTCCATGTAAAAAGTAATATTTTCTCCTATTTTGCGCTATCCGGAGACCCAGCGACGTCGCAATGCAGTACGCGCTGATATGAACGTTATTGCAACCAATATTTGTACCGACGGAGGTCGACTCAAGGTCGTTTCCGACTACCTGCTCTTTACGGACTGCTTCAAATTCTTGCACTCTACTCATGACCGTACTCTACAGTTTTGCACAAATTTGCTTTTAGGTCTTATATGTATTCATTATGGACAGTTTTAATCAATTCATACAAAACAGCTCCTTACTGTAGCTTTGAAGTTTTGAAGATTTTTCAAGATTTAGTAAACAAACTCAGAATATGAACTGTTTCTATGATCGGCATGGAACGGCCACAGATAAGATTAACTAGGCCGAACATTTGCTTGATCTCATAATCTTGTTGGCTTTGTCTTCTCTGTTGACCTGTTTTGATAGCTGCATGTAATGCGAGCCAGAAAATTGGAAGGCCCTTTATTGATAAGCTGATTCCGAGGGTCGGTTATGATTTAGGCTTTGACCCTTTGGATTTATATTGCCAAAGAAAAGAAGGATTTAAAGCCTGAAAGGGTCTGGAAATTGGCAATGACCGTAAAACGAGCACGGATTTTTGAAATGAGATTTATTTATCCAAAAGTTTTTTCCATGAGTTCTTTCACGTTGACCTCAATTTTATTGTTGTTGGAGAAAAGCTGGGTAGATAAATGTTTATTTTGTCAGAATACCATTTATGTCTTTTACGTAACTTAATCCAAATGTCAACTCAGCCACCTTATGACATAGCGTGATTGTATATTACCTCCTCGTCCTTAAGAGGCGTCATCACGCGCAAACCTACATAAAAACGCTGTCACCAAATTGTGAGGAGTCTATGGAATGTTATTATAATATTTTAAGCTTAGTTGATTAAAATTATCTACTTCTATGTTTAAGTCGAACTAAAAGTCGTAAAATTTGAGTAATATCTTAATAACGAACCCTTGAAATACGTAAATTTAAAAGTTTTTTTACCAAAAGTGTAGCCAAATGTGCTTTTTAATGTTTTAGATAAAACAAAAATTAATTTTGTCAAGTCAAACATCGAAAATGTTATATAGAATAATAATAACCAAAAATAATATTTAAAAACGTCCACAGTCTTGCCAAAATCATGTTCTACTGAAACAAGTATTCAATTGTGCACCCGCGATGAATTCAGCACGATTACTGTCCTCGCAAGTTTCATGGAGCGTGCACCTTATAGCGAAATGAAACAGCATGACATTTGGCTACGCCCACAACTGGTTGGTCGAGTTGGTCGCGTCAACACCAAGCTATAAAACAAACTGAAATTAATCCTTTTAGTTATTTTACGTGATTCGTGATCAATTGAACATCAAGCATTCATTCAGGCACGATTTTCATCTGCTCTTACCAGAATACTAAAGTCAAAATCTACTAGTACGTTTGTATAATACAGGTGCATAAATATTTAATGTACCTAGGAGCATTGCCCCTCAGGAGCTCTATTGATATTATGTATGTATATATATATAGATAGGATCTCACGCTCTTGTCGAAGCCGCAAACTTTTCACTTTAGAAACTTTCTGCACAGCGGGGAATAAAAACAATGCTTTTGTAGCTACGGAAAAGAAAAGCAAAAATTGCTTACCGGTTTGCACAAAGCAGAAGTAATTACATTATTTTGACAAGATTTTGCAAACAAAAATAAATAATAATAATAAAATAAAGTCTGCACAGTACTGTTTCGCATTTTTTTCTTTTCAAGCTAATGGAATGGTGTTTAACCGCTCTAAAGAAACATTAGCTTATCGGTAAAGATATTTTTATCTTGATCAATTGAGTATTTACAATATTAGTTTTTCAATAATGTCAAATCAAAATAATTGTTTACAAATTATTTTCAGTCCTATTATGTCTGACTTTTAAAAGAAAATTACGAAACATAAAAATTTATATTTCACCGATGTGTTTCGTTAGTTTTGTTGAAAATTTTTCAAATTGTCCATTGTACTCTTTAAAATAAGGAGTAAATAATGATTAATTAACCTAGTCACATAGTCGCTTTAGGCTATAGTCGTAACTCGAACGACTATCCGATAGTCCCACATCTACTATCTATCAGTTCGGCATCCTAAGTCCCTCATTATTTAAGATGAGATACGTATAGATCTCATCGATTACCCATTTGGGACGCTTTGTCTTTGTGACTCCTAGATTAAGACGAGCATTCTACACAGTTAGTTCGAGGATATTGAAACTAACGCACAGCCCATGTTGATTAAGAGGGCGCCGAGCAAAATAATCTTAAACGATAGTCACTGTTAAATTGATGTATTGAATAATATTTCAATGATAAATAAATAAAATATATATTTAAATTATTATTACATACGGCTTGAACACTCACGTGTGATTGTTGTTGACTATATGCCAACCGTTTCACCGATACAATTTCGGCATTATCAAGGCGAGTGTCGTTCTTAGGACGACGACGCGGCGTTCACCGTCGTTGTCAAACGGGCACTGGCAGCTGCCGATCGAAATATATATTTATTATCACAGAGAATGTATCTACACTTCCGCCGCAGCGAATATTAAAAATTACTTATGGTGTAAGAAACAAATATATCTAAAGTAGGCCCAAAATTTGAAAAAGATATTGGGGTTTTAGTAATTTCAATAACTTAACTGTCGAATTTTGTCTCAACCACAATTCAAGACAATCACAAACGTTATAGAATACAATTGGGCCGTTTCACATTTTTAAAATTCTGTCTGGTAAATTAAATATGATTTTTTCTGTTAAATTCAATAAAAACGACCACGATAAAAAACGCCCACAAGAGAGCAAGCGAGGTGTCTAATCGTTCTACGCTCGGCGCAGCCTTAAGGCATTAATGGATACAGCCTTGATATATACTTATACAGGTACCTATAGGTTAATTTCGGTGATCGACTGTGGAGGTACCACGCTCTTACTCACAACCCTCCCGAAGTCATTCGGGGGAGAGTAAGAGGACAGCTCCCAGGCACAACCAGGTGGCCCACCATGCCTGGGATCGATTGATGGCGGTATATCCATCCCCAATTGCCGGCCTTTTAATAAAACAGACTGGTGACGGGCAGCGGCGTCACTGGTGCGAGGGTTTCGGCACCGTGCTCACCAGCGCGTGTGAGTATGGGCATTTCTTCCAGGAGGACCGCCAACAGTGGCGAAATCTTGGAAAGATTTCGCTAATGGACGAAGACAGGCTGATGAATGGATGGATGGAGGTACCTAAAACAGTATGTTTTTTTTCTAAATCTATTAGTATATATTATGAAACTTAGATATATTAAGCTCTTATTAAATTTAAGTAAATTTTTCATGTATATGCTCCTACTTATAATTTTTTCTTGAAACTTTTGGGGAAAAGTTGAAAATTAGGGCATAGTGGTAGGGTCGGTGTTCCGAGATTCGGGGTTCGGGGTTATGGCTTTTTAAGACGGTAAAAATTCAAATTTCTGAACAAAATAAATACCACTTGTTACCTTACAAGATGAAGTGCAGGTTCATTAAAAAAAATCGTGGCAACAATCTATAGTAACTTCAGAAAAAAAACAGGAATTTCAAGAAAATCTCTTGAATAGCATTGCAGCGCTACGGGTGTAACCTGAACTTGACATCCTGTTTTTTTTTCTGAAGTTACTATACATTAGTGCCAAGATTTTTTTTAATGAACCTGTACTTCATCTTGTAAGGTATCAAGTGGTATTTATTTTGTTCAGAAATTAATATTTTACTATCTTAAAAAGCCATAACCCCGAACCCTATTTTGCCCAATCTCGGAACTCCGACTCTTAACTTTCTTTTATGGTGATATATGTATAGGGCAACCAAAATCACGCTTGAAATTATTTTCCTCGGATCTCATCAGACTCCATGTTTGCTGCATACTCGATCTGCATTGCTTCATTCATTATTCGTGGTTTAAAATTGTAATAGAATCTTTTATGCAATGAACGCTTGCTTCACAGAATTTTATTATAATTTTTGAAGCTTTTCTTTTTTAAATATTTATCAAATAGTACGGAGTGCGTCGTTAAATTCTCATAAGTATACAAACGATGGCGGCACGCACACCGGCCTATTTTACATAAACCGTTTCGAGCCAATTTTGGTCCCCTATATGTTACCTATTTGAGATACACGAGTATTTAAAATACCTAGATAACTATTCGTGTATTTGTCCTCGATATTAAATTTCAAGCGGTTAAAGCGTTAAAACGGTTAAGGCGATATGTAAAAGTTTTAGCATCCCTTTTACTCCATATGCGAAAAAACCCTCAGTGCGAGAAAGACGGATTTGTGGAAAAGTAGCAAAAATTCGGTTTTGTATTCATATAAAATGTACTAAAGTTGCTACCAAAATTTTGTTTGACCGGGTCCTAGATACTGTTAAAAGCCATCTAATAAAATATAATTGCACTCCATATGTCATTCCAAAATGTCAAACCAGGACAATTTGGTGTCGAAAAAGACCTCATTTCGATAAATATTTGCATCGAGTCGAATTTTTCCAATCGCGTTTCTGTTTAACAGATACCTCGAAAAAGATTCCAAATATACTATTTTATCAAAATAATACATTATTTACTAAAGCAGTTATGCAAGTTCTAAAAGTGTATTTTTTTCCGTAGCACCTTAAGTTTCGCAGCACGTTACAAATACACGATGTAATAAGTAAGTATGCATGGAGGTTCCAATTCCAAAAACAAAATACAAACCGCCAACATTTTGCTAGGGAATAGACAAAATTCTTAACTTCCGATCAACTTATTCTACTGGATCTCGATGACACAGCTCAGATTAAGGGAAAATGCTCTTTCAATCCGCAACCTCTCTTCTTCCTCGTTCATCTGTGTAGTAAAATGTTGGAGTTCTCTTTTTTGAAAACATTAAATAAGGAATTGTTTCGTATCGATTTTTCGTTTTAATTTTTATATTTTCTGTTCGTGAATATGAACTGTTTGTTTCAGTGTCAAGCTATAGTATTTTGTGCAACTGTGACATATGAGTTTCGAAATATACTGCACGAGTGTCTTAATGTACAATGATATCCGGTTGCGCACTTTACTTTATCTACGAGCATCAAAAATATCGTCTTCGCGTGACATTATATACAATTTGCAACTTACAATTTTACGTAAAATTAGAATAAGAAAAATCGTTCATGAATCTCAGGTGCTACATCCGGTATTGCTGCCTGAAAGCCGATCAAAAGTCACGAGGGGAAATGGCTTAAGAAATAAGGGCGAGACTTATTTCTCGTCGCTGTTGGCTTTCTAGCGGTGTTAGAATAAGTTAGGTCAATCACAGCCCAGAATCGCGGTGTTATAATGTAATATATATATTTAATATACATCTGATAAGCAATATTGGTTCTTATAAAACCGCTTTTGATTTTCTAATTACCTTGTGAATAAGAGATAATTAAAATCCAGAATAAAATCAAAATTTACTTTTAAACCTGTTACAGTTTACAAATGGACATTGGAAGCGTTAAATCTATTTTATCCAATGGCTTCCAATTGTAAAACTCTTCGCTAGATTGGTATTAAATTAAATTGGAATCACCTTAATTTATTTAAATAAAAGCTATTAACGACACTAGGAAATATACAGCCAGTTGACTAAGTAACAAAATGGATTGAAAATACTCGGAATTGAAAATACATTTTAATTAAACAGGTAGTGAAATCGATTACGGAAGAAAGAAAACAATATGTAAGATTTTAAGTTAAACGTTCAAGACAAGATTTTCGGTTTATATAGTTAAAAAGGCAAACCATTCATTTGAATCTTAAAAAAGATGCCAAGTTTGAAAAGTATTTGATTTGGTACTTATTCAATGCTTACCGACATTTGTTATAATAATAATTTTAGTATTTCACTATATGCTTTGACCCATTTTCACATTAAAGTTTTGGTCGGATTTAAATACTTTTTGCGAGGTTATTACGATTAAAATTAGTTTGCTTAAGGGGCTACACCATGCTAAAATTCAGTCCTGCTCTAACGCTTTTGTTTTTTAACTGTATATAGCAATAATAAGATGCCGCGCACGCAAAACTTCCGTTATTCTGAAATCGCGGCTACATTAGGACATTAACTATAGGATTAATATTATAAATACTTGCGATTGTCGGCACTTAGTGAAACATATAAATTAATAAATTAACTATAATTTTGTAATGTAATAAATATGTTTTTTTCTAGTTAGTATCTGCGTGTGTCGGTTTCGTTTCAATCGGTTTTGAAATATGGAAACTGAATTTGTTTTTTTAATAAACACATAAAAACACGACATTTCTTTTTCAAATTTTTACCATCTACTTTGACGGAACTGAATCCAATGCAAAACTGATGTGACCCTCTTAAAGCTGAAACTCAAAAGTTCAAGTTGTAATCCAAATTTTCATCATAAAGAAGCCTAAGTAAATATATCAGTCGGTCCAAGATTTTCTATTTTTTAAAAAGTAGAAAACCTTGTAAATTTGTATAATCCTATTTGTCAAACCTGAATTCTGAACCAAAGTCATATTTTCATTTACATTTTAGGGACCATAGAATTTTCAAAGAATCGGTTAATATTTAAATTTGATCCCCAAAGGAAAGTCAAACCAACAGTACGTTAGGGACGGGCTCAGACCAAATAAAAATATTTATTTTGAATTTTTATTTAGTCTGAGGGGACGGGTTGCCCGCCATTAAACGATTACTCTTGAAATTTTTTAAATAAAATGTCAATGTAAAACCAGGCAAAATATTTTGAGGTTACTTGAAATATTGCCTTTATCAAAGACTAAATGCAATTAGTCGGCGTGCTTCGGGAAACTTCTGTTGTTCAATTTACGTGAGAGTTGTAATTTTAACTCGACCCTGAGTGTCACTGTTCGTCGATAGCGTCTGTACAGTATTGCCTGTCACGTGGTACAAGTAGTATGCTTGCCAAGTATTTCTATAGGAACCATGGTAACTGGGAATAAAGATGGATTTTGACTACCCTTAAACACTCTAGGCACTACAGCCTGGCTTTAGAATTTAGGTCGCCTGATTCAGTTGCGTAGTCACACGTTTACTTTGCAACTCGGCAGTTTCACGTCCATTTGTGGATCGAGCAACTTGGATAGTTGAGTTTAGATACTTAAAATTTCAGTAGGCATTTCAGGAAATTTGAAGTTATTTTATTGCGGAACATTCCAGAAAATATATTTTAACCAAGTTCCTAAACAACTAAACAAAAAGTTAAATGCGAAACGGCTTGTAAAATCGTTGGCTCACTATTAAAAGGTTCTATGTAAAAAAAAATTTGAATAATACAAGGTTCTATGTGACAATAGCTAATGAATGACACATAGAACCTTGTGTTATTAAAATTGTTTTTACATAGAACTTTGTAATAGTGAGCCAACGAAATGGGAATGTCAACACGAGGGAATTAAACAAAACAAGCCATGACAAACAAGCTATTCCGCTCAATAAATGCTTTAAATGTTTGTGACGTCCTGATTGATGGATTTGATGAAACTTTGCACACACCTTTATCTATGTTACCCCCCCCCCCCCCCCCCCACACCGCACTCCGACCCATCTCTCATCAAGAGGTGCAAGATGGCGAGATATTCAAAAAGCGCCGAATTTAAGAAATGGTTTCAGGTAAAACTGTTTTCCATGAAACGGTAACTATTTATTTATAGAAAAGTGTTTAAAGTGAATTTTCTTTATACGAACGACGTCTGTATTTCTCTTTATTTTTTTTTTCAGTAAAGATAAAAATTATACATCTTGCCAAACTTTGCGTAAAAACGGGGCATCATTCACGATATCCTGACAGCTTATATGATGGTGTTTAATAAAATTTTGCTTTTTGTGCTGTATAGAGACGTAGTTAGATGTCACTAGATAATACTTATGAAAAAAAATATAAGAAAAATAAGTTGATTTAACAATCAGTTTTAACCTTTTGTATGAATCTTAACTTGTTGAGTGGATTCGAGCCATGATCTTGACTAGTTAAAACGAAACAATTTCTAAATAATTATACAATAAAATTTCCAGATGCAAATTATGTTACGTTTATATGTCATTGGAAAGCTAGGGAAACAAGTTACAATTATTCTTGTCTTACAAAAACAAACATTTTTTATATAAAAAGTAAAAAAATAAATAATAAATGAAATTCTTCTAACGGAATTTTGTCCCTAACTTCAGTAAGTGTTATTGTTTTTATTATTACTATTATTATTTTTTGTTGAATTTATTTATTTACACCTACATATGCATAGATAACTGTACACACATATATACAAAATATAATATATATTGCATACATATAAAATAAAAAGCCAAAAGTAGGCTTGTGCGCGATTTAGGAATTTCTTTATTATTATTTATTATTATTATCGTTAATTTTATTTTATTTATTTATTATTTTTTTGGTCAGGCGTTTTATTTATAGTTAAGTTTTTAATTTTAGGAACTCTAGGTTTTTAGTTTAATTTGTCATTTTAGTTAATATTAATTTTATATAAATGTATTGCAACAATTAATACAAAAATTATCATTAATATTAATTTTCTTTTGGAAAGACATTTTAGGAAAATATATGCTTTCATTAGAATCTAACAACTATTTCCATAGATATCCTGAGGTTTCTGAAACTCGCGAAAAAATTCGCAAAACCTATAAGCCTCTGAAAATTCTACAGGTTAAGAAAAATCCATGCGTAAAGAGACCTTGTCTTTTATGCAAGGCTTAGGTAAAAGAAGCTTTTGCAGTATTAGCTTCAAGCAATTATAATATAAGAAATTACAAACTAGAAATTCAGAAAAGGAGCCATATTTGAAAATAGACGTAATTAATAAGTGTCTAGTTAAGTTTCCCATCCATAACTGATGTAAGCAAATTTTTTAAACGGTATGTACAGAACCCTCACGACACGAGTCTCATTTGCACTTGACGGTTTATTTATTTAACGAAACCTACATTATCTGGAAAATGTCACACACATTACAATTTAACCTTTTTCTTTATAACCTTGGACGAAATTTATAAATCGTTGACAAGTTTCCAATTTTTTACACAGGGAAAGAGGATACTTGCTTTTGCTGGTGACATCGTTGGCGTTGAAAAGCGATTTAAGTACCTGTAAAAGTAAATATTTCTATGAGATTTCAGTATTTTTAAATATATCTATATCAAAACTATACAATGATAAAATAACAAAAATTTTTAGTTAGCGATAGCGATATTTATCATTTAAGTCTGAAATCGTGTACGATGACGTCACGTTAAGGCGATACGGGAAAATATCGTCATTTTTACAACTTTCATATCTACTTCAGTAAAGAATGAATTATTTTGATAAAATAGTGTATTATTTTTGGAATCTTTTTCTAGGGATCTGTTAAACAGAAACGCGATTGGAGAAATTTCGCTCGATAAAAACATTTATTGAAATAAGGTCTTTTTCGACACCAATTCTCCTGGTTTGACATTTTGGAACGACATATGGACTGCAATTATATTTTATTAGATGAGTTTTAACAATATCTAGGACCTGGTAAAATGAAATTTTGATAGCTACTTAAGTACATTTTATATTAATAAAAAACTGTCTTTTTTGCTACTTTTCCTCGAATCCATCCCTCTTGCACTGAGAGTTTTTTCGCATATGGAGTAACAGGGATGCTAAAACTTTAACATATCGCCTTAAGCTTAGTTTGAATGCCAATAACTTGGCAATTTTTTGTGATATCAAAAGAATAGTTTTACTTCCGTTTTAAGCTCTTAAAACGCAATTGATATATAGAAAAATATTCATATAGGAGAGAAACTTACTGGCAGATCGCCTAGCCGCGGTACGAGGGGAGCGTTGGGCGACGCGGAATTCGGTCATTCTTAGGCTTCCGCACGCAAAGGGTGCCAAACAGGACCCTACTAAGCCTCGATTTGAACCTGCGACCTCTTGCTTACAAGGTGAGCTTGCTACCGACCGCACCACCGGGGTTTTAGCCTGGGCCGGTGAATTTTTGCACGTTCAGTATGTGCATTAGGGACTGATGTATCAAATGGTTACAAAAAATCGATGTACACTACAGGTATGGTGGAAAAATTCACTGGTCCAGGTAAGAACATCAGTAACGCAGTTTATAGCGCGCTTGCCTTGTAAACAAGAGGTCGCAGGTTCGAATCCTAGTCCAAGGATTTTTTTCAAATTATTGTTTTATCTAAAGTTGTTTCTGATTGATTTCAAGTTTTTAATGCAATCTAATAAAAAGTATATTAACTGAAACCGTCAGAGTATTGTATTGTGTTCGAATTCCAAATCGATACATTTTATAGAGGCGTGAAACAAGTGCAATTTGAAATTAATCTCATTATAATTATTTTATATGCATAAAGCTTTTTGGAACGAATTTTCTTATCGCACGTTTTACTCCAGACGCTTATTGGCGGATGAGGGTTAGGCCAAAAATGTGTAACTTTTCGACCGTTACGTTTTTATCGTATCGCTTTAATACACTTCTTTATCGCTAACGCTTACCGCGTTTCATTTCATAGTACGGGGTGGGGGTTTACAGCAGTATAGATAGACGTGCGGGCGGGAGGCTTGCGCCGCTTGCGCGTCGGAATCGCAAGGAACTTCGTTCCAACCGGGTCTCCCACGACACCTCCCGACTATTTTTTTACATCGTTTTCAAATGGCGAAGCCACATTTCTGACTAAAACTATTTTTTTGGTCTCTGATATTATCTTTGAAAAACATTCTAAACCGTAAGGCTGTTGTTACTCAAGTCACAGTAAAATCTTAACAATAGTCAAGGTTGATAAGGTCAGGTTTGAGTAAATGCACTATACAATATTTAAATAATTAAACCCCTCCAGTCACACCAATATTTTTGTTTTATTATAACCTTAAAGAGGGGGTAATAAGTACCACCATGATATACCACGACTGATATATTCTGAGAAAGTAGTTTCTGGGTAGCCAGTACAGTTTATTTATTTATTTTCACATGTCAAGATGGCGCCAAGGAATTTATTTTTAAAAATGTTTCCTCTCTACGGACCAAGTCCTGGATATAATCTTATTTTAAGCTTATACAAGTAGGTTAGAGCGTATAACAAATCAAAAAACAAATAAAGTTTTATTTTCGATGATATACATTTTTTTTAATTGATAGGGAGTTATCTGAGATAGGGAATGTCATTTATTTTATACTATCTAGTATATTACAACTGATTTTGGAACACCTACGGTTTGTTAAAAACTTGGTATTTTGTCAACACTTCTATGTTCAACGTGAATTTGGAATCTATGAATTCTACACGTATATTAAAGCCGATTCTGAAGGCTTTAATTTTACTTTTAGTGCTGTCAAAACAAAATTTTCTTCGATACAAAATAGTCCTTAAGAGTTAGGATTAGAAGCTAAATTTCTTTGGAAAATTTTAAGCTTTGACAGCACTAAAACTAAAATTAAAGCCTTCAGAATTGGCTTTAGTATCTAATAAAATTATAACTGTCTGTATCTGTATAAAATTAAAAATAATTTATTATTGTAATGCTTTTGTTAGTATATATTTTTAGATCACTCATCAGTATGTACAAGTACCAACTCTATGCACATCACTCCTCTAAAGGGGCCTACACACCTTTAATTTCATTGCACAATAATTTACGTATTGCACAATAATATTGTACATTAGTGGATCATGTTACACAATTAAGTAGTGCAAGAGATTTTGTACAATAATATTGCAGCATCTATTGGGTCCAACACTCCCAGAGACAAACAATTTCAGAGCATGAAATATGTATCACAGCTATTCAGGCGGCGCGTGTGCTAGACGTTGTCGGCACAGTTTGTTGTTATTTTTGTTAGTGCATCTAGACTCGAAGCACAGCGTATCGATCCGCTTCGATATAACTTTTTGCTTGTGTCTCGTATATTACGTGTTTGATACAGTTTCCAATACTCGTGATTTGAGCCCAAAACTATTTATTTTCTTTTTTAATTTTAACAATCAATGGACGGGTTTTAATGCGATCTTCATTATTACCTACGAAGTTTCATGCAAATGATCTTGGATTATAAATAATTCCTTTATGAAAACTGAGTAAGTCATTGTCTGTCTTACAAAAAGCTTGCGATACAATAATCTACTTCTATGCATCTAATTACAAACAAAATTAAACAGTAAGTAGCATGTTTTTCCGTAAGTACATGGGAATAAAATTACCTATAAAAATTATTATTATAAGACATTCCGGTCTTTCAATCTGTTTGTCTGTATGCTCGCGATTACGTGAAATCTACTGAGACGTAGTTTTTACTAATGTTAGGGTCCAAAATAGTAGTTTATGCTACAAGGACGAAAAAGAATAAATTACGAGGAACGTTCACAAATTAGCAAGTATTCTGCGCAGACTTTTTTACTCTAAGCTGATAGAAAATCACCTCTTCCCCCAGTCAGTATGAATCAACCCATGCTTCAATTCATCTTGGTCGCCGCATCGTAGCTGCCACTTGCACAAATATTAGTCCTCTTGAAACATCGCCAATATTAGTAAAAGTTTAAGCGCAGCTTTCTCTACTTATTCAGAAGTTTCAGCTTTTCTTCAACTTTCTGGAAGTTCAAGCTAACGATAATACAAAAGAAGCGGCACGACCTGGAACGTTGGCCGCCATTTTGCCTGCGGTTGTACAATAATATTTTGTGCAACTCTTAATGTGAGACACTGGGACACGAGTGCTTGTTTATAGTGAGTTTCGTAATAGACTTGCACGAGTGTCCCAATATCTTATTATGTCCAGTTGCACACAAAACTTAATAAAAAATTTAAGAATTTTAAATAGTTCAGAATATTTCCAAAACAAAAGAGAGGTAAATAAATAATATTATCCTAAAAATACAATATGGGTATCAAATTGTAGATTTTACAAGTTGACTGTAAAAACATATATTTTTTCGAGAAATCTTTGAAAGTGGTGGACCGAAAAATATAAAAAAAATGTCGATGATCTATCATAACTGGCCAATTACAGGAAAACTATAGTGATTTAAAAAAAGGTGAACACAAATGAGAAATATAAAAAAGAAGTAAAATAAATAATAATAATATTTCATAAAAATACAGTATGTGGTTATTAAAGGGTTGATTGTAAAAATATTTAGCGTGACTATATTTACTTGCATCTATTTCGATAAATCCTCGAAAAAGGTCCCCCACTTATCTCCAAAACTGGTGGACCGAAAAATATTTAAGAAACCGGCAAAATGCGAGTCAGACTCGCATACCTAGGGTTCCGTATTGTTGTTGATATTAAATTTTGTAATTTTTTTTCATGAATTTTTCAACCGCTTTAATTTTTCTGTAATCTTTACGTAAACACATATTACCGTGATTTTTTCATATTTTTTGGTTCACCAGTTTTGGAGATAAGGGGGGGGACATACAATTATTTATGGTTTTTCAAGGAAACCAGTGCCCGTAAATATAGTAAAAGTATATATTTTTACAATTAACTTTTTAATACCTACAATTTAATACCCATATTTTATTTTTATAATTTTTTTTATTTATTTATTATACTTCTTTTTATATTTTTCATTTGTGCTCAACTTATTTTTAACCGCTATAGTTTTCCTGTATTTGGCCAGTTGTGGTCTGTAATTGACATTTTTTTCATATTTTTTGCTTTACCAGTTTCTGAGATAAAGGGATGGATATGTCCCCCATACATATTTTTGTGGTTTTTTAAAGATTTCTCGAAACCAGTGGCCGTAAATATAATAAGAATATATTTTTTTACAATTAGCTTTTTTATATCTACAATTTGATAACCATATTGTATTTTTAGGATAATATTGTTTATTTTTCTCACTTTTATTATGGAAATACTTTGAACAATTTCAAGTTTTTCATATTTTTTTGCATTGTAATATGTGAGAAAATGAATGCTATATTTGTGTCAAATTTCATGTCTTTATCTTGAACGTTGCTAAATTTATGAGGCTGTGACATACGGACGGATGGATGGACGGACAACGGAGTCTTACCATCAAGGTTCCTTTTGTACCTTTTACAAACGGAACCCTAAAAATCATGGTAATATGTATTTACATTAAGATTACAGGAAAAATATAGCGGTTGAGAATATCACGAAAAAATAACAAAATTAAATTTTTCATTCTCTATACAGAACCCTAGGTACGCGAGTCTGACTCGCACATGACCGGTTTTTCTTTTAATGTTTACTGGCAAGCCATGTGGACTGCCAGCGCCCCACAATTACAAACTATTGGAGCAAAAAAAAAATGGAGTAGACAAAGGTATATATAGTGTAATAATAAAAGTAAGTAAAATAATAATGCCTAAATAATTCTATTATAGTAAAAGGTTACAGTTTATCGCTGGACAAGATCACTGTCAATGTAATTACGAACCAATCACATTAGTTGGACGCTATCGACGTGGAACAGATAAACAGTGTGTCTTCGATCAAGTGCTTCAGATAATAGCCGAAATAAAAATGTTCAAGAACAAACGCCGCTGAATTTACTACATTGTGAAAATATAAAAAATATTAAATGATATTGTCACGGACCAATTTCCGGGATTTGTGTTAAGCTCCATCCTATTTTAGTGACACTTCAATTTTGTTCGCGTTATTTATTAATTTTTCAATTTAAAACAGTTTACCTGCCTCCCGTGTAGCGTTATCTAACAATATATTCCATGAATATTTTATAAGCAGTCATCAGTTATTTTAGACTTTGTAACAGAAGACAATGATTGATGCTAAAAGCTATTCCCAAGGTAGGTTTTAAAAAGAGAAAAATATATGTCAAGGAGTTTTAACTATTTTCTAAACTTAAGAAGTTTATAAATACCTATATTTTTAATAAGTTGCAATTCACTTTTACGAGACAAAAAAAACAATTGGCCGTAAGGTAATATTAATAAATCTTTATATGCAAAGGTAAAAACATTTTCAAAATTAGGTTTCCATTTGCGAAATCCATCTTATTGAATACTCTAATTATTATTAGGTTTATAAATATATTATATTTTACTTTTATGAGCTTTTGATTTATTTATTAGTACTATAACAATTAAAAAAGATCAGTCGAATGTAAAAAAATAATGACAGCATATTTAGGTATCTTAATAAAAAAGTAAAAAAGTAAGTGATACTTGTAAACAATTTTAGTTCTAAACTTTTTTAAAAAAAATATTATTATTAGAGTGCATTAAAAACATTATTTCAAAAATATTTGTGCTTTTGAATTTGTTTCTGATTGATTGCAAGTTTGTAATGCACTCTAATAATAATTTTTAAAATGATATAATAATTACAGATGTTCAAGGAGAGTCTGTGATAATAATTATATATAATATAATGCATTAGTCATGCTATCCAAGCCAGCTATCCATAGCCAAGCCAAGCTTTATGCAGCCAGTGTCTTGGGTAGTCCACCCAGTGATAGCGATGACTTCAATAAAGTCTTCTATTTGGTATAAATCTATTTTTATTTAGTTTAGTTTGTAACATATTTATTTTTAGGAGATTAGTTTGCTAAAGTTTTAAATATTTTAAACGGTTATTTAGTTTTAAATTTAAGTTACTTTTTTCACATTTTAGTTTTATCAAATCATAAAGGTCAATAATAAAAAAATTAAAATTACATAATTATAATTATAAAATATTTTATCACACGCAATTCATTAAATTTTCCTAGCTCGATCGTAATTTAAAACAGAATAGCAGTTTAAAAGTGAAGTTACAATTTATAAGGATCGTCTCTAAAGTATAATGGTGTTATGACGTGACCTACTTGCGTTTCTACATAAACTCTAACAAAGAAAAGATTTCCCAAAGGAGACAAAAGAATAATTTTAACGTCAAAATTGTGCGTGAATAATACAGCCCGTTTTTTCATCACGCCCCGTTCGAATTTGTGTGATAATACTAATTTTGCACACAAGGGAAACCTTTGCGAGTTGGTTTTAAAATGGCAACAGTGTAAACGGAAACTTATGTGGAAACGGATACGGAAACGACTAAGTCGGTTACAGCGACTGAAACTTGAGCCAAGAGAAATTCAGAATGGAAGTTAAGGGACCGACACGTTTTGTAATTTCAAAATTTGCCTAATGGCTTCAAACCATTCGATGTAGAAACCAATTTACACTAAAAAGGATTACGAAAAATTGTGATAAAAACAATTATGATTTAAGTCTTACGCGGATTAAAACAAGGGATTATCAAACAACGATAATTATTTTGTCAGAGACGATTTATTTTGATGGGTTTTCTTTCGAAAATATAAACTGACTTGGCTTTGAAATTTTTTGAACCTAAATTACGGCCGTAGTGAATATTTAGCGAGTCCACAACTGAAGGTTGACAAACAAAACTTCGAATCACGAAACTGCGAAACTTCTTTTTTATCTACAAAATATACAAAAATCATCATAACGAAATAGATAACAAATTTACATTATATCATTGCAGTATAGAAACGCAGAAATAAAAGTAAATCTAGATGTGAGGAGCTCTGAACCGGGAATCGAACCCGGGACCTCTCGCTTGCCGGGCGATTGCTCTAACCTCTGAGCTATCCAGGTCTCAACACAACTCGTGAATTTACCGATGTGCTTTCCCATACTGCAATGTTATTTATAGATACCCACTTTATAGTGAGCCACTTGGCGCCTAGAGGACGCTAGTGTATTCAAAGCTAGTCAAAGACCATTATGCCCTACCGTCACCTGTTACAGTATCGGGTAGTGAAGAATACACATTTCTCTTATCGAAACTATGACAGAAATGAATTTCTAAATTTAAATTTTTAATTTATATCTCCTTGCGATGGATAAATCGCCAAGTGTTCAAACATAGAAATTTATTTCTGTCATAGTTTCGAAATAGATAACAACAGCTAAAACTCACTAATATTTATGCGAGAAAAACTCGACGTTTCGGGAAACTTAAGGGATATGTCAGTCCTCGTGAGGGTGTCGCACGCGCCGGAGCAACTCGCGAAGCCTGATGAAGGTCACTCTTAAGTTGACCGAAACGTCGAGTTTTTCTCGCATAAATAATAGTGAGCTGTTGTTATCTATTTCGTTATGATGGACACTCACCCTAATTTTAGTGATATAAAAATCATCATTGTAGGTAGTCGTAATTGGAAACCAGTCACTATTTCCAAATCATATTTTAGGTCCAACCTAAATAAAAGTGTTCCGTGAAACTAAACTAAACGCCGACCCGAATGAAATGTAATTTACATAATGTAGTATTATCAAATAACTACAACATTTTTATTAGAGTTACCGAAAATAAAGTTCGCTTGTTATTAGAGTTCAAGGTGAAAAACTAGACTAGGCACCAAGTGACTTGTGCAGACCATTTTGGTTCTTGTCGCAATGTGATAAGGACTTTGAAAGGGTTGTAATAGAATGCCGCTATCTTTAACAAACCGTAGTTATGGTAACAGTGAAAGAGAAAGTCAATTTGGGCCGCGGCAACCGCGAAGACCAGAGTTCCTAGCTAGACACGTAAGGTGCTGATTTACATCGTTGCGTGTTCAAACTTTCCTTGCTAGTTCTACAAGTGTTTCCAGAAAATTATTGTTTTGTGTGAATGTACCAAATATTATTTTTGCGATGTTTTCAGTGCCAGACTGCGGAACTTTCATACCTTTCCCTTTATAATAAGCAACTAGACAATCTAGACATCTGTATATATTGATATATTTTTCATGTCTCGTAGTCACATATTCAATAGATTCCATTAAGAGGCCCCTTTACGCCTGGATTTTTTTCAATATTGAAGTCATTAGCTTATTTTCTTCATATTTTTTTTTTCAAAAATATGATCTAGCTATGTCTCTTTAGAACCTAAAAAGCAAAATTCCATGAAACACCATATTGCTTCATTTTTACGCAAAGTTTAGCAAGTTGTATAATTTTTATCTAGTTATACTGAAAATAAAAAAAAGAGATAAATACAGATGTCGTTCATGTAAAGACGACTAAGTTTATACACTTTTCTATGAATAAACAGTTACCGTTTCATAGAAAACAGTTTTTACCTGAAACCATTTCACAAATTTGGCGCTTTTTGAATTTCTCGCCATCTTGCACCTCTTGATGAGAGATGGGTCGGAGTGCGGTGTGGGGGTGGAAAGGAAACTTATATAAAGATATGTGCAAAGTTTCATTGAGATCACCTTAATATATAATTTTCAACAAATGATACACAACACACTTATACTTTTACTTGTTTAGTAAATTTGCATATTAATATTTTTATAATTAAGAATCTAATTGTTGGGTCGACAATGTACCATAGTTCTAGAGAGTATTCTACCAGATATTTAAGTCGTACACTGTAATGTATCTGCGATTTAGAAATAACAATCTTGTATCCAAATACAGACTAACTCCTGTAACACCTTTCTATGGAGAAAGTTAGTAATGTTAGTTATCGTAAATCTTTTTAAAAGTTACCAATACAAGAGAGAAGATATCGTTTCCAATTTAACTTTCTTTTATTTTCATATTATGTATATTAGTTCTGAAGAAGATTGTCGTAAATAAAGGTTTAGACGGAGAGTTATCTGTACCCAAACGATAGATCGCACCTGTCCGGCAAGCTCTGAAGTTACCGAAATTCAGAGGATTTTTAAGTCTAATATCCATTTAGATAAGCACATCAAAGGTATTCAAATGGGTGAAGTTTTCATTTTGTAAGTGTTCTTCTTTAACTAGAATGTTATTTATTTTTACACGTAACTTGAAACCCTATTTACCGATTCTTTTCTGTTTATAAAAATTAATTTCTCTTGATAAAAGCTAGTAATTTATCGCTAAAACATAACGAAAAAACTTTGTTTGATTTATTTGTCAAAGAAGCTTTGCTGACAAATTTATCCGATTAAATCTATATGCCAACGTTATCTTGTAACAAAATATGGTAAATTGTCTGAAATCGAAAATCTTTCACCAAAAACTAAAAATTGGTACGACAACAAGCGGAGAGAAGAGGAGCGTGTTAGGTTTACATATAAACAAAATGTGGGAGCCAAACAGAGCGGAGCGAAGAGAGGCGACCCTCAGTTGTTTTTAATAGAATATGACGACGACATACACACAGGGTAGAGCGCTATGAGTTCCCATTATAATGAACATAAAGAGTAGCAAGTGTTACGACTTCATACACGTGTACATATAGCGTAGAATTCACAACAATAATTTGCACATACTGCGCAGCAAGCGCTGCGACTTTATATTTGTAGCAAGCAATACGACTTCATAATATAGTGCACTAACAGTGTAGCAAGCGCTACGACTTTATACTATAGTGTAAATATAGCGTAGGAAGCGCTACGACTTTATTACGAAGTTTACATACAGAGAAGCAAGCACTATGACTTTATATTTGTAGCAAACACTACTACTTCATACTACAGATAAATTACAGAGTAGCAACGCTACGAATTCATAATATAGTGTATTAACAGCGTGGCAAGCGTTATAACTTAAAATTATAGTGTACATATAGTGTAGCAAACTCTACAACTTCATAATTGTAGTGTATATACAAAATTGCAAGTACTACTACCCCATACTATATTGTACATACAGCGTAGCAAGCGCTACGAATTCATAATATAGTTTACTAACAACGTAGCAAGCGTTATCACTTCATATTATTTATAGTGTACATAATAGTGTAGCAAGCGCTACAACTTCGTAATTGTAGTGTACATACAAAATTGCAAGTGCTACGACCCCATACTATATTGTACATACAGCGTAGCAAGCGCTACGACTTTATACTATATTGTAAATACAGCGTAGCCAGCGCTGCGACTTCATACTTTAGTTTACATACAGAATAGCAAGCGCTACTTCTTCATACTATAGTGTACATACAGCGTAACAAGTGCTACGACTTCATACTTGTCTCGCTTTAAGTAGACATGCTACAAAGATTTTGTATTTTAGTGGGACATTTATATTAGGGCAAGTTAGGGTATAATTTCTTTAATTTGTTGAATTTTAATTTCTTATTCACATAAAACCTAATTCTAAGAAAATTAATATTATTTTAAAAATTTCTAAAGTGTGTATTTTATTGAATATGTATTTTTTTGTTCAGAAAATAACTTCAAGAGCTTGTAAGGTCGATCCGAGACACGATCTGAACTACAGATTTACTATTGTCTTACAGATAATTACAATTAAGGGGAATAATACATAGCAGGAGCTTGATGTCATGTGATATATAAAAATATATAAAATATATCGTCACGACATGAATATCTGAAAGGGTACCAGAGGTGTTCCAAGTGTGAACTGTGAAATGCAATCCATATTCTGAACACCCGCGTTTCACCGACAATTATTATGCCCAACGTGATGAGTGGTGAGCCCTATCGCCTTATTTCGGCACAAATACACATTTTTAGGGGAATGCAGGTTTCTTTATGATGTTTTCCTTCACCGTTCAGCAAGTGGTAAGTAAGGATAAATACTATGCACATTAATTCTGAAAAACTCATTGGTGGATGCCCGACTGGAGATTGAACCTGTTTCTCAAGATTGAGAGGCCAGCGTTCTAGCCCTGAGCTACCACCGTTATATTAATGTCAATAAAATATGAATATTTGATGTAAACTTACAATCCAAGCGATGAGCGTGCCCTGAATGTTTTACCTCTAATTGAATCCATCACACCAGCCACCAGCAGGAGCAATTCCGAGAGCTCCATCCATCTGATGCCCAAATGAAATTAATGGAGTGACGGCTTCTTGATGGGTATTCGGTCGATGCTCTAAACCCCCATCTTACGCGGGTGAAGCCATGCGACGTTACTTGTCAAATAATTTATTTAAGCAAAGCATCGAAATAATGCAAAGACATTATAACCTTATGATATGATAACCTTAAAAATTAGATAAATTTCAATCAAATAAAAATATTAATGCTTATTGTTTGTACATTTATGGGAATATACAAAAAAAAATTGCTTTAGATTTTTTTACAATATTTTTCATGGCACGACCCCCTTAGTATGGAAAAATATTTCGCAAACCCCTACCCTCCGCTGTTTCTAACTTGTACTTTTGATGTAACAAATATCGAATCCAACCATCACATTGATGCCGGCCTCTAAGTGGGCCGAAATATATCTCGAAAATAGTTTAATTGTGATTTTTCTTGTATCAATTTAAATTAAATTCTCTGACCCGATTCTGTTCCGCCATGACGGTCATTACTCGTTACATTTTGTCCAAATTATAATAGATCATACATAACTTATGATCTTGAGTAATATAGGTACATATGAGTAACAGTAGGTCTACCATGAGTTTTAAACTCGTCACATGTTAGTGACTATGAAAACAGTAACGTGTATTGAGTTCAAATGGTAGGCCTACAGACATGACAGAAAAAACATTGTATTCAGACGATCGCTTGTCAAAAACGTTAATTTTAATACAATTTTATACTGAAACGCACAGTTCAGAAAACAAAAGTGATGAAAATCTTGTCACAGGTCACCCCATTACTTCGGCAAAAATAGCTTTGAACCCTAAAAATGTTGTGTACAAATCCAGTCACAAACAAAACCATCCGGGAGCAATTTACATCAGCCGGAGCCTTAGAATAGTAACTTATCTTTATTAAGTTGGACGGCAACCTTGATTTATTTACTCCAATAGGAGCAACTTTCCTGTTAATCATTCCAAAGAAGACAGAAAACAGCACTCGTCGTGAAAAATAATCCGCGAAGTAGTCTTTGCGGAGGCCTATTGGGAGCAAAGTTTGTCGATAATTTAAGTGGTTGCCCGTGAAGTGGTCTCCAGACAACAATAAACTTAACACTAAATGAATGGTTTGGAGGTCGGTTGAATCCTAATTGGGTTATATGTCAGAGTTAATACGGTTTGTGTTCGTTCTGGGTCTTTCCGGATCCGGTTTCTCCAATTTATGCTTTGTAGCTTATAGTTTTCAACTGCTCCCATTGCTCTTAACCTTTTAAAATCCGAGAGCGTAATAAAAGGATCAATCAAAATAAAAGCGCCCAAGAAACAATGGGAAATTGTCATTTTGTTAGCCTGTGTTGAAATTCCGTATTATTTACAAGGGACATGTTTTTTTTTTACATAAAGCAGAAATAGACACATTGCTACTCATTGTCACGCAAGTTTGCGTGTCAGAAAACTTTGTAATTAGGACTTTGTCACATCGGCAGAGGCGCCCTAATGAAATTTTATCTTGCTTCCACCAGTAGAGCCGGAAACAGGGGATCCTCGGCGACGTTGTAACAAAAAGTAATTGCTTGAACGTAGCTTAATCACCGAAATAGTCTGTTGATGGCCTAATTTATTTACTTAACAGAGTAAGTAAATAATTCATTAGTGAATTCTGGTAAGCTTTAACAAATAGTCAGAAACTTAATTAACCAAGTATATGGAAGTGTATTTTGTTTTTTGTGATTCGTAGGTTATAATTATATGATTTTGGATTTAGTATATTTTTTTAATTGAAAAAGGTATTTGTTTCAGCTGACGATCGCCGTTTGCTGACGGCTCGTAGAAAAATCGTGTTTGAACATAATATTTCCGCCTAAAATGTCAACAAGGTATCAAATCCGATTCACTTATTTTTGAAATTGTTTGCTTATTGCAATGTTTAATTTAATTTAATTTAATTTATTTATAAACAAAAATCCACAGCATTACAAAAAAGTTTGACATAAAAAATATTGTTTTCAGATACTGCCAATTACGGATTTAACTATGCTAAGCTAACAATGTATTACTAATAACTAGGAACTGGATAATTTTAAATTTTAAGTACAATAATGACAAAATCACAATAATTTTATATGTTAACAAGAAACTTAAATAACATGAATAATACTAAATTATAAATAATACTTAAAATATACACTAACTAAAAAGAATATAAAATTAAAAATAGACTAAATTAAATAAAAAATATTGTTTAAATCGCTGCCGCAGGGGAGGGTCCCCAGCAGGCTGGTGGCGTTACCTCGTTGGATTGCGAGGCTAATCCGCTGTCCAAGGTAGGCCCCAGCCCGCCGATCACCAGAAGCGTCGACCAGGCACGAGGAAATTTCTTGGAAAAGTCAATGTTAACTAAATTTTGTTTAGTACTCTGCCTTTTTATGTATTTTTTTTCATATTAACTCTGTCATGAATTTTTAACGTGTGTGTTGGTTTTTCTTAATTCAAGTTCATTTTATCTTTTAATACTGCTTACAACATCAGATTTCATATATTAAAAGGTTTTCATTTCACGTACTAAATCACGTAAATGCAATACCTCTTTTAGTATTTTCACGTTTTAAAACCTATGACGCCATAAAATGTCACTTTTTATGTCAAAACATTAAAAAAAATTTACGTACGTTATGGATGCAAATTAGAAAAGCACTTTATAAGATTAGAATGGTACGTTCCTAAATATCATTTTAATCAGCTAATTGTTTCGATATCAACGTTTTTACTGGGATCTTTTCTATTTTTATATAAAACGAGTACAAATTAAAATGACTACGACCACATACCCTGAGCACAAAGTATAGGGTTAATTACGGCTTCCACGGAATTTTTTTTTTTTCATTTTCCGTTTCTGAACTATTCGCAAAAGATGCCTTAGTGTCTATAAATAATACTTTAGTAAGAAATAAAACAAATGAAAAATATTCAAATATAAATCTTTTATTTCAGACTTCTTTGAATCCATAGAATATTAGTAGACTTAATAATAAATTAGTATCAAAGAAAAAAATAGAAAAATAATAATAATAGGTTTTGTATCTTGTAAATAAATATACAAGACACAAAACCCTAACAATACTAAATAATTATACAAAATTAATTATATGAGAGTAGGTCTCCATGATCACTCTCCGTGCAAAGCACCTCCGTAGTGGCGAAGTAAATCTGTCGGCTACAGTCTCCAGCCCCCCTATTCTGTATCTTAGGTTGCCAACTGGACAGGGTGCCTATCGTCGAAAACATAGATAAAAACTAAACTTTCAAAATTGCTTTTAGTGGGTATTAAACTATTTACGAACTGTGTCGTCACTTCAAGTGCTAACATACCCTTAGACAATCGGAATTCGATAGTATATCTATGTTTTTGATGATAGACACCTAGTCCAGAAGGCAACTAGAGATACATAATAGGCCCGCAGGATGTTGTTGGGACTGTAAGTTCTTACTTAGCAAGAAGTACTGCCCCAAGGGGGCTAAGGCGATATGTAAAAGTTTTAGCGTCCCTGTTACTCCATATGCGAAAAAGCTCTCAGTGCGAGAGGGACGAATTCGTGGAAAAGTAGTAAAAACTCGGTTTTTTAATAATATAAAATGTACTAAAGTTGCTATCAAAATTTCGTTTAACCAGCCCCCCTATTCTGTATCTTTAGTTGCCAACTGAACGAGGTGCCTATCATCAAAAACATAGATAAAAACTGAAATTTCAAAATTGCCTTTAGTGAGTATTGAACTATTAACAATCTGTGTCGTCACTACAAGTGCGAAAATATCCTTAGGACATCGGAATTCGATAGTATATCTATGTTTTTGATGATAGACACCCAGTACAGAAGGCAACTAGAGATACATAATAGGCCCGCAGGTCCTAGATAGCGTTAAAACACATTGCAGTCAAATGTCATTCTAAATTGTCAAACCAGAAGAATTGGTGTCGAAAGAGACCTCATTTCAATAAATATTTCTATCGAGCCGAATTTCTCCAATTGCGTTTCTGTTTTAACAGATCCCTAGAAAAAGAATTCAAAAATAATATTATATTTTATCAAAATAAAACATTATTTACTGAAGTAGATATGCAAGTTCTTAAAGTGTCGATTTTTTTTCCGTAGCGCCTTAAAGTTGAAAAAAGCATGGAAATATAAGTAAGCTACTCGTATCATAAAATTTCAAAACATCATCGTTTGATACTATTTTTAGCGATCGAATTAAAGAAAAAAAGACTAATCAACGCATTTAAAGTAATTCAATTTCCAAAAATCAAAAATATAATCAAAAGATGTTTTGAAATTGTATTGCTCACTTATATTTTCATGTTTTTTCAACTTTAACCTCCTTGGGGCAGTACTTCCTCTAAAAATATTAAAAAGTTACGATACAATCGTTTGCAAGAAACCAAACCCGCACCACCGGCTATGAAAATCCGCTAAAGCTGAAAAAAATCCACCCAACAATCGTTTTAATTGTCTCCCCGTAATTTTTCCTAGGCTTGAGATCAGTTTTACGCAGATGAAAAACGAAACAAAATTCAAAGCTTTTTATAAATAAAAACCAAAACTAACACAATAACAACATCTTTGTTTCCCAGGGTGTCTTTGACTACAACACGATTACGTCACAAATGTCATAAAAGTTTGCAAACAATTATTATATTTTCAGTGACACCGTAACTTTTGAAACACAATTCAAACAGAAAAAGTTGCTCGTTATGTTTATATTACGTGTGACCGAAATGGAGGGGGAAATTTATTAGTAACGTTATTTAACATTCGCCTTGAATTTGTACGGAAGTGCGTGTGGTGCGATCGTTAATGCTGATTATGGAGCTTATACGATACTGGTTTAAATTGAACATAGTAAGCTCGAGGGTACGAAAAATATCAGGGCGGCTATTCTGGCAACATTTGTTAAACGATATTTTTCATAGTCTTTTGTTAATCGCGTGATAAATGCCGTGTGACGATGATAATTCTACGAAGTAAAACTCTTTAAATACATGTAAAATACTTCAAGAATCCGGGCAAAAGGTTCTAAAAAGCTTGACACGTTTTTGAATAAAAATCTTCTAAAAATAACCCACTTTCGGCCTTTTCAAATTGTCGCATGTTTCAAAATTGCCGCCCAGAGATTACGCCACTGATATTTATTTATTTTATTATATTTTCTATATATTTATTTATTTGATTATATATTTCTAGCTTCTAAAGTAGCTTTTTGTATTAGTAAATTTTAGTAAAATATTATGAAATGTTACGTTACTAAATATTTTCTAAGGATCTCTGTTTCTTCCTAATTACCAAACAGTACAGCTAAGATTTCAAGGGTTCCGTAGTACCTAAATGGTACAAAAGGAACTTTTATGATAAGACTCCGTTGTCCGTCCGTCCGTAAATCCGTATGTCACAGCCTCATAACTTTCGCACCGTTAAAGACACAGACTTGAACATTTTGCACAAAAATAGCGTTAATTTGTCCACGCAAAATGATGTAAAAATTAATTGGAAGATTAGAAAACTGTTCAAAGTATTTCCAATACAAAAGAGTGAGAAAAAATGTATCTAAAAAATACAGTATGGGCATCAAATTGTAGATATTAAAGAGCTAATTGAAAAATATATACTTTTATTATATTTACTGGCAATAATTTCGAGAACTCTTTAAAAACCACAAAAAAAATTATGTCCCCCCGTATCTCCGAAACTGGTGGACCGAAAGATATGGAAAAAATGACGATTATAGGAAATTTATAGCGATTAAAAAAAAGTTGAAACCAAATAAGAAAATATGTATAATAGTACTTTGTGCTTACAAAGTGGTTAATTATTACAATTTTTAATAATAAACAATGAACAATAAAAAATTTATCAATAAATAAAATCTCAAAAAACCAATAGAAATTATTTATAATTAAATGTCAGTATCATTCAAAAAAGCAGCAATGGAATAATAAGTTTTTCCATTTAAAAATTTCCTTTTAAATGTCACAATGTCACTCAGTCTTTTAGGAATGTCCCTAAAATACTGAGGAAGTTTGTCAGTCAATAAAGCCCATTGTATAAAAAAAATACATCTTCTGATAGGAATTGATAAATGTCTATCAATTCCTTTACCTATTAGGTAATATTAGGTAGTATAATCTGGCAATCCAACCGTTTGTAATATGTCGTGGACGGACTGACAAACACACACCAATGCTCTTCTGATACCTGTTTCTGTGTTTTGCTAGAACACAAAGTCTCTCATTAAAACTACTATAACAATGCTCCTTTACACACAATCGCTATGAGAACTCATAAATTCCGTGAAAAGCGTGTAAACTTGAAATTACAAGGTTTGGGTAAAATAATGAGCATATAAAGGTCAAAAGAATCGCCTTGACCCGATTTTGCCCCACACTACACTACGCTTTTGTACATTTTAGCTTTTAAGGTGTAGTAAGTAATTAAGGTGACCAACCAACCAACCTTTACAAGTGAAAATATGATTGTAGCATCTTAATGAGGCTGATCTGAGTTAACTTTGCACATTCACAATAAAAACAATATAACCCAGTAAACATTCAAACTTATTATATACATATTCCAACAGAAAAGAAAAGCCGGCCAAGTGCGAGTCAGACTCGCGCACGAAGGGTTCCGTACCATTATCTATGAAAACGGCAAAAATAACATGTATGTTGTATGGGAGCCCCCTTAAATATTTATCTTATTCTGTTTTTAGTATTTGTTGTTACAGCGGCAACAGATATACATCATCTGTGAAAATTTCAACTATCTAACTATCACGGTTCATGAGATACAGCCTGGTGACAGACGGACAGCGGAGTTTTAGTAATAGGGTTATCATTTGGGTGCGAAACCCTAAAATCACAATTTTACTAATTTGTTTCAGTAATGCAGTCTTTTTCACGCTATGAGTATTCCTATGGCATCGGCAATGAGACCGTTTTCAGTAATAACATTTTTCCTATAATAACATGTGAGTTTTAAAAACAAAAGGATAGGTACTTCAACGTGACCGACGATGTAAAGCCGTTGCGGAAGATGCAATTCGATACCAATACACTTTTTGACATCTAAGTCACTAAGGAACTCGTAAATTATATATGCGTGAAACTATCAAAAACACGTCAAGGACATTTAGGCCCACTTGCAGCATGATCGAGAAAAAATCCTTAACCCTCGGGTTAACTAACCCAAGGGAAGAGTTAACTAACCCGACATTTCATTAGTCCTATTGCACCATGAAAATATCGAAGAAATTTGACATTTATTAAGAATGTTACCATAAAGTAATTAGTTGCAACCAATGAGGTATAGTATCTACATAATGTCATTGGAAATAACACAATTTAAGTCAAACTGGTAACATTACTTCGCTAACCCGAGTTTAACTCGAGGTGAGAGTCGGGTTAAATTCTGATAGCTTTTTCATAGTTTAACCCTAGATTAACCCGAGATTTGATTGCTGCAAGAGAGCTTTTTCTTAACCCTCTATTTTCTGACTTAACCCGAGTTAAAGTCGAGTTAAGAACATGCTGCAAGTGGGCCTTTAGGATTAAACATTTAAGCTCGCGACGTACGCTCCTGCTACTTCTCACTCTTTCACTCAGTGCTGTGCTATGGGTTAGAGCTCTAGGGAGACGCAGCCGAGTCTGAACGCCCTTTTAAGTTGTCCACTTCCTAGTTAAGATCGAGTTATGTACGGACTAAAATAGTTCTTATGCTCTTGTGTGAAAGACAATTGATAAGTTTGTAACGGCTATTTAACTTTGTATTTTTTTGTTATCTCCATCTCCATGGTTAAAAAGAGCAACAATGGACGTTTGCTCATATTGTCATAAGTAAGTAAGTATCTATAAAGATACCTATCTAGTTACGTTTGTGTGTATTCCATTATTTTACGAATTTGTCGCAAAGCATTTCGATATCATAAGGCATTATCAATATTTATTTAGACTACCTGTAAATCTAATTTTCTATATGCTTGCATAAGACGGGAATGACGGTGTACGTAAAAACCCTTACAGGTTTCTGATACACCTTATTATTGTAAAGTATGTATTTCTTTGGTTATTAAATAAATAAATAAATAAAAAGAGCCGTCAGGATCCTTTCTCGTGCTGCGATAGATGCGCACGCAAAACCACTTTTTATAAAATTAAAGATAATGACACTGATATCACACTACATTTTTCAAGTTTCCGTTTTTGTAAGGAACAACCCTGACCTGTTCCCGTCGAAAGCAGGTTCTCAGTCGTACATAACCAGGCACTCGAATAAACCCAAAATACCACTAGTTAAACTGACGAAGTCAACTAGGTCTGTTTATGTAGCAGGTCCAAAAATTTATAATTCTCTCCCTACCGACATTAAATCTATAACTGAAAAACCACAATTCGAAACAAAGCTGAAGACATGGCTCACACTAAATGCCTTTTACAACATGAAAGACTTTTATGATATTAATTTTAAGACCGCATTGTAATATTTCCTATTTGACCTTATCTGACATTTAATTTTCTAATAAATCACACTGTATTATTATTATATCAATTGTAATTGTATACCGCATAATTGTATTGTTTGAAATGACTTGTAAATGTTTTTGTATTTTACCAATAAATAAGTATGAGTATGAGTAGGATTAATAAAATGAATTTAAAAAATCTGAAAGCCGCGTTGTGACACCAAAGACACATTATTTATTGTACACACACATAGAAACATGGATACATATTATATTTAATTTGAAACAATTTGCACATTTGCGTGCTTATCTCTAAGAAGAGATTTCTTCCAGCTGTAAAAGACTGAAGATGATTAATGTCATAACGACCATTAGATAATTTGCATAGACACTGTACTGGAGGGGGGAAACCTTTATGATTTCAGAAAAACTGGTTGAGCTAACAAAGAGCTTCGGTTGACTTGATTCGGAAATATGTATGTAAGGAGGCTAAACCGGAGGCAATCCGGCGCGGTGACCGACGTCCCTTTGGGATAAAATGGAAAATACAGACGTGAACCAGCAATGAATTTTGTTTATGAACTAGTAGTGAGTATAATTAAGTTAAAAAAGGTACTTAAATTAAAACTAAATAATCCTAGAAATAAATATATTACAAACTAAACTAAATAAAAATATATTTACAACTTGACTTTCATTTCACGAGCAAACAGAAGTAAAAGACGCGGTATCAGCTCACAATTATAAATATACCTGTGTATAAACAAAAAAACATTAGTAAAAAAAAATATATAAAAAATACCAGAAAACCACGAAAATAGTTATTTAAATAGTTAAAAAATAAAATATACTCGCACTTACAGTGTTTTCGTTATGAATACATGTATAGTATAATATTCTGCGTGATAGTATCTTCCTCATATTATCTACTTTTGTCTAAAAGTTTTAATGAATACGTGTATTCCTGGAAAATTTGTAAAAGCTCCATCAAAGGGAAGCCTACTGTGACTCCGTCCATTATTGAACTGTTTTGATTAAGTTTCCTTACTTCCAGCTTTTCCAACCACCCACTAATCACGTTTCCGGTTCACTTGCTTTACTGAAAAGTCTGAAAACAACCCGCGCCACCGCAATACTTTGCCGTCGACGAGGCGATGAAATTACTTTTGGACCCATGGATCTGTTGATTTGTTGTTCGCTTTGCCAAAAAATAACAAATGTACTAAAAAGTCTGATGAACATAATAGTAGTTTATGCTACAAGGGCGCAAAGGAATAAATTACGAGGACGATTTAAAACACGAGCGTAGCGAGTGTTTTAAAAGTAACCGAGTAATTTATTGCTTTTACGCACGTGTATCATACTACGTTTTTCAATGCATAGTGTGAGGAAATGAAAACAAATATAATCTTGTGAACTTTAAATTATGATTGGCTCAAAAGGATTGTATCCAGAGCCGTTAAACAGTGGAAAAAAAGTATAACATCTATGGTACACAAGAAAGGCTGCAGGTTAGCCAACCATTGCAAACAAAAAAAAAAAAAAATAATAATAAAGCCCTAGGGCAAAATAATCGACTTTCTGTTCGGTTTTGATGCATAAAAAGTGGGCCTTTACGAGCACATGCATTGAAAAACCTCTTTAAACCTTCCTTTTGATATAGATATGTAAAGCCTGACCAGGAAAATAAAAAACCTGCTCTAGGGGCGCCACATTTGCTTTTATGATTGCAACACTCATGTTTACACACACATATTAAAAACATAATCACACTTTGACAGCACACACGCACACACACGGAAAAATAACAGTACACTTTGACAGCAATCGAAATAATGACGTTTCAAAGTTGAGGTAGCCAGTAGAAGAAATAAGTTCTATTGGTTTTCCGCAATATGGCGAGGTTTTTTATTTCCCTGGTCAGGCTTTAACTAATAATATCACGAAAATTTTCTTTTGGTATGGCTTGATGTGCTCCGTATACTATTTATGAACATGGGGATGATCTACCAGTACGTCACGAATAGAACACAATTAAGGTCTTCCTATAGTTTCCTCTAAAAAGTAGTATAAACGAGGCAGCGGCGTCACTGGTGCGAGGATTTCCTACCAACCTGCCTGCCCAGCGTATATAACTATGGGCATTTTTTCCAAAAAGACCGCCAAGAGTGGCGAAATCTTGGAAAAGCCTTTGTCCAACAGTGGATGAATCAGGCCGATGGATGGATGGATAGACTATTGTGCGTATGCCATACAAGTGTTTAGTTAGATTTTCTTTAAAAATAAATATATTTAAATCATTGGTATAAATATATATCAATATCAAATTTAAATTTAAATCGTTTATATTGTTAAGTAAGTACATAATACACTTTTTACGAGTCAAATTTATCTTATAAAAATATATTTAATAAAATAATAAATGTACATGAACTAAATGAAAGGTTTATTTGTGTCGCAATATATATACGATTCAAATGATAGGTAAAATCTATAATTATTCAAGATGAAATCTAATCAACCGCCGAAACCCATACCGGATAACCGGCCAGTGACCAGGAACAAGGTTCAATGATCCCTTTTTTCGACATCACCAACCGAGCCTCCAACACGAATCCAGGCGGCTGACCAAATCCCTCCCTATAACTACATACTAATAGGTTACATATATAAATTCATGCCTGCCTCCGCCCTGTTGCATACTAAAAATTATACTGTACAAATTACTCATATCTACTTAACTAAGGGATAGGAAAATATAAGACAGCAGGAATTTACGGTAATGAAAAAAATTAATAAAAATATATCTTTGTCTACCTGTCTCATATAGTCTATATCCTTTTACAGTCGGTAATTAATTAATGTTAACTCCTTACCTTAGAGGAATCATAAGTTAGGGAAATTATACTACTTACTTTAATTATAAACTACTATCATGACAAATACACATATATACATACATATTTGTACAATAAATTATCCCTTTAAGAGGTAGTATCATTAAATTTAGATACTTATTATTTGTTTATCATTTTCTTTAATTTAGATCCTTATTCTGGATACCAGAAACTTCTGACCAGATATTGGGTCACTTCTAAATGTATCAGCTTTCCTCGTTTAATTTCATAAGAGTCAAAATGTGTGCAAAGGGAACTCCAGGGACTTAACACAAACTCGATAATCTAATCAAAACATGAGCCTTGGATCTGATTCACAGTTTGTAGTCTCTAGCACGCCCAAACAAAACTCATTGTCTGAGGATACACGTTCATACTGGATTTCAATACCAAGTTTATGTCATTTTATGTCAATAGATGCCAGTGGTTTTCTAGCTTCAAATACGTCATATAATATTTTTCTATTTGCTTGATCTTTCTCAATTTTTTTTTACTAAAACTTGTGGTTTGGACTAGTTCTATCAGCAGTTTCCGGCTTCCAGTACTTCATTTTAACACCCGGTATAACTCAGGAACAGCACTCAACGAATTTGGATGCGGTTTTCTTTATTATCACCGTAGTGACCTTTGTCAATATAGACGCTTTATAAGGAGTGTTGATAGAATAACCACCAAGCCAATAACGGGGCAAAGATTGAAAAAACGCTGGCGGTGCCGAGGACGAAAGTAACATATAATACTATAATAGTACACTGTACCAGACGAAAATTGTGAGTCGTTTGAAATGAAAATGAAACCTAAAGTTACATTTATGAGCTCGGTGCATGTTACAAAATCAAGTAATTTTGTTTCCAAATAGATAGCAAAGTTATATATAGTCCAGCACCGCGAGAAACCGCTTGTTAGCAGAATATTAGTGCACTCGCAACTTTGTCAACTACGCTGGTCGTTTCTGAGAGAAATAAAGAATGAAAGAAAGAATGAAATAAAATGGAAATTTATGGCCAAAACACATAAAAAAAGAAAAACGATAAACTTTATATCGTCACTTTTTTTCGAAATTATTGAAAAAAAAATTGTTTCCATACGAACTGGACTAGTTCAAATACAATTCCTAGTATAGGTAGTACGGGAGTAAAGATTTTTTTTCTTAATTCACCTAAAGGGTTATTAAGCATTGTTCCTGACCACTAACCAAGTCTCCAGTATGAATTCGGGCGGTCGATTAAACTTCACCTTATATACAGGAAATCCAAATTCCTAACTACTTTGTTCTTGGAGATAGACCCCGTAACAAAAATGATCTAAAACTTTGACCTCCCCCCACTTCTTTATTTTTGAAGATAAAAAAAGTATGTTTATACTGTACTCAATGAGCTCTAGTTAATGATACCTGATATTTCAGGGTAAGAAAATAAATTGTTTCGGCTTTCATATAAAAATTTAATATATATACAATATTCGGTTTTGGGTCAATATTTACACAACATATCAAAGTCTTAGGTCTCTATCTAGTCTACAAGCTAGAGACACGTGACATACGAACGGACAGACAGACGAAAAGATATACAGGAGAGTGCTTCCTTTTTCCTTCTGGGTACAGAACCCTAAGAATAATTGAAATGCGGCCACAGGTAACTTTATACAATATATTGTGCTCAGTATTTCTGACACAGCACCCTCCCTGTGCTATCTTTTCAATAAAATTTATTATTCTAGAACCAACTCTCTTCATTTTGTTATCAACTCTATCTATGGAAGTTCTCTCTTACACGCAGATCTAAACAAATATTTAAGTTTAAGAGGCTGCACAATGGTAAAACTCAGTCCCGCTCTAACACTTTTGCTTTTTAACTGTCTATCCGCGCACGCAAAACTTCAGTTATTTTGAATTTTAAATATTATCGGTGTAACTACAAAACGCTGTTTAACTTTAGACAGTGTTTGAATCTGTTGCTGTCACTCTTTTACAATATGAAAGAAAAGGCGACAACAACAGATTTAAACACTGTCTAAAGTTAAACACCGTTTTGTAGTAACATGGAATTTCTTTATGTTCTAAGATGTTTTTTTTTTCTAGTAAGTATCTGCGTGTGTTGGTTTCGTTTCAATCGATTTTGAAATATGGAAACTGAATCGGTTTTTTCGGGAAATTCATGCTTTTCTAAAAGCGTTATTATTAAAAGAAGATTGCAAGTATGTTTATTTATAAAGTGTAATTAATAATTGACTTGAGACAAAAAAAATGTTATATATATTTTTTTAATTTTTACCATCTACATTGAAGGAACTGAATCCAATGCAAAACTGATGTTTAGCATCGAGCCCCTTAAGCATTAAATTGAGATATTAGCAACACTGGGCACATAAGCTAAGTCACTGAGTCTGAAGGGTACGATGGCTAAGTGTCATGCTTATATTATTTATTTATTTTTTGTTATAATTGTTTATTGTAGTAAACTAATAATTAATACCTGAGCTTTTGAAAAATTTGAGAACACTCACTGGTCATTAATCATTAATGCCACCGAAGTATTTGAAACGAAGTTTTTGATTTTAAATAACTATCCATCAGAAAATCCCTTGTCATTATTTATTCTCTCTAGCACATGATTTACTCATTGATATGACATAGCGACTGATCTCAACCCGCATGAGCAGTCAAGTGGCTGTCAAACCTACGTCTTTACTTGCGTCACTTAAAAATGTTCAAGTGAAGGGATGGGAATAGTTTGGGAACTCTTGTTCAGATAAACAACTAGAGATGTCACGAACATGAGTTACTGAACCGTACCGAATAAGGAACATTATTTGTTTCCGCACTTACCGAACCGCATGTTTGGTCGAATAATTCGGTTTATTTTGCGAGCGCGTTCATATAAAACAAAACTCTCAAATAGTTAAATCGCTGAATCTGAAATCATCTGATGATTTACCTAATATCACTTTTTGTCATCTGCAAAATGAATCAATTTATGAAGATAATGTGATTAGCCCACAGTAGCCTTTTTAGATCTCCAGGTTTGTAGAAGCCAGGCGGGCAACCGACGCGATAACAGCATTCGCCTGCTGTACTCCTTAAATATTCCGTCAATCTCGCAAAACAAATATTTTTCTTTTAAAATTTGATTTTGTGTCAAGTGCTCAGTGAACAGTTTCAAGATGAGTGCACGTGAGAGGTCGCTAATTTAGACATATTTTGACGAAAATGAAGCTTACAAAATTTTGTTTAAGCTAACGTTTATTTTTATTTCACACTTTGTATCAAAGTAAATTTTTTTGATTACTTGATTAATAATTAAACTCTATTTTTAGGTCTGTACAGGCTATGGGTCTAATATAGGTAAAATATTATTTTTGTTACTAAAATATTCGTGGTTTAGTATTAGTCAGATTTCGCTTGAATAGTTTCACTGCGTTCAGTGTCTTTGAAGGCAAACAGTGCACAAATAAACAGCAAACGCGACGGTTTCCCGTTTGGCTTTAAATATTTAGCACAAAAAACATGTAAAAATATGCTGAACATGCCGAATCAGAATAGTTATGTAACGAATATTCGGCGACATCTCTATAAACAACCCGAAGCACCAAAAGCTCCAAGGTCTCACATGCTCACGACAGATGCTTTAAGAAAGCTTTGTATTTTCAAAGCCTAAAATCAGTTTCAATTCTTTATGGAATTACTTTTCAGTCCCTTCTGTGTAGAATGTTTACCTGACCTATCAAACCGTACCGACAACCGCAGTTACATAAAGAAAACGTAACAATAAACAAAAGAGAAAAGCCCCTAAGCCTCAAAGTTACGCAACAGCCTGAATGTTTCAGTAAAAAACGCGAGCTAGTGAGAGTTGGACTCGTGCATTTTGGGTTCCGTTTTGATAAATAAATTTAAGTAAATGGAAATCCTCTTAGTGAAGCCACGCCCCCTTATACGGCCATAACCAAAAACGGGACTGAGACTACAAGAGAATCAAAATAAATTAAAATAAAAATTCAAAATATTTTAGGTGTCAAATGAAGCGAGTTTTCATGCAAATTACTTTTAAATTAATATTTGTGGGATTTCAGAATCATCTAAGCCTCCAAGGCCTCTGACATGGACTCCCTATGAAAAAATTAAAACGGAACGAAAAACGAACAACGAAAATAAAAACAAAATTAACCAGCCATTAATGTGGAAGCTAAGATACTAGCCACGATCTGGACCGCGATCGTTTTTCAAAAAGTTTTGCGATAGTGAGAATTAAGTAACCCTCTTATCACATTAATCGATCGCTTATCACATTAACAAAAATGCATACTCTCAAACGGAACCCTAAAGACAAGATTAGGTATGTACTTTGTTTATTTACGGACAAAAACATAGGTTGTGTGTGCGAGTGCGGTGTGAGTTATAGTGTCATTCGAGAACAGGCTCCCGGACTATAGCTACGTTGTTAGCGTGTTAGGGACATTATCCACATGTCTGATATCTCGTCAGTTTTGAATACGGATTTGGGAACGGATAGTATCTATATTTAAATTGGAGTTTATGTTCGAAATAGGATAGAAACTACCAAGAAGGTAATTTTCAGTCTGTCGAATCAAAATTTTAAACCGTTTTATCTGTCGAATTCCATACATTTTTATCTATCTAGCTTAGTCTGTTTCTCCGGAATAGCTCCCTGGGCATACAATTTCTAAAACTCTTTTAACTTTTAACTGGACTACCGAAATAATTAATCCCTTAAATCATGATAGTCAACATTCAGACACTCCAAATAGCATCTGGTTTTATAAATTACTAGCTTTTGCCCGTGGCTTCCTCCTCGCTGATTTCGTTCGCATTTTCCCGGGATAAAAAATATTCGGCTCTTAAACTATCTCTATACAAAAAATCACGTCGATCCGTTGCTCCGTTGTTGCTGCGTGAAAGGACAAACCAACAAACAAATTTGCATTTATAATAGGGGTACGGATTTTTTCATTACATAGTCATACGACCATATTCCATTATGTTATATTATATTCAATGCATAGTGTGAGGAAATGAAAACAAATATAATCTTGTGAACTTTAAATTATAATTGGCTCAAAAGGATTGTATCCAGAGCCGTTAAACAGTGGAAAAAAAAGTATAACATCTATGGTAGACAGGAAAGGCTGCAGGTTAGCCAACCACTGCAAACAAATAAAAAATAATCGACTTTCTGTTCGGTTTTGATGCATAAAAAGTGGGCCTTTACGAGCACATGCATTGAAAAAATATATTCAGTTTTAGGCAGCGTTCCTAAGCGCCTTGATAAATGTAAAATTTAACTGTCAAAGTGAATTTTACATTTCTGACAAGGTTTATGAACGACTTCGAGCTGTTCTTTTCTACTAGGGTGGTTGTGGAATGATACCCCGGCGGCGTTTAGGAACGCTACCCTATCCTCTAGTCCAGGGCTTCCCAAACTTATTTTTACCGTGACGCCCGCCTTTGGGAGTTTGCCATTTTTTTGCGGCACCCTCCCCTTTCCTCCCCTCTCTCTGGCTAAAAGGTACCTACCGTGTGTTGTTCTAGGCTAGACACAAGTTATCAAAACAACTCCAAGTAACATTCATAATTTTATTAGAAACTAAGAGCAATAGAACCCTCCATTGAGGAACCCTGCAGTACTGATGGATTGATATTCGTGAGAAACTGAGCTTTAAAATTCAAGCTGTTGTCTTTGTTGTATTGAAGCTTAAGGCTGGAGTCACAGGACAATTCTATTAATTGTTCTTCTTCCTCTGTCGCAACGCCCGAAACGTCGCGACTCCCCCTTTGGGAAGCCCTGCTCTAGTCCTTTTAATAGATGTTTGCAAACAGATAAAATGGTTTTCATTGGAAGTCGTTACTGAGGAACTCTAAATACTAATCCTCCCTATATATAGTAAATAGAGAATCAATTATACATATATAAAATGAATCTCGAAAGATTTATCGAATCCGACATTTCATGAAAAAATGTTCCAAAATAAATGCTCTCACAAAAAATACATTGACTGAGTTTCTAATAACATTTTCTCTAAAATAAAATCTTTTACAATTCATCAGGAAAGAATAGAAAAATTGCACAATAAATTAAATTACAAAAGGAATTTTTTCCTAAAAAAATATCTGTAACAAAGTTAAGCTTTTTTATATTCGTTTTAATAAAAAAAATTATAAGTACATTTACGTCGCAGATAAACTGGTTCCGTCGGTGTAAGCTAGTGACCGTATACACCAGGCGACAGGAGGGCGGCCGGCGCCAGCGCGGTTATTGGTTGATCATGATCAGTCACTCAGTCAGTCGCCTTCTTCAAGTCTTGTTGCGCCGCCGCCGTGCACACGTCTCGCGTTCTCTGGGTACAATCGCATAAATTGCTATTCCTATACGGGTACGTTAGGTACTTATAATGATTACGTAATTGTGTTATAATTTAATATTATAGCATCGGACATATAATACAGGCACTTATAAAGCCGCTTTGGATGTTGTTATTACCTTATTGTAGTATAGGAGTAGATATATTTATTTGTGTTCATTTTTTTTCTATATTATTATTTATTATACGAATTATTCTAAAGAACTGTTGAATTTATATTTCATTTGCGTCAAGACGACGACGAAGAGCGGTTCAACTTTTTTCAAAATTTAACTTTTAAACTAGCAACAATTATCATGTTTAGTATTTTTTCCGCGAAAGTACAGATGCGCGAATCGTCCCACCATTTTCACCCGAGAGGCCATTACTCGTGGCGCTCCGCTCCCGTACAACTCTTTTGTGGGCATTTCGACAGTGTGGGCCTTTTTTCGTCGGAAGATGCCCGCCTTTTCATATACCAATGGACCCTTGAGCCCTGACACGTGATATGGTGGGACCTAAACGAGTAACGATATTTTCTTTATTTATTCACCCAAATGATAAGTAATCACTCCAACTCTCAGTTTGAAGACACCCCGGGTAAACTACGGGACTGGCTTGGTTCTTTGGGCAAAATGAGAGACAGACTTGGCCAGCCTGAAGCTTGCTCATGCTCGCTGATGCTGTCTGACACGGGTTTGGCCTCGTAGTTAGTTTCGAGTTTTAACTTATGGTGGCTACAGGAGTGCAGGCATGTTTGTCTGTCCGGTATAGCTTGTAACCAGATGCTTGTCCTTATGAGCAGCTGGCATTCATTATAGTACGGAGAGGTTCTACGTAAGAGTGGTTCTTGTACATTACTCTGCTGGGATAAAATTTTGCACGATTTAAAGCACATATCTAGTAACATTTAACTTTGTAACTTATACCGGTCGGGCTTTTATTTTTTTGTATGACTTTTCCTAGGGGCAAATTATTGCAATTTTTCAAATACCAGTCTATATCTCTGGAAGAAATCGTTTGAGAACAAAAATCATGAAGATGGCCGAAGGTGCAAACATGTGGATTGCCCTTGGAGAGGCCTATGTCCAATAAAGGACTGATATTGGCTGATGGATTGGCGAACGTACAGTCGGACATCGGGGCTTTGATCAAGTCTTTAAGTTTCCAGATGGAACCCTAAAACTGAAGTTTTATAAAAAATAAAGGCTGTACCCGAGTGTTTAGCAGTAACCGGAAAGTTTGCTGCCGAGTTCGCTTTAATTAAGAAACTTTTAGAAGTGGCCGTCTGAGAGTAGCCTCTTGTTCTGTAGATACTTTAGATTTTTAGAATCGCCCGCTGTTTATTGTTATGGAGGAATTTTATTTCAATAAAATACTTCTGGAGATACCTCGGAGACGATGGGAAGGAAATAATTAAATAAACTTATGAAAATTCTGGGTTAATTTTGTTTTTCTAAACGAGTCTACTGATTCAACTAATAAGAATTAGTACAATTAGTCAATAAATAATGTAAAACTTAAATTAAAGGTTTGATTTTCATTTGTCTTTTTTCCTTTCTACTCGAACTAGTGGAGAATTCACCACTACAATATAGTTGTACATATATGTCACAGGCAAATTGTAAAATTCGGCATTTTACAAACGGCGTCGTCAGTTTCTATAAACGCTTGCTATTTTGCACTTTGACAAATTTTCGTCCTGTAGTCATTTTATAAGTTGCTCGGCATATGGTAATTCTACTAGTCCTACTAGTCCTACTAATATTATAAATGCGAAAGTTTAGATGGATGTATGGATGGATGGATGGATGTATGCTTATTACTCCTTCACGCCATACCTACTGAATCGATTGGGCTAAAACTTTGCCCAAGTGCACTTCTAGACCTGAAATTATGACAAACGCTACTTTATACCAAATCAGTAATCAAAAAGAAGTTTGGAAACGCGGCTTGGCCTTCGGCCTCACCAAAAACGTACTATACCAGGGGATTATTTCAGTTATAAAAAATGTATTTCGTTCAGAAACGTGGCTTGGCCTTCGGCCTCAGCAGAGACACTTTAGTAGAAGATCAATTCAGAGAACAAAAAATAAACTCATTCGGGATAGCAGCTCGGCCTTTGGCTTCGCAAAAAAGACTGCCTAAAACACAGCAGAGGAATAATTCAGAAAACCAAAAACAGCGTCGAGCATAAAAGCGGCTCGGCCTTCGGCCACGCCAAACACCGCCAAAAATGGATACCGAAACATTCCTAACACGAGTCAGGTCAACTACGTACTAAAAAATGTATTTGCGTATAATATTGATAGATTCGATAGGAATATAGAAAAACATAATCAACGCTGGCTAAGGTGCGGGCAAAAGCTAGTATTATATATGTTTCAATTTCCGTGACCATTATATTATTATCGATTTTATGTCATCATGATTGATTAATATATCGTGCTTTTCAAATAATAATAATTCGTTTGAACCGAACAGTTTTAGGGACTTTCTCAATGTTACCAACCCAACATATTTTATTTTGGTCGCTCGATCAAGTGCGAGAAATAACTTTTAGTTTCGCCGCGACCAAAGAGGTTTGTTTCAAAATTTTTATTACATACGGCTCGAACACTCACGTGTGATTGTTTTTGACCGAGCTCGGTCTGTTTAATAACCGCTCCTAATAACGAACAATTGGAAGAATTAAAAGAATCAAGTGCATCCACCATCCCACCTCTTTCGACGACGCGCGACGCAGCCAGAGCCAATACGTGCAGCTCGCCGATCGGCGGCTGCCAGTGCCCGTTTTACTACGACGGTGAACGCCACGTCGTCGTCCTAAGAACGACACTCGCCTTGATAATGCCGAAATTGTATCGGTGAAACGGTTGGCATATAGTCAACAACAATCACACGTAGTGTTCGAGCCGTATGTAATAATAATTTAGTATGTCAGCTCACGCGAGTTTTAATAATATTATAGGTTTGTTTCATTCTACCATGTGGATCATATCGCCACGGCATTTATGACCGAAAGGGTGCTAGGGGTGTTTCCGAATGTGGTCTGTAGCCTTCAACACTTCTCAACCTTCAACACATACACTCTTTTCAATGAAGATTTTTACTCTCCAACGTAAAGGGGATGAGTATTATTGCATTTTTTTCAGCACTATACGCGCTTTTTAGGGCATGCAGGTTAACCTTTGCGTTTTCCTTCACCGTTCAGAAAAGCATATAACAACACTATGCACATAAATTCCGAAAAAAATATTTGTGCATCCTTCATCCGAGTCTCAAGATTGTGAGTCTAACATCGTACTGGTTTTTAAATCATGTAACATAGTTTAAGCTTTTCAAATAAACCCACGCCGGAATTTTCTAAAAAGCTTCAAATAACAACCGCCCCAGACAGATCCTTAATATTGTAGAATAGTTGACTACAAAACTTAGTTGTCGTAGCATTTATTTAAAGTTTTTTAGAGAATACAGCGACGGACATTTTTCAAAATTGTATATAGAAAGAAAGAAAGAAAAGTAATTTATTTTAAAATACCACAGACACGAGAAAAAACATACATACATACAAAATAACAAACAATACAAATTAACAAACAGTAAAAGTAAATATAACATTAAGTAAACAGTGGTAAATAAAAAGGATTACAGCTCAGCTTAATGCTGCAGTAGGGGCTACAGCGCTGGTATTCTGCTAAGCCCTGACTTAAAATTAATATTAAAACTTAATCTATACCTATGCTAGGTGGCTTATATTTAATTACACTTATAGGCAAGAAGAAGAATGTGCTCATCTCTGACTTTATTTTGTCATGTCTAGAAAAAGAGATCAGTTTTGTATGAAGTCTTAAACTCCCTTGATTCCCTTAGATCATAATTTTAACTTAACTTTTGAATAAAAGCATGCAATAAATGTGTTTCATGGTAATCTGCGCAAATTGCTGAAAAATAAGGTTTTCATATAAAAATTATGTAAATTTATGCATTACATTACAACTGTAAACACGCCCAAAAATTAACCGCAATATGGAATGCGTAATGATTATTCATACAAAGTACACACTATTAAATATTTTATGTACTACTACTATAATTAGCTTTAAAAATGATTTTTTGAACGCTCTATATATTGTTCTTATCGGAAACTCCTTGAGAAATCCTTACTGCAGTAACAATCGTTCGTGTTACATCTTATTTTGAGCTTTCCATTTGTTATATTTGAGCATAGTGTTTGTTTTCCGTCGAACCGAAGACGAGACGAGATAGCGGGAAACTGTTATTGCTGCAGCGTTTGTCTGTAGGGTAATGGTAATACATAATTATTAAACGGGAAGCTATCGGACTAGACCGTGGGTTTTAGTTTGGAACTTGCTATTGAACGATCATTGGTAAGAGCCACGTTTTGGGAATATTACCCATTTGAGTTACAGCAAAGATAAACCTAAGTTGTAATTACTACTGGGTACTTTAGTTCCGGTAATGGTAGCTAGGTATGTTAACGTTCCACTGTGTTATATCTGTCGTGGGCAGATCGTAAAGTATGAAATCGAAAATCTTTCACCAAAAGTCAAATAAAAATTAGTTCAAAAACTAAAACCCGACTACTGTAATATCACGCTCTAAAAAGTATGAAACAAGAAAATATACTCATCTCCAATTGTTATGTACAAACTATTCAAAACGTATCGTCTATTAAATAAACAACTGACACGTAACACATTTTAATGTATTTAATAAATATTTATAGTGATGTTCAGAGGATCGCCATGGTGCAGTGGTCGGGTTTTAGTTTTTGAACAAATTTTTCATTTAAATTATTTTGGGGATATAATTTCGTGATAAAGTAAACACAAAACCGCTTTACATATACATACGTATTTATTATATATATATATTTGGGAAGGATTGGAGTAAAGCTGGATTTTATAGAACTTATTCCCAGTTATCGGGTGCAGGCAAGCAAAGCCGCAAGAACACCTAACAATATATATATTTTTGAAATGTGTGATTTAAGCCCTTTCATTTGATACCCAAAACGGCATAATTAAGACCTTTTTTTGTTCATGACTTTATGTCCTCTAGAGGGTGCTATATTCAATTAATAAAACGTCACGTATCCTCTAACCAGCGGACAATCAAGACGCTTCCAACGATACCTTATTTGTCAAATTATGATAAGTAGTTTAGAAGTTATGAGGGAACAGATGAACATTCATACATACATACATACATACATACCGGTCAAAATCATAACCCTCCTTTTTGCTTCGCCGTAGTCGGGTAAAATAGGTGTGACGTAAATAAATTGTAAATAAATTTGGGGAGCCGACCGAAGCGGAGCAGAGCGAGGCGACCCCCCCAAGGTTTTGCAGAAATATGCTTTGGGCAGATCATGATTTGCCCAATTCTACGATCTGCCAACGACATATCTATTCTATTGGTTCCAAAATACTGATTTCTCGATATACGTAAATACTCGTGAACAAAAGTGATAATTTCTTGATAATTTAAATCTCAAGCATCTACATAGGTATTTCAGATACCAATTTCGATGTGCAGTTTGTGATGTGATTTATATCTCACTCAAACGTGAGTCCCAGAGGCTTAGAAGTAAGTAGAATGTTGTTTTGAATCTAAAATATGCGTTTTATTAACCAAGCCACACAAACTTTTTATTATATTCCATTGTTCATCAAACATCCAAAATATTTTTCCTGGAAACCCTATGCATTTTGATTTATGGCGCGGACAATAAGACTCCCGTGAGAATGAGAATTTATATTCCGTAAATTTTTGCTTAGCATAAAATGTTTTGCTGAGACCTTGACCGCACCCGTTGGAGCAATGCAAAACATCCCTTTTCTGAAAATGACACACTCTGCCCTCGTCAACTCATTGGTTCGTTACGAAGCAATGGGGTTAATGGTTTTGAAAGACTGCCCATGATACCGTGAGTTCCGAAACCGGTCTTCCACTCTTCCACGTCAAGAGATTCAGTGTAAACATTGATAATTGTTATTTAACGCAACCGTCCGTCCCGTGCGCCCGCCCGCTTCCCACGCCACCACCCCGCCCGGGAGCTTATTCAGATACCTTAGTATTGAAATACGATACAGGGTCTAAAGTAGGCTTTTGGGGATATTTCCATGCCAATATAACTTCAAACTGAACAGGAAAACCTATGACTGGCTTTGTCTGTTCAAACGATAAATATACCGGAAAAAATACCTTTATAAACTTGACATTTATCAAAAAGTGTAGTTTTTATCATTATACATGTCGTCGGCACATCGTAGAATTGGGAATATCATGATCTGCCTGGGTAGATCATATTTCTGTTAAAACTAGGAGGGTAGCCTCGCTCCGCTCGTCATTGCACCTATTTTTGTGAAAGATAAGATTTTAAATTTACACGGTCATTATAATAGTAGTTTATGCCACAAGGGCGCAAAGGAATAAATTACGAGGACGATTTAAAACACGAGCGTAGCGAGTGTTTTAAACGTAACCGAGTAATTTATTGCTTTTACGCCCGTGTATCATACTACATTTTTCAATGCATAGTGTGAGGAAATGAAAACAAATATAATCTTGTGAACTTTAAATTATAATTGGCTCAAAAGGACTGTATCCATAGCCGTTAAACGGTGTAAAAAAAGAATAACGTCTATGGTACACAGGAAAGGCTGCAGGTTAGCCAACCATTGTAAATAAATTAAAAAAATAATAATATTAAAGCCCTAGGGCAAAATAATCGACTTTCTGTTCGGTTTTGATGCATAAAAAGTGGGCCTTTACGAGCACATGCATTGAAAACATTACTAGGAGTACGGGACTCACTTCTGCCGAAAATTCGGGAAAATATAAAAACCAAACATGGTGAGTCCCAAACTCCTAATAATGTTTTTGTGAAAGATTTTCGATTTCATACTTTAGGATCTGCCCACGACATACACATCAAAATGGATCTGTGTGAGTTCATAATTTTATTTATTTATTTACTTTAATTAAAACGGACAAACCAATTACAATAATTAAAGATAGTAACATTAAATATTAAAGAAAACTTATTTGTTTTTTATTTAGTTTAAATTATATATATATCTATAAAAACACATTATCACAATGATTACTTCCAGATATATTTCGACTTTTGATGTCGGCCTCAGTGGAATTAGTTAAAATAAATATGATATGTTACAAATGTCATAAAATGGAGTAGATGATTGACAGACAAATGAAGTAAAAGACAAAAGGAAAAAAATATATATATAAGTGTGGGGATGGGTAGATGATCATTTATCTTTGTCTGTTAAGACCCGGACCGTAATGGGCACCAAGCGACCAATTTGTCTTAACAGACAAAGATAAATGATCATCTACCCATCCCCACACTTATATTTAAAAACCTACCTACTCAATACACATATACACTTTTTTTTTTTCCTTTTGTCTTTTACTTCATTTGTCTGTCAATCATCTACTCCATTTTATGACATTTGTAACATATTATATTTATTTTAACTAATTCCACTGAGGCCGACATCAAAAATCGAAATATATCTGGAAGTAATCATTTTTATAGATATATATAAAGATAGTAACACAAACACAAAACGGTACAATCAACTTAAATAAATAGGAATAACACATAAAGTCAGAAACAGTCCCTCTCACAAAAACACAAACACTCTGACACTATTTTCTGCCATCCATCAGCATCATAATAATAATAACAACTACTTAGACCATTTTATATATGTCATGCTGCTTACGATCACCTTATTTAAAAAAAGCTCGTAATAACCTGTGACAAAAACCCACACCATTTATAGTAGAAGCCTTCATCTTTGTGAGTTATTTCAGAATCCGCATCCCGGGGCAGCGTCTGTTTTCAGCACGCCTCGCTAACCGTGAACTTTGAGCTCCGAGCAAGTATGCTAAACGACCCTTTGGAATCTCACGAAATTAATTTAATGATTCTGAACTCGTATCATAATAACAACATTGTCTGTTTGTTTTATCAATATTAAGTTTGGTAAGCAAAACTTATGTTGGATAAATTTTGTTTTCAGTATTTGTTGTGAGAATGGAAAATATAGTCCCTGTTAGTCATATCTTTTACACACTTAAGGCCAATGTATTCATAGAAATTTGTCCTGCTCCACCGCTTTTATTTTAGAGTTTTCTATCCTGCTTGCTCAGTGGAAGCGGGCCGATCAGAAAACTCGCGATTACATGTATTTTGGAATTAGAGGGATGGGTTTTTAATGTGACATATCATATTTTTTACGAAGTTTACTTTGTTATAAATTGTATTGTTCAATTCCTAATATAGTTATGAGTTCAAATGAAATTATATTGAGATGATTTAGGCTTATCTTTGCGATTTTATTGGTTGCAGGAAAATGCAATTAATCGTGTATCGAACGGCCGAAATAATAGGTCTTTACATATGAAATTGCCGAAATTTTCTTACAGGTTCATGAGTTCATAATTCCTGTAATTCCATACCTATTACCATTATTTGTTTTTTGTTTGAAAGTTAATTTTAAGGTTCAAGGTTTTTTCATTTACGTATTAAATTTTGTTTTTATTTTCAGATTGATAACCAAAATTAAAATTTCAAAAACCGTTCTTTCTAAATGCCATCCGTTTGTATGATAAGATTCGTAATAATTTTTTACAACTGATACTTTTCAACAATTCAATTAATGTTGCTGTTAGCCTAGTGTTGTCTCATTCATACACAAAAGAAATAACATAATTTGGATTTTTCATTCCTAAAAAAATGCAAAAATGTTCTCTATCAAAAAATGCAAAAATGACCTAATATTAAGATCAAGGAGTGAAACATGACATTCACTGTGTTACTACAAAACGGTGTTTAACTTTAGACAGTGTTTAAATCTGTCTTTGTCGCCTTTTGTTTCATATCGTAAAAAAGTGACAGCAACAGATTTAAACACTGTCTAAAGTTAAACACCGTTTTGTAGTAACACCGTCATTGTTTAAAAATTTAAATAGTCTACTAAACTAGACAGTTCCATATTCCATGGAACAAATAAAGCGGTTCAATTAACCAAAGCTTCCCGAAACTTTGAATTAAGACCAATTAATCGAAAACTGCATAAGTTCTGCTCGTGCAAAGTTTAAATTCTACATAGTTTGCTTTAATGAACGAAACTTAAGGTAAATCAACATCGTCGGTTTTAAAGATATGATCTTTACTTATTTGAAAGCGAGCATATTAAATAACTTTAAAGTTGGAAAAGTTGATTATAATTAAAGGTAATTTGCGTGGTTTCCTTTTAAATGAGGGTTCTGATTAATGCAAGCTTTTTATTAGTTTACGCTGTTTTGCGAGCGTCGCTTTATGTATAGTCCTTCAAATTAATTTATTTTAGAGGTTTTGAATAGCTGCTTCAAATAGGTACCTATACGTCACATAATATTTTTCTACTCAGCTGATGACAACCCCACTGAGGGGTCGAAATATATCGCCCAAAACCATTTAATTAAGTGTATATTTATGTAAGCATATTTATGTAAAATACAATATACAAAAAATAAAAAGCCCTTAAACGGTATTTTATATAAAATAGTAGTTTACGCTACAAGGGCATAAAGGAATAAATTACGAGGACGATTTAAAACACGAGCGTAGCGAGGGTTTTAAACGTAACCGAGTAATTTATTGCTCTTACGCCCGTGTATCATACTACGTTTTTCAATGCATAGTGTGAGGAAATAAAACAAATATAATATTGTGAACTTTAAATTATGATTGGCTCAAAAGGACTGTATCCAGAGCCGTTAAACAGTGAAAAAAAAGTATAAGGTTAGCCAACTTCTCGTAAATAAATTAAAAAAATAATAATAATAAAGCCCTAGGGCAAAATAATCGACTCTCTGTTCGGTTTTGATGCATAAAAAGTGGGCCTTTACGAGCACTTGCATTGAAAAATATTTTTCAATAATACAGTCCCTAGGGCTTTATTATTTTTTTTTTTTTAATTTATTTACAATGATTGGCTAACTTGCAGGCTTTCCTGTGTACAATAAATGTTATACTTTTTTTCCACCGTTTAACGGCTTTGGATACAGTCCTTTTGAACCAATTATAATTTAAAGTTCACAAGATTATATTTGTTTTATTTCCTCACACTATGCATTGAAAAACGTAGTATGATACACGGGCGTAAGAGCAATAAATTACTCGGTTACGTTCAAAACACTCGCTACGCTCGTGTTTTAAATCGTCCTCGTAATTTATTCCTTTGCGCCCTTGTAGCATAAACTACTATTATTAACATAAAAAATAAATCATATTTCACCTAAATTTCGGTCAATATCAGACAAAAGGTAGCACTGAATCAGTATGGATAGTTCGTGATCCAAGTTTTGCAGCAGCAAGATTTACGGAACAGCAATAAAGTTTTATTAAAAATACTCAATGGATACCTTTTCCCAACTTTTGATACAAAGTTGCAAAATTGAAATTGTTTTCTGCTGTAATATCACCTTTTAGGATTCTTTTAAGATTTAAGAGTCATAAGTAAAAATCAATAAGAATAATACGTAAACTTTAGGTTTCCATCAAAATACCGACGCTCATGTAGCATCGGTATCTATTTGTTGTTTAACTAGTAGTTCGCACCGAACTGTGAACTTTCGATTCGATCTTGACCGTTTTGGATCATGTTCGAACTTAAAAAATATTTTTGTCTCATTTACTCGCCTATCAGGTGGTAGAGCTGATGCCGGGCTCGACTGTGGAGGTACCACCATCTTACTTGGAGACCCCCCTCGAAGTAGTTCGAGGGAGAGTAAGAGGACAGCTCACAGGCAAAACACCAGGAGGCCCACCATGCCTGGGACCGATGAATGGCGGTATATCCATCCCTAATAGCCGGGCCTTAAATAGAACAGTCTGTTAACGGGCAGCGGCGTCACTGGTGCGAGGGTTCCGGCACCGCGCTCACCAACCCGCCTGCCCATCGTGTGTGAGTATGGGCAATTCTTCCAGGATGACCGCCAGGAGTGGTAAAGTCCTGGAAAAGCTTATGTCCAGCAGTGGACGAACTAGGCTGATGGATGACTCGCCTATCAAATTCCATGTCGTTCCGATCAACGGTAGAGTTATTGCCGGGCAACGGCAACGGCAAATACATACAAACGCCAGATTGCTCACGTAGACTCGGAGAACTTCGTTCGCTTCGCTCACTCGTTCGAAACCGGCTTGACTGGATAAGCTAACGCATTTAATTATGTGCAGAGTTACCCTCGACATTTCGAAACTTTTGAGATCACTTCACCCATACACTCTACATACATAATATGTAAGAACTTCAATGTGGATGTGTAAATTGGTCAACTAGCACTGAGCGATGGTGAAACTTGATCGATACGGACTTTTATTAAGGCGATTACCGTCGCCAAATTAGCAGCTCGATGTTTGTTTGTAAGTTTATCGACGGAAACGACATTGAAATAACGTTCATATCAGCGCGCAATGCGTGGTGGCTGTTACGACGCTCGCTGCGTCCTTGATAGGGCAAAATAGGAGAAAATAATACTTTTCACATGGACGCGATTGTTCGATTGAATAATTCTATCAAGTTTATCAAGTTTATCAAGTTTATCTATTTATCGAAGCATAAATGAATTAAATCGCCTAAGCCGCTTAGGAGCAGTAGGGAATTCAAGCCAAAAAACACCATTCAGTTACAACAATTATTCATATAGAAGTTTTGATGGTACGAAAAAGAAAAATGTTTCATATGTTGTCTTAGAGTTGATAATCCATAATACATTTTTTCAATATTTTTGGTTTGGCCATAAAAGAAAAGTAGGCTTTAGAAAGTACCCATTTGGCGGTATTAAGGGCCTTAATGATGAATGATACTTTTTATGAATTTTAACACTTCTGATTTATGTGTTTATTATTTGAACGCAGTAAACAAAACCATTAGCAAACGTTTTATATGTTGTTTTGTGACCTCAACGATTGTTTAAAAAACTTTCAATTTAGTGAACCTGATCATTATTCTACACGCGGTGTAAAACTAAAATGGTGACACGTTTCGACAGCTTCCACGTGACTAGAAAATTGAGTCGTCCTGTGTACAGGCCACAAGGCCCTACCACACCCTGCTGGGGGTTTGGGGAGGCCACTTCAGACCCACTTGAGCACCCTACAAACGTTCCTTTCCTTATCCGATTTGAAGAACATCCCTTATTTCCGACTTTTTCTTATTTGTTCGCTGAAAATGATGTTTGATTTCTTAGAATACAGTCATACAATGTCAGTGGTCTCCAGTTATAATTATTTAATACGAAAATGTTTTTATTTAGTACATAATGAATGGCTTCGTAAAGCTTTGCCTCACATTGAACAGTGATGAAAAGAAGGTATATATTCATGAAAAAGACGGACAAGTGTCAATAGGGCTCGCGCTGTGATCGTTCCGTACCGTAATTAAATTAAAAGTGACATAAATACCACAAAATATATATATAGGTATATGTCAAGCAATGCGACCAAAAAATATATATTTAAAAAAATCGCTTAGTATAAAATTTTCCTATAAGATTTAGGTCAGCGTATACTTAATAAGTGAGTCAATAAATATCAAAATAACATAATTTGAAAAGCTTTTTATTGCTTTGACTTAGAATTTACGGGACTATGAGGCTGTATAACTATTAGTATGTCTAAAAAACTTAACGGTATAAAACTCTACAGGATTTATGTTATTATTTCCTGAGGTATACGAAGTCCTAAAAAACTGACCAACTAGTCGTCGATCTAAAGACACCTTTATCTATTAAAACCTTCATTATACGGATACCTGGTAGTCGGTCGCTTAGATGGAACTTGCAGTATTTATTCATGAGGTCCTGAGTGGAGTCCCTTAGAGCTCGCTAAACAGCTCGCATTACAGACTCTATTACCTCCTCTTATGACGTATTTGTGTGAGGCAGGATTACGTTCCCTTAGGGCCCTGCCCGATGTAAATTCAAATTGTTCTTGTATATCACGATATTCTATTCTGTAGCCGCCACTCTATAAGGGACAGGCTACATGCAATTATGTTGCTTGTCATAGTTCTCTATGAATAATAGGTTCGGCCATCAGCCTATAGTTAGCTCAATGAGCAGACATGCCCTCAATTGTTATTACGGGCGTAATAAATAAAATATTGAATCTAAAATATTTTTTCAATGCAAGTGCTCGTAAAGGCCCACTTTTTATGCATCAAAACCGAACAGAAAGTCGATTATTTTGCCCTAGGGCTTTATTATTATTATTTTTTTTTATTTATTTACATTGGTTGGCTAACCTGCAGCCTTTCCTGTGTACCATAAATGTTATACTTTTTTTCCACTGTTTAACGGCTCTGGATACAGTCCTTTTGAGCCAGTCACAATTTAAAGTTCACAAGATTATATTTGTTTTATTTCCGCACACTATGCATTGAAAAACGTAGTATGATACACGGGCGTAAGAGCAGTAAATTACTCGGTTACGTTTAAAACACTCGCTACGCTCGTGTTTTAAATCGTCCTCGTAATTTATTCCTCTTCGCCCTTATAGCATAAACTACTATTATGTTGATCATGTACAAAATTGCATTATAAAAAATATAATAACTACATATGTATTGATGGCGTTTTGCTGTTTCCGACTTACTTACACTACTTTTGTATCATTTCACAAATTAAGGTCGTCAAAACGTTTTTAAAGTGTAAGTATATAAAAAAAACCAGCCAAGTGTAAGTTAGAGTCGCGTACCTAAGATTCCATATTGTGGATGATAAATTTAATTTTGTCTTTTTTTTTTAATTTTCTTTACGGCATTATTTTTGCTGTTATCTTGCATCATTGCAGGCGTAGTAGCACAGTATTTAATCGCGCGCGATGCCACTTAGTTAAATTACAAGTGCGAGGAGCGTGACACGATGTTTTTGCGATTAAACAGTAGGTTACGCTCCTTGCACTTCAACTAGTGGCGTCGCGCGCGATTAAACACTGCTACAGGCCGTGAGTGAGCTATATTTTCCGACCACTAAAATGTTGTTTATATGAACGAAAACGAGGTCAAAAACTTGTTAACCGTTAAAATTATACCATTCGTATACGTTACCAAGCCCTAAAATAAATAAAGAATATATTAGTTATAGAAAACATTAAAAACTTATATCTGTTAACACTGTTTTCTATGTATTTATGTATATATGTATTAGGTCACTCCAACCGCAACATAATGGTTAACCATATCGTAGGCTGACCGAGGCTGTCCTAGACTGCCATTTGGATAAATATTATATGACTTACTAAAAAGTAGCCAACTCTCTCCTTGAACATTAAGGAGAATTATAAAGTGCGGGAGGGATAGAGTATATTAAAAGATGCAAGAGCACTTCAGAAAGAGTACAGTACATCTTTTGAGCGCTACGCAACAGAAAAGCGTCACGGAAACTCAGCTTCAGACGATGCATAATTATCGTAAACATAGGATCATAATGTCTTTCTCAGTTTGAGGGTTCCCAAAAGCTATAGCACTTCGTAGTTTATTAAACATTCAGACGTGTAGTCTACGTCATATGCCCGTACATGTACGCATCAGTGACAGACTGTGAGCCGTTAACCTCGCCGCCGATTTAAATATGCAAGCGTTCGTATTGATTGTCTCCAAGAATAACAGCCATATAAACTGGAACTCTAGGCACGACCGACACAGTTGCGGTTAAGATGAGCCATTTGGGTATTTCTGTCAGGCAGAAATTCACTGCTAATTGTGTCGACGTATAGGTTAAGTGAATCCATTTTTTTCTTAAATCCAATTTTTTATGCCGCCTTCTAACATATACATTTCAAATTTAAGCTTAATACGGATGAAAGCTATGACAGACAGCTTTAACATATTTTTACGGAACCTTGAAAAAATGGAAAGATAATTTAACTTCAATGGAGGCAGAGCTGCGCGCAAAAGGCTAAGATCTAAGATTCAATCATAACACGATGTTTACATAATTTCTCGTGAAATTTCGTATAAACGAACTCAAACAGAATTCAATGAATAATATACTCGTAATTACGTACTTTGAAATACGTACAGTCGACAAAATTCCCTCCTGTCCAGTTTCAAAACCTTGTTGCTTGCATGTGGCAACCAATGAAAGTTTATGAGAGACACTTTTTATGGCGTTTTTGGGTCCATCAGACTTCATTTGACTTCAAGTGACTACACTTGTTGGTTGTTGTTTATTAAGTTGAAGATACTGCAAACCACTGCACACAAAACTAGCTCTTAAGGTGGACAGGCGGGAATCTTGTCGACTGTACCTACATACGAGTACAATGATTTATATAATACTAAAGTACGTACCGGAAAAAATAATAAATAATAAAAGTAACTCGGTTGGGAGAGCTATAGCCGGAGCCCTGGATTGCGAGGCTCAGCCTTCTTCAAATCGGGATTTGTTTTTCTATTTTATTCTTATAAATATTGATGTGTGTTGATAAAAGTACCTATCTAGAAATAGTATCGGTGATCTTAGCATTCCGTATCCAAGGGGCACGACGGAGCCTTTCAGTCCGTCCGTCCGTATTTCACGGGTCTCTAGCTCGGACGGAGTGAGTTACAGATCTAAAATTTGGATATTTTGTGTAGACCCAAAATTAAATGTTAAATAAAAAATTCGATTAAGTTATTTTCACATTTTTATACATGAAAAAGGAAGCGAAAAATAAAATATTTTTTCTTACGCTGGCATGTCCGGTGTTATTGTCTCTAGAGCTCACTGAATAGAGTACAAATACAAGCTTTTTTTTAAAGAAATGGTGTGCCCTTAATGTTTTTGAATATTTTTATTACGAGGTCTATCCTAAAAGCTAAAACTAGCTTTTGACCTGATCTAGGTAAACGCAATAGCTGTAGCTAGCCAAACCTTGACGTAAATAACTGAAACTAGATTTAGATAGCAGAAAGTAATAACGTTTTTTTTTTGTTGAGTGCGTCCCATACTATGGAATAATTTATGGAATGGTTTAGCAATGGAATAATGTTGGAAGTATTCAAAAAGGCACAAAAAAGTAAAATAAAAACAACAAAAAAGATCAAGAGAGTGAGAAAACTGCGGCAAACGGTTATACTGCTATAACTTAGTAAACTTGTACTCTGATAATATTTGCTCGAGACAGAACTTCGTTTTTACTATTCATCTTACTTTAAATTACTCTTTTACAAAGTTACAAGAGTTTCTCTTTCAATTTATTCACTAAAATTGATACATTCACTGAGGAGCATGGACCAGAAAAGTATCTGAAGTTATCAACAAGTCCATTTATATTCGATCAACTTCAAAGAGGGGAAGCCTTATCTATGATATTGGAAGTGAAAAAACAGCAAGACAAATTCATTTAACCCAGGAAAGATTTGTCAAGAACATTCAATATTTTTTTGCCTACAAAATATTTCATTATTAGCTAAAAACCCTCCAATTTGTTGTTACGCTGTGTGATTATTAGTATTACCCGTCCGAGAAAAAGAGGCCAACGGGCCAACATATAATCGCCTCTATCAAAAGTATTAAAGTCTTTGCCACTGGACTTATTGTGCTGGACGAGTAGTAAAAAAAGTTACTACGGTAGGCCGTACGCTTAAATGAACGTCATCAGGTTACACAACGTGCACCGGCGCGTGCGACACCTTCGCGAGTACTGAAAGAAACATCGAGTTCTTCACGTAAAAATCAATGTGAGTTTTAGCTGTAATATCTATTTCGATGTAATGGCCACTCACCCCAATTTTAGCCTGCGGGCCTAGTATGTATCTCTAGTTGCCAACTGGACTGGGTGCCTATCATCAAAAACATAGATATACTATCCAATTTCGATTGTCTAACGATATGTTTGCACTTGAAGTGACGACACAGTTCGTAAATATTCCAATACCCACTAAAGGCAACATTGAAAATGCAGTTTTTATGTAAGTTTTTGACGATAGGCACCCTGTCCAGTTGACAACCTAAGATACAGAATAGGGGGGCTGGATGTAGTTAAGAAACGTCAAATAATGTAGGCCTAGTTCATAATTATGTATATCGTAGAGAAAGGCAACGCAGTTTTTATTTACTAAGTTACGAAGCGTAGCTCCGTCGTAGAACTTGACTTCATTGAGAATAGCTATGCCGTAGATAGTAGTTTCATCATATACATTATATCTTTAGCTACAACGACATTTTTAGCTATTATAATTATACGTTAATTTAAATGTTAATAGCATATTTTTAAATTATGCGCCTTTATACTTTAGGAGCCATAAATAAGCGTTTATTAAATTTGCTAGTTAACGACAGGAAACTGCACTGGCAGGCGTCAATAATGCAGTAATACCATAAACTATTAACGTAAGTAATTACGTTTGTATAGGGCCATAAAACTTTTTATACATTCAACACCTTACACATGAATAGCCCATTATTATGAGATATATACTGGGTGGCGCAAAAGTACGGCACTATAGAAAATACTTATATATTTTTTTAATGGCGTATCCTGTCTTCTTAAAATAAAAAATTGTGTAGTAAAAAAACATGTTAAATACACCAGAAATAAACATAAATTGTGTTACTCCCCAAGAACGTGGAATAATCATGTCAATGCTTTTACGGAATAATTTATCAATGATAAAAACACAAAGTGAGTTCCGTCGACGATTTCCCCACCGCCCGGCACCGGTTGGTCGCACATTCCGACGCTTTGCCACACGCCTCGAAGGAACTGGCTCCACATTGGATAAACCTAAGTCTGGCAGACCAAGAACTGGCCGTTCAGCCGAAAATATCGATGCTGTGCACGAAGATGCGAAAGAGTGTCCAGAAACATCAACGAGGCGATGTGCCACGCAATTGGGCATTTCTAGGCGGATTTTGCACCATATTTTGGTGAAAAACTTGAAGATGTTTCCGTATAAAACTCAGATGATTCATCAGCTGCTGCCTACTAACCACCGGGCTTGTCTAGAGTACAGCCAGCGCGTCATCAACCTCAACTTTGAAGAGGATTTCCTTCAAAATTGCTTATGAGTGACGAAGCGCATTTTCATCTCTCGGGACACGTCAATAAGCAAAATACTCACTTCTGGGGTCCTGAAAATCCGCGCATTATTCAAGAAACACCTTTACACCCAATAAAGGTTACTGTGTGGTGTTGCGTCTGTGCCGAAAGAGTGATCGGAACCTATTTTTTCCAAGACACTGCAGGCAATGCGTTATCTATAACTGGTGACCGCTACAGTATGTACCATGTTACGGGAGTTTTTGATACCCAGTTTGGATGAATTGGGGATGGAGCACATCTGGTTCCAACAAGACAGCGCCACGGCACACACAGCTATGGACTTAGTGAGGGACACCTTTCCAGGCCGTATCAGCTCCGTTTTGGCGATTTGCATTGGCCTGCGAGATCGTCCAATCTGACGAGTCCAAACTTCTTTCTTTGGGGTAATTTGAAATCTGTCGTATATGTGAATAAGCCACAGTCTCTCGCAGCCCTAAAAGAAAATATTCATCGAGAAATAAGGAACATATCACCGGAAGTGTTGCGACAAATTACGGAAAATGTCATAAATAGGGCTCAAATGTGCATCAACTCCAGAGGTCACTATTTAATAGACGTCATATTTAAATCTTGATGGGACGAAATTTGATAGCCAATTAAATAGTATTGAAAAAACTAATGACAGTTTTTTATTGTAGAAAAATAGTTGTAGCTAAACGAAATAGGGTCATTACTTTTGCGCCACCCAGTACATATATATATATATATATACACAAACATGCTCTATCATTTGATCTCTTAAAAGGATAAGGCATATAATACTTTAGCCTGCAAAGTGCTCCTTAATATGCTTGTGATACAAAACCAAAAATATCATATTTCCAAGTGAATACAATGGTGTATTTTCTTTTGAGGTTTTATTCTGTTTCACGTAGGCGTCGACGTAGCGGGACTTCGAAGCGGGACAACTTTACTATAAATGTAGATTTTAAAACCAATCCTAAATCCGTGTACAGTGCTGTAAGCTGTAAGGATCTTTTGGCGCGTAGATGACAGTGACAGGGGGGCGCAGCTGTGAAACAAGGGATAAGAAAAGGTATTAAAAGATAAGATTAAACTACATAGAACTTTAACTTACGACCCTCGTTTTATGAAAGAAGAAAAGTTGTTGTTGCTCCAGTAAAAGGAGTAAAATCATAATATGCTAGCAGACAATATGTCTCTCAGTCCTCACAGCTCAATAACCTTATCAATAAACACATCAATATCTATCCTTTGCCACAATATGACTGTAAAAAAGCTTCGACTACTTGGTTAAAAACCAAAAACTATGATGAGACAGAAGATTTTCTACACACACCAACATAAATTTACCAAAACTTCATTATATTAAACTCCCCAACTCCTTTTATCTACATATATTTTTTATCATATGACGTTATAAATTCAAGTATTACACAATTGTAGTTCATATTAATGCTTAGCTTTCCTACACATTTGCTCGCGACATATATTAATTGTAACTTATATGACATAATCTCATATTCACCTTTTCATACACTCCCCTTAATAGACTTAAACACTGATCCCAAGACTTCGATCGTAGGGCCACAGAATAAAATACTACGTGTAGGGCTAAGGAGCTTCGTTAATCGAAATTAGCCCTAGTCCTTAGCCTTAGTTAATTTAGATGTGGAAGAGGCGAAAGAGACGTGTCTAGATCGTAGCAGAAGGAAATCTGTAGTCTCTGCCTACCCCTCTGAAAGACAGGTGTGAGTATGTGTATGTATTGGACATTGATTCTACTGTTTAGCATATATGCATATATTTTACTACAGGCCGAGGGTTTATTGAAAGCGTTTGTAAAAGGTTCGTAGCGCAAGCTTTAAAGTTTATATAACCTCGATATTAAAGTAAATAAGCTCTTACTTGGGAAACTTGGAAAGTATAGCTTATGTTGTATGCACTCTTAATACCTATCTACTTTGTTTAAACCCTTTTATGTGAAATCTGCAGATATTTAATAGAGTTCTTAATATGAATACCAAGCCTTTCGCCCTGAGCTCCGTCCGCATTTTATATTAATCTTTGCCTCGTTTTTTGCTTGGTGGATTTTTATCAACACCCTTTATAGTCTATATGGTGGCCAAGGCCACTAAGATGATAATAAAGAAAACCGCATCCAAATCCGTTGAGTGGTTCTTAAGTTAAAACGGAACATACATACATACAGGCAGACAGACAGACAAAAATTCTAAAAATTTCATTTTGGCCTCAATACAATACTAATAACAAAGGCTAGGACATTTGGTAGCATTTGATGGATAGAGTACAGTGGAGTCGCTGTTTAATATTATTATTATAACTTTTACTCTCAAATAAAAAATAAAAAACATAACGGTACATTCAAATCTTTGTTTTAGGAATATTTCTAACATTCGCAAGTTAAAAATAGCAATTATAGAATGAAATGAGACTTGAGGATAATTCATGATTTATATAAAAACGGCTAACCTCAATACGTGTTATATAAAAATAAACGTGTTAAAAATAGCAGTTTGCCAGATGGTACAGTGCTACAAGGATCTTGTGGCGCACGGTTGTGTCGAAATTTTCAGGAATAAATAAAAAGAAAACAGTAATCATATGTGTACAAACTTAATACTTATACTACCAAATAATAAATAAACTGATTTAGCTAACTACAAAATCAATGTACATAGATATAAATAAATAATGAATAAAATACATATTATAATTACACCTATATGCTCTAAGACACTCAATCAATTAAAATAAATAAAAAAATAATTGTAATATAAATAATGATAGTAGATGCTAGTGATTGTTGGCACTTGGTGGAATTTATAAAACATTGTTTTAAAAAACACTTGTACTTATCCACATATTTTAGACACGTCATTTTAGACATGGTTGTAGTGTATATTATTTATTTGTTAGTTAGGATGTGTAAAAGGCCCTGGAAAATGCTTTACAGCGAAACCGGTCGGGCATAATAAAGTTATATGTAATATGTGGATAAGTACAAGTGTTTTTTAAAACAATGACAAATATAAATAATGATATTAAAAAGCTTAATAATTTGTTAAATGTTCCTTCAATTTCTTTTTGAATGAACAGACAGTTATGTACCCTCGTACAGTATGCCGGAGAGAATTCCATAAATGAACGGCTTGTACAGTGTAGGAGTTCCCAAAAGCTCCTGTATTATGGATTCAACAGATTCAAGGTCTTTAACGCGTGCGTAAGTACAAATATCAAATACCAAAATAAAATGAATCAATTAAATATAAATCAATGAATCAATTAAATAAAATCATTTTATTTTGGTCGAAGGGGTACGTAGCTAACCAAAAGCTGGGACAGTGACATGGAAGTTAGTCAACACCCGGATCGTTTAAGGTGATATATCGTCCGTGCAAAGGTCCCCGTTACTCCAGGCGGAAAGATCCGCAGTGCGAGAGGGATGGAATCGGGGAAAATTGACAAAATGTCGGGTTAAAATTAATAACAAATTAACTAAAATAGCTATGAAAATTTCCATTTCCAGTAATTTAAGTATTGTTAAAACCCATCTCAATAAATATTTTTTAAGTGTGTATACTACCCCAATTTGTCAGAATATCAAAAAAAGTGTAATTTTAGACCTCATTTCAATAATTATTTCTATCGAGTGAAATTTCTCCAATCGCGTTTCTGATAGACCAAAATCTAGAAAAAGGTTCCAAAATTGTCATACTAATTTATTTAACTTGGGACTACTTTTGAACAGCAGAACAACAACAACTTCAAAAAGTGTCGATATTGACGATATATTGACGAAGCTAGTGTAAAAGCATAAACGTTTACTTCCAACAATTGCTGAAAAGCTTGTCTTTATCTATCATAGCTTCACTCACTTTTATTTACTTTATGTATTAGAATTTAAATGATACAATAATAATTATAATTAATTATTAATTATTAAAATAATCAATTTATTTTGTGCTTTAAACGACTTTTTGTACTGGCTACTATCCGGCCGGATATCGGATACCAAAAATATGTCTGGGGCGGCCGGATACCGGATAGTAACTGGATATCCGTTTCATCTCTAATGTTCACTATCAAAAAGATGAAAGTGGCGTACCTAGGCCATGTGCTGAGAAATGATAGGTACCAACTATAATTGACTGATTAAACGATTTATTATTATATTATTATTCCAACTTATAATGATGGGCAAAATCGCAGAAAAAAGGAAACCGGGTCGTAGAAAGAAGTCCCGGCTCCATAACATCCAGAATGGACAGAAATTGCGAGTGCCGCTGACCTGTTTCGCCTCGCAAAAGACGAGACACAATATGCCAAGCTGACTGCCAACGTTCACTGTTATAGTTGGAGATGCACCCTAAGAAGAAGAAGTTACTCTCTCAGTTTCTGGTCGAGCACAGTTCATCCCAGATCTTATTTCCATTTAGGCACGGTAATGGCCAAGCGTAAGCGTATTGTATGGTAAAAACACCTACCGAACCAGTGGTAACTATGTGGGGGACTTGGTTGCAAGCCGCATTTTACTACAGTACTATTTCGATGACATTCAAAATATCGTGACAAATTTAACAAAGCTGTTGCAATTAGAAGAGCTAAGATATATTTTATTACGAAAATTTTTACAAATAATAATGAAAATTTTAGAAAAGAATGAAATTTTTAAGCCATAAATTATTCACGAAACTGTTACAAAAATAGAGTGCACATCAACAGAAGAACCAATTCAAATTTTAGATTCAGGTTGGATTGTTGATTCAGTTGATCTGCTAGAGAAAGTTTTGATCAAAAGCTGGAAAAAGTTCCTGATAGAAACCGGACATTGACAATTTACAGAACAAAAGGACCAATTGACATGATTTTTGTCGCCTCCTCCAAAATGCCATTTTACAGATTCGTAATTAACAAATTTTAACAGAATAACGACCAGATTATAATAAAAATAGTAACCTATTAAGTAATACCCGAAAATGTATACCCTAATTGTCAAGTTTCTATTTGAGATTAAAAATTATAATAATAACACTAAACGGCGACTCCACTGTACTCTATCCAACAAATGCTACCAAATGTCCTAGCTTTACTAAAAACCCATTACATTTAAAATTTCGTGAAAAGATTCAACAACTTTTTTCTTAATTTATTATTAGTAAGTATAGATATATAGTTATAGATATGTTTTTATTAGCCTTTGTAGTCTAGAGGAGTTCGAGACTCGAGTACTCGAGATTGATGAGAAGAAAATACGGTCGCGTGTTCATTATACGGAGTGAGATGTTTCAAGGGGATGTTTCGTCTATAACTCTATCTATATCTCTCTTTCGCAGAAGCTAACTTCACCCGAACGCATTTAAGTTTGACGCGAACTGTATGTACCAACCTCAGAATAATTTCAATCATGATAAATGGGGATCCACAGGTAAAGCTAATTACAGATGGCGCTAGAATAGGTCCGCCCAATAAATACTACGGTCCGGCTATATCAAACTTTGTTGTTGTGTGCGTTCCGGTTTTCCTACTGTTTTTCTCCAATATCTCGAATTTTATAAAATTAACCTGTATTCCAAAATGTTGTATATTTGTTATTGTTATATGTTATTTATTTTTAATATAGGGTTTTTCAGAAATAAACTAATACCATTATTAAAGCAACTTGGTACGGTACACAAAGGCATACTTCCAAGAAATTAATCCAAAATCACAAAAAACTACGCAGAAACCATAACAATGTACTGAAATGACAGATTTTCGTGACCGTATCGACGATGCGCCATCTACAGGGATAATTTGGCAGTGTGAATCCCCATTATCATGACATCTCTCCCTGACGCTTGTCAACACTCGTACATCCACGGATTACCGACGATTTTCTCTGCCCAGCGTAGCAGGGTTTGGACATTGGACATATTATATACTTCGGGCAAAAATATGCTGTTTTCTATGCTTCCATTCATCAGCCTAGTTCTCCCACTGCTGGACATAAGCATTTCCTGGACTTTGCCACACCCGGCGGTCATCCTGGAAGAATTGCTCATACTCACACACGCTGGGCAGGCGGGTTGGTGAGCGCGGTGCCGGAACCCTCGCACCAGTGACGCCGCTGCCCGTCATCAGTCTGTTCCATACAAAGCCCGGCTTTAGGAATGGATAAACAGCCATGTATCGGTCCCAGGCTGGTGACGGGAAGCGGCGTCACTGGTGCGAGGGTTCTGGCACCGCGCTCACCAACCCGCCTGCCCAGCGTGTGTGAGTATGGGCAATTCTTCCAGGATGACCGCCGGGAGTGGCAAAGTCCTGAAAAGGCTTATGTCCAGCAGTGGACGAGATAGGCTAATGGATTCATGATTTTTTTATGTTGATTACTATAAAATATATCTACCTATTTCTTGTTTTATTATTCTACACCATGGTTTATTCATAACATGCTGTGCTTATTATACCCTGATACACTACTACAGTGTTGACTAAACTCAAGATTTTAAGAAAAATTACTATGTTATGTTGAATATTTTTAGTGCAATTTAAGTTATTGTATTATTATTGTTGTTATTATTGTTTCGGAAAAAAAGTTTACACTAATATTTTTTTTACTTGTACGTAAGATCCTAACATTTTCAAAGTCCGGCCGGAATAATAATAAGTTCCTAAAAATCCTGACAAATCCTGACGGCATATATCTGTCCCTACCTGTCCATTTATATCTTGGTGCATTATAATGATTGAACGTTTTTAAGCCAGAACAATACTTAATTTGTCAGTCACTTTTTTAAGAATTATAATTCTAGCCTACCAACTAAGTACATATTCGTATATCTAAATGAAAAACCTATATGTTTACATACAGTTCATTACTAAAACTTAGAGCAACTGCAATAACGAGACTTACGCTAATCCTTAGAACAAGCCGATTGGTGCAAGCTTCCCTCGAAGTCGGACGACTTAGTTTATACTTACTTGAATAGGTATTACTTTTATGACTCAAGCTACGTAATAAAGATTAGAAGTCAATCAAAACTTGCCAAGGTTTACGACATGAAAGGGGGCATAAAAACAAATACCCGACTTATAGGTACATATTGGTCGCATTTTAGGCACCTCAGTGACGTGCTACAAAACTTTGACCATAAGAGTATGTTGATCATATACAACTATTAGTTATTAAAAAATGGTATATTTAATACACCTGCTCAGAATATGCCAAATTATGTGCCTGTATAACGTGGGCAATTTGGTCATTTTAAACTAGTGTTTTATTTTCATCAACTAGCGCCATCTAGGGAACAACATTGGCATCGTTTAAGTAAGCACTCTGTAGACAAGTTGTACATATCGTTATGTTGGTAGTCCCGGAAGAAACCGGATAAACTTTGAAACTGTTTATTCTTATTTGGACATGAAACAATAAAATAAAACAAAGTTACAAGTCGACATTACACAAGAAACCTTTTTGTGCCAAGTCTGAAACTGCCTTACAATCTGACACTGTTACCAACGTTACAAAACAAAATAAACATATCTTCATAATAATAAGATCAAAGATAGACTCAATAGAATATTATATTATAACGTCTAAAATTATTATGAATTTACAAAATAACTTAACATATTTAATAATATAAAAGTTTGAAAATACAATCCAGAAATATCAACATAACGATAAGAAAAACCAGTCCACGCAGTGCTTAGTAAAATGATGTCAATGATATTTCCTAGAAGGCACTAGTTGTTGAAAAATACAATACTAGGTTAACAGTAACTTTACGCATGCTATATAGTCACATAATCTAGCATATTTTGAGTAGATGTATTAAAAAAACATTTTTTCAGTCTCATTTTTTAACTGTTTAAACTTGAAACTGTCTTACTTAGCCACCAAATTCTAACCTATCATAATGTGTTTGAGCTCGGGCATCTGCTTGCTCTGGTAGATGGGATGAGGAAGACGATAAATTGAAGAAACTTTCAGATATTCACTGGTATAATAAGATTATAACAATAGTTGTGGCGAGCGTGTGCGCCTTTGGTTAGTCTCAAGGTGAAATGGAGGCCGGAGGAGTCACCGGCGAGTGGACACCAGGCTGTCCCGTTATCTCGTTGTGTGCGTGTGTACACAACGCAAGGTGTCAACAAGGTGCAGAGTACAAGTCCCGTGAGCTGAAGTAATCTCCTCTGAGGTGGTGCGGGCACGCAATACGATTTGTGGGCCGAGACTCTGGGAGACTGCGGTAGAGATACGTCCTAATGAAGACACACACGTAGGTATATGTCAACATATGTAATTGCAGTATAGAAACGCAGAAGAAAGGTAAATCTGGATGTCAAAATGTCTAAACCGGCACTCGAACCCGGAAATCCTATACTACGGTTATTTACCGATGTTAATTATAATTTCAATGCCATGGAACAATTGCAGCCAAATGGCAAAACTTCATACTTGTAGATCACAGGTCAAGATATAATTTACGCACAGTATATATAGCGGGTATTTGTGTCCGAAGCAATAGGGCTTACCACCCATCACGTTGGGTCGTAATAATCGTCAGTAAAATGCGGGTGTAGGTGTACCGAATGTGGACTGAGACTTGCATTTCACAGTTCACACTCGGGAACACCACTCAGAGATTCATATCGTGACGATATATTTCTTTATTTATTTATATTTATATAAAATATAACGAAACGGGAACTAGCGCCTTCGTTGTATACTTAGGCCCACTTTCACCAAGCAACTTAATATAGGTCCTTGCCACATCAAAGCATCATAGGGACATCAAGATAAGGACATACTTAGCATAAAAGTTACTTTACGAGTGGTATGTCGCTTGACTTTATTTTTGGCTTTTTAGTTTCTCTCAAAAATGTCCGCAGTTAAATACAAATAAATAATTAAAACACCTATTGTCAATATTAAGATACGAGTAGTTGTAAAGCAAAATGTGTAATTATGTTATGTGTTATTTGGGAGCCCGCAGTTCAGATTATCTTTAGTTTGGGGCCCGCTGCTTAAGTCTTATGTTGTGAATTTTCTTTACTGTTAGTAAATGATTTTTATGTTTTTTTATGTTTATGAGTAGTTGAATGAGGCGTGTTGAGATATATTGGCGTAAGAGAGGGTATTAAAATATATGTTAGATATTAATTATATATTAATATATATATATAAAATATAATTATATATATATATATATATGTTATCTTTGTTATGTCTTTATTTAAATCTTTCCAATTTATATAACTTCAAGTAATTTTGAGTCAATTTTTTGTTAAAAAGCTGTAAAAAATTTGTATTCGTATTGTTTTGAAATGAAAGATATAGGTATAATATGAAAAGATTTAGTATTGTTTAGTTTTTCCAGACATAATATTTATAAAATATTTCAAATAAACATACAAAACAACTTAAAATCGTGGAATGGAAGCGTTGGAGCAAGACAGGTTACTGCGAATACTTAAATTGAACATACTGCAGTTCTGATGTTAAAACGCAGTAAATGTAGGGTAAAATCTATAATTTGAAATATAAACTACGTTTGATTACGTGTCTATGTACCTGGACGTACCCCTATGCTAAGTAAGGTGTGGGTGTAATTCCACCGTAATTATAAAGAAAATTCAGTAGCCATTTTTAGTACACCAAACCGAAAAAAGAAGTAACTGCGCGTAAAAGGATAATTCATATGAAATTGATAGTACTGACTATAGCCAGATTATTAATTATAATACTGTTGAAAATGTTAAAAATTAAGGTATTATTTGAAAATATTCTAGCATGAAAAATTTGCATTATTTCTTACAATAAATACTACAATAATTATGTACTTATAGTTTCGTCAGGATTGGTAGCAACTATGTATTCATCCATCCTTCATCATCCATCAGCCTAGTTCGTCCACTGCTGGACATAAGCCTTTCCAGGACTTTGCCACTCCCGGCGGTCATCCTGGAAGAATTGCCCATACTCACACACGCTGGGCAGGCGGGTTGGTGAGCGCGGTGCCGGAACCCTCGCACCAGTGACGCCGCTGCCCGTCACCAGTCTGTTCCATATAAGGCTCGGCTATTAGGGATAGATATACCGCCATGCATCGATCCCAGGCATGGTGGGCCTCCTGGATTTTTGCCTGTGAGCTGCTCTTACTCTCCCCCGAATTACTTCGAGGGGGTCTCCAAGTAAGACGGTGGTACCTCCACAGTCGAGCCCTGCATCAGCTCTACCACCTGATACTATGTATTGCAAAAAATATATTAGATAAAAAATTTATAAAATAAAGCGATAGCTCAAGGGTAAATCTTGAGATCCAGGTTCGATTCCCAGTCGGGCATGCACCAATGAGTTTTTCGGAATTTATGTGCATATAAAACATTATAAGGAAACCTGCATGCTCTAAAAAGGGTGTATTTGTGCCCGAGGAACGGCGATAGGGTTCACCATTCATCACGTTGGGACGTAATAATCGTCGGTGAAACGCGAGTGTACCGAGTGTGGACTATGACTTGCATTTCACAGTTCACACTCGGAACACCTCTGATACCACTTCGGGGATTCTTGTCGTGATGATATATTATTTATTTATATTTATGCATATATTTGTATTTAAATTCAAAATATATTTCGCCTCTTTTAAGGCGTTTTATATATCTCGTATGTTTTTGTAGTATATATTTATAGTGAATAAACAAGACAACAAGCGTTACGCAAGTAAATATAAATAAATATAAAAATATATAATAGGTATTAGTCATAAAAAGCGATAAAATTGCAGCAACATTCAAAACTTAGATCTACCCAATACTTTATCAATAATTCCCTGAAATCCGATAAGATGTTGCAAGTTTCTTCAGTCAGTAGTTGCAAATTAAACAGCTTTTAGTTTTATTACGAAGAGATGAAAGTAGTTTATGAGTAAAACTTTACCGTCGTAGAGGGATCTTTAGTTAGTGCAAGGTACATAATATCATAAACTGAAGTAAAATTATCTACTTACGGCTTTTCAGTTTGATAAAGTTGTTGACAGAACTTCTGCATTAATTTAGAAATATCTCCCTAAACGCTGTACGGGTGTCACCGTTAAGGCGATATGTAAAAGTTTTAGCGACCCTGTTACTCCATATGCGAAAAAATCCTCAGTGCGACAGGGACGGATTCGTGGAAAAGTAGCAAATAGTCGGTTTTATATTAATAAAAAATTTACTAAAGTTGCTATCAAAATTTCGTTTAACCAGCCCCCCTATTCTGTATCTTAAGTTGCCAACTGCACAGGGTGCCTATCGTCAAAAACATAGATAAAAACTAAACTTTCAAAATTGCTTTTAGTGGGTATTGAACTATTTACGAACTGTGTCGTCACTTCAAGTGCTAACATGCCCTTAGACAATCGGAATTCGATAGTATATCTATGTTTTTGATGATAGACACCCAGTCCAGAAGGCAACTAGAGATACATAATAGGCCCGCAGGTCCTAGATACTGTAAAAACCCATCTAATAAAATATAGTTGCAGTCTATATGTCATTCTAAATTGTCAAACCAGGAGAATTGGTGTCGAAAAGGACCTAATTTCAATAAATATTTCTATCGAGCCGAAATTCTCCAATCGCGTTTCTGTTTTAACAGATCCCTAGAAAAGGGATTTTGGATTCTTCCAAAAATAATATACTATTTTATCAAAATAATACATTCTTTACTGAAGTAGATATGCAAGTCCTTAAAGTGTCGTTTTTTTTTCCGTAGCGCCTTAAGGCTCCAGTCTAAAGAAAATCGATTTTATGGTAAGCTTCACTATTTTTTTTTTTGTTGATACGCCCTTAGGAAATTAATAGAAGTTTGGTATCAAAAGAAAGGATTTCTTTTCAAGAACGGTTGTTATATACAGGCATCAAACATGTCCCTGTTTTCGATTATTACGGTGACCGTCGTGTTTGAACACTTAGTACGGTGACCGTCAAGTTTGAACACTCAGTACGCGAAACATCTTGAAAAATTTGAAAATTCTTCAAGGTCATATTTGCCTAGATACTTTCAATCTAAGGATGTCCGTACTATTTTTTTTCATAATGGTTTTCTTTCTTTAATTAACATGTCGCAATTAGTGCAAATTTCCTATAATTTGACCACCAACAAACGTATTGTTTTGGTACAAAATATGGATCAAGCTAAATAATACTTATACGACTTAAAGTAAAAGGGTTTTGCAATGATACAACTTGAAAGTACTTTATCTGGTTGTAATTTTAACAAATAACTAATAGCCTCAAGAAATTACGAATTATTTCGTTCATAATGGAAAACACGACGCTATTTTCTTCAGTGCATTAAGCAACCAATCGAAAGAAATTGTTTTAAACTTGATAAAGTATTTTTCAATGCAAGTGCTCGTAAAGGCCCACTTTTTATGCATCAAAACCGAACAGAAAGTCGATTATTTTGCCCTAGGGCTTTATTATTATTATATATTTTTTATTTTATTTACTATAGTTGGCTAACCTGCAACCTTTCCTGTGTACATACATTTTATACTTGTTTTTCCACTGTTTTGAGCCAATTATAATTTAAAGTTCACAAGATTATATTTGTTTTATTTCCTCACACTATGCATTGAAAAACGTAGTATGATACACGGGCGTAAGAGCAATAAATTACTCGGTTACGTTTAAAACACTCGCTCCTCTCGTGTTTTAAATCATCCTCGTAATTTATTCCTTTTCGCCCTTGTTACATAAACTACTATTAAAGATGTAATTAAATTTATGAGACGCCACTATTGATGCCCGAAAAGAGTCATTATAACTAGGGTTTGCAATTCGAATATTCGAATATTCATTTTATTCGAATATCCGCTCCAATTTCAAATTCGAATAATTCATTTAAATTATTCGAATAGTTGAATAATAATAAAGTTTTTGTTTTTGGTCTTATTCTTACTCTGCCCCTGAGTCCCACCCCACCTTGTGTTCATTTACTCGTTCAGCCTCGTTCGTTCGTTCACTCAGTCAGTCACGCGGCCAGCGACAGCGCGCACGCATCTGTGTTGTGTTAACTTGTGTTAACACAAACAAGAAAAATAATTAAAATACTTGATTTTATTTGAATAAAATTATGCAGCAATCAAACCAAACCACAGTCTAGCTGCTTTTGTTTGTTTTGAATTGATATTGTATTGTTTTCAATCAATGTTTAAAAATATTCGAATATCCGAATATTCGAATATTTGGCTCTAGAAGTATTCATTTTATTCGAATAGTAAAATTAAACGAATAGTGCAAACCCTAATTATAACGTAGGCGATACATACATAGGACAGGAGTGAATTTCGAGTTAATGAGAATGTACTGTGAGATGTAGAATAAATATTATAAAATTGTATATAAATAAAACTCTACATGTAATTTTTTGTCTGACTGTGCATTTGGGGGTCACTCACACAAACGCAATTCTCAGGTCTCGCCTTCTTACCTGTACACACTAATACTTGAGTTAAGTAGAATCGCGAAAGTTTCCTAGTGATCTGAGATCTTGCGTATTGATTAGATCGCTCCTAGTTTTATTACTAAAGTATCCTAGTTACTTAGTGTAGGCTTTTCTACTTAAGGTTAAACGTCAGCCGTTTAGCACAAAGTGCATAACTTAACTTTGTTTTTCTTGTTTAGAAGTGAAGTTTCTATACGAGGTCATAGTAAAACCAGAACAGTAGTTTATCTTCAACCAAAGGTACATCGCGCGGCTAACATGTGTGCGTGCTAGTACGCACGAACTACAGTACGCACACAACAGCAATATCTTGGTATACAAGGAAGGAGCTAGTCGGGGTCACGCCGCGGTCGCGCTCAGTCAAGTCTCTCGAACAAGCCGCCACCCCGCGCGCCATGCGTCATCGACCAATTCAAATATGTCGACAGTACGCAATCGAACATATTGTACTGTCTTCGGATGCCTCAATAATAATTCCTCAAATCCAGAATTATCGTTCTTCTCAATACCTACTCAACAAGAAAGGTATATATAAATAATAATGTGAAATGTAAACCGTATTTTCTTTGTTCACATTTAACATAGATACCTATGATCATAACTGTGCTATGTTTGTTAATTATTCAAGGTATTTTTAAACGTGGAGCTGATATGGTTGAAATCGCAAAGATTATTAATTTTAGACTAGGAGCCAATGTTTGATTAGATACTTAAATTTTATTATGTACTCTAATGAATTTAACTGATTAATGTAGGTAACAATCACAAAGATTTTTAAGCAAAGGCATCGCCAGGGGGGGCAGGATGACATAAATTGTAGGTAAAATAAACTAATTTTAAGTTTTTAAGATAATCTTCTTGTGTTCCTCGCGAATTTTTCGACTACTTTATTATTAAAATGTCAAAAGTTTTTCGAATCTCTAGGGGGGGACAGCTACCCCCTTCCCCCCTTTGACGATGCCCATGTTTTTAAAGTAAAGTTCAGGAGCCAACATTTTTTTTACAATAATTAAGATAAGCAAGTAAGATTTCTTTATGAGTTATAGTCTCTATATGTTTATTATGTATGATATGAATGTATGTTTGTTTGTAGTAGGTATGTATGTTTGGATGTTTCACTACATCGCCGATTGATAGCTCATTTGTCATAATCGGATTCAAAACATTTTAAGTATTGATTTTTTATTAGCTACGAACAATGATACGGAACTAAAAGAAGGGACAACCCTGCAAAAGTAGGTATTTAAGTCTCGTACGGGGCGTGAGTTAAACTACTGTTCTGGTTTTACTATGACGAGGTTTATGAAGAAAGAGTTTGAAATTGTATACACAATTGGTCATGATTTTTTCAAAACCAACTTAAAATGCCATTTTAAACTTATTTGGGCAAGATCGTGACTAATTGTGCATTAAATTTTAAACTCACTAATACTGAACTATTGGCGTCGACTGCCACATCCCAAAGTGTTTTTCAAGAAAAACAAAGTTAAGTTATGCACTTTGCGCTAAGCGACTGACGTTTAACCTTAAGTCTTACAATTCCTTTTAAAATTAAAACCGATGTTAACCGCTTTCATTGTAAAATATGAGATTTCGTATCACGATGCCTACTTTCGCGCTTAGTTGACCTTTTCAGTATTTTCAAGTAATCGGTAGCACAACGCCAACATTTTGAAACCACCATACATTACATCGCACGCTTGATTTTCATAGAGTTTGACGCACTTGCATCATATATTTAGATCAATGTCTGTGGTCTCACTTGTTGCCTCAAGTAGTTTAATTGTTAAATTAGTACACACTGAAAAGAGATAAGTAATAAACCCGTAACTTCTAAATATTATTGTGTCTAACGTTTGAATTGCGTACATGTTAGTGTAATAAAGTCGTCGATGTAATATGATTGACACTGCAATACGTGGTTTATTCATCCAAGTGCAATACTTACTTATTTTTGATGTCAATACTACTGCAATCACCAATCTGCCTGCCAAGAGCGTAAAGTGCTCCCAAAGTAATAATGCGCATACAAATCTTCGCCACTGTTCGGCAAAGTTCGTAATTCCTTACACTTTCTATACAAGCAATAAGGTCACGTGGTACGTCCGGTCGCTCGGCTATAGATTTGTATGCGCATTATTACTTTGGGAGCACTGTACTGATTATGGCAAATAGAGGCTCATGTCCAGTACTGGACGTATACGGGCCGTTGAGGTTTATGTATAATCCAACTATCCATCCATCAGCCTGTCTTCGTCCACTGCTGGATACATTATAGGCCTTTCCAAGATTTCTCCACTGTTGGCGTTCCTCCTGGAAGAAATGCCCATACTCAAACCCTCGCACCAGTGACGCCGCTGCCCGTCACCAGTCTGTTTTATAAAAAGACCGGCAATTGGGAATGGATATACCGCCATCAATCAGTCCCAGGCATGATGGGCCACCTGGTTGTGCCTGAGAGCTGTCATCTTACTCTCCCCCGAATAACTTCGGGGATGTTTGCGAGTAAGATGGTGGTACCTCCACAGTCGAACTCGGCATCAGCTCTACCGCCTTTATTATCAATATTTCAGCCAATTTAACTGAAACCACATACTACCTTGGGGAACCGAGCGAAAAGGAGCGGAGCGAGGCGACCCTTGCTCTTACTCTCCCCCGAATAACTTCGGGGATGTTTGCGAGTAAGATGGTGGTACCTCCACAGTCGAACTCGGCATCAGCTCTACCGCCTTTATTATCAATATTTCAGCCAATTTAACTGAAACCACATACTACCTTGGGGAACCGAGCGAAAAGGAGCGGAGCGAGGCGACCCTTGCTCTTACTCTCCCCCGAATAACTTCGGGGATGTTTGCGAGTAAGATGGTGGTACCTCCACAGTCGAACTCGGCATCAGTTCTATCCCCTTCTGACTGTTTTATGTTTAACAGTAATATATTATCAATATTTCAGTCAATTTAACTGAAACCTTGAGGAACCGAGCGAAACGGAGCGGAGCGAGGCGACCCTTGTAATCATAGGTAGACCATGATATGGCCAATTCCACGATATGCCGACGACATAGATAAGATTCCTAATCGATTTGATTTTTATTAGGTTAATACGATACTTTAGGGCGGAGTTGTTGCGCAACCATTAAGTTTATCTTTACGCTTGTCAATCAGACTGTTTTAGTCATTTAGTCGTAAACGGTTTAGGGTTCTATCCGTTGAGCTTATTTCGATGGTTCCATCAACGTTATCGTATCGATAGCTCTGTTTGTTAATGTATAACGTTATTGCGGGAGATTTGAGGCGGCGTTTGTGTTACATTTGTGTAAATCCCCATTACCCTAACTACCTATATGTACGTGTTAGCAATCATTGAAAGGCGTTTACATACAATTACTGAATGAAAAAGGTTATGAAAAAACAAATAGGCAACATTGTGACTGCAATCACTCTTTTACAAACGAATAAATATAAAGGGTGCGGGGAAAGAACAGTGTGTGTCCATCTGAGTACGTTTCGAGAAAAACTCATATGAGCATCTATTAAAAATTCAGAACATAATTTAAAGAGACTTACAGTTGAAAAATTAAATACATACATTTAATAGTAAACTTTAATCTTTGGCAACTTTCACACATTATGAGTATTAGGTCCTTACATATGGAATTGGCGTTTTGTATGTAGAATTATTCAGTACGAACATATTTGCATTTTTTTAGGAATGACAATTCCAAATTTTCTTATTTCTTTTGTGTGTGAATGAGACAATATTAAGCTAACAGCAACATTAATTTAATTTTTGAAAAGTGTGAGCTGAAAAAAGAATTTACGAATCTTATCATGAAAATTGATGGCGTTTAGGACGAACTGTTTTTGAAGATTTAATTTTAGTTATCAAACTGGAAATAAAAACAAAATTGAAAATGTAAATATAAAACCTTGAAATCAACTTTCAAACAAATAATGAAATAGCTATTGAATTACACGAATTATGAACTCTTGAATCTGTAAGAAAATTTTGCCAATTTAACGCACCCAATATATTCGGGTCTTAATCTCGTAAAAAAAGAAATAAATTATAAAAACAATTAATACACGATATATTTCGACTCCTACTGTACTGTTACCAATATTCGGGCTTTTACAGTAACATATCGATGACTATCAGAACTATTAGAATATTAGAATTTGCTCATTCACATCAGAGTGCGCACTCGCTTTGATTAAATTCTCCGAGGGTGTAATTAGGGAATGCAATCTTGGTACACCGAGATCTCGATCTCGCATCAAAAACAATGCAGGACCTCACAAGATGTGCGAGATCTAGTGACAACGCGCCACACTTACCTTAATTTACGTCTGACCTGATGTCCTATAAACGCTCTCCTCCGGTTCCGAAAAAGAAATGCACCTATTTAAATACGGCAGATCAAGAAGAAAATACTTACGGTTTGCCTGTGACAGTCTGGTAATAGATCTGATTGAGGATCTGATAATGCCAACGAACGTGCAATCGGAAAGGACTACTTAGTTTCGCACATAAGAAGCAGATTGTTAGATTCTTTCATTGCAGTCTACGCTTCTTTAAGGGACGAAGCTTTTTAAAAAAAATTGTTAATAGCAAATTATCAGACGGCGCAAAAATGAGCCATCTGATAATTTGTTATTAACTTTGTATTGTATTATTTTAATTCACAGTAATTACGTATGATTTGATAATCCTTTTATAAGTTTGTATAAGTATAGTTCAGGAAATACAATTTGACCCGATTCATCTTGTAAGTTACAAGGCGAATATGTCAAATTATATTTCCTGAACTTGAATATGTAAGTGTAATGTTACTGTTTTTGTTTCTAATATAGTTTTTTCTTAATGTTACTAGTTTTGATATAATTTATTCGTCAAAGTATTAGCAAAAAGACACGATTCAGCAAAAAAAAAAATATTTGCCTGCTAATTGCGAGATCGCGCAAAAACCAAAATCTCGCAAGATTCGGTTTTCGTAATCCTGCAAATACCGAGATTGCGACTTTGCTGCAAGATTGCATTCCCTAGGTGCAATGTAATGACTTTCGTAATAGACCCTGCTCGGACTTAAATACCTGTCAGGTTGATATGGCAATTGAAATTAATATTATTTTTGGAACGAAGTCCCTGTATGCCTGTGTCATTTTATCATTATCATCATGTTATTTTTATGTATTTTCTCTGTGTTGATAGTACCGAAATATTAACAGGTGTTCTACCCATTAATGTAAACAACTTTTACTTTGAAGCTATCCATAGAAAAGTTAAATACCTACTTGACCGAAATGTATGGCCTCATAGCAAAAGTTGTTCAGAACATTGGGTAGAACAACCCGTTTAAAAGAAAAAAGGTTATCAAACTAACACCCTGTATACGGCGATACCTAGGTCATGTGGGACAGAATATCGTTTGTGAAAAGTGGTGTACGAGTGTTGAGTGACAGCCCACACTCCGAAATAGCATTTTCCGTCTATTGGAATTGGTATTAATCAAGTAATGCTTAGGTTCAACATTGCACGATCTATCTATATCAAACATGACGCTACGTTTTGAGAAATTATAAGGATTTCGATTTTGGTTAAAAAAGTTACTTTTGGTAATTTTACTGGTACTATAGAGATATATTTATTCATAATGTTCCGACTAGGTACCTAACTAATTCGATGTAATAATGGAAATGAATTCTAACGTTCCAAGGTTTTTGTCATCAAAATCTTTTATCAAACTAAACGAATAATCGATATTAAATGGGTGGATAAAATGAATTTTCAAGCTTAGTTTTTCTAATATCCACAAAATGTACGCAATTGTGTGCCATGTATACATTAATTAAATAACTTATTTTATTTAAGGGTACCGTGTTCGCCGGAATCTCAATATGCGCTCTTCGCTGATAATATACTTCTTTATTCATATTTGCTTAGCTCCTGAATTTCGTTACTTATTCCGTAATTTATTCTGAATTTTGTTACTTATCCATGACTTTAAACCTAAAACATTTACCAAAATCAAATACAATGTTATTTGTGACACCCTGTCTCTTTTGAATTTTGACATCTGTCACTTTGACATCTGTTACTTTTGATATCCGTCACATACTTTTTATTGAAAAATGCTGCCGATTGATCTGTCACTTTCTTCGGCTTTACAAAAAGAAAATCAACGCTAGCGATGCCGAGGATGTCACCTAGTTCGAAATAAATTCTCACTCGGTACCTTCCACAAACCGGACTACTGCGACTGAAAAGTTGCATTAGTTCGGTCAACTGGACTAACAACCGAACAATTGCTACTACAAGACACACAGTTATTAACATGTTCTTACATCAACGAAATTGAAACTTGTTGGAAAAAAACTATTTTAGTATCTGGCAGTAATAGTAAATTGCAGTTTTTAAGCTGTTATTCAAAGTGGCTAGGTAATGAATACAGGTAAAGGCATATTCATCGGAAATTCCTGTACTAGATCCTGTAATTAATTAAAACAGTTGCCCAAACATGACTTGAATATTTTCGGCGCACTTCCATAATAACATTCCTTTACCAACTAGTCCCGAGGAATCTTATGAGGTCGTTACAAACAATTTTATTACCTCCTTGTATATGAGAAACAATAAGGAGCACTTAACTTATTCTAATAAAAAGGGTTTAGGTTATTTTCCTAGGCTTTGTATGGTAATGTTATGCTAGATAAAGCTAGAAGGTAGAAGGTAGATTAAAGACTACAATAGGCGGGCTGAAATACTATAATGTAATGCGATATCGTAGTATAAGAGGAATCTCTATGCTAGCTAGGTAGATTGACATCCCTGACTATGCCTTTCCTATTATTAGGTACAGACACATAAAAGTGGTACAGAGTATTGGAATCACAACAGTATTTTGTGCAACAATAGTTTATTTAAAACCATCAAAATATTTAATTTAAAAATATCAAATATACTTAACAATTTCACGAAAAATTAAAAGACATTCGTTCATGAACCTCGGGTGCATCGTTTCAGTAATGCAGCTTTAAGGCCAAGCGGAATAAAGGGGGCGTGGCTTAAGAAATAAGGTCGAGACGTATTTCTGGTCTCTGTTGTTGATTGGGTCTCTAGCGGTTTTATAATAAACTGGGCAAACAAATCACAGCGCGGAATCGCGGTGTTGTAATGTAATATTATAACATCGGATAAACAATCAATAAAACTGCTTTTGAGGTTGCAGTTGCCTTATTACAGTATGGAAATAGATAAAATATTCTTTCGATTTTTGTGATATTGGTGGCCTTCTTATTTATCTTTTGCGGCAAGTTTAATAAAAATTAGTAAATTTTTAATAATTACCACAGATAATATACTAACAACATACTTTAGACTTAGTTTTCACTCTATGGATGGCGATGATGATCCACTCCGACCGTTTTCTGTCATGGCGGCCATTTCGACTCCTAATCGGAACGACGCTGAAGAATCCGAAGACGGCTAATGTAGCCGATCTTTCTACTGAGCGCACGTGAGTATGCCTTCCACATAACTAGAGTGAATGGCCGCGGGCGGTCAGGTTTTTAAGGTGATATATCGTCCGTGCAAAGGTCCCCGTTACTCCAGGCGGAAAGACCCGCAGTGCGAGAGGGAAAGAATCGGGGAAAACTGACAAAAAGTCGGCTTTAAATAATACAAAATTAAATAAAATAGCTATGAACATTTCTATAACCAGTAATTTAAGTATTGTTAAAACCCATCTAAATAAATATTTTTGAAGTCAAAAACGGTGCAAACTTAGACCTCATTTCAATAATTATTTCTATCGAGTGAAATTCTTCCAATCGCGTTTCTGATAGTCCAAAATCTAGAAAAAAGTTCCAAATTTGTTAAACTCATCTATTTAACTTGGGTCTTCAGCAGATAACAGCAGCAGAACAGCAGATAAATAACTTCAAAATGTGTCGATACGACGATATACCCCCTTAACTCGTTGTGCTTAAAAAACTAAATTACAGTGAAACAGAAGATTTATTAAATATATAAACCTAAAAGCTTCAAACAAAATCACTTTTCAGTCATGGTTTAAGTTCAAGTTTATTATTTTATTATTATGTAACTCTTAACTATTACTATTATTATTATTTTGTCTTTCATACATACACATTGACACACCCTCTCACACTCACACATATACACTCTACACCTACACACACAGAGAGGAACACCCTTCACATATTTACTTTAGTTTATTTTATTTTACACTATATAATTTTACTTGTCTCACTCAATAAAACTATCATAAGATTGTAAATATTGGAAGAGCGCTGCTGCCTGAAACACCGGTCTAGAGTACTCTAGCACCTAGTTCGGGCACAGACGTACTTACTGGCAACTTGTTTTATGTAACTTGTTTTTAAGTAATCATGTACAATCAAACACTGTAATATGATAATTTGATTTAAATAAACTATATCTATATCTATATCTGTTTGGTGTGGGGCCCGTTTTGCGCGGTTCCTCAAAATCACGTACTTGTCTCTGTACAAGCTCGCGTCACTCTATGGATACACAGAAAATGTAGCAAAAACATTTGCGTGTTAGTCGCTTCGAAATTATCGATTTCAATGTTAACAGACCTACGGTACCATAAATGGTAGAACGAAACCAGTGAGTCAGTTGTCAACCACTCTCTCAGTAACGGATATCGGAAAAGTTATAATATGAGGCTTGCTATATTTTTTTATCTATAACGGTACAAATTCTCCTTCTCCAATTTCTTGTGACGTCCATCCTATGATTCACGGAACGTAAGGGTACTGAAGAATAGAATCACTATCCAAGTCATGTCAGGCTTAGTCTCCAATTTTCAATTTCGTCATTCAAATGAGTGTTGCCATGTTAGCCATATAAGTTTTCGCCGGATTTTGCTCCTCAGCTCATATTTCAAAGTAATCCGCTATAAAGCCTGCGCATAAAAGTTGAATGTGTCCATCGCGTGATTATTGAAGGAATGGAATTTTGACACGCAGGCTCTATCGTACAAATTTATAAGTGCCTGTTGGAATTGTCATAGGTAATTGCAAACTTTGCATACAACTTGTTAGAATATTTCTGTGTTTTGAGCCCAATCTTGAGATCAATCGGGCAGGTTCCAGTGCAAATTTTAGATTCCGATTATTGATATGTACTTATTTGCGAATAAGGTTAAAAGAAACCTAATCCGATATCTCATACCGTCAGTTAAATAAAAAAATGCAAAGATTGTCGAGATAATTTCAGCGTAGTTTAGTGAAAAAGGAGTTGCATTTATAACGTTTATAATGTTTAACCCAGCATTATTAAATAAAACACTTAAATGATAGAAAACTCAACATAACACAAAAAAAAGAAAAACTTAACCTTGAACTTTAAACAGTAAAAATTACTCGAAAAAATTAAATAAAAATGTTACCTATTACGTTTATAACGTATCTTTGTTATTAAATAGGTTTGTCATCTCCCACTATGCGCCCCGTTTATGACGTATCGGGTCTACGAAGCAGGCCAGATGAACTCACAACGCTTGCTACGTAGTGGGTTTACGAAGCAGGCCAAATGAACTTACACCGCTTGTTACGTAGCGGATCTACGAAACAGGCCAGATGAACTCACACTGCTTACTACGTAGCGGATCTACGAAACAGGCCAGATGAACTCGTACCGCTTGTTACGTAACGGGTCTACGCAGCAGGCCAGATGAACTCGCACCACTTGGTACTTAACGGCTCTACGAAGCAGGCCAGATGAACTCGCACCGCTTGCTACATAGTGGGTCTACGAAACAAGCCAGGTGAACTCACACCGCTTGCTACGTAGTGTGTTTACGAAGCAGGCCAGATGAACTCGCATCGCTTGCGACGTAGTGGGTCTACGAAGCAGGCTAGATGCACTCGCACCGCTTGCTACTTAACGGGTCTACGAAGCAGGCCAGATGAACTCACACCGCTTGCGACGTAGCAGGTCTACGAAGCAGACCAGATGACCTCGCACCGCTTGCTAAGTAGCGGGTCTACGAAGCAGGCTAGATGGACTCGCACCGCTTGCTACGGCGGCGTGGCAAATAGGGTTACTTGACTTGTACTTGCAATCTGTATTAACGAGCCTGATTACCTATGTAAGTATCTTATATTTTATTATTTCTTGTTTTATTTAGTCATTTTATAACTTTAATTGTTTAAATACAGATGTAATAAGATGTAATAAGTGTATATGATGTACAGCTACAATCCAAAACTAATTATTCATTCTCGTTCTCTTAAAGAGACATATTTTCTACTTTCATATGATATTTTACAAAAATATATCCGCATATCCACCAATGTACATTATTAGCTAAGACTTATTCAGTTATTTTGCTATGAACAAATGTCTTTTTTCTTCGTCGTCTATTACCGGTAAACTACATAGTAAGGTATTGAATATTAAAGGGGAGGCTGTTTACAGCATTTCTTAAAATTTATAGCTTATAAATTCTTATAACTTATTGTAAGAAAATTTGTGGCCGAATGCTGTAAAACGGATATCTCCGAATGCTTTTCCGGGTCACAGGTCTTAGCATCTGCAGTTTAAACGGAATAGTTTTATTTAGTATTTGAAGAAATCTTATCTACTTAAGTTTTTAGTGTTTATGTTTAAATCATCATGACCAACTTTTTTTATGAATAACTAACCGTTAAATATTCAAGAACTTTTTTCTGTTGAAATATTGAATATTACTAAAAAGAAAAAAACTACAAATGTATTTAAAACCAAATAAAAAATCACCTCACCACGCACTAATTGTGTTAAAAAAAATGTATATAACTCCGCCGCCGTTGCAACGTTTTTGTTAACATTTTTTCATATTTTATGTTATAGTTTTTTACCTGTTACATATCTTATTTTGCTGCAACACTATTCTTATTATCTTGCCATTTAAATGCGCAATTAAAACCGGATATTTATTGCCGCGCCTTAAAACCTGTTTAATTAACAAAGCCACCTAAATAAGGGGAATTTTAGTTTATAAAGGGAAACTATTATTCATTCTTTACAAATAGTTCAAATTCGACTCGATTATACCATAATATTCCTATGGTAATTGAGGTAGATTATGAGACCATAAATATCTACATTCAGAATCCAAAGAATTTTTACTTCCAGCGCGCTAGGGAAAGGTTTTTATGAATGATTTTCATTATATAAATAAATAAATATAATTTGATGACTTCTTGGTCTTTTATTGTTGATTTATATATAATACTCAATAAAATAACATTTATGAAGAGAAAATTATGTGATATATATTTCGGGCCCTATCCTGAGCCCAGCATCAGTCAAAATGAAATATGTAATATAATATAACTATGTACTTTAAGTATAATATAAGTATGTAATATAATCACTTCATTTTGACTGATGCCGGGCTCGAAATATATTTCACATAATTTTCTCGTCATAAATGTTATTTTATTAAGTATTTTTCTACATCAGAAACACATTAAATTCCAACATTAAAACCAGAAGGCGTGCAGAAACCACAATAAAATACATCCGCCTGATAGGTTGGCAGGCACTCGTGTTATAAGTAGGTAGATGAAATGGCGTCCAACGTGGAACGGTTACGTTTTTAAGAATAGAGGTCCCGGGCCGCAACCCCATCGATAAAAAGCAAAAATATCTCTTGTCATACCTTTATCGAGGCTCAGACCCCATGCTCTCAGCTAAATTCGCTCCAAAAGTATCGATTCACGACGATTCCAGCATGTCGGTCGCCCTCTACGGCAGACGGCTTCTCTCGCTCTACACACACATAGGACACTTCACGTCAAGCAAGATTCCAAAACGGTTTCCCGCCACTAGTATTGCAACAAACTCCCACTGTGCGTGAAACTCCTCACTCGAATACAACATATCAAACGAAGCACTGAATTTGTAAATTTTATCAAGAATTAATTTAGGATATGACTGAAAAACAGACTAAAAGTTTGGTTAAGCCGCGAGAGAGGGCTGCGTGGCGTGGCAACCGCGGAGGCTCTACGACCCGACTGCCTGAGTTTCCCACATTTTCCCGGCGCAAGCCTTCACCCCCTGTAATCGAGCACGTTTCACAAAGGCATACCTAACTCTAACAATCTACAGTGTCCTCTTGCAGATGAGTGCTCGTTTTGAATTCAGCTTAATTATTTAGTTTAGTTACAATAGGTGGATTGGTAATATTTGCTGATATTTGCTGGTAATATTTGCATAATCCTCCTCCGTTCCCAATCATTTATCATTACTTTAAAAGTAAATTTTATCTTAAATTTTATTTTATTTTATTTTATTTTACCTATTTATTTCACGTTACATACATAAGTTATATAACATTAAAAACCTATATATTCAATAAAACTTGCCTAAAACAAAACACTTACCTAAAACCCTTAGAAAACCTATACTTGATAAAAATAAACTAAACTAAATAAAATATGTATAATTTTTATATTATATAAATTAAATTTATTTTAAAACCATCACCGCTTTTTTAATAGCCGGTAAATGAATTATTAGTTTCGTCACTTTTCATTTCTTGTTTCTTTAGTTTATTTAGGAACAAACAGTCTTACTATAAATGTATAGATAAAATTATATACCGTCACAACATGAGGAGGTGTCAGAAGGGTTCTACACAGCACATTATAATTTGAGCACCATTTAGCGCGCATTTATAATTTGAACACTATTTAGAACCTAGATCACTTTATCGCATAATTTCACTATTTTCATTTTGCGTGGCACGAATTAAAACGATGTGATTATATTGTCTTTGGCACGAATGATCCACTAAGTCAAAGATTAGGTAGTAGAGCGTTTATTTGACAGTTGGCAGTTAGCTTGTAAATGTTTATTAGTTTCTACCATGGATGTATACGTAAACTGGATTGAGCACTGAAGGATGTTACGCGTAGAAAAATAGACTCTATTTCATACATTTAAAAGTTATTTTATTATGACACAACCAACTAGAGAAAACGTGCCGAGCGGGACAACACACAGTCGATGCCTGTGTCCTACTCGCACAGTTGCCATCACAAAAAAAACAAATTGCGATGGTAGGCTTGAGTTTTTCACGATTTAGTTTTTCAACGACTTTATAGTATATAGCTTTTAGTAAATACTTTTTTTTTAACCGACTTGAAAAAAAGAGGAGGATCTCAATTCAACTGTATTTTTTTTGGGTATGTTATTCCTTATCTCCGTCAATTCTGAACTGAATTGAATGATTCTTTTTTTGTTTGGAAAAATTTCCTTTGAGGTAGGTCCCATTTTAAAGATTGACCATGATCTGATGAAAGTTTTCAGAGATAGGCAGTGGAACGCCTCAGAAAGTAACAGCGTACCACTTGATATTAAGGAAATCACTTTGTACTACGATGTTGATCGCAGAGTATTACTTGGAAATTGTCAATCTTCCACCTGACCTTCGATCCTGGTCTTATTAAGTCATTACCATAGAACTCTTTAACGAATGAGAGCACTTACCTCGAGATTGCGGCAATCACTTTGGTAGGGTGCTGATTGTCGGGCATTTCTTGGAAATTATCAGAATACCCACCTGACCTTCCATCCTGGCTTCACCACCATAGAACTCCTTAACGGACGACAGCATACCACTCAAGATTAAGGCAATCGCTTTGTATTAGGATAGTGATTGCCGAGTACTACTTGTAAATTGTAATTTCTCCACCTGAACTTTGATCTTGGCCTCATTACCATAGAACTCCTCAACGGGTGACAGCACATAACTTGAGATTACGGCAATCAGTTTGTATTAGGGTGCTGATTACAGGGTATTTATTAAATATAACCAATTATTACTTGTCCTTCGTTTTATATCAACAGCGCGTTTACAAGAACTATCCACATTACACAATTTGACCCGTCAACACTAAAAATGTAAAATAATAAACTTTTAACAAAAAATAGTAACCGACTTTAAATGTAACTGCAGCCATTCGCAAAAAAGTTGAAAATAATTATAAAATGACCGATGGTACTGAAATAACACTTTTTCCGACTTCTTTGTTCCTGAAAAATATGTTCTTTAAAAGTGACCGCGTTCCCTTGGTTATAGCAACACAGAAACCAATATAAGAGCGCCGACTTCTAAAGAACATATTTTTTAGGAAGAGAGAAGGCGGAATAAGTGTTATTTCGGTACCATCTGCCATTTTTAATTATTTTAAGCTTTTTAGCGAATGGCTGCAGTTACATTTGAAGTCCGTCACTATTTTTTTGTTAGGTTTATTTATGTTTTACATTTAGTTTTATCCGTAAATGTAAGATCAATCATTCCTTAATAAAGTTGGGATTATTCTTATGCTTGCAAACTGGTAACCCTTTTATCTAAAAATGGCGCCACGGCCGTGACATTTGAAAACAATATTGTAAAATTAATAATTTTTTGCAAAAATGGTTAAAGCATGCAGCGTGAAGGGCTGCAGAAGCCAAATTTTTGGGAATTGTGGGATATCGTTTCATAGGTAAGGCATAATTACAACGTTTTCTCGGAGAAATGATACATGTTTACATTGATACCGCTAGAGTAACCATGATATTGGGTTTTACATTACAGTCTTCCAAAAACTGAAAATATCCGAAGAAAATGGTTAGAAGTTTTAGGAAACGAAGTAAAGTGCAAAAATCCAGTAGTCTGCAGCCGCTATTTTAAAGCAGAAGACTTTAAACCAATAAAATAAATGTTTTGAATACGGTTTTTACTACCTACGTGGTCTCAATCAATTATTTTTAAATATGGTTACCCTACTTAGACAGAGATGAAATTATCTAGTATGACTTCTCGTTCTTCACGTTTTTTGAAACAAGTACTCAGTCCGGTTAGAGTATAGGTTCATGGTTTCTACATACTCTGGGCTCTGAGTTTTATTATCTAGTACTCAATGATATTATATGTACATTTAGAGTGGTTGACCAAAAAGGGACCTGGAGGGATTGGAAACGTTTCTTTTTTTGGAATTTTTGAATTTATGGTCTTTCAACTTTGTTTTGGTCTAACCAGCATTATTTTTAGGTGCCGTAGTTTTTTTTGTTAGCCGAGAAAGTTTTGTAGAAATTACACCTTACTACACACAGCTACACAAACTTGTTTCTACTTCAAACTTCAAACGCGATTTACTCGAAATCAATTATTTTCCCTTGAGGTCCCTTTTTGGTCAACAACTCACATATAGGTAATTGTAAAAAAAACATCGGTTGTACTCTAATAAGAAGAACTAACTATTGTATTTATTTATGTAATATTAATGAAGTGCTGAAGCCGATTCTGAAAGTTTTAATTTTAGTTTTAGTACTGTGAAAACTTAAATATTTTCCAAAGTAATTTAGCTTTTGTGCTTAACAATTAAAGACTATTTTGCAATGAAGAAAATTTTGTTTTATTAGGACTAAAACTAAAATTAAAGCCTTCAGATTCGGCTTAATTGACTTGTTAAATTGAAATAAATATACATTTTCGTAATTCTGTGTAATATTGTAGAATTTCAACTTCATTGAGGACGCCACTTGGTAAGAGCTGCGATAGTCCGAACCCCCGCTAATCCGAACGCCTCTTTAATTCGAACGACCCCTCTGCCCCCGCGAAACTACTGTTTTTCAGCAACTCGCAGTGCCACGTAGGGCACGCAATAGTGTTTTATATATTTTAGGTGCTACTGTAACATATAGCTAGGCAATATGTTAGGTTTAGGTAAGGTTAGGTCTTATAGTTAGGTTAAAGGACTATTTGTTCGTGTTTAATTAGCAATCGATAACCTCTGATTTATTTTGTTTTTGCCAAAAATTAATACAGATCCAGTATGAAAGATCTTTCAAATAAAACACGAGCAAAATTCCTTCTCGAGTCCTATCGAGGAAAAGGTATTAATTACACCAAGACTCTCCATTGGACTCTCCTTGGAGACACGGTGTCATCTTCTTTGAGTATAGTTAATTAATCGTCCCAGTGCCTCCCGCACGACAACCGAGTTTTCTACGAAGCTCAGAGCTCCCCTTAATTTATACCTATGCTAGCCAGGGAAGAGTGAGAAAAGAATAAAACAGAGACCCAAAGTGCAATCACGTTATACCATTCAAGAAGAATCCTGTTAGATCCCACCGCGAGCTAGCCCGCTCCCTATACTACATTCGTCCACTATATGTATTATTTGTCAGTTCGTCTTAACCCGCGCGACTTTTTGGCATTATATCATGTGGTATGGCATCTTTTGACCATTCGAAAAATCCGAACGCTTCATACATTCCGAATCGAGAATTTGTTTTTCTTTTCTGTTTTATTAATCTTTGTATGGCTCGTACATTTGATTCTATATTGTCATTGGGTTTTTATCCATAAAGATAAGTATCAAGCAAAACGGTATGAACTCATTCCTGTCTACGTCATGCGTTGACATTATATTTATAAAATTCTCTGTGGAAAATAATTCGAAATTTTCAATCTGGTACTGTCAAGACCACGTCAAGTTATACACATGCAGTTCTACATTATCCCGTATAGTGAAGAATATAAGATATAGGTATATATGTGTTATAACTTGATGTGATCTCCACTGTACGAAGCAAGACAAGATGAGCGATTTGCTCATGAAAACTCGTGGAAATCGAGTTTTCTCAGAGATGAGACCTAGCTAGATCGATTTTTCGCTCTCGAAAACCCCTGTACTGTGAATTTTATCAAAATCTTTAGACCCGTTTTCTAAGACGCGATTACATATTATATATTTATTATACAAATATTGCTCGTTTAAACTATGGAGGGAATTTCACATGACAAGCCTCATAAAAACAAATAATTCAGTTTCAGTCATCTAAACTCATTTTGTTCGGTTTAGTTCAATAAACTAATTTAAAATTTTATCCAGTGATCTGATTTTATCTAAACTTATCACTTCGAGCGATCAGTTTTCAAATTTGCATACAAAAACCGGTTTTTGGGGATTAATTCCTCCCCAAAATGTATCCAAACTTATTTTGTTCATAAAAGAACATTTTATTGGATTTATTGGACTTACGTCAAGGGGGTTGTTACGGAAATAATAACTTGCAATTTAATATTTAAGCTTAATTCTGCAGGCGTAGCATAGTGTTTAATCGCGCGCGACGCCACTAGTTGAATCACAAGTGCGAGAAGAAAACATAACTAAGCCGCGCGCTACCGGGCCTGAAGGCCTTGGAATATTCTAAGCTGAAGGCTTTAATTTTAGTTTTAGTGTTGTCAGAACTAATTTTTCGTGATTGAAAAATAGTCCTTAAATGTTAGGCGCAGAAGCTAAATTACTTTAGAAATCTTTAAGTTTTGACAGCACTTAATCTAAAATTAAAGCCTTCAGAATCGGCTTTATTGTCATCGAAACCACAAGTGTGTGAAACATTTGGCTCAAACGGTTGGGGGAACTGGTTTTAAATTCAACAACTAACAATAGTGAAATAAAAGCTTGTAATAATTAAATACAAATAAAATCGTTTGAATGGTGTTTAAATAATGTTGAAATATAGCATGAATATGTGTCTTCATTGATATTGATACAATTCAGTGTATAATAATATATTGTAAATCTTTTTATTTTAGGTATATAAAATCGAAAAGCTAGAGTGGGACAGAAATTCACGAGAAAGAGTGAGATGGCGCTCTACACACATTTGTGTGCGTGTATCACTCACACGAACGCCAAAAAGCAAAACAAAATATGCAATTCAATTCCTTGGTTTGAGATAATGATGAGCGGCATAAAAAATATGGGTTTGCACACGTGATCGCTTAATAATTAAAGAATAAAATTACGAAATCAAAATGTTCCGCGTTTGTGAAACGTCAGATTTCTATGATAAGTCTAAACGACCGTTCAAACTTATGACGTTTGTCAATAAGTAACATCATGCATGCAATGCAACTTTAAACAAAAATTGAACATCAAATTATTTTTGTTGCTTTGATATCGCTTACAAAAGCAAACACAAACGCAAATTCTGAGGCTTTTAAACAAAAAAAAATCAGAAGAATTTGAAAATTTTAACCAACTCAAGTTTACTTATACGATTAGATTTAAGTTTTCAGTTTTGCCTTAGTTTTTGTAAACGTTAACAAAGAAAACAAAAAATTATTTGATGTTCAATTTGCGTTTAATTTGGTACTTAAATTAAAGATAAACCCCTTACGTTTTGTTTTTTAGTATGAGTGTTGTTTTTTAGCATAAAAAGTGTGTTTTAGAATAATACACGTCATATAGTAATGTTAAATATATTTTTTTTTTGCGAGTGTTAAGCTAACAGTGTGATAGAATTGGTCAAATAGTGCTTTAATTTAAAATCAATTTTATTTACATCACCCGTCCTTCTATAGTAAAATATTATTTTATTCTTCGTTAATTTTTTTATAGGTACTAGGTAGGTTTACTCAAAACAAAAAACAAACTCCAAGCCGATTGATTTGAGACAAACATATATTGGTACGGAAAGAGATGTCACATTAATTTAAAAAAATGATAGGTATCACTTACTTGCAAGTGTCAAAAAAATATTTGAAATATTTGACATCAAAAATCACCAAGTTAATGTTGACCTAGAGACGTCTGGTTTTTGCCAAATTATATATCTTTAGGTAATTAACAACATACGTTAATTACAAAAGAAACGGATTAGTAGCTTTTGAAATATTTTGAAAAATAAAAAAAACTTTGAAATGACATTTCAAGAAAACTGACGATAATTACGAGATAAAACTTGGCAGATTAATAACTAGTATTATGACCAATACACAGGATATATTCATTGGCTATTAGGTTCAGGGGCATTTTTTGTTTCCTTACACGGTTATAGCCTTTATTATTTTGCCGACAGCGTTATTTCGTCGTATATCTTCGCTTCTTAAAAGCACTTGGATGTAATAATAAGGTTTTAGGGTTCGCACCTAAATTTTTTTTTATATATTTTTTTTGTTGTTGTTTATGTTTACGAAAGTCTTTTAACAAAAAGTTAGAAATAGGAGTGACGACGAGCAAAGTGGCTTACTTCTAAATTAATTTGGGGAGCCGAGCGAAGCGGAGCAGAGCCCCCTCATTTTAACAGAATTTATGATATACGCAAAAAAGTCTTTTTTGCAAACGTATGTTCATCAAAATCGCGCGATGCCACTAGTGGTAAAATAATAGAATAAGGATTAGTAGTCCTTTTTCTTTGGAATCGCCATCTTATTGTGTACAGATAGATGAGATGACACTGTATGTGATTGTAATTGTGTGCGTATAGTTTAAGCTAGTGTTTGATAAAAAGGAAGTTTCCTATGACTTAAAAACAAAAAAACTTGTATATATTCTAAGATAATAAAAGTATATTAAACGTGGTGAAAGAATTATTTCAATATCTTGATAAATTACGAAGTTATTCCCGTACCACGTACAAATAAAAAAATACACGCGGAGGATTCACGCTGTGACGTCACAGCATCCGTCGCCGCGATTTGGGGCGAGACGGAATGCACTAAAACCGCTTATCCCGGCCTATAAAACCGTGTCTATTGCTCGCAGTATCTCGGACACAGTGTTTGTGTTAAATTCTAAACTTTATGTCTTATATTACAAATTCCTATTTTAATAAGTGAAAAGATTTAATTAAAATTTGGGCGATGGAAAGTGGTTTTGTACGGGGATAACATACCAAAAGTCAACATGGCTATGAATTTGGACTTTTTGACAAACAATCCGTTGTACAAAAGTGCAGAGGTCAGAGGTTAAACTTTCAACGTAAGTACTAAGTACCTAGGTACACATTTATATACCTTAAGCAATAAAAATCTCACGTTATTATCTACCTAACCTCTCCTCAGAGTGCGCTGTTTTTATTCATTTTAGGAGAATCGGCGCAATCAATCTAATATTTCATCCATCATCCATTCATCAGCCTGGGTTCGTCCGCTGCTGGACATAGGCCTTTCCAATATTTTGCCACTCTTGGCAGTCCTTCGTAATCCTCATCCAGCCGCTACCCTAAAAAATTACACTAAGTACTTACATATTTTTCACAATATCTATGGAACTATGTTTCATAATCATAAATAACCCCTTGCTTCATTCAATTATAAACAAAACACTTAAAACAAGAGTCGGCAAAAAATTTGAACACCTGGGCGCGTCCAACTGTTCATAAGCGTTGACGGGTTGGATTTAGTATCGTGTGGCAGTTGTATGGGGGTGAAAGTGGTTAAAGCTGGTAGAGGTGGGGTCCCCGATTATAACGCTACCACACGTATTAAAAGGTAATGCACATTTTTCGAGAAATTAATAAAAATTGTTTCTTACCTCAAATCAGGTAAAGGCAAAAACGGAACGTTAAAATGGGCGTTTGACAACCAAATCTGTTCTGGGTTATTGTGTGTGGTATAAAATATTGTGCAATATCGATGAAATGGAACACAACAAAAAAAAAAATGCGTCATGTGTTACTGTTAAATAAAAAAAATATGAATATATTATTTTGTTGTTTTATTTGTTTTTACCTAGAAATCCTGCTCAAAAGGAGGTTAGTATGCCCCCACTTCATGGTTAAAATAGGTTAAATCTGTTTCAAAACCGAATCAGAGCACCTCGACTCTATACAGTCTTGTGGCTACTACCCTTAGAGTGTATATAAAAAGCCGAAGGCGCGAAGGGAGGGCAGCCCCCGCCCGCAGTAATAAAGCTTAGGCACCTGTGTGAGCCGTAGCGGCTGAGGCTGGTCGCCGTAAGCGACCAACAAGCCGAAGCTGCGGAGGTGAGCACGGGTGCCTGTGCTTTGTTACGCAAGGGCGAAGGGGCTGCACTTCCCGCAGCGCCGTAGCCGATGCAGAAGTGAATTTGTGATATAAAAGTGACTTCAGTATTGATAGGTTCAAATGGTTAAAAAATTGACTTCTGTACTGGTTTCTGGTAGGTTCAAGGTTAAAAGAAGGGGGGTTTCTGCACTCCCCCTTTATAAGGAAGTTCTTCCATCTCTCCCCACCTTTACTTTAAAAATTCAAATAAAAAATCAAATAGGCGGATGCACAGCCTAAAACCTACTGTTTAGGAGTAGCAGAAGACCCTAGAAACGTGTTTTACCTTACTTATAGGTCAGGGGTTAAGTAAACCTCTATAAAATATGCAATATATAGGCAGCTTACTATGTCTGAGACAGCTCTAAATGCAAATGGGCGGGAACTCGGGAAGTGTCGGTGTAATATGTTAATCGATGTCTCACAAAACTTTCAGTGTCCTTGTCGACCTGACAAAGAAAAAAAATTTAAATAAATACAAAATTCTAACCTATGCAAATGAGACATAAACTAAAACTAAGTCCTATTGAAAAAAAAGGAACAACGTATACTCAAATCAAACTTGAAAATAGCATAGCGATTATCGAAGATCAATACTACCGAGAGTATGGATACTATTGCAAGTCATCAATAATATCACAAAATTTATCGACAGTATCGATATCTTAATAACTTGAGAGGTCCACTATCGATAGTAACTATTGGCATCGGCAGACGTAGGCACCTTCACTGGAATAAAAAATATCGATATCATGCTTCTGACATTTTCCCATCTCGAATTAGTTTTGACTTGGAGTAAATATGAATTGTTTGGAGTATTTTCCTTTTCTTTCTGTATCGAAAAGACAACGACAGATCACTTAAAATAAGTATAGTCTTGTCAAATAGTTTTAGGGATTATTAGAGGCCACGGAGTTTACCGCGCGTTATTTATTTAGTAAACCAGTCCCCAAATAACATATGGACATAAATACTTACATTAAAATGGTCTTCACAGCAAAACCGTACAGATTTTTCTGATAAAGATCCTTTTCGTTTCATAATTTGGCACCACTTAGCTCTTACTTTTTTCTCCCTTGGCACCGTAAAAAAATGTTTATCGGGTGTTGTTTACAGTTGGATTTGTACACTTAGGCACGACGCAGTATTTATAATTTGCTTTATTACTAGTTTTTACAGCCTCCATTATAATTCCGCAGCGATACCAGCCACTATCCTAAGCTAAATACAGTTAGTTTACTACTTATTGCTTGAAGCGCGAACAAACGCCGCGGGGCCCCTAGCCGAACGGATGTTGTGACGTCAGGGACGGGTGACTGGCCTCGCGCGGAAAAGTTCGAACACGGGCGGGAAAAGTATATTATAAGTTCATCATTTATTAAGTTATTGAAAAAAAAACCTTCACTAGGCTTTTATGCAAGCTTATTATGATTATTTAAAAATAAAATTATAAGAATTGAAACTTCCTTATTGTTTTGTGTGCGTGCACAGCGATGCAATGCATTAACTAATTCGAAAAATTCATTAGTAATTAATATGTGTTTGTGTGCACTGCCTCACCCTCCATCAAAAGCGGCAGACTTTTTTTCATAGAATTTAGTACTGGTGAGTACTCCTTTTGGTTTAATGCTCGAAGCTTTCACGTGATGTGAGAGGTCGCGGCACTGCCATTAATCTTACTAGAGCACCGCTGGCTGCAACGCATACATTACACATCTATGTAAAAAAAAAGCAAGTTCTAATTCTAGGAAGAGGTGTTTGTTTTGTTATTTGTATATTTTTTTTTGGTTGAATTTAATAATTGGATTATTTTGTTGAATAAAACAAATAAAGTATTCTTTTAAAAAATGGCACAAAATGAAGACACCGAACTCCGAGACTTGGTGATGGAAGCGTTGGAAAAAAACGGATCACTGGCAAAAATTCGGGCGTTGCTCAGAGCTAATGTATTTCTAGCTTTCGAAGAAGACTGTGAAAATGTGAAACATAACATTAGTTTAGACAACATACTAAAAGTTCCTGAAGGCATACTCTCTTTGTCATTAGTCCATGAGTTCCTAGAATTTTGTAACCTGAAAAACACCTTATTTGTTTTCACGTCAGAAACCCGCCAAGGCAAAGAATATTCTTATGAAGGCCCAAAAATATTAGCGGAAAAGCTTCATTGCTATAAACGAGAACAAATAAAAGAACCGCTACTCATGACCTTGGTAAAGAATTTGTCAAAATCATTTCAAAGAAAGTTTTATGATCAGGGTGACAATGCAAATGCAATCAACAAAGATGATCAGAACTGTACATACATCGTCCATGAAGACTCTAGCAATACTTCAAGCCAATCAAACTCACAATCTGACCAATCTTCTGATGAGAAAAATAAGCTACACCTTAGACTGCCGTTAGATAATTCTGACACCGACACATCAAGTGATTCAATGAGAGACAAGACTAGCTCTGAGTACATTGCCAATGAGCATATTGTTATGCAAGATGAGAGTGAAGATGAGAATAAAAGTAACACATCACAACATTCCAATTGCATGTCTGACGCTAAAAGTGATGGTCATCCAAACAATAAACAAAAGAGCAACACAGAAAAACAACAAAGTCAGAATGATATGAATAAATATAATTTCCCGTCCAGTGATTTAGGGATTGCTGCACCTAACAGCACCGAGTCTACATCATATATTGATCTCAAACCTTTCAATACATTTGCAGAAAAGCTTTTGAATACTTCTGGCTTACCAATCCAAGATTCTAGATCACAACCAAGCGAGAAGCAACAGTCTATTCAAGATAAAGTTGAGTCCCCATCAGCGTCAACTTTGAGCAATGTGACCTCAATATCTTCAAAACACATGCAAAGTATGAACAAGAAATTATCCCCAGAAGAAACAAATAAATCAAATAACCACTCACCTGAATATACATACGATTTTTCATCTTCACCATCAAAGAACAAAGAAGCGGATAGTCACAAGATATTGTCTCCAGTTTCTGTCCAAGAGCCCAACAACTCAACTAAAGGTTCAGCACTTGAAAGTCCTCATCATCACTCTCAAAGTTCACAAAGTTCTGTATCTATATCGGATGTAGCTGATTTAATAGAGCTCAGTGCTTCGAACTCCCCTAGGCCTTACGGAGCTGATATGAGTAAAGATTCAAAGACTTCCCCTCATTCAGTCCATAAATCAGAGTTATCTACAAATAGTAGATCGAAAGATGAAAATCATCATCAACACAGTGATGACTCTGGTGATTTCACTGAGTCACCGATTGCCTCTCTGTCTAATTTAAGTTTAGACTTTCATAGTGACTAGCAGAGTTAGTTTTAGTGCAATAAATAATGTTTTAAACCAGCCATTCCTACACTAATATGGCATTTTACAAAATATTTCCAGATATTCTCCAGAATGGATAAAGCAATATTTAAATTATAATATCTCTTGCCAATTTTTTCTTTAAAAAAAGTTGTGCCTTATGTTTCATACAAAACTAATCAATTCAAAGTTCCTGAATTTTTATTGTCAAGGTGAATCAATAGTTTCTAGTCGTACATGGTTCCGTCCAAATACTATTATGTTACACAGCTGGAATGGTATTTAAGTGACTGTCTTTATGTATGTTATCTTAGGTGTTTGTTTAGAAATAAAGTAAGGTTTTTTACTCAAGAAGTTGTTGACTATTTTTTCCCTCATTGAATTAAAGGGGTAACTACAGTTCACACAGACAAACTTCAGAGACATGTTTAAGATTATATGGAATTGTAATTTGTGCATTGACAGGCCAGAGTGAAACAAACTTTATACAATAAATCGAGGTTACAAGGGTTACCTATATGGAAAATGGTATTTTATTTTCCATCATCTCTATACATTAAAATGCATTGTCTGAATATATATTTGTTTAGAACTTCAGAACCATGGTACAGATTTAAATGCGGTTTTCACTGTAAGGTTTAGGATGGGGAAGTATTCGAAAAAATCTGATGTTTTAATAAAAATATAAAATCGGATTTTTTTATCAAATGTAAGTTATTTTCTTGATTTTTTTATTGTAATGCAATGCTCATATATTTAGTAGTTTTAGTACCAACAAAGTTATATAAAAAAATGAGTTTTTTTTTTATTTAAGAAACATATTTACTGATAAAAAATATAAATTAAAGGAAAATATTTAAAATAAACTTTTACTTCTTGTTCAATAAGTCTGTGTGACGTCACATTAGGTCCAAGTCATTTAATTATAATAATCAAAGTTTATGTGCATAGTATTTGTATGAAGTATAAGGTCAACCGGGGTTAAGGCGCCTACGGGACAAAGGCATCTTTTAAAGAATAAAAGAAAATATATCATAATAGAACAACAATTTCCCTCTAGTGCAGTGTTTTTCAATCTTTTTCATGCTGCGACCCCCTACCCTCCACTGTTTCTAACTTCTGCTTTTTAATGTTACAAATATCGAATACCAAACATCATATTAGGTGCGCCTAAATATAAAATTTTGAACTAGAATGCTAGGAATGGTATTAGATATTTGTACGTATATACATATTTTTATTTCTTAATGAAACAATTAAAAAAAAAGGTTTTTTTTTTGTCTTGTGGCTATTGCGCCTTCTTCCTTGGAGCAATTGCACCTATATAGAGCGTTTGCCCCACATTCAGTGGTTGTCAACCTTTTTTATAGGCCCTGCTTAAATAAAAGTTGGAAAATGAGGGAATGGAGATAAAGGATTAAAATGTTAATGCTGTGACAGTTCATCGAATACTTTCCATTTATTGTCAGTTGTTATTATTACATAAATTACATAAATCTAAATTTACGGACGCGAGCATGACAGGCATACTATTGGTAGTTTTTATTGGAGCATCATATTCGTTATTTACAAATAAGGAGCCTGAACTGCAGGCATCTGAACGTATTTTTTTGTATTCCAATAAATTGGTAAATGCTCTAAAGTAAATATTGATTAATTTTTGACTAACAAATAATTTCCAGAATAAATGAGCAGTCATTAATTTAAATTAAAATGTTAACTAAGATACACAAAAATACTTTTATTAAAAATATTGATTTTCGAAAGTGTTTGTAGCTAAAGTTTTAGCTATAAAATATATAAAAAATGTTATTTCTTAACAAAGTTTGAAAACCCCTGCAAAACGGAACGGTTTGCCCCAAGCTGGGGAAAGTGCATCTAAAACGGACAGCTGAAATAAATAAAATGTATAACTCTTATGTAAAAGTTAATCAGGGTGAAATGTCTAAAACCAAGGAATATTTAATAACTTGAACATATTTTTAAATCAAATTATCAGACTAAAAATAAGCATTCCAAAAATGTAGCGCAATTACCCTGGTTGACCTTAAGAAGTACTATTAGGTATTAAAATCTGTGCTAATACTCACCACTTACTGAACGGTGAAGGAAAACATCGTGAGGAAACTTGCATGCCATAAAAAGCGTGTATTTATGCCTGAAAAACGGTGATAGGGCTTACCAGCCCATCACGTTGGGACGTGATTAATCGTCGGTGAAACGCGGGTATACCGGGTATGTGCTGTGATTTGCATTTCATAGCTCACACTTGGTAACACCTCTGACACTCCCTCGGGAAATAATGTCGTGACGATATATTTATTTTGTTTAAGGTTAAACGTCATTAGCTTAGCGCAAAGTGCATAACTTAACTTTGGTTTTCCTGTTTAAAAATTTAAAATTGAAAAGCATTTTGCTGTGTGGCATTTGATGCCAATAGTTCAATATTAGTGAGGTTTATAAAGCAATTGTATACACAATTAGTCATGATCTTCTCAAAACCAACTTGAAAATGCTGTTTTAACTTTATTTAGACAAGATCATGACTAATTGTGCATTAAATTTCAAACTCGTGCTTTATAAACCTCCCTTATACTGAACTATTGTCGTTAACTGCCGTTAATACCAAAATGTTTTTCAATTTTTAATTTCTAAACAATACAACGTTAAGTTATGCACTTTGCGCTAAGCGACTGACGTTTAACCTTAATGGAAAATAAATTTTCGAAAAAAGGTTTCTTTTTTCATCATCAGTATCGTGAATATAACCTACCCTTTGACGCTGACCAAATTAACACGTACAATTAAAGCGCTCTAGCGCAAAACAGGATCAAATTGATTTTTGACCTGAATTTTAATCCCTATTGTAGTGTATGTACATTCATCGTATAAATAATGGAAACAAATAAGTAAATAAGGTTCTGTAGAGAGCAGCACTACGTTGAACACGGGGCAGGGAGTAATAGTAATAGGGCGGGAATAGCGAATTTAAGTTTTGAATCGACACGCTCTGCGAGCAGCGATCTTTACAAAGCAATACTATATTCTTTGGCATGCTTTTCCGAGCGCTAAGGATTACATTATTACCTTGTAAGATTATTCTCTTTTCTATGTATACGTTTCAATTATGGATTTCACCTTGTCTAATATATATTTTACCTATCATTTTAATCGTACATTGCTAGATAAATTAAATAAACCTTTAATTTGGTTCATGTACATTTGTTACATACATTTTATAAGATTAAATTTGACTTGTAAAAAGTTTATTATATATATCTACTTTGAAAAAATAAACGATTTGAATTTGAATAAGAATACGGCTGTCAGGCTTGGACGAATCCAGCTGTCAGGACGCCATTTTGCAGTAGCAAGTGAATTTATCTGCGGGTGCGTTCCCAATTCACGAAAATTAAATTATTTTAAGTTGTGTTAGTTCAAAAACCATTTCTAGATTTTGGTTTAATAAGCCGTATAAGAACTTGTGGTCTAAAAAACCTCATGATGATAATTTTACGAAAAAGGAGCAACTTCCATTTGACTTCGTGTGACGTCACTTGAGAAAAGGCTGTTTAGAAATGTGCCCTTTGCTATCTAGATCAATTTGAATGATTTGACAGGTGAGAAGACATAGACATACCACTTTTTTTAAAAGCAAGACAAAGGTCTTCAAACAGTATACTGCCTAAAATGCCCCAAGTGTCATCATGTCTTTCTTTAAAGAAATCATACAAAATAATTATCAAATTATATACCATAACAATGAAAAAGAGGATCTAAAAGGGCTTACTCAAACTCTGAAAAAAAAAAATATTTTTTTTTTAATATTTTTAAATATTTAAGCTATGGGAATTTTGAAACGTATATTTTAGCAAAAACGGGCACGGTACACCGTGATGACTGTATACTAATTAAAATAACATGATTATATAATCAAATGTTTATTTCACAATTTCGTAAAGCATAGATTGTAGATATCACGTCCCTGTTACGCACACAATTCAACCCATCTTTATACAAAAGTAACTTTACTGTTTATGGCGTACAGCGGTTAGTTAATCGCATAGAAAAAAATTAAAAGTATTTTATTTACACCTAAATACTTTAGTTATTAGGTACATGAGTTTTATATGAAAATGGTATAAAAATTACATATACTATAACTACATACAATACCGTAGTAATACAAATGCGGTTCTTAGTCTAACTTTGAAAAAATATAACAATAGTAAAAGCCACATTGCTTCAATAATAACAGTAACAATTACATTTCAGGATTGTTTCACAAAAATGCAAAAATACTTCCAGGCACTGTCACTTATTTCTTGCAAGATTATGGTTATTTCTCGAATAGAAAATCAATTTAATCCATATAAAGAAGAAAACAATAATTTGCAACACAAAATTAATAACAATTCTTAAGTGCATCTGGATTGAAAATTAACTACTCTTGCTAACTTATTTGCTTATTGCTTACAAATACAGCAGAGTAGATAATTTCAATAAATAGATATTTATCAAATTATCAATCACACAAAATCAAAATCGAATCAATCAATATAACATTAAATAATTAGTATAATTAATTACACATAAATAATTTACATATGGCAACTATTTGGCTTTGCTGCGCCCACTCACAAAAGAGCGCTAAATAAAATGTTGTCCATTTCTAAATTAAATACAATATAGTGATATTAAAAATCTTCACAATAGCAAAATAAGGACTCACGCGTCTTATTTACAATTTGTTTTACTGAAACAACTTTGCCCAAATGAGTTATTTAAAAGAGCGATAGTAAAATCAACACTGTTACAAGTGACTAAGCTCTAGAATCGCTAGGGATGGTCGGGTCAGATCTAAAGCTCTTGTCCCATGGAGCTGTCATGTGTGAGGTTAGAGTCCATACTGGCATTGTCTGAGTCCTGGCTTTGGTTTCCGCTATAGTTCGCAGCCTCTTGTAGCCGCATTAGCATGTTCAACTAAAAACAAAATAATAATAAACATGTAAGTCACGTGAATGAATGACGTTGAATATACGAGTTTTTTGTAACATCCATGCCAGCTAGTTTTTTTTTCAAGCGCTTGATGTAGTAAAAAAATTGAGCAGTCTCTTACCAAAGGATCCTGGTTGTTATTTGTATTTGAATCTTGACTCGCTTCTTCCATGCTAATATCTTCCACTGCTATTGCTCTTAGTGTCTGTAAACAAATAGTAATAAAATTACTGGACATCTTTTATCAGCTTGTTTCTTTTATTTTTGATATATAATTATATAGGTAAATATACAACGTGTAACAGAAAGGTGTAACCATATTTGAAGAGCTTATTCAGTCAATGGTATAGAACAACTTTTACTATGGAGCCAAACCTGAAATCTCAAAAAAAAAATCTGCCCTTCCATACATTTCAGCCGAGCGGCACTACATTTTTCTATGAAACAGTTACTTTTTTTTTCGAGATACAGGGTTTGTTCCATAGTAAAAGTTGTTCTATACCATTGACTGAATAAGCTCTTCAAATATGGTTACACCGTTCTGTTACACGTTGTATATAAATGAGACACAATTAGTATAAGATATCACAATAGAGTCCAAGATATATTTCGGGCCCCACGGCCACTTACTCCAACTGATGCCACTTACTCTTGGACTCTGTTGTGATATCATATAATAATTGTATCTCATTTATATATATTTACCTATACAAGGTGTAACAAAAAGGTGTAACCATATCTGAAGAGCTCATTCAGTAAATGGTCAACAACTTTTACTATGGGACAAACCCTGTACCACGAAAAAAAAAAACTGTTTCATAAAAAAATGCAATGCCGCTCGTCCGATATGTATGGAAGGGCAGATTTTTTTTTGAGATTTCGGATTTGGCTCCATAGTAAAAGTTGTTCTATACCATTGACTGAATAAGCTCTTGAAATATGGTTACACCTTTCTGTTACACGTTGTATAATTATATATCAAAAATAAAATAAACAAGCTGATAAAAGCAACATAAATATATTTGATTTTATGGACATATTTTATTAACACAATAATATAATTACATATTACAAAAAATATTGATCACTGCTCTCGTAAATTTCTAACTGCATAAGGTGACGGCCAGGTTATTTAAAGAACAGCCTAAATAATTAGTGCCCATTATTATTGGACCGAAAGCCGAAAGTATGGTGAAGCTGTGCTTGGACATATTTAATTTTTTTTAAATCCTGAACCTAAACTGTGTTTCCAATTCGATTCGCTCGGCTTCCTTTGATAACCCAAAACGCAATATCTAATATGATCACTTATAAGTATGTCCCTTCTAAGAGTGCACATCTGAAAGGGCGTGGAATTAGAGCCTATTTTATCGACAAAAAACAAAAAAACCTTTATTAGATAAATGGACGTTTTAAAATTTTTGTTGCCTACTAAGGTCACTATGTATAAAATATGTCATAACTTTTGATCTACCGACAATAATGCAATGAAATGAAATCTGTTATAATCTTATGAACCTTAAGAGGCATCATCACACGCAATCCTCTATACAAATGCTGTCAACACATTGTGAGGTGTCTATGGAATGTTATTATAATAATTGTAGGCTGAGTCCATTAACATTATCTGGATCCATGTTTAATTCAAACTAAAAATCGTAAAATTTGAGTAACAACAAACCCCGTAAATTTAACGGTTTTTTACCAAAAGTGTAGCCGAATGTGCTTTCATTGTTTTAGATAAAATCTAAAAATTAATACGAGTCAAACGTCGAAAATGTTATCTAGATTAATAATAACCAAAAATAATGTTTGAAAACGTCCACGTCTTACGAAAATGTGGTTTCTCCTGAATTAAGTTTTCAATTTTGGGCCCGCGACGAAATCGGCACGATTGTAGTGTCCTCACAAGTTTCATGGAGCGTGCACCTTACAGCGAAATGAAACAGCATGACATTGACATGATCGCGTCATGATGTCTATTCTTAAGAATAGACGTTGCATACCAAATCAAAAACAAAACCTTACTCAACTATCATTATCATAAAAATAATATCCTAAAAGATTTTTATTTGTCTGTTCCATTTGTTTTTTCAGTAATGGTTAATTTTTTTCAATTGTTACACAGTGTACACTACCAGTTACACCATATTCTTATTCCTATTTATCAAAAAAACTGCAACGTTCTATCACAAATACAATATTCCACGAGCGGTTAACAAAAGACACTGCGCTCGCGTCCCATACAAAGACGCTCAGATAAAGAAATTGAATAAATTAAGAAAATAATTTTTCATCGAAATATTTCACTCCCTTTCGGATGTGCATTTTTACGAGGGAAACTCTGTATTAGCTAGGTAACAAAGTATAACATCGATTCCCCACTTACGTGTGAATGGTTGGGCTCGCGCCACGGGTACGTAGACTTGACGTGGTGTAGCGGGTCCACGGCGGCGTGTCTCCGTCTGCCGTACAAGGCGATGCCCTCGCGCACCGCTTCAGACGCGTACGGGACGATGCTGTAGTTCCACACGTCGGCAAACCAGGCCTGGGGACGAAATTACATTATTTGTTCAGTACTTCATTAGGCACCTAGGTCACTTGGTAAGGGGGGGGGGGGGCTGTGAACTAAAATTACGGTTTATTAAAAGCGTAGCGAGTGTTTTAACCGTAACCGAGTAATTTATTGCTCGTACGCCCGTGTATCATAATATGTTTTTCAATGCATAGTGTGAGGAAATAAAACAAATATAATCTTGTGAACTTTAAATTATGATTGGCTCAAAAGGACTGTATCCAGAGCCGTTAAACAGTGAAAAAAAAAGTTATAACATTTATGGTACACAGGAAAGGCTGCAGGTTAGCCAACCATTGTAAATAAATAAAAAATAATAATAAAGCCCTAGGGCAAAATAATCGACTTTTTGTTCGGTTTTGATGCATAAAAAGTGGGCCTTTACGAGCACTTGCATTGAAAAATATTAAACTTACTAACGTACGTTCATGTTAAGTCGGTCACGCTTATGCTTGCTTGGTTGAAACGTGAATATAAGGGGGGGGGGGCACCGGGTTTTTTGAGGGTGGCGGCACCTATGTTCCTACCTGGCTACGCCAATGGCAGTCACAAAGTGGTGACCAAGAATTGGATGACGTCTATGTAAGAGAGTCTCTCGGAACGCATTCAATGTTAAATAGCTTAAATATCAGTTACACTATATCTTATAGTTGATCTCTCACCTGGCTAGCCTCAAGATCCATGGGACAGGCCAGGAACAGTCTGGGCCCCACGGTGACGTCACTGGACGAGTGAGCCTCAAGGAACGCGTTTAATGTAGCCCATACACCGGGCAGCCATTCTAGTACCGCGGCGAGCGCTGCCTCGCGACGGGCTAGCCGGAGTTCCAGGGAGAATAGCTTGCGGCGTAGGTACCTGGGAAAGTTGCAGTGAATCATTAAGACGAGTGCTCTGGCATCATATTTAGTAGAATCCATTTTGCATATACTCCCAGCACATTGCTTGATGTCTTTTTATTTCAAATAAAATTTATACCCATCCAAATAGGAACGGTTTCACAGATGAAAGGCAATATTTGAATGTTAGTATAGTAAGAAAAACCCAGTGAGTGTACCATCAAGTATAACCAAAAACCACTGGTCTTTTTCAGCGACAGTACAAGTATAGAATCAAATGATCATATCGAGGTGAGCCGTTCGTTTAAATCATAATATTACAAATGTTCAACACTTATCATTATCACAACTTTCTTAACCATTATACTAGGTGATTCTTGAAAATGTATCACGTTTCTTAACCATTATACTAGGTGATTCTTGAAAATGTATCACGTTTCTTAACCATTATACTAGGTGATTCTTGAAAATGTATCACGTTTCTTAACCATTATACTAGGTGATTCTTGAAAATGTATCACGTTTCTTAACCATTATACTAGGTGATTCTTGAAAATGTATCACGTTTCTTAACCATTATACTAGGTGATTCTTGAAAATGTATCACGTTTCTTAACCATTATACTAGGTGATTCTTGAAAATGTATCACGTTTCTTAACCATTATACTAGGTGATTCTTGAAAATGTATCACGTTTCTTAACCATTATACTAGGTGATTCTTGAAAATGTATCACGTTTCTTAACCATTATACTAGGTGATTCTTGAAAATGTATCACGTTTCTTAACCATTATACTAGGTGATTCTTGAAAATGTATCACGTTTCTTAACCATTATACTAGGTGATTCTTGAAAATGTATCACGTTTCTTAACCATTATACTAGGTGATTCTTGAAAATGTATCACGTTTCTTAACCATTATACTAGGTGATTCTTGAAAATGTATCACGTTTCTTAACCATTATACTAGGTGATTCTTGAAAATGTATCACGTTTCTTAACCATTATACTAGGTGATTCTTGAAAATGTATCACGTTTCTTAACCATTATACTAGGTGATTCTTGAAAATGTATCACGTTTCTTGAAATTGCATTTTCGTTTAGATTTGAAAATAGAAAATAAGCGGCGGTAGATCAAGGGTAGAACACTGGCCTCCCAATCTTGAGATCCAGGTTCGATACCAGTCGGGCATGCACCAATGAGTTTTTCGAAATTTATGTACATACCTATAGTATTTGTTCTTACTTGCCACTTTCTGAACGGTGAAGGAAAACATCGTACGGAAATCTGTATGCAATAAAGAGCGTGTATTTGTGCCTTAAGTACAGCGATAAGGCTCACCACCCATCACGCGGGTGTACCGAGTATGGATTGTGATTTGTATTTCACAGTTCACACTCGGAACACCTCTGACACCCCCTCGGGGATTCGAGTCGTGACGATGTATATTTTTTTATTGAAACAAATGTGGAGCTTAGAAAACAAATATTTACCTAGCTAAAAAACCTTTGACAGGTTCCATGTGGTTAGCAGTCAGCAGCCACCTGAAGTTGTGATGCAGTTGCAAGTTGGTCGTGTTGCATGTGGCTTGAGACATCGTGCCTGCCGGACGATACAATTGTGGTTAGAGTTTGACTATTCCAGACGCCATATTTGTTTGTATTTAGGCATTGACGTACCTAATGTAATTAGGGAAAGTTTCTTATTAGACTGGACCACTGTTTACTGGGACGGAAACCATAGCATTATGTTGGATGTAGAAAATATTTGTTTTGAAAATGTTTGTTTAACTTGTTTTGACTTCTAGTGGCAGGGACGTAAGGTCCCGTTTCGGGACTGCCACATGCTAAAACAGGATCATATTTGCTTCCGCACGTCTAGTAAATAAATTTCATCTAAATTGTCGAGAAAAATAATGCAAGATTTTAAGGAACTAGTAGCATAAAATTTATTTAATGTAGGTGACATAAACGTCTACTGTCAACCGCACAAACGCATTGCCTTGTGAGCAAACACAAGCAAAGCAAACGCTTGTGGGTTGTACAAAATTACGGTAGAAGGTAAGACGAACACTTACACATTACATCAGGGTAATTCTATTTCTTATATATATTTTTTTTTGCATAGTTTTTTTACAATGTTTTTTGTCGTGTTTTGTTTTTTTTTTATCTTGATAATAAAGCTTTTTTTCTTTCTTTCTTTCTTTCTTACTTCTCCACTGCCCCGCTTTAATTAAGCTACTTACCAATAATGACAGGCATGTTCCTATTATCTGGAGGCAGTAGAGGCGCAAACGCGTCGCCTAAAGCCGAGGCGTGTTGCAAGTTGTCCAACACTACGACGGAGGGTAGAGCCGCCTCTTCCCCCGCCCCGCATTGTTCGGCGATGTTCGTGAGGTACGCGCGAAGTTCGTTGCAAGATTTGCGATCCACACTGCGAAATAAAATGTTCTATATATAATTAGAGAAGATATATGAATGTACAAAAGTAATTTATTATCATCAGCATTATATACAGCAATCATGAATGGTAGATAAAGGTAAATAGGCTCTAGACAGTACCGTACGCAATCTATGCAACACCTGTATGTAATGAAAATTATGATTTTGATTGGATCTATGACAGCTTTACGCTCTCCGAGCTTTTTTACTTGGTTGTATGCTTCCTGACTTTAGAAAGCCATTTATAATTAGAATAGGATCAACCGTGCGCCATTTTGCTATCGCTTTCTCTCGCGCCATCAGTAGAGAGAGAGCGAGAGAAAGATATGGCTAACCAACGGGTTAGCGAGTGAAGTTAACCTAAAGCTCGTCCTATTCTTATACTAAACTCATATTTACATATTATAATCAATATTTTTATTCATGTAGCAATAAACTTACTTGAAAGTAGCGACAGCCTCGGCGGGATTGCCCCTCCGTTGTGTCCTTTGAACGTAGAACTCTGCTAGTTTCGCTGCCAAGTAAGACTTTCCCGTACCGCTGGGTCCGCAGAGAATCACTCGCCTGTGCTCCGATAGAAGAGATACGTATCTGAAAATGTATACCATTAAAACATACTATGTTATATGAGGGAAGCTTTTGATACCAACTGATCGTAGTATTGATGGTAAAATTATTATTATCAACAAATTTAATGATAAACTTTCAGACTTAATTTTGACTACTATTGGTTGGTAGACAGCGTAAAGGACGCTATTCCACAAAATATATATTTTAATTTAGTGCCCTGTATCAGCCCTTAAATCATAGACTGATACTTAAGAGCGGTATCGCAGCCGGATTGTGAAAAACCCGCCTTTTTATAATTAATCGGAATTCAAAGTTCACTCAACAGTTATTCAACAAAACCCTATTACCTATATGTATTGTGCATGTTGCCATCACTAAGTTTCGATTGGTTTCTGTAAATTAGAATTTTAAAATTATCAAAGATATTTAAATTTTAATTTACAGAAACCAATGAAAACTTTGCGATTTCAGCATACACATTACATAGGTAATAGGGTTTTGTTGAATAACTATGGAGTGAATTTTAAATTGAAGTGTTCTGTTTCGATTAATTAGACAAAGGCGGGTTTTTCACAATCCGGCTGCCATACCGCTCTTAATTTCCGTTACAAGGATACGTTTCAACGTGTCGTAAATAAGTTATAGAATAAGTATTTAATCGAATTGAAATGTGTTGCTTATTAGTTATAACATAGACAGAGTCAGCTACAACCTTAGTCGATACGTGTATTAAATAAGCAGATTGGTGGTTTGGTAACTTGAACAAAATCATAGCCTAACGTTAAAATGATATCAAAAAGATAAGCAAAATATTTCGAATATTAATTTAATATTTACTCACCTATAAACAATATTTTTTGGTATAAGACTATCGAATGCCAAGCTGCCGACTCCTTGCAGGCAAATATACAGCGTGTTCACAGTTCCAATGATATATCCACACGGCAATAGTTCCGGGAAACCAATTTCTGGTCCTCTCGTCGCCTCGCCCAAATGATACGACGTTATCGAATCAGTATTCAACCCGAGGTTCGTTCCAGGGTCTATTCTAGAAAGGTAGTCTTTAAATGTTTTTCTAACTATATAATCTAGGTTTTGCCAAGTGGTCTTGCCAGATATATAAGTGTAAGCAATAATGAACTCATTGCAGTTTATTGTCGAATCGCTATTGTATACGTTCTTATACGAATTACTGTGTGTAGATTTGTTGCTTTTAAGGCTATTCGTGTTAGACTTATTTATAGTTTGAGGGTACTCTTGGATTTCCACTTCGGGGCTGTGAGTTTGGGACATTCTTGGCGAATCGAAGCTGGATTGCTTTTCATAATGATTGTTGAAAGCGCTGGCTTGCTGTTTCGCGTAAAATCTGACCTCGGATTCGGTTAAAGTGTCTTGTACTTCCTCGAAATATCTTTGGAATGTTTCTGGTTGACCTAAATATACTGCTATTGCTATCTTTTTTCCATCAGTCGTGTCTCCTTGGCTTTCCGCAGCACCTAGGATAATACGGACCACATTAAAATAAGTTGAAACCGTTCATAAATTTCCAAATTTTGCATATTACGGTAAAAGAATCCCGATTCAAAGCACCATCCAGCTTAATAAAAATATGCTTACCTATGTCTGAATAGCTCTCCCCTATAGCCAATTCCCGGCTTTTAGGTGGGGGTAAAACGGAGTTAATATCATAATCCCCACTTAACCTGTCGCCCCCGCCTAAGCCGTTCGTCGCAAATATATCCGAGGTCCCATTTAGGGCACCTAATATGGCTTCGCTGTTCTCGTTCAGTTCACAAACGGCTTTATTCCCGTAAATAGGTTCCATTGTATTGGATTTGGGAGAGCCCTTTTTGAAATCCATGGTAGGGGTTGAGGTCATGCAGTTGAAGTCGAGGTCTAATGGCTGGGAGTGCATTTCCATCGCCTGAAAACGGAAAATATATGTTAGAATGTTCCTATTTTTGGATGTGATTTACCCGTTAGTGACATGCAAGAATAGAGATGAAACTGACCGATATAGGAACAAACATATATTACGACATGAATCCCCGATATGGTGTCATGGGTATTTCCAAGTATGGACCGTGAGTGACTGCCTGTGAAATGTAAATTACAGTTCACACTCACACTCCCGGGTTTCGCCGACGGTTATTACAATTGGGGAGCCGTATTGCAATACTTTGGGCTCAAATTTGGGCTCACAAAGCAATTTTCGGATTAGAGGGTAAAACGTTCAAACCAGAGGCGGATAAACATACAAACAGAATTTAATCTAATTAAATTTTCAGCTTTTTTTACTAAACTAAGTTACTTCTCTAGCGCCGAGGTAGCTGTAACAGTATGACGGCTACGTTCAAAACCCGCACCATAACCCGCTAAAACAAAGGGAGTGCAAAATCCAACAGCTAGAAACATTGGAGTGCAAAATCTAGAACTACGGAAAAGAAAACCCCCGCCCCGCGAACTTTTAGAACCATGGGAGTGCCAAACTCCCGCTCCGCGAACCGGTACAGACATGGGAGAGCAAAATCCCCGCTCTGCGAACCACTAGAACCATGGGAGTGCAAAACTTCGGCGCCGCGAACTGCTAAAACCACCGCTCCACGAACCGCTACAGCCATGGGAGTGCAAACCCCCGCGCCGCGAACTGCTAGAACCATGGGAGTGCAAAAACCCCGCGCCGCGAACTGCTAGAACCATGGGAGTGCAAAACCTCCGCTCTGCGAACCGCTAGAATCATGAGAGTGCAAAACCCCCGCGCCGCGAACCACTAGAACCATGGGAGTGCAAAACCCCCGCTCCGCAAACGGCTAGAACCATGGAAGTGCGGTCATACTGTAATCAACTAGTAAAGAAAAACCTTCTCACCTGATGCATAGTAGCTTGATCAGCTAAGCTGAATCTTCTGGGATCCTCTCCTGCAGCCGATCCTCCGGTGCCTAAAGAGCTCTGACTACCAGCCAGAGATCTAGAGGTCACTAGCCTTTGTAGCCTCTCGTTGTTCTGTTTTAGGTTTAGCATTTCATTCTGTGGACAAGTTGGAATATTTTTGTGTGAGTCTTCCTAAAAGAAGAAATATGTTAGGGAATATTATGAGTATGTCACCAATTAGCTTGAACTATAGGTATTTTTACAATACAGAAACCAATAAATTATTACAGATGTTCTATCTCACAAAGTCCGTTTGGCTATGGTTGTAGTAGTGCGTGCACATGCATTTTTTTCTAGTGTGCGTAATCTCAGGAGCGGTACAAAACGCGCAACACACACAAAATGCACTTATTTATACACATCATCGCTACTATAACCATGACAAAACGGGCTTGAGATAGATAGTGACGGCAGATGTTCTTTCTTGGAACTGATTGCTAATAAAACTCTTTCATAATACGGTTTGCAAAAAAAACAACATATTGATGTGAATACTTATATTGGGACTACATTATATTGAAATTACGTCGTATTTAAGCAGGAATAAGTTTAAAAAACCCGCCATGTGCCTTTTTTATATTCTCAGGAAATCATTCACAATTTACCAAAATTTCCGCAAGAAATTATTCTTAGACCGCACTAGAGCGACGCGAATTTGACACTAGCGGCTACTGCAGCTATGTGCCGCTTACATTACATACAAAAACATGTGAACTATATTTTGTCACAACGTGCCTCTTCGCTCCGTTGCTGTTCAGTTTCACGTAGTGCGGTCTAATCTAATCTTTATGCTAAAGACTGAACGAACAAAAACATTCGTTCACACACAAAATGGTCAAAAATGCCATCCAATTCCCAAAACACGGCAATACTTGTCCAATTGTACAATACATACCCTCATCTTTATCACAGTATCCTTAAGGCTCTCCAACTGATGCGCAGAACTCAGTGCCTCTAATCTAATATCGGTCAGCACGAGGTCTTTCTCCCGCAACTGACGCTTCAGCTCGTCCACAATTGCAGCGTCTTCTGGATTTTTTTCTGAAACAATAACATACATATTTGATTTGTTTTTTTTTTTGTTGTTGTTCATCCACTATTGGTTGTTTTATTTTCTTTGGGATCTAGAAAAATATCGATCAGTTAGACGACATGCTTGCATTTTTGAATTGAAAACTTCTTTAGGCGCTTTGGGCGATATTTGGTAGGGGAAAATCTTATCGACAGGAAAGTTTTCACTTCTGTCAGCAGTCCCAAATTCAATGACCACCTATATTTTTTTCATTTATTTGAGATATGTTGTTATATTATCAATTTATCATACATGTTGTTTATCTATTGGCAAAATAAGCTTAAAAGTAAAATGAAATAGTACAATTTTTTACTTTAAATATATAAGAAATAACATTCTGAACCGCTTTGAAACTTTGAACATCTCACAAGCTTGAATGTAGTAACTTCCGACATTGATCGATTAGATGCCGCAGGCATTAAACATACTTTGATTTTAATGCTTCCTCAAGTAAACTTGCATTTTAAAATACATTAGGTGACGCAACTTTATGATAGATAGTTTTTATAGTTTCTAAGATAAGCCTATTGAAACAAACGCTTCGCTCGCTTAAACGGTCCCTCTGTCCTTAGACAATTTAACACGGGACGTGGCAAAGCGCGACTCTAAGTACTGAATTAATTCTGCCATTTTCTGCGGGAGGGGAGGTAAACACGCAGAGCACACATTTACTCACTCACGCACACTCTTGCGAAAAATTAATAAGTTTTACTAATCGCAAGCTATATACACAAACACAAAACCCGCACACAGGCAAACATACACGAACAAATTATTCACATACTTCGGGTAAAGCGTGCGCTTGCCGTGTCCCGTGTTATATGGTCTAAGGCTAAGAGAAATGGTGACCGTCTGCTATCTAATATTGTAATCTAATCATGGAACAATGAAGCAATTTCCAACCTACCGCCACAGTTTACTTGACTCTCACCTTGGGTTCATTGCCGGAGGGCTTGTCAGATTGTCTTCCCCGTGAAGGGTGAAACATCGTGAGTTTATCCGGATAAGATCTTTTGTACCTGAGTCATATCGTTGTTTGCCGGACCGTTCCTTCTATTTGGAGACTAAATGTTGCAATGGAAATACTTGTAGAGCTGTTGTTTTGGGATCGGAAAGACCTAAGCCACCATTGACACCTGCCGGGGTAATGCGGAGAGGGTACTAAGTGAGGAAATAGAGATGGGATAGTACGGAATGACATTTGTAAAGTAGTGCAATTGCACTGATGTGTTGGCGAAAAAGGTTTCCCTCCTTACGACGTCTAATGGCTTAGTGGTCTGTGACCTAAGCATTAATAATTTTTTTTGCGCGTCACTGCTACGTCGAAGTAAACTGAGTGTAAAGTAGTACCATTAAAATAATGCGCATAGGAATCTTTGCGACTCTTCGGCGAGGGTCGTATTTCCGAACGTTTTCTATACAATCCACGACAGATAGTGCACTTCCGGTCAGCTATAGAGAGTCAAAATGACACTCATAATAATAATTGCATCCGGTTCTAACTTTTTGCACACGCTCCAAAATGACTTAGACTCATATTTTCTCTTTAATAAGTTTCCAAATATTTCTTACTCTTTTAGGCGTAGATTTGACATAGACATTATAGATATTACATATCCTTATTTTTTATTTATATTTTTTTTTTACTTATTTATTTGGTCTACCAACAGATGTTACACTTTTAACATACAATTATATTAGCGTATTGGAGTGCTTAGAGTGTAACTCCAATAATAGGTAAACACTGCATGCAAGAGATACAGGATAGGAGTGACGCGTGTCGCCGGCAGATAATATTAAATATATTATGTAATATTCATTTGTATGCGCATAATATCTTAGCAGATCTTTAGTATCTATGTATCGGAAGGCATTACATATTGGCAAGAGAGCAAACGTTACACGTCGAATCAAAAGTGGAAAGTATTTTTTAAGGTATTTTCTAAGTTTTGTTTTATTATTTCTTTCTAGTTTCCATAAAATATTCTTAGCTCTTGGATAATCGCTACTTTAGTGTTCATTCAATACAAGACGCAGCCAATCATCACCCGCTTCCCGTGAAAAAGTTGACATCTACACAATATTCTACTAAACGATGACGCCCTCTTAGGCCGTCCGCTGCGATAAGCGCGCGGCGTGCTGTTTCACCGGTCGGCCATGTGTTTAGGCTTTGCGAGGTGCGTCTCGCGGCGTTTCTTGCGACGTGCGCCTTGCGGCGTTTCTTGCGACGGGCTTTGCCATGCCACATTGCCACGACATGGGCAGTAGCGGCGGCGGGGCCTTCGACCGCACCGGACGTATTCAGGATGGCCTTATCAAAAGTGGCACGATTCTGTCTACAATCTAATATTTTTTTAGCTGGAGATATATGGTGGTGATATATGGTATGAGGTGGGTCACCCGTCGCACGGTTCTCTACGAAAACAGCACGCCGGGCACACGCTTAACGCAACGGACGGCCTTAGTATTGGCAACATTATTGACATGACATTAATGAACTAAATTACAGTTGTCACAAAATAAGAGGCCCGTTTTGACAGATAAGAACGACCATAGAATATAACTTTACATGTAATAAATGAAACCGTTAACAAATAATTATTAACTTATTGGGTTTAAAGAAAATAAATAAACGTTATTTAATTATCACGGAACATATTTCAAGTATTATTTTCACGCATATTCCAAAATAAAATGCAATTTTGAATTACTACACAATGTGTCAAAAACAGTTACATTCTCATTCAATTTTTTCTTAATAATAGTGTTGTAACTAGATAATCGCCTACTTTCACGGACTCAATTCGATTCCACGTGAAAATAATTAACTTGTTTTAATATTGATAAAATAATTGTAATGATCTGTAATTAGCTTTTGTGAGACCAGTACACATAAAGCCAAGTTTAAATTTCCTTTTTTTTTAATGCAAATATGAACTTTTTAGATTTGAAAATTTGCATGTATTTGTAACGGTGTCAAGTATACCGAAAAATATATTATAATAATTGTGCTAAATATGTAACATACCACTTAGCTTTTAAACTTATAGTTTACAAAAACAATATATATATATATATATAAAAAGCATGCATTTATTGCTTGAAGTCTCATTTTTTTATTAATGAATTGGTTTACAGGCAAAGTTTTCCATAAAACATCCTATCAATAGACAGATTGGCTGGTTAGAAATATGGCAGTATTTTTTTTATAAGGCAAGGAGCAATTTTTTCATCTTGAAGCCTTCATATTTTTCTTACTGGCTAGTATATATCATATCTATCAACGCACTGACCTCTATCTAATTTGAGGTCAGTGAAGTGCAACATTACAAATTATTACTGGCACGTAAGAATTTCCATTTCAGATTTTCGTAGAGAAAAAAAATTAAAAGCTGGTTTTAGGACCCGAAATATCTTTCTATCACCATCTTATCATAATTTTCAATACATCAAATTTATATTAAACTATCCAATGGTTAATTAAATGTTCTTCCTAGAAATTATAACCAATAAACTTGAAAATATGTCAATCGATAAAAAACTTATAATATTTTGAATCGATTTCTCGTGAGAATCGGTTGACCTAGTTACCGATTTGCATGGTTCACATCCATAGATACGTTGCGATGACATATGTCAAAACGGACCTATTACATTGTAACTACTGTAGATCGAAATAATTTTAATTTCAAGGTTAAACGATTGTCGCTCGCTTGCTAAGCTTGTCATGACTAACTGTCCATTAAATTTCAAACTGTTGATTTATAAACCTAACCAAACTATTAGCTGAATTCCCAAAGACCAAAATCTTTTTCACTTTTATTCATACAATAGGTATAAACCGAATGTGAAGTCTACAGCTTATTTTCTTCATATCTTTTTTCATGAGTATATTCTAGTGACATCTAACTACGTCTCTATACAGCCCAAAAAGCAAAATTTGATAAAACACCATCATAATAGCTGTCAGGATATCGTCAATATTGCCTCATTTTTACGCAAAGTTTAACAAGTTTGTATATTTTTATCTATACTTTAATAAAAAAGAGAGAAATACAGGCGTCGTTCATGTTAAGATGACTAAGTTTACACACTTTGCTAAGTATAAACAATTACCGTTTCATGGAAAACTGTTTTGACCTGAAACCATTTCACAAATTCAATTAACTTATTTTGAATATCTTGTCATCTTGCACTTCTTGATGAGAAATACAATTTCAATAAGTAAAAATACAACTTTTAGTTAAGAAAACTTATAGTTAAAAGTCTGCTGTATGCATTAACATATTTTTAATTATATTACAATAGTAATAAAATAATTGGCTTATCCGTCGTCGTGATACCAGCCGTAAATTTCTTAAATAATCTGATATCACGCTTATGGAAAACCCAATTATTTTGAAGATACCATAATATCATTAAAATATGTTTATGCATATAGCAAACTTTTAACAATAAATTGTCTTAGCTAAAAGTTGTACTTTACCGTTATAATTATTTCTTAATATTTTGTTACAAATTCGGAGAAATAGCCCTTAAGGAAAACCTTGTATGAGAATATTCGTTGTCTTTGTAACAAAGAAAAAAAAAATAAACAAAGCTATCGCCACATTGAACAAACAGTAAATTATTAATCCCTTTAGAATAGAAAGATATGGTTTTATATTTTTTACATTATTTGTTCTACAGTTCCTTTCTGTGCTTTCTTTCAAATGCAAAATATTATGTCAAGTGTTGATCTCTATATTTTCATAAGGAGACAATTTGTATGAAAAAGTTAAACAAAAGGCCATAAAAACGTTATAATTTGTATATTTTACAGGGCTGTAAATATTAGCATTTATTGATTTTACCCAGAAAAATTGCCTACTGACCAGAATATCAAATTATGACCTCAGCAAAAAGTAGATAGTCTTCGAGTTGATGGTACTTTTATAAATTCTAATAGATTTTTGAGAGTCAAAGCTAACCAGTTCTAAATTCTAAGAATAAAATTTTTGTTGCGCAACTCTGAATAGTCATGCTATTGATAAAGTCAAAAATAAACCTTGAAATGCTGTTACATCAGGAAGAAAAATAAAAACCCAATTTATGAGCAATTTTTTGTAATTAGGTTAGTTCGATACCACACCCTGAAAAAAAATGTCCTATGTTAGTTTTGCAAATTGTCTTAAATAACGGCTCATCAAATATTGTTTTTCAAAATTAAATGATCTGGCAATTTCTGTGTATTACTTTTGAAAAAAAAAGTTATTGCTATTTTACTACCAAAGGAGCTGCGTATTTTTTTAAATAATTAGAATTTAGAATGAAAGAGTGGCGGGCAGTAAAAATATTTGACGTTCATTAGAAATGCCATTTAACACGCGTTAGAGTGAGATAAATAGTGACGCTATTTAAAATGAGTTGGAATGAGATAGTAACGCAGTTAAACGTGGTTGAATGAGAGAGGCATAATTGATATAGGCTACAGTGAGATAGATAGTGACGTGGTGCATTCCTTCTGAGAATATTTGTTAGTTTCCACTTTTTGTAATAACAACTTTAGTAAAAATTTTTTGTAAAGAAATTTTTGGTCCAATTTATTTTCCCGCAAGTGTAAAACCAGCTCAACGGGCGAAAAATATTTAAAGAATGGGTAATGGTGACAATTAACCGTCACGATATTATTATGTATCTCTAAAGGAGTGTCTGAAATGTTCCGAGGGTCAACTGATAAATCAAACACTCAAAAAACCACTTTTAGCCGACCATAATAAATTTACGTCCCGACGTGATAGCAAGTAGGATCAATGCCGTGTGACGATGATCGAAATACACTAATAAATTAGATAAAATAAAATACGTATTACTTTTGACCCTGCCTCGTCCACTCTATTCGTATTTTTGCTATGGTGACGCGAGCTTAGAGACCGGGACGAATTTCCCCCCGCGCGCTATCGTAAAATAGAATAAGCCACGCCCGGAACTGGTTTTTGTTTTGGCTATGTCATACTCTTAAGAGTCGGAGTTCCGAGATTGGGCAAAACAGGGTTCGGGGTTATGGCTTTTTAAGATAGTAATATATTAATTCCTGAACAAAATAAATACCACTTGTTACCTTACAAGATGAAGTACAGGTTCATTAAAAAAAATCTTGGCACTAATGTATAGTAACTTCAGAAAAAAAAGCAGGATGTCTAGTTCAGGTTACACCCGTAGCGCTGCAATGCTATTCAAGAGATTTTCTTGAAATTCCTGTTTTTTTTCTGAAGTCACTATATATTATTGCCGTGATTTTTTTAATGAACCTGCACTTCATCTTGTAAGGTAACAAGTGGTATTTATTTTGTTCAGAAATTTGAATTTTTACCGTCTTAAAAAGCCATAACCCCGAACCCCGAATCTCGGAACACCGACCCTTAAGGTGGGCCGTCCCGCTCAGATATCATATAAATGCTTTAGGTTTTTGTGACGTCCTGATGGCTTTGGTCTCAATGAAACTTTGCGCACATCTTTATATATGTTTCCCTTCCTCCCCACACCGAACTCCGACCCACCTCTCATCAAATGAGAGATGGCGAGATATTCAAAAAGCGCCATAGTTGTGAAATGGTTTCAGGTGAAAACTGTTTTCCATGAAACAGTAACTGTTTATTTATAGAAAAGTGTACAAACTTAGTCTTCTTTACATAAACGAAGTCTGTATTTATCTCTTTTTTTATTTCCAGTATAAATAAAAATTATACAACTTGCTAAACTTTGCGTAAAAACGAGGCAATATTCACGATATCCTGATAGCTATTGTAGCCGCTGGCTACAGGAATGCAGAGATGATGAAAGAGGATAAACGGATGGGTTGACACGAGAGAATTGTGGGTAAACTGACTGACCTTGCTTTGGAATGTTGTTCTCGATGGCAAATGCGCTGTGCAGCGTCCCTCCTTGTTGGGATGATGCAGACGGCGTTTGTGTCAGGAATGTGCAGAAAGGGCAGTGTAGTAACGTGAACACTTCACTGGTATATAACACTGCGAACACAACACTGAGACGTATGCGATATTGTTTGTGGCGTCGCGAATGTGTGTACACGTGTCACTCTCTAGAGAGTTCGGACGAAACAGAGAGAGTCCAGCGCCCGCGCGCGCCTCGATCCGCGCGCGGCGGGGGGGGGTGAGTGGTCATCCGCGCATGCGCACGCGAATGACACGTCATGTTCTAACGTCATGCTGGTAACGTAGTGTAGCGTGAACATCCTGGGGGGGCCGGGGCTGCGGCTCCTCTTGAGCTGAATCCAACGGCAGCCTGGCTATCTTGAACACAGGTCGTCGCAGATTTCCATGAGCTGTGTCCAGATCCACAACTCGTATCACTCCATCCTTGCCAGGTATCGTGCGGAGAATTCTTCCCAACTTCCATTGGAGCGGAGGCAGGTCATCCTCTTTGATGAGGACCAGTTCACCCACTTGAGGAGGGGAAGAAGGGGAGAGCCATTTGGAGCGGGTTTGCAGGGTATGGAGGTAGGATCTGGACCAGAGAGTCCAAAAGCGCTGAGAGAGCGCTTGAATGAGTTGAAACCGTTTAAGAGCAGATATGGGTCTGTCGTCAAAAGACTGCTCAGGTAGAGCGGTGAGCGGACGACCAATAATGAAATGTCCGGCCGTGAGAGGTTCAAAGTCCGTAGGGTCGGATGAAATTGGGCAGAGGGGTCTTGAATTGAGTACAGCCTCAATTCGAGCCAAAAGAGTAGAGAATTCCTCAAAAGTGAGGTGCTGTTCACCTATCACACGATAAAGTAGTTGCTTGGTGGATTTTACGTTTATTTCGTGCAGTGCGCCGAACCAAGGCCCTTTAGGCGGGTTCAGTAACCAAGTTATGTGCTGATTCGCGAGCTTGTGAGTGATTGCATCATTGTTTGACCTGAGGAAGTTCTGAACTTCAATGAGTTGATTCCTAGCACCTACATAGTTTGTGCCGCAGTCTGAACGAATGAGAACCGGAGTACCGCGACGTGAGATAAAACGTTGCAATGCCGCAAAGAACGCTTCCGTTGAGAGTGCAGAGACTGGTTCCAAATGAACCGCCTTTGTTGCGAGGCAAACGAAAATACAAAAGTACGCTTTTATGAGTTTCGCGTTCCTCAACGTGCTGGATTTAACGAAGAAGTGGCCAGCAAAGTCCGTCGTGACGTGACTAAAAACTGGCTGAGGAGTAACTCTGTCTGCTGGGAGATCAGCCATGAGCGGAGCCTTAGGCTGAGCGCGGCACCGGAAACATCTAATACATTTAAACACGCGGTGTCTAATAATACGACGAGCGGACAGAATCCAGTACTGCTGGCGTAATATGGCGTGTAATGTGTCAGCTCCAGGGTGGCAGTGTATTGTGTGATAGTGATCTATAATGAGATCTACGAGCGGACTTGAACTGGGTAGAATGAGTGGGTGTTGAGCGTCATACCTAATTGACGCGTGAGAGAGACGACCACCGACTCTCAAGAGGCCGTCCTTTATGAAGGGCGAGAGACGCTGGAGCCGAACGGGACAAACCTTATCAGTCTGGATACGATTAATGTCTTCAGCAAACTCATTGTGCTGAACAGAGCGGACCCAGTGCAACAGAGCGTCCCTGCGTTCACTAACTGTCAACGGACCAGAGCGCCGTGCATCTGGGCTGTGCCGACAATTGAATATGAACCTTTTAATACAAGCCGTCACTCCGACGAGCTTGTCAAGTGAGCTGTAGCGAGTGAGCAAGTCCATATCGATATCTGGGACTGCTATGTGTGCTGGTACCTTTTTGGGCTTAAGGCCTGGGAGAGCATGATGGCCTAGAGCGGGTGGCATCTTGGGCCAAGTGCAGGTAGGTTCTTTGAGCCAACTGGGTGACCACCAAAGGTCATGAAGTGAGAGAGACTGGGCAGACATGCCTCTGCTTGCACAGTCAGCAGGGTTGAGATTCGTGGGCACATGCCTCCACGTATGGCTAGTTGAAATAGCTGTGATCTTAGCCACTCGATTGGCCTCGAAAGTCTGTAATCGGTGAGGTGGCGTATTGAGCCATGCCAACACTATTGTGCTATCTGACCAGCATGTGTGTGTTTGAATGGCTATATGAGCTGACAATTGGGCTGACACTCGAGTCATGAGCTGAGATAAAAGAGTCGCGGCTGACAACTCCAATTTCGGGATTGAGAGACGAGTCTTTATGGGTGCGACCTTGGACTTGCCAATGATTAGGTGTACATTGACATGTCCAGTGATATTGCGCTCATGAAGGTAGATAGCGGCACCAAAGCCAGCCTCTGATGCGTCCGCGAACCCGTGAAGTGAGTAAGTAGACGTGGGCTTGTACTTACAAATGTGTCGAGGTAAACGGAGGTTTGAGAGCTGAGGAAGATCCTCTGAGATGTGTTGCCACTCTGTGTGGACTTCTTCAGAGATAGGCTCATCCCATCCTATTTTCAGAAGCCAAAGCTTCTGGAGAAGAATCTTTGCGCGGAAGATGACTGGAGTAACCCAGCCATTGGGGTCATAGAGAGACGCTACTGTACTGAGAATGGAGCGCTTTGTGACTTGAGCATGAGTGGGCAGAGAAATGCGATAAGTGAACTCATCAGTTTGAGGAATCCACTGTATTCCCAGAACCTTAATGGAATTAGAGTCGGGACTGAAGTCAAAGTCCTTGGGCATGTCGCACTGGTCATCTGGGAACCGTTCAAGGAGCTGGGGCGAGTTGGATGTCCATTTACTGAGCTGAAAGCCTCCTAGGGCGAGTAACTCGATCAGTTCGCTTTGGAGCGACTGAGCAGATTCTACAGAATCTGCACCTGAGAGAATGTCGTCCACAAATATTGATTTGCGGAGGACCTGAGCAGCGTGGGGGTAGCGATGACCTTCGTCATCAGCCAATTGGAGTAAAGTGCGGATGGCATGGTATGGGCTGGACCTTAATCCATATGTGACGGTATTAAGGGCATACGTGAGCAAGGGCTGGTCGGGTGAAGACCGCCAGAGAATGAGTTGAAAACGTCTTTGCTCTGGGTGAATGAGTATATTTCGGAACATCATTCGGATGTCTGTGCTGAAAACTTGTGAGTAGATCCTGAAGGACATGATAATGTCAACAATATCTTGTTGAAGAGCTGGACCTGTATGGAGACAATCATTTAAATTGACGCCATTTGAGCTTTTACAACTTCCGTCAAACACGCAGCGTAACTTTTCTGATCCTGGCTTGAATATGCCATGATGTGGGATATAGAAATGGGATTTATGAGCAAAGGTATTGGGGTGACACGGCGACATATGTCCCAATTTTATGTAATCTGACATGAATTCTACGTATTTCGAGCGGAAGGGCGGGTTCGCTAGCAACTTTTTCTCTAAATTGAGAAACCTGCGTAGCGCAATAGCGTGAGTGGAACCTAATGTCGGCGCGTTGTGCAGAAAGGGCAGTGTAACCACATATTGACCTGATGGTTCACGAGTAGTTGTGGTGCGGAAAATGTCCTCACACTGATCCTCTAATGGGCTGGTATGCTTGTAGGTTTGGGGTTCCTCGGATTCCCAAAACCTCTCAAGACTTTTGTGAATGTCATGAGTGGAATGCTCTGAGTCCGTGTGAGAGCCGACAATGTGAACTGAGTTGACCTGATTCGTGGGTGAAGTATGTAAACTTTCGAAAGGTCCAATCAATGTAAAATCAAATATCGTGCCGAAGGCTATAGGCTTGCCAGGGCCGAGCGAAACCTTAGTTCCGTCTAACACTTGACCAAGAACGTCAGATCCTAGTATTAGATCAACCGGAGCTGGTGTGTGATATTCTCGATCAGCAAGAGGAATCGGCGGGTGACCTGTTAACTGAGCGAGATCTGGAACCTTTTCCAACGGTAGGTACCCAGTTACGTTCTTCAATATATGGGCTGTGGCCGTGATCATAGGTGTGCCACGGTGAGTAGGGCGGCATACAATTGTGATTGATGCCTTTGAGTCTTGTGTGTGCTGATTTCCAACTCCTGCGATTTTTAGAGATCTATGTTTTAATGGCAAATTTAAAATTGTGGCCATGCGCTGAGAACAAAGAGTCAGCATACTTCCACAGTCCAACAAGGCTCGTGCTGAGTGAAATTGACCATTTACGTCTGCTATTTTAAGTGAGACGGTTGGCAACAAAATTGGCGTGTTGGTGACGTTCACTACACGTTGTGCGGAGTTACAGTAATTTTCTGTTGGAGTTGAAGTCATTGAGTGACAATGAGCTGAGTGTGTATGTGATGAGTGAATGTGTGATGAGTGTGCTGAGTGTGCTGAGTGCTGATCGTCCTCGCCTTCATAGTGCTCTGTTATTGTAGGTAGTCACTGTTGACTACCTACCCGAGACCTACTTGGCGATCGCGATTGAGTGGGCGAGTTGGAATGGGACGTATATGCCTGTGTAGCATGTGCCGAACGGTACTGAGGCTCATGCGCTGAGCGCTGTCTGGGCTGCTCACGTAGAGACGGAGGCAGCAAATGAGCAGATGAGCGTGTCGGAGACATGGCCCCATGGCGATGCAGTGAAGTATGGTGGTCAGACCGCCCACACTCCTTGCATGCACGTGTAGACCTGCACTCGTTCTCATAATGAGGACCCAAACAGCGTCGGCACCGGTTGCGTGAGTTCACAAAGTCCCACCGACCTTGAACTGGCTGGTTATTAAATCCTGGGCATGCGATGAGTTTGTGTCCCCTATTCCTGCAGTATGGGCATGGCATACCACCAGTAGGGGAAGAAGGTTGAGCCGAATAATCCTGCCGGCGAGTGGGTGATGGGGATAATCGGGCCGAGTAAACTGGCGCTGTCTCAAATGCCATAAATGGTTGACGAATAGGACGGGGGGAGCGATTGTCCTGCCGAGGAGCTATGGGGCGGAACTCTTGATGAGCCTGGTAGGGCTGACGTGGAGTACCTCGAGTGGGTTGAAGCAGCTTATTGAGCTGAGCGAGCCTTTCTGACGGGCCGAGCCGTGATGAAGAAGGAGCCTCCTGTGACGCAAGGAACGATGACTCATTCTCCTTGCAGCGTGCGTGCTCTTCCAGAAACTCAATGAGGTTCTTGAGCGTGGGCAGAGTTGCACGAGATCCGTACTTCCGCTCGAAAAGAGTGCGGAGCTCGCCTTGCAGTTTTCGCACCACCATGGACACGAAAACATAGTCGGAGTCTTTCATGGGCAGATCGAGGTTGCGGAGAGCGCTTTGCGCTGAGATAAGCGGAATTAAGAACGATGTGCGGATATCCGAGCGCATGTGGATGTGCGGAAGGTTCATTATAATGTCCACAAATCGGTCAATGAGTACGCGACGATTGTCGTAACGCTTGGTGAGAATTTCCATGGCTATGGGATAATTCTCGTTGGTAGGGTAGAGGTGTTTCACCATATCATGTGCCTCACCCTTTAGGGCGCCTAACAAATAATGCAGCTTTACAGCATCCGAAACTGTAGCCATCTCACTGACGAGGCTCCTAAAAACGGCAATAAATGAGGGCCATTCTTCAACGTTCGAATGAAACTCCGGTATGGGTATCTTTGGTAAAACACCAACGGGTGTACCTGAGCTGAGGGGTTGCGTCTTGTCCGGAAGAGCTGATTTTTCATTTAATTTTTCAAATGCCACTAGGATAGCATCATAGTTGCTAAGTGCCGACTGAAAATTTTTTGTGTAGGTTGCCTCAGTTTCGTCGGACAAATCCTCATCGTCAAGGATCTCGTAATATACGTTCTCTAACTTAGTTTTAACGCTTTGTATGTTTGCGTAACGAGCGGTGAAATCCGCCACAGAATAAGTTTTTCTGTCGCCTGCCTCTACCGCCGCACCGATCTCCTTTAACAGAACTATCGCCTTTACGGCCTCACGAAACATCGCGGCTTGTGATTTCGAAGGCATCTTAATTTTGTTAAAGTAGGTGGTTGATTACTAAGACAAAATACGCAACGATTTTGAACTGAACTATAAGAGCGGACGTACAACCAAAATATATAATGAGACAGATGAACAGAGCTGAGACACTTGCGCGGATGAAGTAACAATGACTATGTTCAAACGGAATACGGAACTCTTAAATAAACACGAAAGAGAAGAAAAAATATTTTTTTTTTTAAAAAACAACCTGTATATGAGCTGATACACCAACGTGGAACACCCTATATGTGTACCATAAACAATAAGAGCAGAGATGAGATGAAAAAACAAAAATTTTTTTTTTTTACTATATTTGTGCTATATATATATCCGGTTAAAAAGCAGACAATAACACGATCAAACTGTCTAATACTATTACTGCGACGTGAGATTACCGCAACACAAAAATATCGAAAAGGGCCGATGAACTTGTTAGACAATAACACGAAAAAACTGACGGCAATATATCATAACAGTATATTTACAACAACACATCAGTCGTCGAAAATTATATTTATAGAATAAAATACCTACCTACAAGCCTCGAACGCGTAAACGAACAAAGAATGTATTTACCTCGCAGAAATCGGATCTAAATGAGCGGACAATCCAATGATGCAGATCAAACTTTGGTAACGTAATAATTCGTAAACGTAAACGTTCGTTACGTAATAACTTACGTATACGTGGGTTTTACGTATGTGCGTAACTTACGTAAATGCACGAAATAAAGCAAATACTCGAACCGAAAAAATATCTCGCAAAATCTCGTAAAATTTGGGTTTAATAAAGAAGTATAGTGGACTGTAATAAACAATTGGGCTGAATGAATATACTTATGTTATCTGAGCTGAATAATAATAACAAACTGAGTTTATTCTGTAAAGGGGCGGGGGGGGCCGAAATATGTAACCGGGTGAAAATGGACTGTAGTAAATCGACGGGGGCTGGTTCAAACAAAGTTACGGGCCGGCGGGGGGGAGGCGGGGGGTGATATAAACCAAAAATTTTCCGCTCGACGGACCAAAATTTTTCTTGTATTGAAAATGGACTGTAGGGGCTGAAAAGGGGGCTGGTTCTAACGGTTCGAATTCGAAAACGGTCTCGAAGGACCAAAAATGTAGCCGCTGGCTACAGGAATGCAGAGATGATGAAAGAGGATAAACGGATGGGTTGACACGAGAGAATTGTGGGTAAACTGACTGACCTTGCTTTGGAATGTTGTTCTCGATGGCAAATGCGCTGTGCAGCGTCCCTCCTTGTTGGGATGATGCAGACGGCGTTTGTGTCAGGAATGTGCAGAAAGGGCAGTGTAGTAACGTGAACACTTCACTGGTATATAACACTGCGAACACAACACTGAGACGTATGCGATATTGTTTGTGGCGTCGCGAATGTGTGTACACGTGTCACTCTCTAGAGAGTTCGGACGAAACAGAGAGAGTCCAGCGCCCGCGCGCGCCTCGATCCGCGCGCGGCGGGGGGGGGTGAGTGGTCATCCGCGCATGCGCACGCGAATGACACGTCATGTTCTAACGTCATGCTGGTAACGTAGTGTAGCGTGAACAGCTATTATGATGGTGTTTTATCAAATTTTGCTTTTTGGGCTGTATAAAGACGTAGTTAGATGTCGCTAAATAATACTCGTGAAAAAAAAATGTGAAGAAAATAAACTGTTGACTTCACAATCAGTGAATGTATGAATCTTAAGATAAATTCTGGCGTAAAGGGGCCTAAGACCTTGCAATAAGGGTTTTGACGGGCTTCTTCGTGAATTGAAGTATCTGTATCGAGTTGAATATAATATAAAACATTAAGGTCTATAGCTTCATATTCATACCGGTGTAAAAAATTTAAGTTGCTATTTTAACGCAATATTAATAATACGGCCCTTTAAAGCGCATTTCCATACTAAAATTTCCACACACTGACTGATCGTCTGATCCTAGTTCCACTCGCAATTTACTAGTTTTGTATCAGTTGCCACAGGAACCCTGTAAAATACGTCGATGATATAGCTACATAGCTAGTGATGCCTACCTTTGTCCTCATTGGCGTTGGGCTGTGTCATCTTATCCTTTGCCTCATGCAATAGCTCATGCTCATGCTCGAGACTGTTCTCATTGGAGCCCTCTCGTATTGTGTGAGGATCATCGTAGTGATGCGAGCCGCCGCTGCTGTCTTGTGAGGAGAGCTGACCGAGCGAAGCGTGTTTGGCTGTTTTCCCAATTTTTGCGTTTCGTGAGAATGCTTTGGTGAATGATGAGCGGAGCTGGAATTAAGTGGTGTTTCTTTAACTGTGACTGTGAAGTAGTTTGGTCATACCAATGAAATGTCGGAATTTCTCTCGTTCTGTTAGTCTTCGATTTAAATCTCACCATTGATTTATAAAACAGCTGATCACAATTCATTAGATAGAATACATCCCACTTATTTTTGCTGGAAAGGTAATTTCTGAGACTGCAGTAATTTGAATGCTGATTTATTTACCCATTATAATTTGTCATAGTCTAAGGTAATTTACAAGTGATATTTTTTGATTGGTGGCGATACTAATTAAACGAATAAATATCAAACAGGCTAGATTTATAGTTAGTGTTGTTAACCTGATCATTAATTACTCCTTGTAAACATAAATGCTTTTACTGCCGTTTTGAATCACATATTTATATGCCTCCTTAAATGTTTTGACAACTAGTCTAAACAAGAAAGTGAAAGAGAGGACTATAAACTATTTAAGTTTATTCGCAGGTGTAAAAGTTGACAACATACTTTTATAGAATTTATGTTGTGCAAATACATTAATAGAACATGTCATAAAATGTTCCTTTCAAAGTTTCTAACGCAATTAACAGGCACCTTTTTATTGCAAGGCTTATAAAGGAAATGTTTATCTGATAACACTTGTAAATATTAAAATTTGTATTAAAATCGATCACTTTAATTTCTTGACTTACATACTCAAAATATATATTCAATCAATGCATAGTCTATTAAAAATGCTAGATTTATAATTACAACCTACCTTATTATTCTCACTGTAGCGATAGGATCGAAAATCTTAAAATTCTCGTAATAAAATACACTATCCAATACATATCTTGTAACAACACTTAGTCTATAATTTAACTATTTAATTCAGTTTTGAAACTACGTACTACTTACAGATAGTGTTACAACCTTTGCTCTGGATAAAATAAACATAAGTAATATTGAATTTTTACTTGCATTTGTTGTATAAAATACGCCCAGAGATAGAGTCTTCTTTGTTGCAATATTTGATTTTTGATTGTTCATAACTTAGTTAAATGCAGTTCCTTTTCATTACATAAACCGACAAAGTCCTGCGCCCGCGCGGCTCTCCACTCACAGTGGAATCGGTTCCTTCCATTTCGCTCACTCATTTCAAGGGACAAGCGCAGGGAGGCTTCCGTTGATGAATGCCTCGGTGACATTGGTGACTTCAGCGTGGCCGTGGCCCCCGTGGTCGCCGGAGAACTTAATAATTATCTTCTCTAGCGATGTCCAGGTTCCGACAATCAGACCAAGCACACCGAAAAGCACGACGATGGCGTTTTTTATGACCATCCGGAGCCTCTCAGACTTTGATACATAGTACCAGTAGGTACAGCTCTGAATAAAGGCCGGAAAGGCGAGTCCGAGGGCTGACAGACAGAGGGCTCCAAACAGGGATATGAACAAGTCCAGCTCGGGGACTGCGGCCGCCATTCCGAAAGTGCAGAGAACGATGACGGTACGAAGCAAGTACTCCCACACAAAACGATGTTTGCTGTTGAGAAGTCGGCAGCCGATATATTCGTTCCACAGGATGTCTATAGCCACGTAGCAGGCCAGTCCGTGGGTTACGAAGATCGCAAACGCTAACAGGCATTGGACTACGCTGGCGAGCGTTTCGGTCTCAGATGGTAAGTTGAGAGTGATGCTCCCGAGCGCTTCGTCACCATACCGCAGGTATCCGAACAGACCCATCCCGATGTACAGAATGATGATGCTGATCATCGCCCGGTTTAGTACTCCGAACTTGCCCACGAAGTCCTTGGGCGTCTTCATTTCGTTCTCCAGGGGCAGGATCACGCCAATAGCTTCAAGCGCAAACAAGACGGTTCCAAAGAAAAGTGGGAAGTCAGCTATTTTACCAGTCGGGGTTTTCCCTTCCAGTGTTGGCGTTTCCCTGAAGATGTAGTACAGAATGATGGCAAAACTGACGATGGTGACGGCGTTAGCGATCGCTGAGAACGGCGCCAGGTACTTAAGGTCCTTCACCCAATTGATCAAAATCAGCGGTAATAGGATCGCCAACATTACTTGGAAGACGGTCACTTCGAGACCAAAATGCTTGGTCAGCACGTACTGAATGTTCTCAGAAACAAATACGACGTACACACATCATGTGCCTATCTGGTATATTAATAGAAACGCATTCACGACGTGCGCAGCATAAGGTGCCATCGCTTTGCACCAATCGGGTCCTTCGGATAGCGCGGCCTCAGCAGCGGCCGTGTACGTCAGCGATGGCACTTTTCGCCTCTTGCAGAGGACGTAGCAGGAATCGATGAGGACGTGAATGCAGTATGTGCACAGTACTCCGATGACCAGGGTGCCTATCGACCCAACGACGTAGCCGGCGTTGCTGAAGGCATGAGGCATCGCAAGGATACCCGTGCCTAAACTCCCCTTTAGAAGATGGAGCAGCGTTTCTGTGTCAACATTACTTGGAAGACGGTCACTTCGAGACCAAAATGCTTGGTCAGCACGTACTGAATGTTCTCAGAAACAAATACGACGTACACACAGCATGTGCCTATCTGGTATATTAATAGAAACGCATTCACGACGTGCGCAGCATAAGGTGCCATCGCTTTGCACCAATCGGGTCCTTCGGATAGCGCGGCCTCAGCAGCGGCCGTGTACGTCAGCGATGGCACTTTTCGCCTCTTGCAGAGGACGTAGCAGGAATCGATGAGGACGTGAATACAGTATGTGCACAGTACTCCGATGACCAGGGTGCCTATCGACCCAACGACGTAGCCGGCGTTGCTGAAGGCATGAGGCATCGCAAGGATACCCGTGCCTAAACTCCCCTTTAGAAGATGGAGCAGCGTTTCTGTGTCAACATTACTTGGAAGACGGTCACTTCGAGACCAAAATGCTTGGTCAGCACGTACTGAATGTTCTCAGAAACAAATACGACGTACACACAGCATGTGCCTATCTGGTATATTAATAGAAACGCATTCACGACGTGCGCAGCATAAGGTGCCATCGCTTTGCACCAATCGGGTCCTTCGGATAGCGCGGCCTCAGCAGCGGCCGTGTACGTCAGCGATGGCACTTTTCGCCTCTTGCAGAGGACGTAGCAGGAATCGATGAGGACGTGAATGCAGTATGTGCACAGTACTCCGATGACCAGGGTGCCTATCGACCCAACGACGTAGCCGGCGTTGCTGAAGGCATGAGGCATCGCAAGGATACCCGTGCCTAAACTCCCCTTTAGAAGATGGAGCAGCGTTTCTGTGTCAACATTACTTGGAAGACGGTCACTTCGAGACCAAAATGCTTGGTCAGCACGTACTGAATGTTCTCAGAAACAAATACGACGTACACACAGCATGTGCCTATCTGGTATATTAATAGAAACGCATTCACGACGTGCGCAGCATAAGGTGCCATCGCTTTGCACCAATCGGGTCCTTCGGATAGCGCGGCCTCAGCAGCGGCCGTGTACATCAGCGATGGCACTTTTCGCCTCTTGCAGAGGACGTAGCAGGAATCGATGAGGACGTGAATACAGTATGTGCACAGTACTCCGATGACCAGGGTGCCTATCGACCCAACGACGTAGCCGGCGTTGCTGAAGGCATGAGGCATCGCAAGGATACCCGTGCCTAAACTCCCCTTTAGAAGATGGAGCAGCGTTTCTGTGTCAACATTACTTGGAAGACGGTCACTTCGAGACCAAAATGCTTGGTCAGCACGTACTGAATGTTCTCAGAAACAAATACGACGTACACACAGCATGTGCCTATCTGGTATATTAATAGAAACGCATTCACGACGTGCGCAGCATAAGGTGCCATCGCTTTGCACCAATCGGGTCCTTCGGATAGCGCGGCCTCAGCAGCGGCCGTGTACGTCAGCGATGGCACTTTTCGCCTCTTGCAGAGGACGTAGCAGGAATCGATGAGGACGTGAATGCAGTATGTGCACAGTACTCCGATGACCAGGGTGCCTATCGACCCAACGACGTAGCCGGCGTTGCTGAAGGCATGAGGCATCGCAAGGATACCCGTGCCTAAACTCCCCTTTAGAAGATGGAGCAGCGTTTCTGTGTCAACATTACTTGGAAGACGGTCACTTCGAGACCAAAATGCTTGGTCAGCACGTACCGAATGTTCTCAGAAACAAATACGACGTACACACAGCATGTGCCTATCTGGTATATTAATAGAAACGCATTCACGACGTGCGCAGCATAAGGTGCCATCGCTTTGCACCAATCGGGTCCTTCGGATAGCGCGGCCTCAGCAGCGGCCGTGTACGTCAGCGATGGCACTTTTCGCCTCTTGCAGAGGACGTAGCAGGAATCGATGAGGACGTGAATGCAGTATGTGCACAGTACTCCGATGACCAGGGTGCCTATCGACCCAACGACGTAGCCGGCGTTGTTGAAGGCATGAGGCATCGCAAGGATACCCGTGCCTAAACTCCCCTTTAGAAGATGGAGCAGCGTTTCTGTGTCAACATTACTTGGAAGACGGTCACTTCGAGATTTGATTTGATTTGATTTGCTTGGATTTTGCTTGGATATAGATAGATAGATAAACAGATAGATAGGTGGATATATTTTGGATATATAGATAGATAGATACCTCAAAAGGAAAAAATGGAAATCTAAAAGGATCACTTCTGTGGCTGTCTGTCTGTCCGTCTGTTACAGGCGATTACAGCTCTATCACACATACTTTCAAGAGTTTCCATGTCCGCTATATTAAATTTCAACCATAAAAACGACACCCATATTGATATTTACACATTTCAACCCCATCGCACCCCAAGAAGGGATGATGGTATTTCACGTCCACTACATTGCATTTAGATATCGTTGTTGTATTCGAGACCAAAATGCTTGGTCAGCACGTACTGAATGTTCTCAGAAACAAATACAAACAAATACGTGCTGACCAAGCATTTTGGTCTCGAAGTGACCGTCTTCCAAGTAATGTTGACACAGAAACGCTGCTCCATCTTCTAAAGGGGAGTTTAGGCACGGGTATCCTTGCGATGCCTCATGCCTTCAGCAACGCCGGCTACGTCGTTGGGTCGATAGGCACCCTGGTCATCGGAGTACTGTGCACATACTGCATTCACGTCCTCATCGATTCCTGCTACGTCCTCTGCAAGAGGCGAAAAGTGCCATCGCTGACGTACACGGCCGCTGCTGAGGCCGCGCTATCCGAAGGACCCGATTGGTGCAAAGCGATGGCACCTTATGCTGCGCACGTCGTGAATGCGTTTCTATTAATATACCAGATAGGCACATGCTGTGTGTACGTCGTATTTGTTTCTGAGAACATTCAGTACGTGCTGACCAAGCATTTTGGTCTCGAAGTGACCGTCTTCCAAGTAATGTTGGCGATCCTATTACCGCTGATTTTGATCAATTGGGTGAAGGACCTTAAGTACCTGGCGCCGTTCTCAGCGATCGCTAACGCCGTCACCATCGTCAGTTTTGCCATCATTCTGTACTACATCTTCAGGGAAACGCCAACACTGGAAGGGAAAACCCCGACTGGCAAAATAGCTGACTTCCCACTTTTCTTTGGAACCGTCTTGTTTGCGCTTGAAGCTATTGGCGTGATCCTGCCCCTGGAGAACGAAATGAAGACGCCCAAGGACTTCGTGGGCAAGTTCGGAGTACTAAACCGGGCGATGATCAGCATCATCATTCTGTACATCGGGATGGGTCTGTTCGGATACCTGCGGTATGGTGACGAAGCGCTCGGGAGCATCACTCTCAACTTACCATCTGAGACCGAAACGCTCGCCAGCGTAGTCCAATGCCTGTTAGCGTTTGCGATCTTCGTAACCCACGGACTGGCCTGCTACGTGGCTATAGACATCCTGTGGAACGAATATATCGGCTGCCGACTTCTCAACAGCAAACATCGTTTTGTGTGGGAGTACTTGCTTCGTACCGTCATCGTTCTCTGTACTTTCGGAATGGCGGCCGCAGTCCCCGAGCTGGACTTGTTCATATCCCTGTTTGGAGCCCTCTGTCTGTCAGCCCTCGGACTCGCCTTTCCGGCCTTTATTCAGAGCTGTACCTACTGGTACTATGTATCAAAGTCTGAGAGGCTCCGGATGGTCATAAAAAACGCCATCGTCGTGCTTTTCGGTGTGCTTGGTCTGATTGTCGGAACCTGGACATCGCTAGAGAAGATAATTATTAAGTTTTCCGGCGACCACGGGGGCCACGGCCACGCTGAAGTCACCAATGTCACCGAGGCATTCATCAACGGAAGCCTCCCTGCGCTTGTCCCTTGAAATGAGTGAGCGAAATGGAAGGAACCGATTCCACTGTGAGTGGAGAGCCGCGCGGGCGCAGGACTTTGTCGGTTTATGTAATGAAAAGGAACTGCATTTAACTAAGTTATGAACAATCAAAAATCAAATATTGCAACAAAGAAGACTCTATCTCTGGGCGTATTTTATACAACAAATGCAAGTAAAAATTCAATATTACTTATGTTTATTTTATCCAGAGCAAAGGTTGTAACACTATCTGTAAGTAGTACGTAGTTTCAAAACTGAATTAAATAGTTAAATTATAGACTAGGGCGGCTTGCACCAATCTCTTAAAACTAGATTTAGTACGATTTAAACCCGATTTAAGCTTAAACCGAGTTTAACGTCTTGCACCACATCGATTTAGTGCTAAATCTCGATTTAGTGAAACGTCAAAACTAAACCGGCAAAATGGCGATTTAAGGAACTTAAATCTCGATTTAACTCTCTTTTAGGTTAGTTTTTATTTCTTTGGTTGGTTTGCAAATTGAAACATGTATTTCTCCGACGATGATGAAGAAATTGTTGAATATTTGAATACTCCGCATTTCTCAAGAAGAGTTACAGAAAGGACAGATTTGTTTAGTACTTATAGAGATGACGAATTTATTAAAAGGTTTCGTCTTACTAAGGACACCACAACGATGTTGTTGTACAAAATAGAACACCAGCTCAAATTTGAGACAGACAGGTTAGTCACTACTTAATACCATAGCTAATACTTTGTTTCTAGGTACCTATGTAGATATTTTAAGGGTTGGACCACTAATAAATGAAGATATTTTATTTCAGGAATCGTGCTGTAACTCCAATGAATCAATTATTATGTGCCCTTAGGTACTATGCCACTGGGAGCCAGTTGACGACCTGCGGTGATGTGATAGGAGTACATGAATCGACTGCATGTCGCATTATCCACCGCATCACTCATGCGATTGCTTCTCTACGTCCAGACTATATACAAATGCCAACAACAGCAATTGACCAGAATAAAGTTGTTTCTGGATTTTATAATATAGCAAGGTTTCCTCGAGTAATAGGGGCAATAGATTGCACTCACATAAAAATTATATCACCTGGTGGTGACAATGCAGAGATTTATAGGAATAGAAAAACATTCTTCTCTATTAATACACAAGCTATTTGCTCTGCCAACCTTTTATTTCAGGATATAGTTGCCCGATGGCACGGGAGTGCTCATGATGCAAACATATGGGATAACTGTGCTCAAAAAAGGAACTTCCTGCAGGGCATCTACAGTAACAAATGGCTTTTAGGGGATAGTGGCTATGCACAAACAAGCTATATGATGACACCACTTTCTGAAAACAATGTTAACACAAGAGCGGAAACATTATATCAAGAAGCTCAAATTAAGACAAGAAATGTTATAGAAAGAGCTTTTGGGGTGTGGAAAAGACGGTTCCCTATTTTATCCAAAGGGATAAATGTAAAATTACAAAGGGTGCCCGGAATTATTGTGGCGACAGCAGTATTACACAACATTGCTATTATGCAGAATGATTGCATGCCTCCAGAGGACGGTGATACACCCCTCTCTCAACAAGACATTGACCCCCTAGACCAATCTCCTCGTGGCTCACAATCTGGAAACAATGCAAGAACTTTGCTAATAAATAACTACTTTGCAAGGTTGTAATTTTGTCAGCAGCGTTGGCATCAGAAATTCTGGGTTGGGGCAGTTTTCAGACTACATATGTTGGAATTCAATTGACTTATACCCAGACTGGTTTTGTGGATTCTGACTGGGGTAGAGTGATGAAGTGGCTATTAAAAGTACTACTATTTTTCTAGAGAACAGGTTGAGAAAGATGTGATTAAAATTATTTATGTTTCCACAGGTAACCAGCTGGCTGATATTATTACAAAATCATTACTGACCGTATGTTTTTCTGAGATGAGAGAAAAACTAGGATTAATGTAGTTTTGTTTGTAAATAAGAATGAAAATATAAATTTGATATAAGATAAATTTATTACCTTAGATGATTTGGTCTGATTAGGTTTTTCTGGGTTTCCCTAATCCTTGTGCAACAAATGTTGGACCATAATAAATGTACCCCAGACAAAGGAAGGTGTGTGATATTTTTATTGTAAATAATTATTTTTGATTTTAAAGAAAATTCGATTTATTAAATCACGCCAGTTAAGTACCTAATGAAAGTTAGAAGGGTACAAAGTTTGCTTCAGCATTTCAGTTGATTATCGTCGTATCAATCCTGGAATGTTCTTGTATAGAACACACACCTGTCCTGTTAGAAAACGATTAATAAATTTAATATTATTTGAATCGTTAACTCTGCATTTTACTGACCTCCTAAACCCAATAACATATGCCCCCAGCAGGGGCCCTATGCCATATATATAGGTTGTTGTGAATTAAAAGTCATAATGTTGTTACTAAGTAGGTACATAATTGAAAGGGAAAAGGTAGTGAAAAAAAACATAAATATAGAGTTTAAAGCAAAAAATTTATTGAAATGCTTTGAATCTCGTGAATTGTTTCTTATTATTTTGTTTTACTGTGAAAACATAGTATAAAGTGCAGTAAGTCTGCTTATGAAAATACTTCAACTCGTTGGTTATTTCTTATTATTTTGTTTTACTGTGAAAACATAGTATTTCATAGTATAAAGTGCAGTAAGTCTGCTTATGAAAATACTTCAACTTGTTGGTTACCTAATTGTTATTATTTTTGTATGAAATTTTTTTATGTTATTTTATAGTTTATAATGCGATAAGTTTGTTTATTAAAATACTTTTAGTTTGTCAGTTATTTAAATATTTTTATTTACTGTGAAAGGTTATACTATTTGATAGTTATAACGCGAAAGTTTGCATAGTAAAATGCTTTAGATCTCGTGAGTTGTTTATCTATGTCAAAATTTACTGTGAAAAATACCTAGTTAATCTGTTGATTATTTATTGTCAATATTTACTAGAAACTCTTTGATTATTTGCACCAAACTGGCTCTATGGAACCAGACTTGGAACCTCATTAATTACAGAGGGCAAAAGCTAGCCTACAAGGGGAGGAAAAATCACTTAATGAGGAAAAGAAGAAAACCTCCCTGCCCAATTAAAGCTAACACCTTATTTATAGTAAATTAAGGCAGTCATGACTATAGTTGCAAAACAGCGGTTGTTAGGGGACAGATATCCAAAGTAACTGTTAATTACGCATAAATATCCACTACAAAACAGGTAGGTATCTATGGATTCATAGACACGATTTATGTCAATGGTCATTGATTACTTAATTAATATTATCTGTCACTTTTCATAGGTATCTGCATTAAAAACAAGGCATTTGTCACTAAATATATAAAAAATGATTGTGTCACTTTTTACATCTGTGTAAAAAATAAAATAAGTCATCTGGCACTAATAGTGTAAAAAACGAATTATCCACAGTTCTTAAGAGACCCGTGCTTTCTTATCACTTAATCACCAATTCACACCAAAAACACTGACACTTTATTTAAACAGTCACACAAATACACTAATCAAAACACTGAACAGTATCGCTTCACTAGTTCACTATACTTTTAGTTCCTAACTGTTTCGCATTCAAAACAGAAATGTTCACCCACTACTTAATTGGTTTGTTTGTTTCTTAATAAACTTAATTCTAACTCCCACTTTTCTTTTAAAAATTTCACTTCCATTTCATGAATTTGTCTTTGGTGAGAGAGTTGTTCTCTTGTGCATTGCAATTGTAGTTCCACCAATTCCATTTTTGCCTCAGACAACTTTAAAAATGAATCGGTCACATTTTTTTTCTTTGGCCTATTTGCAGTTTTCATGTTATTTGTTCCTGCATCATCAGGAAAAGTAGCTAAAAAATGAAAAAATTGGGCAAGTTAATGTAAAGTAAATAAGGTGTGCAATATTTTGAAGGTATTTTAAAACATAACTAAGATCAAAGGAACTAAAATTCTTAATAAAACCAACCTGTATCCGAGGGTTCCAATGCAGAATCAAGTCTTTTTTTAATAATGCTTAGCCTTTTGCGCGGTTTTGGACTGGGAGTAATTGGGACATCTTTATTACACCATGCATCAATTGGATCTATCCGCTTGGTGCAAGGTAACATTTCTTGCTGTTGCTTCATGAATTCAGCATCACTGTCATAAACAGTGAACATACCCTCTAAGGAAGGCCCAATCAAGCTCTTCACTTTATCCAGAAGTGGGTCATAATCAGGAGATGGAGGTGGCCCTCCACCTGCAAACAAAAAAAACATAGTCATTCATTAATATTGTATAATACTCATTGTGTTAAACAATGACATAATAGGTACAGGCCAAACGCCCCTTATCGACACACCAACCAGATATTGCTACATACCAGTGCCACTGATTTTCTTTTTATATTGTGCCTCTGATTTTTTTGCCTCTTTTGCTATGCCGGAAAACATAGACTGGCACTCCACAGCGGGCATGTTCAAGTCGGCTGAGACCATTTCCCAGTCCTCTCCATTCTCCGCTACCGACTGAACAACAGTCTCTCTCAGCACTTTGGTGTCATTATCTAGAAACATAAAACACTAGAGTCAGGTTACTATTTTGGGAGGCTACGTTTACAGCGCCATAGTGTGACCAAATTAAAGAACTTACTTGAGATCAGCATTTTTTCGCTTGAGTGCAGTTTCTTTGTCTTGGACTTCAAGTTTTTATAGCCAGCTAATAAATTTTCTGGCGTTCTTGCCACATATGTGGTATTGGCATTGTACTCGTCAGCCAAAATTTTCCAGACCTTCTGTTTTTCTGCTACTGTTACTCCATCAGTCTTTTTGTTTTCAATTATGTATTTATAATTCTCAACAAGGTTTAACAGAAGCAAACTTTCGTCAGAAGTGAAATTCGGTGCTCGCTGGCGTTTTTTACCCTCCATGTTGTCCAATAATTCGTTTAAAATTAATCACAAAATACACACTTTCTCGAGTTTTCGCTGTAGGGAAGCAAAGCACAGCAAAACATCAGTCAAATCATAACCGAAATACCATGACTCAGACAGATGAGAGTCGCGTTCAATAATTTATACTATTGTCAGGTTTCAACACTGATAGCAAGATGGCATATATATTTATATAACGCGTGGAATAGAGATAGCATTAGAATCTGAGTGCAACATCGGTTTAGGAATGCAGCTCTGACAGGCAGGCAAAAGAAAATGCCATTTCATTTCACTCAAAACATTTTGACATAATTGTCAAACTGACAAGTTGAAAGTCAAATTGTGTGTAACGAATCGTATAGACCGAACGAAATATTGAATGATTGCCTAAGCTCGGTTTAGTTAAATCGTTGAGTAAAAAACATGGTGCAAGACAGATTTAAATTTAAATCAGTTTAGTGTTAAATTCGATTTAGTTAAACTGACTTAAGTGGAACTTTGGTGCAAGCCGCCCTTAAGTGTTGTTACAAGATATGTATTGGATAGTGTATTTTATTACGAGAATTTTAAGATTTTCGATCCTATCGCTACAGTGAGAATAATAAGGTAGGTTGTAATTATAAATCTAGCATTTTTAATAGACTATGCATTGATTGAATATATATTTTGAGTATGTAAGTCAAGAAATTAACTTGTAAATATTGTTATATATCAAGATGTCATCCACCACATCACTCACACAAAAAATCAACTATGAAAAAACTACTAGCTACATAACTACTTAGTTTATGTTATATTGGACCGCCAATACCAACTCAACTCTAACTCGAACCCAAAGCCGAATAAATTCAAATTCAAATTCAAATAGTTTATTTTGCAAAGCAGGTATAGATATATACACTTTTTACACATCAAATTTAATCTAATAAAGAAAATATATGTAATAAAATAATAAATGTACATGAACTAAATTAAAGGTTTATTTAATTTATGTAGCAATATATTTACGATTAAAATGATAGGTAAAATATATATTATACAAGGTAAAATCCAATCAGCCGCCCGAACCCATACCGGAGACCCGGCCAGGGACCAGGAACAAGGTTCAATGATCACCAACCGAGCCCCCAGCACGAATCCAGGTTCAATTTCAAAATTCAAGTCCGAGTGATCACTTCCCCACTTGATCAAAGTTAGTACAAATATAACTCTAACGACAAACAACAGAAGAGTGTACGCACCCATCCTTTCTTCTTATGCTTCTTGTCATGAGGCGCCGAAGACCCGCTGCTCAGGCTGTTGATACTCGATACGCTGTCAGTTGATAGATGCCTGGTGATCGCTCCGTTGCCAGTTTGTATACTTCTTTGAGGGGAACCCTGCTGGCCTTGCGTGGTTGGTGGTTCTTGCTGCGGGAGACAAATTAAAATTAAGTATGTGACATTTTGACAAAGCGAAGTTAGCAAAGATACAATCCACGTGAAAAGTGAACTTGGGCTGGACACATTAAAACAATAGGGCCAAATCAGTGGGCAACACGAGCAAGGGAATTCCACCTTCCTAGATGTTGGGTCAATGATATCGAAGACCACGTGAATCGCGAGTCCTTCCACGAATAGACAAGGATAAAGGCGGCCTATATTCTACAATAGAGAAGGTAGGTAATAAGGATGATATATATAAGCAATCGAAGAGATATCATTGTGACAAATACCTGCATTCTGCTAGGTTAAATATGCTGGGAATCGAACCTGAGGTATGTACTTAATCACTCGACAAAAGTCGTTAGTATGTAAATTAGGTATTGTTTAGGTTCCAGAATGCAGACGTTTTCTCGTGTGCCAGTAGCGGTATAGAAATCCATTATTAGTTACGTTACGAGAATAGTTCTAACTGTTATGATAAAAATTATTTTTCAATGCAAGTGCTCGTAAAGGCCCAGTTTTTATGTATCAAAACAGAACAGAAAGTCGATTATTTTGCCACCATAAATGTTATACTTTTATTCCATTGTTTAACGGCTCTGGATACAGTCCTTTTGAGCCAATCATAATTTAAAGTTCACAAGATTATATTTGTTTTATTTCCTCACAGTATGCATTGAAAAACGTAGTATGATACATGGGCGTAAGAGCAATAAATTACTTTTCGCCCTTGTAGCATAAACTACTATTTTTGCAGGATATAAAAAACAAGTCACTGATATATCTACGGAAACGGCAGAATTATTTGTCATTAAAGCTACTATCGATGAAAACCGGAGATCGATTCTTAAGGAATTGTCGGCCGGATCTACTGATGAAACAGTTTTGATTGATCATTCTTCACTAACCGGGATACAACATCCTTCAGATCTCTTATTGCCGGGGAGATCTATCAAGACAAAGTCAAATCCCTATCGTCGCCGACCGAGTACGGTCGATTCCCGACAACTGCTTTCCACTCGAAATATTTTTCTGTTCTTCCACATTGTAATAATTTATTTATTCATAAGGTATATACAACAGATTACAGCCAAATTACTTAAAATAACACAACAACCGTTTGGACAAGGCTGATTTCCAAAACGTATAGACACAACATGCACAGTTAAAAGAAGAAAAATTATTTCACCATCATATAAATTAAAGATAACTACAAAACAAAACATAAAATTGATGTTACACAAAATAAACAAAAATTATAAGCTTTACTCCTCCTCCAAATAAAGTGAGCACAATGTTCTTTTAAAGGAATTGAAGTTGTTTGAAAATATATCAAAGTTATCACTGTACCCTTTGTCATCATACGATCTACACATTCTGGCTATTAGTGTGTTATAAGTTATGTTGCTCTTAAAAGCATGAAGCTTAATTAGCACAGATTGTAAGAATAAACAATTATTGGTCGGACTTGGTTATTTATTTGCACTTACGCATGGCAATGTCTGTAAACAAACATCTACTATTTTTTTTAAGTACCGACTACCGCATGGAAAACTGGAATAGCCGGATGGAAAATTTAAAAAAGAGCCAAGTCACATTAGGAGGCTATGCGAATTTTATTTTTGTCACTATCGCTCAGGGGCGGATTCAGGGCAAAAGGGAAAAAAGTTGGTTTTATATTTTTATTAAAAAAACTAAAATAGCTAGCAAAATTTCAAATAATAAATCTCTAGATATTGTTGAAACACAACTAATAAAATATGTTTGAGTTCTGTATATTGTTCCTATTCGTTAAACGAGGAGCAAAAATGTGTTTGAAGACCTCATTTCAACAATTATTTCTATCGAGGAAAATTTATCCAAACATGTTTTCCAATTTCAAAACCCTAGATTATATAGTCAAAATGCATATACCAGAAATGTATTAAAATTTTCCGTGTATTTAATGAAATACAAAGAAAAGAAACACCCGTATTTTTTCGCATATCGCCTTAAGGAGAAATAGAATTGAAATGATAGACTTTGGATAATTTTGTTGCAATAATCAATAAACTTACAGTTATTAAAAAATACACCTACATAATGTTCTTCTAACCTTTATGAAGTAAGTTTGAACAAACCAAGGCAATTGATATTTACAAAAAATAAAATCTTTTATCTGCTCCCATACTACAATAAGGTAATTACAACATCAAAAGCGGTTTTATTAACACCGCAATTCCGCGGTGTGATTGTCCAAATTGATTATAACACCGCTAGAGAAACAATCACAAGCAATGACGGTCTGTCCTAATTCCTGAAGCCACACCCCTTTACTCTTCTCGCTTCTGATTGGTCTCGCCATCGGCGATCGCGACGGTATCATGACGAGTGTTCTTTTTCACGCAGGTTCAAATATTTTATTTTATTATATTTTATATTGTTATTTTATTTGGTTACTTGCATAAATATAATAATATAATTTTGCCGAAATAGTATCTATATACGAATGTCTTCCTCTCTCCTAACTTGCTGTGCCCGACAGGGTCCATAATTTGTGGCTATGATGTGTTTTATACATTATTGTAAGTAACATTTTGTGGAACGCAAATAAATATTGAGTATTAAGTATAATACTGGTCCGAAGTTTTTTTTTTTTTTTATTTGTTTCTGATTGATTTTAAGTTTCAAGTGTTTTTCTTTCGACCAAAAGCTGAGTTATTGAATAAAAACGCAGTTTTTCGAGACCGCGTGATATTTCGCTTGTCGTTACAGCCACAGCTTAGAGCACGCTATTTTAAACAATAATGAAATGTCATAGAATTCAGTTCTACTTGATGCTCAATCTCGGGTAACCCATACCCTTAAATGAAGGCAAAAACACTAATGCACTTGATCTGATTACTATGGTCAGTGTAATGATGTTTGTAATGATTGATAGCAAATTGCAATCTCACACACGGTCGCTTCGTCTAACGACTATTAGCTCACAACTCTATTAGTTGTTGGAGGTCGATTATTCTAACATATTTTGAACTAGATGTACGAGTAGTATAGCTATATGTGGAATGGCAAATCAGAGAGGGATGGTGGTTTGTATGGAAGTACACGAGCCGGATGGCCGGACCATGAAGATGAGTGTATGAAAGAATAGGTGATAGTGATAGACATATAAGATTATATGATTTGTAGCGAAAGCCATCGCTTGGGAAACTTTAAATACTAAGACAATTAATGGTATATGTTGTCACTCACTTCGTGATGGAACATTTTAACAATGATAGAAAATTAGTAAACCTAATTTTCTAATGGTTTTCGCCTGGAGATGTCGATTAAATCGATAAAACCGGTAGCGTAATTGTGCTTAAATATATTAGTGGAACATTGTACACGTATTTCTCAATTTTCTATCACTAAGAGAATTCTCTCTAGTGCACAAATTCTCTTGGAAAAATTGGGGTTCGAACACAAGAATTTGTTTCAAATAATTTTTTCTATACAATAATGCAATCCAATAATAATTTTTTATTTTTTTTTATTTCTATTGTACAATTTTTAATATTGTTTGTAAAATGTATGTGTTGTGTAACTATGGTCTATAATTGACTGAATTAAACGATTTATTATATATTTAAATAGGCATATATAAACCTACTCAGGCAGAAACGAACTAACATAATGATAAACTTGTATTGTTTTATTTTAGACCCTCGCGGTAGTTTTAGTCACAGCCACAGATTTAGCTAGTTCAAGGGAATAGAGGACATTTTCTAGGAAGTGCTCTCAAATATGAATATAAGCATAGAAGTTGAGACAAAAAAATTAGAGGACACTCCTTATAGTCATATTTTGATTTTCTTTACCTGCAGAGTCATGTTTCCATCAGTCCTTATGCCCATGGACTGCATATGTGCCGTGGTGAGACCAGCTTGGATGGACTGTTTGCGGAGAAGTTCGATGGTCTGCCGAAGCTCGGTCAGCTCAGAGTCCTGGACAAACATTTGTCATCAGTGAATTGGGTATAGAAAGTTTATGTCAAGGCATGCTCACGTTTAAAAAAAAACTAAAGCAGTTCTTATTAGATAAGTGCTTGTACTCTGTTGATGACTTGTAAACATTTTGAGATTTTGTTCGTTTAGTTTATATTGTTATTTTTACTAAGAACGTGATATATTTTTTGATTGTCATTAGTATATTAGTATTGCAATTTTATAATTTTTATTCTGTGTTAGACTTTAAGTTCATACCTAGTATATAAGAATAATTTCAAATGCAATTTTTATTGTGAATGAATTAAATAAATGAAATGAAATGAAATGCTGATTGAAAAACCATTTCGAGATAACACATTTTGGCCATATTTCATTGTTCCAGCAGCAAATAACTTAAGATTATAGATATTTTCTAGAATTAGCTGCACAGAGGAATTTGCATGTCTATTTCTTCTCTTGACACATAGATTACACACATTACTGGTATGCTTTGACATAAACATAACCATCAATGTATATTTTTTTCGGTTCGTATAGAATATCTTCTCTAAAGAAAACAAATGACGTCACTTGCTATGTGAATATAAAAAAAACATATATTAACAGCATAATACTGAAATCGTTTGAAATTAAAATCACTAAATGGTCTATATCAGGGGTCGGCAACCGGCAGCCCGCGGGCCGCATGCGGCCCGTGAACCACCTCGGTGCGGCCCGGCCCTCAAGGTTCCCAATCACATATATATGTGAGCAGACATTTTCCATTCTGAACTAAAGAAAAAGCAAGCATAGTTCTCAGTTAACGGATGCACATTAGCGACGTAATACAGCACATTTCCACGTCTAAAATGCAAGTCATATTAGATGTTAATAATACCAATTTTTTTTAAACTACAATAAATATGATACGAAATTGACTAATGCGTTATTTATTATATGTGGCCCTCGCTGATCCTCTGGTAACATTTGTGGCCTTCCTATGTCATAAGGTTGCCAACCCCTGATCTATATTGTACGAAAAAAAAAATTAAGGCGATATGTAAAAGTTTTAGCGTCCCTGTTACTCCATATGCGAAAAAACCCTCAGTGCGAGAGGGACGGATTCGTGGAAAAGTAGCAAAAATTCGGTTTTTATTAATATAAACTGTACTAAAGTTGCTTTCAAAATTTCGTTTTACCAGGCCCTAGATACCGTCAAAACCCATCTAATAAAATATAACTGCAGTCCATATGCCATTCTTAATTGTCAAACCAGGAGAATTGGTGTCGAAAAAGACCTAATTTCATCAAATATTTCTATCGAGCCGAATTTCTCTAATCGCGTTTCTGTTTTAACAGATCCCTAGAAAAGGATTCCAAAAATAATATACTATTTTATCAAAATAATTATATTATTTACCGACGTAGATATGCAAGTTCTTAAAGTGTCGATTTTTTTTCCGTAGCGCCTTAAAGTAATGTTTTATTTTCCTGGTAAACATGGCGAATTGCTAGTTTCGGAAAATGTTCGTAGTTTGATTTTGGACCAAGCAGATACGGCTACGATACGACTTTATTTTAATGAGTGTCAATGGCTTATTTTACGTTGTGAATAAAGTTTTTTAAGGAATACTTTGTCCACATTATCAAATAAATGGTGTCAAATCGATTACGGACAATGCGGTGAAAATTAATATTTATGAAGCAGATGGTAGTTACAGTTCACAATTGGAAGAAGAGTTTTTACCGTTCATATTTTTAACAGGACATTCTTGTAGGGAAGGTGTATGAGTTGAGAAGCAGATGTTCATCTGGAGTATGAATTCGAGATATGATCGGCGGGCCTACTATGTATCTTTGGTTGCCAACTGGATTGGGTGCCTATTATCAAAAACATAGCATGAATAAACTTTACTTTAAAAATTGCCTTTAGTGGGTATTGAACTATTTACGAACTATGTCGTCACTTCAAGTGCGAACATATTCTTAGACAATCGAATTAGTATATCTATGTTTTTGATTTATTTATTTATTTATTTAGGGAAAAACAACAGAAGTAAACTGCAGATATAACTAACTAAAAGAAACTAACAAAAATTTTGTTTACAAATAGTTAAATCTACTCCCTTCAACATTTTCCTCAGAGAGATAACAAGAAAAAATATAACATTATGTGACGCTACAGAAAAGACCTAAATCTAAACCTAACTTAACTAAATGTACAATTTTGATTATAATTAATATTAAACACACAATAAAGCCAATTCTGTAGGCTTTAATTTTAGTTTTAGTGCTGTCAAAGTTTAAAATTTTCCAAGGAAATTTAGCTTCTAATCCTAACTCTTAAAGACTATTTTGTATCGAAGAAAATTAAGTTTTGACAGCACTAAAATTAAAGCCTTCAGAATCGGCTACAATGTTAAAGAATAATGATAATATTATACTACATATTGGTGATACATAATAGGCCCGCTTGACACCAATCTATAGTTTTACCACAGTGTAAATGTGGTTTTACTGTTGTTTCAAAGATAAATGATAATTAAGAGGGATTACGATGGACGTTTTACATAACTGCTTTTCATTGGTAGATCTCAAATTACGTATACAACAAAATCGGGCTGTAAAAGACGGTCATAATATCAAACAGCAAAGGCACCGTCTTTAATAAACTGGAATCGCAACTATAAAATTTCGTTTTACGGACGAATTGCAGTCGCAATTAATTATTCACCGATTTTATTGGTAAAATAAAATAGTTTTATATTTCGTACCTTTCTTTCCGCCGTCGCTGTCAGCTGCTGCAGCCGCTGCGTCATGTTTGAGAGACTTTGCTCGAACGCTGATACTACGTGCGCCTGCAACAAAGAAAAGTTTCAATATAATATATCGCCACGACATGAATCTCCAGGGGGATGGTTTTCTGAATTCTTTATTTTTTCAAGAACATAAATAAATGGCACACAATAAGACACTGTTAAGTAGATACTTAAACTAATTAAAAGTTACACCGTAAGCTTATACAGATACAGCAGTAGCGAAGGGTGAAATTTATGACAAGGGAAGTCCGAGTAAAAAGCTCGGCCCATATCAATAACATGTTTTTTTATTTTCATAATTAAGTTTTGAAAAACACTTGTACTGGCTTTCAACAGAAAGTCGGTAAACAACAATCTACTCGAAGCAATGCAGCCATTATTGCCGCGTCTGCTTAAGCATTGTTTTAAAACAATAAAGATTAAATATTAAATTGTTATCCAAAAGACTCGATAAACAATATTTTCACAAGAATCAAGCACTCATCACACGTACAAACACCAAGATGGCAGAAACCTTTGGCTAAAAATAATCAAATCAAAATCAAACAATACGAGGGGCGTTCATTACAAAGGAACCAAAAAATGTTAATACTGGCTGGTAAAGCTGGAATATTGATTAGATTGAAAAAAAAGGAAAAAATTTGATTATCTTTTGTTTTTTAAAATTGGAAGTCTGTCAGTCTGTCGTAGCTTGTTGTCGAAAAGTCGAAAATGGAAAGAATTGGATTGCGCGCGGTTATCACGTATCTGTGAATAAACATTTCACAATAAACTATTTAGAGAGACAAGCATTTTTTTACCTCTTCATATCAACATCACTACAACATTTTACAAGCGCCACTATTTCTTTCAAACTTTTTAATTTCTCCACATTGTAACAATTTGCATCCGTTTATTTCTATTGATACCCAGAGTCCATACAATTCCTGGCATCATCCTTTACAATATGAAACCTTTGAGAAGGTTTCGTTCATTTATGGCCTTAAATAGCTTAACAAAGATATTGATATCAAGAGGTTGTCAGAAGTTTTCCCGAGTGTGAACTGTGAAATGCAAGTCACAGTCCACACTCAATACACACGCGTTTCACCGACGATTATTACGTCCCATCGTGATGGGTGGTGAGCCTTATCGCCGTTCTTCGGACACAGATACACGTTTTTTAGGGTATGCAGGTTTCCTCACGATGTTTTACTTCACCGTTCAGCAAGTGGTAGGTGGTTTCTTAAATATGTAAGTAAATTTAACTATGAATAAATAAACTAAAAAAAAAAAAAAAAAAATTACCGAAATTTTCTTACAGATTTATGAGTTCATAATTTATTTAATCATGTCCATGTTTTTTGTTTGTTGTTTTTAGCTTCAGTTTGATAACAAAAATGAAATTTTCATATACATTTAGTAGTTCATAATGTATTTAATCATTTCCATGTTTTTTGCTTAAGAGTTGCTTTCCAGGTTTTAAATCTACGTACTTATTAAATTTTGTTTTTAGCTTCAGTTTGATAACAAAAATCAAAAGTTCAAAGACAGTTCGTCCTAAATATTATCCATTCATGACAAGATTCGTATTTTTTTACAGCTGACACTTTTAAAACTTAACTAAGGCCGCTCATGTTGTCTCACCCATAAAATAAAATTGTGTTTGTAATCCCTAAAATGAAATCAATGTATGTACTGAAAATTGAGTTTTCTTCAAATTCTCCATAGGAAACGGCAATTTCATAGTTAATGACCTAATATTAGGTAATACAAATACTATGCACATAAATTCGCCAAAGGTAAAAACTGAATGTGAAGTCAACAGCTCATTTTCTTCATACGTATTATCTAGCGGCATCTATCTACGTCTCTATACAGCCCAAAAAGCAAAATTTGATGAAACACCATCACAGTAGCTGTCAGGATATCGTGAATATAGCCTCGTCTTTACGCAAAGTTTAGCAAGTTGTATAATTTTTATCTATACTGAAAATAAAACAAGGGAGAAACACAGACGTCGTTCATGTAAAGAAGACTAAGTTTATACACTTTTCTATAAATAAACAGTTACCGTTCCATGAAAAACAGTTTTTAACTGAAACCATTTCGCAAATTCGGCGCTTTTTGAATATCTCGCCATCTTGCACCTCTTGATGAAAGATGGGTCGGAGTGCGGTGAAGGGAAACATATATGAAGATGTGTGAAGAGTTTCTTCAGGACGTTACAAACACCTAAAGCATTTACATGGCAGCTGAGCGGATGGCCCACCTTAACCATTAAAATCATGTTATTTCAAATGTAACGAGACCCCATCCAATTTACATATTAAACTTGAACTGTAGATATATAGGTGATCATAGCGTGTTTTACATTAGTTCCTCATCCAAAGACCGCTACTAGTTTACATTAAACACGTCGGCGATAGTATTTATTAAACCCGGTCTAACAAGCATATAACGTAGCGTTTTCTGTTTAATTACTAATTCAACGATGACCACAAGCTGACACAGATATCTACTGTACTTTAATGGGTAAAGTATGGTTAAGGGGCTATTTTATGCAAAGGGAGCGATTGCGCAGTCGTTGCCGACACTAGATAATGAGTCTAATTGATTACCAGTTTGTCCAGTAATTCCGTTAAAATAGATTTCATGATTGTAGATAAAATATAAGCAGGTAGTTTGTATTATTTGTTTATGCTTTTCAGAATCCTAGTTACATTCTGAATGATCCGTGGTACCAATTTGACAATGAGTAGATTATTTCCTAATCAGTAACAGTGATTTACGAGTTAAAGGATTAACCAAAGTTTCGGACTCACGTTTTTTTTAATGCAACATTGCTGGTTAGAGAAATATGATCTAGTAACTTCTTATTAGGCAATTCCTTAAGCCTATTATAACATTCATATATCAAAACATGTCGTAGACAAGACAAAAACTCGCATGTTGACCGGCTGTAAAGTGCTCTATTAATTCAAAATACATTATTAACTGAAAATAATGAATCATCCAAACAAATTGCTTTATATCCCGACTGGTTTAGGTGGGCGCGCCTGGACACGGGACCCTTTGTTTGAGGCGTCACAGGAACGCACTCAGTAAAATTAAACTCGAGGGTAACGACCCCCGATGGCTATCAATAACAAGAAATAAGACTTTACTGACCACTGTAAAACTGGAGGCCATTCAGGAAAAAAATAAAACCTTTTATTTTGTAGTTCTTTAAGGGTTTTCCAGCTGCTCGCGTGCGCATGTCGTTTTAACCAATTACGGCGATTCAGCGAGTTGTCCGTGATAGATCTTCGCAAGACACCTCGTGCGGAGCGCGTGCGCCATTAAATTGTAAAAACATCCACGAGCCTGTGGACAGGTGCCGGCTAATTAATCGACAGCTGCGGAAGCTTTGACCTGGAACTCCAGAGTTGTCCTTACTGGGGGCTAGTTGTCTGCTAGCTACCGGTGGATGTATGTACTATACCGTAGTTACTTTTGTTTATCTTTATTATATTTATAAAATTACCTGTAAAGTGTTTACAAAACAAAAAGTGGAGCACTTTCTGTTGTGGGTCTAGCTTACATCACAAACACAATAAAAGGATAAAAGATAATGGACTCCATTACCATCTCAACACAACCAATAAAATCAGAAAGTCATTCTCGTACAAACCAAAAAGGCAGAAATGATACCAATATTTTAACGGAAACATCTTCATAAAAGTGATAACAAAATCAAAAAGGTAGGCGAGCTCGGGTTTTAATGGCTTCACCACCGAAGATGCCACCAAGGCTTCGGCCCACGAAGGCATAAAGCTATTTTATGAGAGGATTGCTCCAATATCACCACAAGTAGGATTATTTACTCAAGTGCACACTTCCTTATTCGGTGACAATGCGCCTCGAGATGCAGTGACAAGTACCTATAATGCTTCCAATTATGTTTGTCTTACGAAATGTGACCAAGGAATTGAAAATTGTTTGGATGAGTCACATCATTCGAGTTCATATAATATAGGCTACCTCTTTATCAAAGAAAAAAAGGCGAGAGGTGTTGTGGAACACGCGATTGGAACGCAGTTTCTTTTAATACTGAAGCGCAAGCCGCCCCCGCGTCGCATCGCTCACCCCACCCCGTACTATGAAACGCGGTAAGAGGCGTAAGCAATAAAGAAGTATATAAAAGTGAAACGATAAAAACGTAACGGTCGAAATATTACGCTTTTTTGGGCCTAGCCCTCATTCGCCAAGCGTCTGGAGTATAACTCCTGGCACAGTTCGCTTAGATTAAATTATGTTAGAGTGTTTTAATTCCAAAACCATTTCGAGATTTAGGTTTAATGAGCCGTATTTTAGAACTTGTGGTCTAAAAAACCTCATGATGATGAATATTTTTACGAAAAAGCTGCAATTTCCATTTGCTTTCGTGTGACGTCACTTGAAATGTGCTGTTTTGAAATGTGTCTATTGCTAATATTGCTATCAAGATAAATTTATAAAAAAATTCTGCCGACTGATTTGACAGACGGATAACAGATGAGTAGACAGACAGAGACAGACCACTTTTTTATAAACAATCAGTATAATGTCTAAAATTCTCAAGTGACGTCATAGCCGACAATTCTTTAAAATATCATGAAAAATAATGGTTAATTTATATACCAAAATAATAAAAACTATGTACTAAAATGGCGTATATCACCTGAAAAAAAAAAAAAACTTTTTGAAATTAAGCCATAGGAATTATAGCTCTCTGCATCCTACTACGATTTTAACAAGTTTAACATGTTGTAAATGGAACAAACTAGAATCGACATTGTATCATCGGTTGCAATATCAATAATTTCATTTTTAATAAAACGTTAAAGAAGTTTATTATAAGACGTCATGCATCAAGATGACACCTCCGATATGGTTAACAGGGAGCATAATTTTTGCACAATAGGCATATCTCTCTGCGTACCTCGTTAGTTGTAAAAGGCAGCCTGAAAACAATGCGTCCATAACAAGCCCTGGGAGAAACGTTATACGCGGATGCGGCTACATTAGGAAAGTGTGCCGCGGTCGCGCGACTGCCACTGGGTATTGGACACCCTAGGCTGCGATCTGATAAATCGACCGTAACTGTCAACACACCTATTTGAAATGTAGTTTTTCTAGTTTACCATCATAAGCTGGACTACATTTATTAACAGGAATAAAAAAGTAGCGGTAGCCCAGGGGTAGAACGCTGGCCTCTCAATCTTGAGATCCAGGTTCAATCCCCAATCGGGCAATCCACAATGAGTTTTTCGTAATTCATGTGAATAGTAGTTAATAGTTACCATTTGCTGAACGGTGAAGGAAAACATAGCATGCCCTAAAAAGTGTGTATTTGTCCCCGAAGAACGGCGGTAGGGGTCACCAGTACTCACCACCCATCATGTTGTGACGCAATAATCATCGGTGAAACGCGGGTGTACCGAGTGTGGACTGTGACTTGTATTTCACACAGATCACACTCGGAACACCTCTGACACCCCCTCAGGGATTCATGTCGTGACGATGTATTTTTTATCTTAGTACGCTAACACTCAGGTAATGCGAATTTTGTCTAGATCGATCTAAAGTTATCCATAACTGCTACGCCAAAATCCACAAATTATCCGCATCTGATGTCAATTCGGTTTCTTCAACAAAGGGGCATTAGGGATAATAGGGCTAGGTTTCAAATGTCAATAATATAGGAAACAAGGTCAAAAATCGAGCCATCGAAAATCGTCAAAAATAAAGTATATTATTTTTGGAATATTACATAGCATGGTTTTGTATTTCTTTTTACAAAATACATCTCGGATGTTATTTCCGAAATTAAATAAACTTTTCATTTGGATGCGAATAAATGTTCCCGAAACAATGTTTTCCAGCATGGTTCCTTTTAAACTATTTGAATGAGAAATTAAATTAAGAATCATACTTCTATTTGTTCTTCAAAAACATACAATACAGATCGCCTCATGAGTTTGTCCAACAATGTATTCAAAAGACCGCGGGCCGGCCGGCACACCCACCGCAAGCGACGTAGCAGATTTGTCTCGCAGCCCACTCGAAGATTTACACGATACTAACTCCTACGTTATCCATCTTCCACGGATTCTGGATCACTTGTGGTTATTTTGTTAGCTAAATATCTTATAATATTACATCAATGGTAGAGCACTAAGTTACACGTTGTTTGATAACTTAGAAACTTAATACCTTTGTTTGGTAGCTGTTTTAAACGAAATGAACAAACACTTTTCAATCATAAATGTCAGTGAAACCTTTCTAACATATAAAGGCAGCTTTATTTCTAATTTCCATGCATTAGACTGTCTTACACAAACGGCAATAAACAAATTCGAGTTTACGTTTCATTACAATACCAATATCAGTAGCTGTTTTATTTTAAACGAAATTAACAAGTCAGTGAAACCTTTCTAACATATAAAGGCAGCTTTATTTCTAATCTCCATACATTAGACTGTCTTATGCAAACGGCAATAAACAAATTTGAGTTTACGTTTCATTACAATACCAATATCAGTAAACAACGCAAACACGGCTCTATTCTGACAGCTCTAAACAGAAACGGCAAACAGTAATGGAAAGACAAACACAATATTAATTTCACAGACCATAAAAGCTCAATGGTGCTAAGAGAAACGTGCTCAAACAATACCAAAAGCTGGTATGCAGAAAGCGAATAATTCACTAGAACAAAACGGCCTAGGAGCAGTGATTGCTCAAGTTCAAAGGTGTCCCTTGCGGCTGCAACAATGGATGCTGGAGTCTGTCGCCCACGCCGGACCACGTTAATGTTGCGTAGACGAAATACCATGGGCGGTCCATAAACAATGTTACTATCACAAACAGGGAGTTGCAAAATGCTGTTACTGCTAGTGATAGCTTTGGACAATGGAATTCGAATTATGATATTGTCATTTACTTCAATACTCGAACAAAGTCGAGGATTTTATTTCCTTGACACCTGAATAAATACATCTTTTTACTGTACCAGAAACTGTCCCTGTGATATCGATGCTGTAGATCATTATAAAGGTTATGAAAGATAGGATCTATGACGTGGTCCTTTTAACTTTGCCTTTATCAAAATCGTGGGAAACAGGGTTTTATATAGAATGGATTTCAAACCAACCAACAGGACGATTAAGTCAACACCTGACCAACTAAACGACCTTCCAATGAGCCAGGTAGTATTTTTTTATAGCGACAAACAAAATAAGACCATTTTTGGTATTATTACGATGCTCTACTATGGCACCTGTTACAACTTTGGGTAGAGTTTAGAACTCGTGGAGTAACCTAAAAACATATGTCGTCATTATCATACCCGTTCGACGAGCTCAAAGAGGTTCCGGTAACCGTATGACAAGATTTTATGCGTGAATGAAAAGTAAAATTCGTAACATCAGGCGTCAACATAGTCACAATTTAATATATATATATATTATATACTGCGACATAGTGTTCCAAATGGAAAATCAATATTAACTTTCTCACAATCAGCAGACAATGGTAGCCCCTAGCTAGAGCGGACCCTCAATGGGCGCATTGATTCCGATGGGGATTATTGTCATGCGGTTACATACATTACATTGCAATCTCCCTCGATTGTGCAATGACTATTAATTTACCTAATAAGTAAAGCTTTCTGTTTTCAATAATACCGTCGAGAATGACGACGAAAAAATCGAACAAAAAGCACTATTTCCTGTACATTCTGTGGGAGTTTCCGTGTCAGTTACCCCACGCTCAAGGGACGTCAGGTGAATTGAGCAGCACGCTATGTCCCTCATTAAAAATATTCTCCCTCGTCCAATGTTTGGTGGTGGTACGTCAGTGTTATTGCATTTTATCAACAGGAATAGGGGAGTGTTACCACACCTTGCGTTAAAAGCTACAGGCAAATTGAAAGAGTATGTAGTTAAAACGTTATAGAAATCAAAATCATTACTCGACAAAGATTTGAACACACGGATAGCTGATAATGGGTAGAAAGATGGAACTTTTTATGGGCATCGGCCCGTTGATTAAGAGTTTAGTAATAATGATGCATCATGCTTGATAAAATCTTCACACGGGTAACGAGGCTTCGATTCCTAATTGACAAAACATAATGACTTTCCAATCAGCTTTAACAGTAATTAATGTGAAGGTAGAGAAAAACGCACTTACCTCTTCTAGAATAGGGCAGCTTTTGTATCGAGATTTCTTCATCGCTAACTCCCACCAAGGTACAGGTGGCTTTGATCGGAGGATAGTTTGACAGCCTATTTTAGGGTCTTGAGATTCATATAAAGTTCCTAATGTTCTTGATGAAGGTCGTGACGGAGTTCCATCCCTTTCTTCATCGACGGGAATGCCCGTAACACATTCACAGCATCGGTGTGGCCTTCTTATCACAGTCTGTGGCCTCAAATCAGCACTAAACGAGTGCCTGTAGTTAAGCCTTTTGGTAAAACCATTGGTTTCACTAACCGACCTCTTAAATCCGTTCCTGCTATTCTGCAAAGGCATCCTCGGAATTTGCTGCACTTCGTTAAGGATACTTGGCTCATCAATTAAACTAACGTTATCGCCATTCGCCATTGGTGTGTTTGGTTCAGAATGATAGCCCATTTTATTTCTTTGCAAACTGCTATAAAACGGGTTTTCATTTAAGCTGGGAGGTCTCAGGTCTATGGACTTTGGTCTTCGAAGGTTTAAGGTTGCGAATTTTTGCGGTGATCTGTGGAATTTTGATTTGTTTGGCAAGTCCCTTAATACGTCTTCCGTGTCGGTAGAAGGTATCGTAGAATTGTCGCTGTAACTCGAAATGGGCCTATCATTATCGGTGAAATATGAGGAGGATTCCGAGCAATTATCTCGATCACTGTGACTCCTTCTACAGTCGACAGAGAAGCTCGAAGCATCCATGCGTACGGAATGTTGTTCCAGTCCGTCCTGATTCGCAACGTGCCTCTCATACGACTGTCTGTCGCCGTTAGTCAAGTTCACGTTAACATTTTTTTCTCCTTCCCTCATGTCCTGTTCTCCAGTAAAGTCCAAGCTTTTTAATCGCCGCCGTCTCGGTTTGATGTCTATGGAATCGTAATGAACTTCTTGCAGTCCATTCACATACTTCGTTGGAGAATCGCCTTTTGACGGGCTCACTCTGGCATAAATAGGCTCAGTAAAGCTGAGACGTGCTGGTTTTTCTTGAACGGCCGCTGCGGAGTTCGCTACATATTGAACGCCAAAAGTGTTTTCTAGAAAATTGTTCTTATTTCTTTGCAATGTAAAATACTCCGAATGCCGTTGAGGTAGATTGGTGTTATGATTTGGTTCAACTAGATTCCTTATTTTAATTCGACTTCTTGGAGCTCGGATGGTAGCAAATCCGTCATGGATCGGCGAACCATGATAGGTAGGCGAAGTTGTTACTGCCATTTTCATCATGGAGCTTTTTCACATTAACATGGTGAGTTTATTGTCCAAGTGAACTTTGATGTAGTGGTTGCACATATCATTTTAGAGAAACCACTCATTTTGTTACATATGTATAATCAAGATTTCGTCGTCGTACATCATCTGGTGTATTATCTAGAAAGCGGAAAATGGTTAAGTATGGCTTTAGTGTCTTACGATGCTGAGACGTGATTCTGTCAGTAAGATTGACTGTAGAGCAATGGAAAACGTAACATATGAGTTGATGTGATCAATTTCAGTTGGTTCAGTTGTAATATCGATAAAAGTAATATATTGCCGCTACTAAATGAAATCTATGTATTCTGACTGGAAGATTCTAAAATCAAACACTTGACCCGTTTAAATACTCTTAGGCAAGATAAATCTTTTTTGGGCCCAATTGACTATCACATTCAACCTACCTCTAGAGGCCACTTGACAAAACACATTGCCTTCGCGAAGGCATAATAAAATTAAAGTTATCTATGTATAGGTACTATAAAAGTTTGAATCTTTGAAACTATTTCAATATCAACACTTGCAATTGGATAATAATATTTTATACGAATAATATAAAAAATCATTGAATCATTAGACTGACTAGGTGACTGTTAAGGCATAATATCAACTTTCTACTTAATTGAAAAAATCATAGTAAATGAGACTGCAAAATAGTTCGTACTGCAATTATTTTCATCTTGCAGTCGGATGTACCTATTTATGGGTATAACAAGCAAGTTGGTGTGATCACGTTCATCCGGTGCATGCTGGACTCGACTATTTATCTGTAGGGTTGTCAAGTTTATATCCACCTCAGGCACGATAAATTATCAAGCGGAGGGAGAAAAGAAATTGGGAGCAATCAACTTTACTTTCTTTCAAAGTGAATTTTTAGGTAATTCAACGCATGCAAAGTATAAGGTTGTACTCGTATATGTAAGACACGCACAGTTGAGAACCTTAGAGCATGCAACCAAGCTCGAAGGGCTACAAACAAACGAGTCGATGTCCTCCCAGACGCTATGACTCACTTTGCCTTTCGTATTACTGATTACTGGGTACTTATTTGTATTTACGTTTATTGGCAAATCAGATACAGCCGAGGCTTCTCTCTCGAAGACTCTCGGTCAGCACAAGATTTCTATAAGAAAACGCTGATTCTAAATCTAGATGACCTGCCCGATTTTTTAATTTTGTCTAAGTCAATGTTTTGAGTACCTACTGAACTGAGACAAAATATTTCGAAAACTACTAATTTGTATACAGTACAATGAATTTTCCGTATACCTTTATCCCGTGAAAAAGACGAAAACAAGATGAGTTTTGGTACAAATTGGCAATACCTGAAGCTTGGTATAAGACAAAATTTTAATTTTTATGTCAGGGGAAAGATGAAATTGTTTATACACACGTTAATAAAAAAAACTTTAGTTAGTTTGCTGTATCACGAGAATCTTCTCTTGTATAGAATAAGGTTTAGTTTACTTAGTAATTTTCCGAGATTAATATTCAACTTGAGATAATTTCGTCACTTTGAAAATGTGTACTTTCTTCTAAACCAGAATTAGATTTTGTATCAGTTCTCATATATCCCACCAAGAAAGCAGTGTCATCGACCTTGAACTTTAAAATCACACGTTAGAAGACGTAGTAGCTCATAAAATCCGGAGTTACGAGGGCTGCATTATTCATCTGCGCCGACGCAACAATAGAGAGCTAGCCCTGCCGTTACGGGTCAACGCATAAATTAAACCAGACGTTGACGACCTATTGACGGGACAAGCAACTTGAGTATTTTGAAGTTAGCAGACCAAATAGTTAGGACTTGATAAAGAAAGCGTAGCAATAAAATTTTTTGAATTCAGTGAACAAATACAAGACCCTACTATCATAAATAAAGTATGAAGTAAGTATAGGATAAGTATAGGCGCGTCTGGTATTACTCCGTTGGGAGCTCAAACAATGGCAGGTCATGTTGTTATACGGGTGAAGTCATAAATTATGAAAGGGGCGATCGCGGGCGCTGATCGAACGCTAGACGCCTGGGGAAGCAAGGCGGAGGAGGGGAGGGGAGAGTTTGATTCCACTGTTTCCAGTGAAGTAGCTCCGAAAGATCTTCTCAAAGTAAATCTATTATGATTAATAATTTATGGCACAGCAGAGCAAGATTGAGACATAAAAATGGACGTGAAAACGTGCATGGTCAATTATATTGCTTCATTAAGTCAATTCATTTCATCCACATTATCAATCATAGCAAATGTTTCTTTTAATTTAGAATATCTTTATGCTTGCAACTTTCACAAGATTGCATAACAAAAGTAGGTAACTTGTAAAACCAATATCTTCAAGAGAGTCTTTGTCTTTGAGGGTGTGACGTTTAGGAGAAGCAAAGCCTCTCGCAAACAAGAAGAGGACGAATGTAATGTTTATGTTGCCCTTTCTCTCACTCATGTGCGCTTGCGCTGCGTATCAACGACCTGAGAAGCTCAGCTTACAACGGCTGTAGTAACCCGTGGTCCAAACAGAGTATTTTCATTTCACGGCCATTTCGTAACATTTCAATCAACCCAGTGTTCGCTGACTGACGTTTGGTAAATAAACTTAGACACGGTGCAACAATGCCCATGGTTTATGCGATGGGAGCTGATAATGATAACGGTATTCTGATAATATTTACACGGGTATAAGTGTCTTGATACTAACGATTCATAATCGTAAAAATAATGCATATATCATAATTTTATGATTTTGTTCGGAAACCAGATGTTCCAGCGGTAGTCTAGTAAACTCTAGCAAGTGTTGTACATACTCAATATAATGTATACTTACTGCGTGTACGTTTTATTTAAGAGAACATTATGACCCTAACGGTGTCGAGATCTATTGTCGAACTCACAAATCATGCGTGTGAGTAAGTCGATTGTTTAGTGAAGCAATTATAGCCTCATTATGAGCGTTGCTCTCGCTGCATTCCTTTGGGGGTCAGCCATCATGAACGATAACTAGAAGCATAATGAATGTGACCTTATTGATATTGAGAAACTAGATAAACATTAGGAGCTTGTTATGAATAGTTTAAGTAACGAGTGCAATAACGTCCTAACTGTATCTCTAGTTATGTGATTACAACTATTACAAGCAGAGCATCGAAGGCTGTAATTTCATGTAATCTAGCGCCAGCGCAACGTCGTCGTAGACCCATTATACTATCATCATAATCATTCTAATAACTCCAATGTGTCCTTCAGCGGTGTCGAAAAAAACATGTAACCGTATGCTGAGATAAGAGCCTTCCTAGAATAGCTCAAAGATTATGCCGACCCTCAAGATGACCCTACTAATAAATAACTCACACTTATCATTCTCATCTTAAGAGGTACAACAGGATTTTTCAACTTAGTAACACGCAAAATTCTGCTTATTCACACTGGTATACCCTGTTATAATATGTTTAAATAGAAAGTGTAGCAAACTGGTTTTTGATTGTGATAATTTGTCGCCTCACGAATGGCCACTACAGAGATGCTAGGGACAAAACAGGTTTTGTCAAATAAATCGTTGCAAGAATATAGTATCGACCGCTCTTTTGTTTCATCTGAATTTATATTAAAATTACCTACTTGAGAAGCAATGAGACATAGAAGATTTGCTCACATTTAGTGGTACCTATTAAATTGCAAATTGCGTCGTAAATCTAAACATCAGTGATACGAGAAGGATAATTTATAATGATGATCTCAACGGAATAATCATTATTCCATGCGGATACATGGTACTACGCCACTAAACCACTGACATTAGTAAGACCTTTCCTACGTAACTTATTATAGAAGAATCCACAACATTCCATTGATCTATTAGGCGCAATAAATATGTTAGATTGACGTTAAAGTACAAAAACACGGAACAAATAAGACGAGAAAATGTTACAAGTAAACAAACAAGGACATCATCTGTAAGTACATACACTTATTTAAATCTTATAAAAGATTTAAGTTTGTACAGTTGGATGTCCGAGAACATTGTAGCCAATCTCCGTGGCCTTAGAACGAACATTGCACTGTTATAAAAGTTTTTAAGCTCGACCGACTTCCTCAAGAAGTTCCGTATGTAGATACGTAATAAATAAAACCCTTTTCCACACGGGTGATCTCCGAATAGGGTACTCAGGGCTTGATAGTGACTTGATATAGCTATACAGATAAAGCTATTACAGCAACAAAACCTATGTATTACAGCTGGGTGAAACAACGGACAAAATGCTAGTTATTTTAAATAAAACTAAAACATCAACTAAGATAAAGAGCAAAAAAAGAAACGTCGGTGAGCAATTTAATAAGCTCGTAGGCTCAAGGGCCACATCTGCTGTGCACATGGCCCGCAATAAGTCGGCCGAAGAACACACTTGACGGGATAGACATTCGATATGAGGTGAACACATCCAGTGTTTTAATTTTAATACGTTCAATTTATTGGAAACTCGGTCAAGGAACAAGACAATGGAATACTCATTAAACAATCACAAAATTCCCACAACCGTGCCAATCTGAAACGCTAATGTTACCATTGGATATTTAATTTTAACGGTTGCAAACTGAAACAAAACAATTATATTTTAAGCACCAAGGCTACAAGAATAACTATCACAAATAAGAAAAGAAGAATGTATATGTTTTAATGCCTGTATGACCCGAACGCCAATTTGACCTGGCGTAAACCATTATGTTTTTATTAGCATAAACATTCGATTTCTATACATACATTCACAGACAGCGGTACGATTGAATCGAAATACTAGTGAACCGAAACGGATATGTTACAATTTGCTTCTAAAATATGCATTGGTCTATCGAGCGTATCACGAATTATAGGAGAGCATGGCTGTGACAACAACTAATGTATGGTATGACCCAAGTAGCAAATATCGTATTTGATGGGCATTCACCACGGTCATGGCACCAAGCATAATTACTGCTAACGCACACAATTTTTACACCGATTTCACACGCATTCAAGCTGCAGCAAGAAAAGACTGTTATAAACACTAACATTACCGCCTTCCAGACTTGAAATTTTATGAATCAAAACATTAATTTTTTAGTACCCTCGAAACGGAAATACTGTTCCCCAAAAGACAATTGTATTACTTCGGGGTCCAGAGTCAAAACAATTATCTTGTAAAAACTTTTTTGAACAGTAAAGACTTTTGTATATGTATTGTATACCAGACGCTAATCCTTAGACAGTACAAAGGCAATATTTCAGACAAATGCAATCAATTTATACAACCTGTGGGTTGGGTCACATACTCTATTGCTTATGACCGTCTGTACTCGATGAATTTTAAATTCCCCGACATGACCTCCAACCTCCGAAACAACCTATTGTCATAGTAAAACCAGAACAGTAGATTAACTCACGCCCCGTACGAGACTTCAATACCTACTGTGTCAGGGTTGTTCCTTCTTTTATTTTCGTACCTAGCTAATACAAATCAATATTTAAATACATACATTATACATATACTACGTAGGTATGTATTATGTTTGTAAATATTAAATTCATTTACATGGGGCCTTCAACTCGATGGCAGCAGCAGCGACAGCCGGTACGAATAGCGATACGTTAAATGAACGTGTTACCAACTTATCTGTTGCCGTAGGCCAAACTAAAATGACTTCTATATTCATTAGTAACAGTCTTCGTTGCCGCGAGTCGCCGAAATAGATAAGTTTGTGGTGCGGAACTGTTCTCAAGGCGGCCCCCTTTGGTGGCACGTTTGATCTACAAAGACGCCGCCGCGCCACTGCGCCGCGCCGTAGAGACCCGAATTGACCTTTATGTAGACCGGGAGCTCAGTACCGTATTTTAACCTTATATGAGGCAGACATTAATAAAAAGCACATTTATTTAAATAAGACTTCTTTAATTTAAAATGCTTACAATTTATAATATGAAGCACGATATTTTGAAACATTATCTGTCAAATCCTCACGTGATATTAATTGTAGCCATTGTAAGCGCCTGAAAACAACAAAATAAAAATTATGACAAATCAACTGACATTTTGAAGCCGATTATGACAAATGAGCTATCAATCGACGACGTAGTGAAACATTCAAACATACATACATTCATATCATACATAATAAACGTATAGACCTTATAACTCATAAAGAAATCTTACTTGCTTATATTAAATAAAGTAAGAAAACTTGAAAATAATCAATTATAAAATTAAAGATAAGCTCCTGAATTTACCTTAAAAACATGGGCATCGTCAAAAGGGGGAAGGGGGCAGCTGTCTTCCCCTAGAGATTTGAAAAACTTTGAGATTTTTATAATAAAGTAACCGAAAAATTCGCGAGAAACCCAAGAACATTATGTTTATAAGACAATTATTTTGTTTCTTGTAATGAACAATTAAAAACTTTGCATTTGTTTATTTTACCTACAATTCATGTCATCTTGCCCCCCTGGCAACGCTTTTGCTTAAAAATCTTTGTGATTGTTGACTAAATTAATCAGTTCAATTCATTTAAGTACATAATAAAATTTAAGTATCTAATCGAACATTGGCTCCTAGTCTATAATTAAAAAATCTTTGCGATTTCAACCATATCAGCTCTACATTTAAAAACACTTTGACTAACTGACAATCATAGCACAGTTATGATCATAGGTACCTATGTTAAATGTGAACAAAGAAAGTACGGTTTACATCTCTCATTATTATTTATATGTACCATAAATTGTGTACTCACCTTTCTTGTTGAGTTGGTATTGAGAAGAACGATAATTCTGGATTTGAGGAATTATTATTGAGGCATCCGAAGACAGAACAATATGTACGACAGCGTGCTGTCGACATATTTGAAGTGATCGGTGCCGCGCTGGCGCGCTTGTTCGAAAGACTTGACTGAGCGCGACCGCGGCGTAACCCCGACTAGCACCGGCCTTGCATACCGAGATATTGCTGTTGTGTGCGTACTGTAGTTCGTGCGTACTAGCACGCACACATATTAGCCGCGCGATGTACCTTTGGTTGAAGATAAACTACTTTTCTGGTTTTACTATGCTATTGTTGAACGAAATGCGGAGTTCATTCCAATGAGCTGTGACGAAGGTATATGTTACCTTGATCAAAAACAACGTACTAAGTATTTTTAAAGTTTGCAGTGTCATAACACATAAATGAAGTAAAAAGTAAATGGCTATCCGACACGTATCGACTAAGAGGACTTATAGGTAATTAGTGTAAGCATCGCTTTTAGATTACTGCTAAGTTGACTCATCCGCACTGACTGTGGGCCAGTGTTATCTACACTTACTGCTGACTGAATGAAGACCACCTTGCTGGTGAAAGGATTATACCAGGTAGATATGATACTGCACTACTGGCGAATCTGGCGATGTGATATCCGATTTCCAAATCAATAATTTGCTATTTGTGTCTTACAAAATTACAATGTAATAAATATAATATTATGCTTTTTCAAGCTTTATTTATTTCTTGACGGCGCCGTGGGCCGTACTATATAAAGTAAAAACGTATTTTTATTGTTCTAATATAAATAAATCAACCAAAGAAATAAATAAAACAAAATTACATCTATACTTAACATTAAATTGAAGACCACCAGGATAAAGGTATCAAGATCTTTTGAATTGTACACCCGAAATAACCAAGTATTGTGAACTTGTATTCCCGGCTGTGCATAACAAATGTTTGTTAGTAGGACTAAGAAGATGGACGCAGGATATGAAGAGAAATATTTTAATATATGGCCTATTTTTCTTGAACGCGTAATACTAATAATCACGCAGCGAAATAACAAATTTGTGTGTTTTTAGCTAATACTGAAATATTTTGTAGGGAAAAAAATATTGGATTTAGGTAGAATCCCTTCATATTTCTATTACTTATTGTATGAAAAAAAAATCAAGTTGATCTCTTAACCGCGTTCTTGAAAAGAAACGTTTGAAAACCAAAAAAAAGAGGGTGGAGAACATTTTTTTTGACAAAAGTATAAATAAATCTTAATACATCGTTTATAAGCAGTATCCCTAGATAAAATATCAATAAATCAAATATATTTTTTTTCGGTACACGGAGAGTCCAAATTTCTTCAAAATCTGGCGTTGTTCATGCTCTAGCTAGGCTCATGTACAGTCTTAAGAGTATGACATAGCCAAAACAAAAACCAGTTCCGGGCGTGGCTTATTCTATTTTACGATAGCGCGCGGGGGGAAATTCGTCCCGGTCTCTAAGCTCGCGTCACCATAGCAAAAATACGAATAGAGTGGACGAGGCAGGGTCAAAAGTAATACGTATTTTATTTTATCTAATTTATTAGTGTATTTCGATCATCGTCACACGGCATTGATCCTACTTGCTATCACGTCGGGACGTAAATTTATTATGGTCGGCTAAAAGTGGTTTTTTGAGTGTTTGATTTATCAGTTGACCCTCGGAACATTTCAGACACTCCTTTAGAGATACATAATAATATTGTGACGGTTAATTGTCACCATTACCCATTCTTTAAATATTTTTCACCCGTTGAGCTGGTTTTACACTTGCGGGAAAATAAATTGGACCAAAAATTTCTTTACAAAAAATTTTTACTAATGTTGTTATTACAAAAAGTAGAAACTAACAAATATTCTCAGAAGGAATGCACCACGTCACTATCTATCTCACTGTAGCCTATATCAATTATGCCTCTCTCATTCAACCACGTTTAACTGCGTTACTATCTCATTCCAACTCATTTTAAATAGCCTCAATATTTATCTCACTCTAACGCATGTTAAATGGCATTTCTAATGAACGTCAAATATTTTTACTGCCCGCCACTCTTTCATTCTAAATTCTAATTATTTTAAAAAATACGCAGCTCCTTTGGTAGTAAAATAGCAATAACTTTTTTTTCAAAAGTAATACACAGAAATTCCCAGATCATTTGAAAAACAATATTTGACGAGCCGTTATTTAAGACAATTTGCAAAACTAACATAGGACATTTTTTTTCAGGGTGTGGTATCGAACTAACCTAATTACGAAAAATTGCTCATAAATTGGGTTTTTATTTTTCTTCCTGATGTAACAGCATTTCAAGGTTTATTTTTGACTTTATCAATAGCATGACTATTCAGAGTTGCGCAACAAAAATTTTATTCTTAGAATTTAGAACTGGTTAGCTTTGACTCTCAAAAATCTATTCGAATTTATAAAAATACCATCAACTCGAAGACTATCTGACTTTTTGCTGAGGTCATAATTTGATATTCTGGTCAGTCATGAGCTGGCCTACCAGCCTTCCAAGGGAAAGCGTTGACTTTTGGGACACCTGTTTACCCTTGGGATAAATCGCCAAGTGTTTAAAATATAGAAATTTAGAAAGCGTTGACTTTTTGGACACCTGTTTACCCTTGGGATAAATCGCCAAGTGTTTAAAATATACAAATTTATTTGTATCATAGTTTGAAATATACAGGTCCCTTTACGCAAAATTAAAAAACAAAACTCTTTTAGTATTAATTTGTTGTCCCTATGTTTGTCTGTTTGTCCGTTTGTCTAGGCAAAATCAATAAATGCTAATATTTACAGCCCTGTAAAATAAACATATTATAACGTTTTTATGGCCTTTTGTTTAACTTTTTCATACAAATTTTCTCCTTCTGAAAATATAGAGATCAACACTTCACATAATATTTTGCATTTGAAAAAAAGCACAGAAAGGAACTGTAGAACAAATAATGTAAAAAATATAAAACCATATCTTTCTATTCTAAAGGGATTAATAATTTACTGTTTGTTCAATGTGGTGATAGCTTTGTTTATTTTTTTTTTCTTTGTTACAAAGATAACAAATATTTTCATACAAGGTTTTCCTTAAGGGCTATTTCTCCGAATTTGTAACAAAATATTAAGAAATAATTATAACGGTAAAGTACAACTTTTAGCTAAGACAATTTATTTTCAAAAGTTTGCTATATGCATAAACATATTTTAATGATATTATGGTATCTTCAAAATAATTGGGTTTTCCATAAGCGTGATATCAGATTATTTAAGAAATTTACGGCTGGTATCACGACGACGGATAAGCCAATTATTTTATTACTATTGTAATATAATTAAAAATATGTTAATGCATACAGCAGACTTTTAACTATAAGTTTTCTTAACTAAAAGTTGTATTTTTACTTCTTGAAATTGTATTTCTCATCAAGAAGTGCAAGACGACAAGATATTCAAAATAAGTTAATTGAATTTGTGAAATGGTTTTAGGTCAAAACAGTTTTCCATGAAACGGTAATTGTTTATACTTAGCAAAGTGTCTAAACTTAGTCATCTTAACATGAACGACGCCTGTATTTCTCTCTTTTTTATTTCCAGTATAGATAAAAATATACAAACTTGTTAAACTTTGCGTAAAAACGAGGCAATATTGACGATATCCTGACAGCTATTTAGATGATGTTTTATCAAATTTTGCTTTTTGGGCTGTATAGAGACGTAGTTAGATGTCACTAGAATATACTCATGAAAAAAGATATGAAGAAAATAAGCTGTAGACTTCACATTCGGTTTATACCTATTGTATGAATTTTAAGAAAAATACAGGGGTAAAGGGACCTCTTAAGGAAAACCTTGTATTAAACTATTTGTTATCTTAGTAAAAAATAATTCAAGGAAAAAAATAAAAAAAGCTATCGCCACATTGAACAGTAGATAATTAATCCCTTTAGAATAGAACAACATGGTTTTCATATTTTTTACATTATTTGTTCAACAATTCCTTTCTGTGTTGACTTTTAAATGCAAAATATTATCTCAAGTGTTCATCCCTACATTTTCATAGTGAGAAAATTTGTATGAAAAACGTAAAAAAAAAACGTAAAAACCTAAAACGTAATATAAATAAAAACGTCAAAAGTTTGTTTTTACAGCTTTATAGAGGGCCGTTTATATTGGTATTTATTAATTTTACCCAGAAAAAATTGTCTAGACAAACGGACAGACAGACAAACATAGGGATAACAAATTAATCCTAAAAGAGTTTCATTGTTTTCATTTTGCGTAACAGAACCTGAACATGTACCGACAGGATTATCTACGATCTAATAATTTTGCCATGCACTGTAAATATTTCAAAATAAATTTCTATATTTTAAATGCTTGGCGATTTATCCCAAGTAAGTGTACCTATATAATTTGCAAAAAACTTCACTTATTGGACCTCAAATGGTGAGCCAATACTAGAGGGTAATTTCACGAAAAGGTCATTGACCTTTGTTACAGATCTCAGTGAGTATAAGTAAATTAATTTGGGCGTCAATAACGATCACAAAATTATTCTTTTAGAGTAACATATATTATTTTCCCGCATAAAAGTATGAATTCATTCCAAATTCATTCAGTTTTGTTGTTATGACTATGGCACGATGTAGCTAAATCACTCATACGCATATTTTGTTGAGTTTTTAACGGCAGGAATATGATGCTCCTCGAAATATTACTTTATAAAATTAATTTCAAAGTGTTTTGAAGTAGTTTTGGGAGATATTTATAGCTTGCAAAAAAGGGCACAGGTTCCACGTCTTACGGGCGCCAACGCTAGGCGTAGCGTAGACTGACAATATCTTGCTGCCGCTGACTGCATCAGTGGATTTACGTATTTTTGGAAAAAGGGGGTGCTTTTTTTGACCCGAATAACGTGGTATTTAGAAAATGAATAGATATCATTCACACTAATTTTATTAAAAAAAAAACAACAAAATCGCGAAAGCGATACCTGAAACAAAATCGATAAGAAGTGTGCAATAGAGGGTTACAAAAAAATTCATTGACAGTACAAATATGAATCGATTAACGTGGTTTGTGGAAAATGAATACCTTAAAGTTCAACCAAAAACATGTATTTTTTTTATGGCTATACGTAACCTAATTATTGCAACATAATCATCCGAAAGCTGACATTTTATTTCTGTTTGTATTTTCGTTCCCCTTAACCTGAATGGTGTTTGCCTATACTATACATGTGAATGCAACTTCATTCTTATCCCTACTTAGCCGAGTTTAAGTATGCTTAAGTGAGAGTGATGCTACCGTTGCTGCTTCCTGAGTAGATAGGAGACGATTCAGTGTAGTGCTTCCTTCCGTACCAACATTTAGCTTGTTTATAGGATCAGCCACTAACGGAAGTGGTGTATAAAAAATATCCTTTCAAAGAACTGGAATAACATTAGTATAAGATCGATCATCATGACGAGGCATAAAGGAATGCGAAAATTGTCTCTAATCAATGTATGCATCAATGATGATCAAAAAGTGAGCAGGTTATACGCCCAGACACGAAATTATGTTATGTAACGCGGTTATTACGTTTTTTTGTTACCTACGCATTTTGATATCCAAATCCTGGCAAGGTCAATGTAGCCGTTGGTATTGACAGTGACGCCAAAATTTGAAGCCAAACGTGTTTTAAATGTATTTCATTCATAAATCTAAATTCCTTTTGGGTCATACGGGTCAGGTACTAAATTTTTAGGGTTCCGTACCCGAAAGGTGCCAAACGGGACCATATTACTAAGCCTCCGCTATCTGTCCGTTCGTCTGTCACAGGAGTCTACAGCTTCAGCCGTAATAGGTAGCCAGTTGTAATTTTCATAGAATACGTGTTACTATTGCGTCCGTCACGGCAAAAATAAAAACTCGAAAAAGATTTTTTTATCTTAAAGACCATAATACATACAAGTTTCAAATTTGGTTAGATTGTAGTACCTACATGCTCTAAAGAAAAACAAAAAATAATGGCTTCGGTACTAGAAGAGGGTGCCAAAATGTTTGAATGGCGCTACCATTTTAGCAGCTTTTTTTTGTTGCTATATTGTTGTTATTTACCATAATGTTTTAGGGTTCCGTACCTACCCTTATTGCAGTGGCGTGCACAGAACTTTTTTCCGGAAAAGCAATCAGAAAGTCAAGTACGACAATAAAAAAAATAGGTATGAAAAATTTTTAATAACACTTTGCAAAAAAGAAGTTTGTACGACGTACCCTTATTGCAGTGGCGTGCACAGAACTTTTTTCCGGAAAAGCAATCAGAAAGTCAAGTACGACAATAAAAAAAATAGGTATGAAAAATTTTTAATAACACTTTGCAAAAAAGAAGTTTGTACGGCGCCAGGGTAGGCATTGCTTTTCCGGAAAAAAGTTCTGTGCACGCCACTGCCATATTGGTGCTGGAATCCTTTGTGCGCGAGAACGAATCGCACTTGGCCTAATTATTATTTATACCAAATTTCGGAGTAAACCTCCTTGAACTTGATTTTTGTCTGATTTAACAAAATTTTACGATGCTTCACAAACTTTTCGAGAAGTAGAATGTTTACGGTTCCAGTGGTTAATTTAATAAAAACAACTTTCTACTTTTTACTAAAAGGAAGGGTATAATTATATTATTTAGCATTTTTAAGACATTTTAATACGTAATTTTTGTACAACATGATTTCAGTAATAAAAATAACATTTTCTAAAATAACCTAGCGTAACCATTTGTTGCGCAGTCCAAATGCCAGCTTTTATTTAATTTAACTGCATGTTAGAAACGGACGATGAATGCGTTTGTCATAATAACAAACAATGCAGTAGCATTTATAAATTAATGGGAAAAAGACCAACCTTTATGAATTGTGGTCGCATACACCTCTAATTAGATTTCTGACTGACCGATAAAAATCTAGATAATATAGACGTGGGAGTGGTGACTCGCAAATGGAAATAAAATCAAAATGCTCAATTAGCAAGCCGTTTGAGCACGACTACGATAAATTGTATGAAGTGTATGAAATCAGCGATGAACTTGTTGGGGTCAACGAGGTTGACGTAACTCCTTGAGTACAGCAGTAAGTGCAACACATTATTGTTCATGTTGACGTTTTTGATAAACTTCAAAGAGATTTGGCGAAATATTTTAAATTAATCACTTATAATGTAGACTTTAATGGTCTGATGAATGTGATGATAACAAACTCGAATGTAGTAGACGGCTAATCAAGAACTCACATCCTTTTCCTACTGCTTGGTTACATAATATTGATTGAGCGAGCACTAATAGCAAGACCACCATTTTGGCGGATGAAATTAATTAAATTTTCCACTTTATAAGATCCTTCCGGCCGCAGACCGATTTTTAATTGTGTTTATTTCCGTTACTAACATGAACCACTATTTATATAGCTTATTTATTTGTTTAACTTATTATTTTTGTTGTAAATTTCACAATCACATCGCAATTTTCGTCTTAATTTTAATGTTTTTTATGGAACCACTACTATCCGAAATTCTCGTTTTATAAATTTCGCCTAGTCCAGAAAAGTTTAAAAGACGCATAAAAGATCTGAAACACCTATGAAAGTTTTTGAACCCGATATTTTACGAGTTCGTTGTCTTTGTACCATAAACACAGAACTATTTTCTTTGTGGCCCCAAGTTGGAAGAACATTAAAAGTTTCTATTGATGCAGCAGATCGTAAAGTTTACACATGTTACCAAGAATTAACCTTAGCTTAGGTACTAGGTTGTAATATTCACTACTTTGCTATGATTTAGTGCGCATAATCATTAACTATTCCAAATGACAGCCTTTAATATGTAGTTGCGTTTAGAAATTGATATAGTAACGGTGTGTAACTAGCAACGAATTTATAACAGTTATTTATGAATATGTAGAGTACTAGCATTCTATTTATGTTATTGAAGAATAAATAATGTAGGGGCCCTAGAGATCCCTGGCCCGTCTCCGTACGAACGAATTAACCTCAATTGAAACTGGCCGAGAAGGCGCTTCGCTGATTGAAGCCACTACTCTGACTGTGACTACCATATAAGCAGCCCTCACTGTCTTACCATTTGAATAGAAAACATTTGCAAAGATATCGTCGATGATGCATGTTACTATAGGTTTACACAGTGAATTTACCGATGTAACTCAAGTCTGTTTACCCATTGGTAACCGTGATAAGATTGGTAACAGATAAAATCAACACAATGCTACAGGTATTGTATTGTTGCAAATTGCTTGGTACTTGATAAGGTGACAGAGGGAGGCGAATAATCACGATACAAATTTTACGAAATGATAAAAAATACTGCAAAGATATCAGCTATATCAATACCTAATATCGCTAAAAAGATATCAAGTCTCATCAAATGCTGTCAACGAAGTCTTGTTAAATTCTGAACAGCATCCATGTAGAGGAAGCGATCAAGCCACAAAAGGATTTACTGTATGATTTATAGGAAAATGTCACACAGCAAGCAGCATCCGGCCGGTCGTAGTAAAAAGCAGCATTTTGACTCGAGTTTTCTGGGAAATCGCTTTGAAAATTGCCTTTGATGGTGGAGTTTTGAAATAGAGCAAAATAATTGATTATGTTTGTACAAATGTCAGTGTTTGAATTGGTTTAGTCAGTTCATGCTACTCGAGGATGCTGCAAGACTGCCACAGAGCCTTGCGTAAATAGGACATGATCTGTTGTCACTTCACACAAATATCTAGCTACCAGGGTACGAGCAACCGCAAACAAAGTGTACTTTACAATGTTGATTTATTATTGCTATAAATAACGACTAATAAAGTAGACGCGTAGACGCAACTTTAGGGAAACTAATAAAACTTAAGGCCAAAGCTAATATTATGCAAAGGACGACAGTTAAGTGTTTTGTTAGTGAGATAATGTTCCTCTTTTCCTATTTTGGGATAGTTTCTTTAAAAACTAATAGAAAAATGTTGATGTTTTTTTTTAATTGACTTCACTCGTTACGAGTTACGTTATCTGTTTGTATTTAAAGAATAACTAAACAAAGACTGATAAACACTGCTGCACCGAAATTAGGTTAAAGGCAGTGGTTGCGTCAAATAATGATGAAAAGATAGATAACGATGAATGAACGTCTATGTAATGAGAAGTGTGTGCAGCTTTTACCTAAATTTTTTTGAAAATGTAAATTGAAATCTGTTGACAACATAAAAAGCCAGAGTTATGATATGGATATAAAACACATCAAACAAGATTGATATCAAACGTTTGACCTCAAATCGAGCAGAACCTCAGGCCTCAGCAGATATTCTTGGACGTTTGATGTTGGCTTTCATCGTTAGATGTTTTAGAACCGCATGTCAATTGAAAAGTGAAGTCGCTATTCCACTTTTATGTGAGAACAAATTGGAAGTGAAAACTTGACTATTGCCAATGGTTCTCCCATATAAAGATCGTTTCAGATAATGGTCGGTCAGCACATAAACTCAAGATCAAAGGAAAAGATAAAGTAGAAGCTCTGTAGAAGTCAATAATATAGAATAGAAAATTGGAAAAGCTCCAAGCTGGTAAAAGTTGTTAAAGGTAGCTCCCTAACTTATCGATCCCAACTTTCTTGCAACAATCAAAAGAGATATAAAAGGGAATGAGAATAAAGCCCCGATCCACACGGGATGGACCGATGATAATAGGATTTCGGAAACAGCCGTAAAAAAGGGGACGCTGTTACCTGGTCTTACGTCTCCTATGATTCAAAAAGTGTAGCTGTAAGGGCATAAACTCCATTGATTACATAAAAATTGTAACTTGAAATGGTTCCTACGATTGATCAATCAAGCGTAATAAATAACTCACTATATAACGTTTTCCATCGCATTTTAATTTGATGTACACTATTTTGGATAATATTTGTTTCATCAAAGATGTTAAAAATTATCTAACAAGCTGATAATATTTGTTTCATCAAAGATGTTAAAAATTATCTAACAAGCTATGGTATTGATGAAAATAATATATAATGCCAAAAACATAAAATTACATCCGGATGTCTTAACAACAAAACAACAAATCATATAATCATGTTTTGTCCATGTGCCGAGCCAAAAAATAAAAGAAGCTCCAATGCTCTGTACCATTCAACCAATTAATTATTAGTATGCACTAACGTAAGACACTAAAACACTATTTAACACTGCAACCATTTCACTAAAATCACATTTGATACACTTAAAAATATTTTCAAGTTTGTTTATAAAGTTTCTTCGGAATATAAACGGTGAACGCGCGACCTTTGTGCGTCCGTCTCGCGGTAAGGTATAAAACAGACTGGCTGGCTGTGGCTGGCTGGCTTGGCTTGGCTGGCTGGCTGGCTTGCTGATCGACAACGATAATACGGGTGAGTGTAGGACGGTCTGCCTGCACTGCATTGAATCAAACCGAGTCACAAAACAGGAGCCCGACCGAACCCGGATCAACAGCCAAACGGGTAAGGCATGCTCTATTGAGTTTTTGAGGGGAGGTGATCCGGTGGCTAACTGGCTATGTCATTCAACATCAGTATTTTTTTGGATGCGAATAGTCTTGATTTAGAACTTATGTACAAAATGAAGAAGTTCATGGAAGTGAAGCGGGAAGTGTGTTAGATGGAATTAATAAATAATTTGGTAAGTGACGATGATGGAAGAATGGAGGGTCGCGGGACATAATCGTGCGCGAGGCACTTGTTGCGCAAGTGGCAGCACTTCTCAGGATTTATGGGCCAAACTCGAGTCGAGTTACACATGATAACGTCTCTGCGCACACGCGGCTAAACAAAGTCGACGCACCAGTTTTTTGTTTGAATATAGAACGCGCTGACGATATCATGTGAATTTAATTATGAGCACACTGTAACTTATATTTTAAGTACCTATTGTAGACTTTTTACAGCTTTCTTATGGTTTATGATATTAAATTATTATTACATACGGCTTGAACACTCACGTGTGATTGTTGTTGACTATATGCCAACCGTTTCACCGAACAATCACACGTGAGTGTTCAAGCCGTATGTAATAATAATTTAGTTTATGATATTGTTCATATTATGCTGAAAACATTTTTAAAAATGCACATCACTTGGTTTTTCATATGTATGATTGTAGATAGTAAATATACAAGAGAATTCGTTCGAGCTGTAGTTCTCAATACCGATGGAAATAGGAATGACGTGCAAGCTAACAACAATCAAAGATAATAATGTTTTCATAAATTACAGTAAACAGTACGGTTCAGTTCCTGGAGTCAACGTGCTCGGCAACAAGATGGTACTCTTACTTACAGCAATTTCTTGCACTTGAGCTTATATAATCGTAACTTGGAGTGATGACAGCTAATATGCGATGCATGGTACCGTTTCTCCCAAACAACCTTCGTCCTGCCTGCCTGCACATGATTCAATTCCGGTTCCCAATAGAACTGTGAATCAGCGGGGTAAACATAGCCAGAAATGAATTTAAATCTAAGCGGCTACACCGTTGTCAATGTTTTCGGTCTTGTTGTTGGCAGAGTGCCAAACCACGGCTCGACTGCAGTGCGAAAGATTGCCAACAGCATTGTACGCCTCAAATGCAAAACTTGTCGGTTTGCAACAAAACATACGTCGAGATGCCACACACGATTTTGAGTATAATTTATTTCCAGCGGAAATAGAGTTTCGAGAAGATGGAAATAAACAGGAACACTTTGGAAAAGATAAAAGAAGCTGTGGAGAAAGAAACAAACAAATACAACAATCAAAGGCAAAGCATTTCTCTGGTTCCAGTTTCTTTACAGCCATCGTTATTCTCACATAGGACCTCAATCCTTGTCGATGACCAATGAGAACTCAACAAAGCCCAATAAGGCAATAACAATAAGTCAAATGGAGCAAAACGATCGATACATCAAATTAAATCGCCATTGAAACCAATTGGTATCAGAGTCGACGGTTCACATCGCGCAGGCATCATCTATACACTTTTGAAACAACATACGTTTCTGAATGCAGCAAAAACTGGTATCGGCCATTAGAGAGATGTGGCTGAGGCAATTAGCAATAACAATTAAGAGAATTTCATTAAAATTACAACAGTTCAACGGCTGGTATCGCTGATATCCGTTATATTATAAAGCGAATGTAATGTCAAAGGATTACAATCTTTCATAAAAACCGACTTAGAAATAACACTGTACAATTTGCCCTGGCATTAGATGACTAGCTAGAGGAACATGAGCTGTCGGGCCGTACACCACGCACGATTCAAAACAATGGCAACACAAGAAACAACGATTGTATGTTCGTGCTTTCGTGATGAATTATTTATGGCAGCCCAGCTTTGCTTTGCAGTAATTTAGAAGAACAAAAAGGGTGCATTAAATAGTCAGCTTTTTCTTCAAGGTTCCGAAGACAGGTGGTGCATCATTAATGGGAACGTTACCGTTACATTTCCAAACTTTAACGAAGGGGGATTCATTAAACCGTCTATGTTTTGCGAGCGTACGTTTATACTGTTTCGAATTTTGAGACAGAATTAAAGTAGTTTTATTTTGCTTGCGCAGTTTCTTTTGAAATGTTTTGATGGTCCGTCTATAATTGCGAACAGTGTCTGTAAATCGTAGCCGTACGTAACTAATCGTTGGTTTGTTGCACGATTGCGAGCCGGAACATAGAAAACTAGCTTTGAGTGTTTTTATCCTGCCGCTAATCTTCTCCTTCCACCTACATATTAGTGCTGTTATTTCCTAAGGATTCCCTCAAATCGTTGCAAAATAGAGAAAAATGTAAATATTCGGTGTCTTGATTTTACAGGTTGCTTCTGTTGCCTATGGTTGTAGTAGCGTATGTACGCTCAATTTTTCTGGTGTGCGTAACCTCGGGAGCGTTTACTAAACGCGCAACACACACACAAAACACGCGTATCTGTACACGTCACTACTACAACCATAGCCAAGTAGATTTCGTAGGATAGAACATCTGTACATAATTGGTTCAATACAATCATCCGAATCCGGTTAATATGAGTTCAATAGCAACGTTGACATTTGACATAAATCAATCTGTTAGCAGGTCAACTTAAGACGTTGTCAATCGACATTCTCCTTACTGGGCTGCGGTTACTGATGCTTTGTCATGCCGCCCCTTTATCCTGCCCAAGAATAAGGTGTTAGCGAAATTATGCATCGACGAAATATAAGATGAGACAATATACCTAATAAACGACATATTCTTATACCTACAAGTTTTAGTACGAAATTTATTTTCTAAATGTTTTTTACTTTCTATGTATACGTTATATTGTAATCCTGTTTAGTAACATGACAGCTGTCAAAGCTTTGTTTTTTTTTACAATGATGTAATTTTAAACTCCTAACTACTTTAAAATGTACCCACAACGTTTACCTAGAATTTAAAATCGCGCGGCCGGACGAATGCGTCCTTATAACTATATATTTATAATATTTACATTTTTTTTTAAATTAACGTCTGTAGCTCAAGGGTATAGAATAGAACACTGGCCTCTCAATCTTGATATCCAGGTTCGATCCCCGGTCGGGCATGCACCAATGAGTTTTTCGGAATTTATGTGCATAGTATTTGTCTTACTTTACCACTTGCTGAACGGTGAAGGAAAACATCGTAAGGAAACTTGCATGCCCTTAAAGGCGTGTATTTGTGCCCGAAGAACGGCGATAGAGTTGATTCACCACTCATCACGTTGGGACGTAATAATCGTCGGTGAAACGTGGGTGTACCGAGTGTAGACTGTGACTTGCATTTCACATTTCACACTCGGAACACCTCTGACTCCCCTTCGGGGATTCATGTCGTGACGATATTTATTTTTTATATTTACATAAAGGCAGTAAACCCGATTCGGAACGGAAGGCTTTAATTTTAGTTATAGTGCTGTCAAAACTTGAAATTTTTCAAAGTAATTTAACTTCTGTTCCTAAAACCTAAGGACTATTTTGCAATGAAGAAAATTTAGTTTTGACAGCACTATAACTAAAATTAAAGCTTTCAGAATCGGCTTTAATGGCATCTTTAATTTTATTGTCTTATAAATAGATAGTTACCCTTTTTACTAACGCAACGACATATGACCCTAAAAATACAGTTAGAATTATCGTTTCAAGAAAACAGGTCTAAGTGATGTCGCGTTGTCGCATTTCACTTAGACCGTATCTCAGCCGCGGTGGCAGTTGGCGTTTGGCTGGCACAAATTCTTACTGCCAGATATGGGAGACAGACGCCCGTCTCACGGCCAAGCGACCCAGCTTAGATCATTAACTGCCCCTTTACCTCCACTGTGACATTCAATGTGCACTTTCTTCACCATAAACCTCACTGACAACTAAATAAGAGCAGGAGGGTATAAGCGTTCATTCAAGCGACATTGTTTGTATTGATTGCTTTTTTATAAGGCATTGATCAAAATGACCCATATTTTTCAGACAGAATTGAAAGCCAATTGTTTCTTTTCATATGTCATTTGAGATTCGACCTTATTACTTATATTTATGTAAATAGGTACATCAATGTTTTTATAAGAGAAATGGGTTGTAGTACAAGATAATAAATTTAGAGATATTGGTTTCGCTTAAAATAGTAGAATCGTAAAGAAAGATATTTAGATTGATCCCTCCTTCGGAGAGATTAAATTCTCGAGGTCAAAGTATCAAGTTGTGCTGCCAACCACAAAATGAGCTACGACGATGCGCTGAAGCCACAAAATTGGAAAGTATAAGGTTACCTTTTAAAATTGAAACAACAGACGAATCTAGGTTTATTTATAAAGGCGCCTTCATAATGTTCTTTAATGCACACTGCGTAATGGTTTTACTTTTAATAATACCAATGCGACTGCAGACAAAATTTTTCTTTACTTAGTTAGATAATAAAATACACATCTAAACTTGTATTTAAGTACTTAGAAACCAAACATGATTTAATAGCGCTGGGTAGCAAAATTTTCGTCATACAAAAATAAACATTTTGCTATAAATTAGCCTTGTAAACAAGAAGTTAATTTGCATGACACACTCCGACAATGGGTCACAGTTTGTCCTGGAATACATAGCAGTCACACACACCTATGTGAGCTTTTGACACCCCGTTTGTTGACCTTCTATTAAGGCCAGGCCATTTGGCAGCAACACGAGTAAGTACTAAACGAGAATTTCTCGATGAATATGTCGTCGGCACATCGTAGTAATGGGCATATTATGATCTGCCTAGGCATATCATATTTCTGTAAAAATTTGGTTCGCATATATATCATAATAATATTGTTCCAAATCGCATGTATATCATAATACCATTGTTCCAATCCAAGTCGTCGTCGCTCCTATTTTTGACTTATGAAGATTTTCGATTTCATACTTCACGATTTGCCCAATTCTATGGTCTGCCCACGACAAATATAAGAATAATTGACAGGCAAGTTCGACGCATCCTCCAGAAACCATACCAATACCACAAAATAGATATGTACTACCAGAAGGCCGACTCCATACAACGAGCGAAAATAGACGCACACATGCATAGACGCGTACGTATGATGATCTCGGCAGAATTACGTAGTGGCATTCGACCGAGATCGTCGTACGTACGCGTCTTTGTGTGCGTGCGCCTGTTTTCGCTAGTTATGCGGAGTGAACCTTCTGTAAGTTGTTATTTTGTGCCGATACCGAGACCATACATACTCTCGACGCTCGCCTGTTTCCCAGAATGGCAAGCACAGACTGATTCTGCTCTGATTCTGCCTGTCTCATTCGCTTCTTTTAAGCTTCATCGATCGAGTCGTTGATACTCTTACAAATTCTTTTATCTCGTGTGCTATCATGCATCACCTAAGTGTTATGTGGAGCCCGCTCGATTTTCTAGTTCTCGACGGCAAAATATCTCGAAAATATTCTCGTATAAATACTCCGATGTTTTATAATTCTATATAATACTACCAAGAAGTCGATATGTGGATGCGCTCTTATCAGTGGCAGCCACCCACCGCAAGATTCTTTACAAAAAGACAGTCATCATTATTTTGTGTACACCAGAGTCATATTACAATCAGTAGACGATGGACCGATTGCTTATGCTGTGTCAAATGTTATATTTTTCTTTGATTGCGCTGACACAGTAAAATTATACCTTATTCCACAACTTTTTATTTTCTTTGTTGCTTTTGTATGGGTCGTTATGTAAAATCTAATAGCAGTGTTACGTGAGCTTTGGCCTTAAAGAGCATCTTTACAAAAGTGTTCAAGAAAATTCTTTAGAATTAATAAGATACACTATAGTGGTCATTACTAAGGAATAATAGCCTTAAATTCCTTAAGCATACCCGAATAATAGAGACTTCCTGTAGAAATGGTAATGCATGTGGTAGTTAGCATAGTTATCTGTTAGGAAAATTATACGGTATTTAGCGAGACGATGCAAAGCGGTCCATTCCCCCCCCCCCAGTATTATGATACTTATTTTTTGAAAACAGCATGCCCGCCCTGTATTGACTTTTGTTATAAAATGTAAATTAGGATTATCATGGTACGAGGGTCAGGCCGCGAGCAGTCAGAGCCCGGCGACGGCCTCTTGTGTCGAGAGTAGAGACGGTGTTATTTCCATTGAAGCGGCGGCGGCAGGTGTCAGTCGGAAGAATGACCCGCTTTGCATCGTCTCGCTACACGTAGTATAGCTATGTTTAATGTTTATTACTCACATTAGTTGTCAACTGCGTAGTCAGAGTATGTACTTTTTCTTTGGCATCGGCTAACTCTCGTCTCAGCTTTCGGACCTGAGGTAGAAATAATCAAATCAGTTCAGACGCAAGACAAGTTTGTTTTGTAGTTTCTGGTTACTTGGGGTAAGTTAGTCTTGAAATGAATATTTTTCTTACCCCTTCTTTCTGCTGGCTGTCTACAAGTACATTGGGAGGTAATTGGAAGCACTGGATCATCTGATAACATATCAAACGGGGATTTAAAATGGACTGATTTCCTGCTAGCAGAACAAAAAATGTAAACAGGTCATGGATTTTGATAATAAATTCCTGATTAGATTCTCTCTTATTTAAATATTTTTTTAATAAATATATAATATGCCTCTATTAGCTTTTTATTTGGAAGTACACAGCTAAATTAGCCTAGTAGTTTTTAAGATATACTTTAGTCTGCAGATAGATGATGATCACAAAAAATTCAAGTAACGATCGATGCCTATAAAAGTAAGTACAGATGCCGGCAGTAAATAATGCACATCGTATCGTAGCGTCATCTCTGTCGCACGAAGCACTAAAAGTCCGGTGACAGAGACGGCGCTCTACGAAGCCGAAGATAGCCGATGTGCATTACTTACTGTCGGGGCATGTACGCAATGGCAGGGATGATTATTTGCTACTGGCAGATGATTTTAGTTTATTGTCAGCACCCTAAACTATAAGACTTATAATAAATAGATAACTCACATCGTGTGCTTGTCTCTCTTCCGAGCCGGCTCCCGCGGCCAATGACGACGCCGTCGATACTAAAGAAGCGGTAGATCCGTGCACTGCGTAGAAATTATAGAATTAGGAATATTTTACATTTATGGTCACAATGGTGTGGGAAATTGATATTCTAATCTGGGGTGGTTGTATTCGAATACAACTGTATTCAACTTGATAAATGAGTAATATACTCGTCATTGAAAAGGCGAGGAGATAAGGTGCGGAAGGGGAGAATACGCAAAAGGCAGCATAATTGAGTCCCACAAATGTACTTGACCGGTGCCGTGCTTGATTTACCTTACTTTTAGTCTCATGATAACGTAATTGATTTCAAGAGATGACTAGCGCTAATTTTGTTGATAGTACAATTATTCAAGATCAACACAAGTATGCTTGCCGCGATTAAGCAGGTGTATAATAGTAGTTTATGCTACAAGGGCGAAAAGGAATAAATTACGAGGACGATTTTAAACACGAGCGTAGCGAAATAAAACAAATATAATCTTGTGAACTTGAAATTGTGATTGGCTCAAAAGAACTGTATCCAGAGCCGTTAAACAGTGGAAAAAAAGTATAACATTTATGGTACACAGGAAAGGCTGCAGGTTAGCCAACAATTGTAAATAAATTTAAAAAAATAATAATAATAAAGCCCTAGAGCAAAATAATCGACTTTCTGTTCGGCTTTGATGCATAAAAAGTGGGCCTTTGTAGCACTTGCATTGAAAAATTATAAAATAAGCATTAGGTAATGTAAAACTAACTAAAATTACAAGATATTTGTCTTCAGCCCGCCGCAGCAATAAGTGTGTACCTATCATGTTTTAGCTGTCTATAGGCGATCGAAATGAATAATCTGTTATTGATTGTATAAAAGTGGAATTACGAATACAGAAAAACGACTTTAGCTAAAGAGAGCCGACCAGTGGCAAAATTTCATACGCGCATTATTTTAATGTTTCTACTGTACATTATTTTTGATTGAACTCTAAAATGATGCCACAATATGAATTAAATACCATATTTCCTGGTGAAGTAAGAATCGTTGTTTACACATAAAATAGAAAACAATATTACAGAGAACAATGGAAAATCAAAAGTTACTGTTGCGTAACTTATTACAAATCAAGCTACAAGTTTAGTACCGGAACTTTTTATAATGACCTACATAACTTTCGTGTTTTTAAGCTAATAGCCGGATAAAAAAATTTACGGCGGAACATGTTATTTGATCTCGGTTCCGAGCTGCCATTATACATAGAATTTAACCAAAGAAATGCCAAATACTAATTATAAAATAAGAGCAGATTTTTTTTTCGCGAGTCGGGTGTTGGCTCCATAGTAAAAGTTGTTCGTATGGACGAGTACTATCGCCAGTTTCCACCACAGCTATTTTCAATGATGATTTAAAAATTTTACGAGGTTAAGCGCAGATTTTCTTCTCCAAAACTAGCCATGTTTTGAATCAAAAGTGTTAAAGGTCGGGACTGAAGAAGGGCAAATGTGCATGTTATAGTAGATTTGTAAAAGTCCTGCTGAAACACCAAAGGTTGCTCTTAAAACAACGTCTCGATGTAGATAATTAACGATACCATGCAAAACAGTGTCATGGTAAACTTTGGCACTGGCTTTGACACTTTTTTTTACAAAAAAAACACTTTTGTCGGGATGGGATCATCACTGAGATCATCAGCTTGCGCAGATCTCTCAGCGTTAATATTCTGTTGAAATTCTCTTCGTATATAGATACGTATATCGAAAATCGTCAAGAAACAAGATATCGCGGTGCCTGTTTTTTGCGTATAGCTTCAACAACGCATTGATCCTTTTCTCTCTCATTGCTTTCGGGCGCTCGATGAAGTCTGTTCTACTTTCTGTAAGCTCGCAGTTCTAGAAGTAGTTCTTTATTCAGTACTGTTTTTACAGTTTTCTTAGTCAAGTTCATTTGCAGACATTGGCGGATACAGGGGGGAGGGGCATAGCGGCCATGGCTCCCCCAAATCAGCAGGAATTCCATACATTCGTATCATGGACGAAATACTAGTATTGTTTGTCTATGATTCGTATTAACTTTTCTATTCGATTCGGGTGCACTTTTACAGAGGATATGTATTTTATCTATGTATAGGTATGCCAAAAGCGCCTAAGGCGCCTAAAAACTTACATATTTTCCTAAAAATATTTGTAATTTTCATTTCATTAAACCTTGTCAGAATGCCGCCCTCCAAATCATATCCTGGATCCGCACTTAATCGAATAGCCATCAGTTTTTGTTTGCGGACACATTTCTTGCAATCCGCTATATTTACTGCTCGAGTCCTGGCAGAACGGGGCCTTTTCTTGTTACCAATACTTGAGTATTTTGTTGACGGTGAATGTTGTTGCTTCTTGATGGAACGACATCTTGCAAAATTAAATAAAACTTCTTGGTACTCGGTTTCAGTTCTCGGTTGAGTATTTTGGTACATCTTAATTTTGTGCCAGCGACAGTATTTAAGGACTACGTTCATTATACGGCATTGGCGAGAAATGAAGATAATGATTATTGTATCATACATCGTTTCGCGGCGCTCTGATTAACGAAATTCAGTTGTATCATAGTATTTTCGGCGCGATAATTGGCGCTAATATTTATTGTTCAATAAATTTATTCTTTAATAATATTCGCAGAACATGGTATAACGAAGGTACTGCTCTTTAAGCGCTTTTTACACAATATTTTTATAAAGATTGCGTTCAAGTACAAACGTTTCACTTCAACAAAATTTTAAGAAATGGTACTACGGAAAAGTGTAACACTTTAAGGAAAAACTTTCATATTTCCCCTAAATTGCTAATGAAAATGAAGGGACTTACCGTCGTCATTCTTCTTAGAATAGTGATGTGAATGTCTCGGTGTGTGCATTACATTGCCAGGCTGGTGTGTGGGACTCAAGGCTGACCTCGGAGACGGCGACGGTGGCTCGGATACTCCATAGTTTATACCTGGAAGAAATCCACCTGTCAGTATAGGGAATGAGGTTGCCAATTCGATCTTTTGCCGCTAGATGGCGCTAGGTTTATCATGAAAGAAAGATGTGAAATCTACTGCACCATCAATATTCTTCGCAGTCAAGGTCAGTTAATTAACTAAATGTACGGCGGTGTACGGCATTGAAAAGGTTTCGTCATCGTATATTTTTTTTGAAAACCTTGGAAATTTACCTAAATGCAACAGCCCTATCTGATTAATTATTCAGGCTGCCAAGAAAGTATACTAGCCAAAAAACTGAAACTGCAGCATAACTTCAAAATTAATTTAGGATATCAAATAAACCATGTTATCAAGTAAATCACATCTGCATTCACGGAACCCCTACATTGTGTGACATAAGCTTGATAGACTCTTCTTTCTGACCTACCTTACTGAGGTAATCTTACCTTGGCCTCCAGCCCCATATTGCACTGGTAAGCAATAATAAGGCTCGTAGTCACTTTCTGATGACCTCTGCAGCATCGATGGATACAGCTTTTCTGATTTCGTTGACCTAAACATATATGTAAAATTTAACAAATTTTATGTAAAGATTTGTAAGCAATGTGCAAGCATAGAGACGTAACATTTCACGATACAAGTAGGCAATAAAATTATAAACATTTATTTATAATCATTAACCATAATTAAACACTTATATAAAAACCGGCAAAACATTTAATTTATTCTATTTTGGATTTAGCAGATGACCAACAGAAAGCACCTTAAAGAATTGACTAGCACAGTAGTTTGAACATTAATGTTTTAAAATAATAATACCTTAAGGCCTAAAGAAAAAATTTAAAGAATAAATGGACAATAGTTTGTAAATTTGCATTTCTTGTAAGAATAAAATGTCGAAAATACAAGTATGTAGAATAGTAAAGCCGTGCCATTTATATATCATGCATATATACCACATTTTACGGAGTGGAAGCGTGCCATATGGAAGCCAAAACATGAACAAACTTCCATCATTATGTGGCATACCTTGGGAACGTCCTATCTCTCAGATAGCTAAAATTGTCAGAGTAACACTTGTTTTATTTCTAATTTTTCACCATATTTATACAGGTTTGATGGCGATGATTAAGAATTTAAAATATGGGATGGAACAGGACAGAACAGCATGAATGATGGGACAAGTACTCAAAAAGAGCACGTTTTAGTCCTTCTACGAACTTTCTCGAAACCATTATCGGTCAAATATCTAAGCTCAAGTAAAGCTGTATTTAAACATGACAATTTTCAGAGGCGCTTTCTAGAGTACTTACGCAAGTATAGGCAAATTGAACCAAACAACCCAATAATATACAGATACCAAAATGGGTGACTGCTTTTCCTTACAGTATTGATTGTCTATGACCCAATTTATCCTCGCCAAAGATCCTCCAAAACGCCCCTAAAAATGGTCACATCCTCCGCTTTTAAGGACCCACCTAATACTGTTGCTCCTGTTGAGCCTCGCGCCCTGAGCGTCCCGGTGCAAGATGAGCTTATTGTGAGTGAGTGAGCTGCGGTGGTGGTGGGAGTTAGAGGGGGGTGTGTGGAGGTGCGCGTGCGCCGAGTGGAGCGACGTGAGTGACTCCATCGACTCGCCTTCCGAGAGGCGCCCGCTCGCTGAGTATGTATTGCTGAAATGGGGCGCCAGATGTCAGGGCTTTGTGCTGAGATGGATGGCTAGATATTATATTTGAAGCATGAGAAAATGTTTATGCTTGATCAGATGATAAATCATTTGTCAAACAGGATTTCTTCTTAGGGGTCCTTCAAAAAATGCAAACTCTTATAATAGCGTAGGTTTGGTGTGTTCTCTCCATCATCCGTTCATATGCTTTGTCCGAACCCATGTACAACTGCTGGACATATACTGAACACACCTAAAACCTCTTTGGCAGTTGTGAGAAGCATTATAAATTATAACTGTTACATGTGTATTTAGTCTATGGTATTATAGACGGCATATATTGATCCTAGACATTTTATTATCAAAACTACGGTCAGCCGTGTTCACTTTGAAGTATCTAGTTACCGACAGCACCAGAAATGAGCCCATCATGACGGTGCCATATATGTTCAGAGCAAGTGGGCTGGGTTGCTTAAAAGTAAAATTAATTGTAAAATGAAATCTGTTGACAAGTGTTTTCAATAATGCTATCCAAATACAGTGTACACATGGTACAAAAAGCCAGGATATGTCGGATTCGGAAACAAAAATACCAGTTTTCAATTTAAAGCATTACTTTATGTTGAAGTTTAAAGGTTGTAGACCGTAAAATATTCAAATAAGGATTTTATGTAACAGGAAACCAAAATGTAAGTTTTTTGAATCATAACCATGACAGTTTTTTATTGCTTGAATTGGATATTCAAATGTCAGTAACAACTTGTATGAGTTTATTTTCAATAACTGGTCCAGGAAACATGAATGATGTAAGAAAGATATAAGGAGGTCAAGTTCAATGTAAGAATCATAGGGTATTCAATGAATGTTTCAAAGTTTTATGGAAAGGAAATTCAAACCACACAATACACATAATGTGAATGAACACTTTAGATGCAAAGCAGTGCATTTCACAGAAAGGATGAAAATGGGGATGAAATTAAATACTTTTTACAATGTATAATAAAATCACCATACGGTAGCCTTTAGGGTTAGCAGATTTTTTAAACATCAAATACCAATTACAATGACAAGATCATTTTCAAAATTATTGAATTCTTAGTAAAATGAAAACTTATGTTGTACACAAAAGCAGTTAGATCAAAGAAGTTTTTCAAAAAATTAATCAAAGTTAGAACTTTTACTCCTTAAAGTTTCAAAAATCTACAAACTCCCATTAGCTTGAGCTTAAAAATCCCAAATGTCTGTAAATCAAATCATTTTAATCAATCACCACACCACACTTGATTAAAATAAAAAAAGTAGTTACCTGTGCCTCAACCAAGGAGCGTAAGGAATTCCATAGTCAGACTTCACTTCAGAATATGTCTGGGTATCAGACAGGCTTCCATCACTGATCTTGATGCCACCTCTTGGAGTAATTCTGGAAAGGAATAAAATTCATGAAGCTTGACTTGGTAAAACTTCGAAGACTACTGAAGTGAATTCTCTCACAAATCTGGTGATAAGAATTGTTGAATAAATATTGACATAGTGATCAAGATTTGGAAGGATTGACAGGTTTTATCAGTGGCTCCAAAATGATACAATGTCCATGGATATAACTGTATATTAATAAGTATATAAGTATATTACCTGAATGTATGAGACATCTTTAAGATCACAAAACCAGTTAGTATTCAACTACCTAAGAATATTTTACTGGTCTTCCCATCATGACATGTTTGTACACAATGAAGTCGGCATTTGGTGCCAGATGATTGTTAGTGCAGAGCTGGATTTGGTTTATTCTTAATTATTATTTTTTATATTGGAACATATATTATTATTTATTCATATTATAGGTTTACGCATCGTTCATGGTATAGCTTCTTTCTCTTAGTATAAAGTCAAAAAGCAATATGAATTGAAAGATAGGTAACAACAGATTATTCAATTCAATTCAATTCATTTATTTATGTCAGGCTCTAGGCCAATATAATATTAACAAATTACAAATTATCAACTAGTTATAATAAAGATTAAAATTTAAATTAAAATATGGTTAGTAATTGTTAGTAAGTCATCAATGAAAGGAAATCATTATGAAAGGCGCCCAAAGCTGAGCGCTAGGTGCCGCTTGCGCCGCCCCAGGCCATGGCCCGTTTAGCCCTAGGGTAAATACGTCACTGATCATTGTGATTTAAGTACTTACATAGAACTGATAACTTTTGCAATTTTCAAAACCTGATGTGATCTTAGGTACCTAAGATACCAGGTGGTTGCTTTTCATTACGCTACAGGTTTTTGTATTGGAGCCTGTTTTTCTGATGAATAAAATACTTTTATATGAAAATTTTAAATTCTCAGTACTACCCTGCACAAATTTTTTCAAGAATGGAACCATAATGCTTCTGACATATTTTGTCTTGTTCTTTCTTTCAAGCCAATTGAATGTTTTATCCCACTCACAATGCCTTAATTGGTAGTGTCAGCTGTTCAATTGACACCAGACCACTTAACAATTATTGTCTTGAGTTAACATTGAGGCAATTATAAAAGAAGAGTGTAATTAAGTTGAAAATTGCTTTTCCTTTATAATGAAGTAAATTCGTTTTTAAACCCAGAAGATATAAAATAAAAGTCAAAAACACTGAAAGGCTACCTGAAACAACCTTTTGAATCATAACCCCTGAAATTCGTAATTACTATATTTTCTTGTTTCCCAAACTAGGAAGGAAGATAAATTCTTTATACTACACCTGCTCGGAAAGTACCTTCTTAGTTTTTTGAAAACGATGCAGAAAATACGTCATTACTATCATACAAATATGCGGGCAGAAAAAGTGTATGAAAATTCATTGTTAACGTGCCTGAGCGGGCAGAAAAAGTATATGCAAATCCATTAACGTTTAATCCAATTAACGTGCTGTTTTTTTTTAAACAACATAAAGAATGAGCAAGTGGCCAAGTGGCCAATATTATTTTGCGAACTCGTACATAAAACTCGAAAAATGATACTGGCCACTTGCTTTTCCCGTACATAATAAAAAATAAGAAGGAAATAAAAAGTGACAATCGCACGCGAGTCAGTCGGTTTTTTTTATTGTATCTTGCTCATCTGAGGTATCTTGATTAAAAGTAAAATTATACTATTTCCTCGCAGGTGTAGCATAAAGCACTATGTATCACTCGGGAGAAAGTGCGATTCCCAACCCGTGTGTATTGAGGCCCTTGGCTTCGCCTCGGGCCTCAAACTACACCCTCGTTGGTAATCGCCCCCTTTCGTCCCTCGGTGAACAATGTACTATTAAATGGCACATGTTTATCCAGTTTTTTTTTCAATATTAAGCTAGAAATACCAGAGCGTGGATGAACCGGCCCCAGAAACTAACAGGAAAATGTACCTGTGATGGTGAAACAGAGCAGCGAACTCATGTGTCCCAGGTTTTGGCAGCGACTGAGAGCCCAGAAGTCTTTCCCTGACAGATGCAGACAGCTGGGCTGCTGCTGTACCACCCAGGGAGTAGGATTTGGGCCCAATTCCATTTTCTGTGAAATGATATGACGCTACTAAAAATGCAAGTGACTTTGTATGAATATGTTATTAGGGTGCATTACATCATAGAAAAATCAATTAGAAACCAATTCCCTGAAAAGATAAAGTTTGACAAACTGGACAAGTTGCTGGCTTGTGGTAGGTAGAGATACAGGTTCAAGCCCCATCTGAGAGTAAATTTTCTCAGAGAATTTATTTTAATTGATTTTTCTATCTTGCAATGCACTCTTACAGCCTTGCCTTTGGTATTCCAACGGTTTTTGCTTAATTATGCTGAGTCAACTACTGACCCTATCAATGTAAAACTCGCAGACATGTTTTTTCAGACCTATATCTTTCCATTGTCAAGACAGTTATGCAATTGGACATATTTCACTTCATAGATTTTATTTTTAATAATTACGCCTTTTTAATTTGTAAATATGTTTTTTGTCTCAGCAGATTGAGTTTTACATCTGAAATTTCTGCTGTAGCATGTTGTCCGTTGTCAAGACAAAAAAATACTTACACGAAATGCTTTTTCTGAATATCAATGTTCGTCTATGATATCAAGAAAAACCATGAAAATTCACTGATTATGCATGCCAACAGAGCACAAAGTGAGCATTCTGATAGACTTTCTGACATTTTAATTAAGTTCAAAATCACTCAATAGGATTGTTGTACACAACACAATTTGGTACACGTACCATGGATCAGGCCAGATTTTTTTTTTTTTTTTTTATTTATAGCTTATTTCTAGGTTAAAATTTTTTACAATAATATTGTTTGTTTTATTAGTTTTCTTCTCCTAGATTGTCCTTGACATAAGCCTCTTCCAGGAACCTCCATCTCTCTCTATCCTTTGCCTCTCTAGTCCATGTCTTTCCTGCTACTTCTCTTATCTCGTCTTCCCATCTCCTTATTTGTCTCCCTCTTTTTCTTTTTCCTTCTCTCGGGTACCATCATCAGGCCTTAATAATGTTTAAAGTTTCCAAAGTGATTAGGCTATAAATATTATAGATTTTATATGAACTTTTGGAGGACAGGATTTGTATTATGACCCTTGATTTATGGGCTGAAGGGGGCTTTGATTTTACTAAACAGATTTCAACCATATATTATGCTTTTATGTAAGTATGTCTTAACAAGTACAGAGCGAGCTTACACATTTAACTGCGTAAAACGGAACATCAGATAACGAAATAGGCCAAAACATTGGAAACAAGTGTCCAAATAAATTAAATTCAAAAATTTTTATCCGGAAACCCTTCATGCCAAAAAAATATGGGATTCTAAATTATTGGACCATATTACAAAACTGAACCATTTTGAATTTGTATAACTATTTATCGGCATCATCTATATAGCGGTACAAGAATGGGTTGGGGTGTAGAGGTAAGGGGGCACTACGGGAAGAGCCTTGATGATGATGATTTAGAGGTGGGACGCCTGCTGGGCACAGGCGGATGGTCGGCTCTCCAGTTGGAGCTATTCCATCCAATTCCCATTGCTTGGAGCTTTGGTATCCTATTGTCCCCGTTGCATTCTCAGTTGCATTCGGGAAGAGACTTAGAAAATTTCAGAAACCCTTCAGTGCGGAAGCGAGATGGTAGGTTAGGTTACGTTTCGCGACTCGCCATACCTAACCATTGTGGTAATTTTTGATGACCTAGAAATCGTGCTCTCTTATCAACACTCTGAATGTTCGCTCAACTCTAGCCTGTATAAAATAGAAGAGTTATGTGAATGTAAGTCCAAGGGGAAAACTTACTGTGTATTTGAAGATCCTGCGTACAAGTTTGGGTACCCCCAGAAACTTTCACTTTAGTCCTTGGGACTGCAGATACCTGAGCCGTTCTTCCACCTAAAACAAAGCAGAGAAAATCATATTAATCAGTCAGGAAAACATAATCACAGCGACGACGTTTGTTTTGTTTTTGTTTGTTTACAAGGTTTTTGCGTTTCGTTTAACTTTTCTTATTTCAATCTTAGATTGCTTAAATGTCTGACTTCGGGATTGAAACATTAAACAACCAAACGCACAAGCTGTGCTGCCAGCTCAGAATTGGTCTGAGGCTGCCAGTGCTGTCACTTGCCAGGGGGAGACAGTTTCATTCCGGCCGAAAAATGGAAAACGAGGTTGTTTGATCAATTAACAGATGACAGCACTTGTATCACGATACATACATCCATACATGTACAATGTACTCACGCCTGTCTCCCAGAAGGGTAGACAGATACTATAGATTTCCATTTGCTACGATCCAGACACACCTATTTCGCCTCTTCCTCATCCATCAATCTAGTCATGTAAGCTCTTCTATTCCGGGTACTTTTGACATGGCCCTTCTTCAGAATGTTGTCAATTTGGTCAGCATACGTCCTTTTAGGACGGGCTGGTCGAGCTTTACCTTCCACTTGCGCACCATAAATTTCTTTCGTCTCTTTCATTCATCCTCTCTAAATGTCATCCTCTCTAAATGTTCAAACCACCGAAGTGGTGGCGGTTTTGTATCATGATATCGTTTTCTTCTCTAAAGTTATACCTACATACTTCAAGTTTCACGATACCATAGAATTGTTGTAGAGTGACATTAGAGTGCTCAGAGACGATCAGACGAAACAGTCTTGGGTAGAATTAGAAAATTATTTAATGATATGCATGTAGGTATGCATTTTAGATTATGGGGCAAACATATAGGTGGCCAGTTCACTACTGTACCTGTCTGTTGGCACAAAGGAACCAAGAGAGGGTTCACTTCTCCGGGTGTATTACTTAGTCTTTGAGTTTTGCTAAGTACAGCCCTTAGAATTTTTATTCTGAGGTACAGCCTTACGTTTGATTCCCTCGGAATGCCTCGAATATGTATTTTACTAGACATGTTATTCCAAACTGCAATTTTGCGCAGTATATCTATCTCACTTACTTTTTTTCCTTATAAAACTCCCTGGGTTGCCTTTAGTTTGATCGTCGGAGTACGCCTGCTAAACTCTGTTAGCAGGATAGCAGATACAAATTCTACGTGTGCAAAAGAGATGGCAAGATAAGCGGGCGTCTTCCGACGATCAAACTGAACGAAGCCCATGCTGTGGCATAATTTCAACAGGGAGCAACATGTCTATTCAATCTATGTCTCTGGTTTTCGTATTTAATGAATTCATTGAAAAACAATGTGTGGCTCACTACCCATTATGTTTGGGACGTAATATTCGTGAAAAGCGGGGGTACCAAGTACCATTTCTTACAACTCTCGGGGATTCATGTCATGACGATAATATCATATGTGGGCAATGTTAGCGTTTTTTTTTTCCCCACATACGAGGGGTTAAGACGTTAGAATAAGCGAAGGCAGCGCAGTTTGAAACAGAATAAGAAAAAAGAAGGTACCTACGTCAAATTTTAGTGGTTTTGGAAACAAAAATCTGTGGTGATATGCATCCATAACGAACAATTATTAATATGGGGCCAAACATGAAATCAAGAAAAAGAAAACAGCCATTTGATACATTTGGTCAAGATAACTTTAGTATAGAAAAACTGTTTTTTTTAATGCAATATAATACGTGCATACTTTGCGGTGACTATCGGTCGATTGATGAGACGAGTGTGGACTTGTGGAGGGAAAAGTTTATTTTATCAACACAAAACCGTGACATGACGAATATACACAAGACAACACAAACATAGGCGAGAACTATCTCTCATGACTTACACACTCATATATTTTACTCATACATTCTCCTATTCGGCAAGTCTCGTGTAGTCTCGCCGAGAATGTGGAGTGCGCTTTACTATACTAGTACGTAGGCAAGCAATACCTACTTATATGTTAAAAATTATTTTAGATTTTTTTTTCCAAATATATTTTATACTTACCTACTTAATACCTGATAAAAATTTATATATACGAGGGTGAATCCAAAAGTTCTAAGCCCGACCTACAAAGAGGTATCAAATCTTTGTAAATCTACCGTCATTTGTTAGTACTCGTATTTTTTTTCGTGATTGATTGTGTGAAGTTGAAGTTCGATACTGCAAGCTATTATTTTTTTGTGATATTTTGTATAACGCAGTCTGACGGGATTTTTCACAATGGAGAAAATTGAACACCGTGCTGTGATTAAGTACCTCAATAAAAAAGGTCTTTCACCTAAAGAGATTCATGAAGATATGGAAACAACATTAGGGGAATCTGCTCCATCGTATTCCACTGTCAAAAAGTGGGTAGCTGAATTTAAACGCGGTCGGGAGACCATTGAAGATGACCCAAGGAGCGGAAGGCCTTCAACGTCTACCACTAAAGAAAACACTGACAAAATTTGTGATCTCATCCTAGGTGACCGACGATTGACCATTAGTAGGATAGCTGAGATCACAGGCATCAGTTATGGCCGAGTGCAAAACATTATAACTGTAGAATTGGGGTTCCGTAAGGTTTCTGCTCGCTGGGTCCCAAGATTGCTTTCAGCTGACCAAAAACGAGTCCGATTCACAATTTCGCGTGACTGTTTGGAACTTTTTGAGGCAGATGCTGAGGATTTTATGTCTCGTTTTGTTACCATGGATGAAAGCTGGGTTCATCACCATACTCCTGAAACAAAACAGCAATCCAAACAGTGGAAAAGATCTGGCTCACCCACGCCGAAAAAGGCAAAGTGCGTTTTGTCAGCCAACAAAGTCATGGCATCTGTTTTTTGGGATTCGAAGGGAGTTATTTTATTGGATTATTTACCTAAAGGTGAAACTATAAATTCACGCTATTATTGTAACCTATTACGAAAACTCCGCGAAGAAATAAAAGAAAAACGGCCGGGGATGTTGCGTAAGAGAGTTTTGTTTCATCAAGACAATGCACGAGTTCACACTTCGGTTGAAACGATGGCTGTGATCCATGAATGTGGTTACGAGTTGCTGCCCCACCCACCTTATTCGCCAGATTTAGCCCCCTCTGACTATCATCTCTTTCCAAATTTAAAAAAAACACTTGGGGGATCTAAATATTCGACTAGAGAAGAAGTGATAGTCGCAGTTAATGACTACTCGTATTTTGACGACCTTCCGGAATCATTTTTTTTCGAGGGTATAAACAAGTTGCAGGTCAGGTGGAAGAAGTGTGTTGATCTAGATGGAGACTATGTCGAAAAATAAAAATAATTTTGAACCCACTTTTCTTTCATTTTCACGGTCGGGCTTAGAACTTTTGTATTCACCCTCGTATATGAAACTTTAAATTCTCGCGTTTCGTACACATTCTTTTGTGATGCTCAACGCTTTATGTAGTAATTTTAATTTGAAAGGGCTTAACTTAACGCTTGTGCACTTTTATTAACTACTCGAACCGGGATGACGGGTGCTCTTATATTGCTTTTCATATTAATACAATAACGTTTGCTAAATTCATACGAAATAATGGGACTTGCCAAAAGCCATTATTTGGCATGTGTCTGGGTGGGGCACTACAAGGACCACGCACAAAATCAAAAATCAAACTCAAAAGGCTTGGTCGTTAGACAAGTTTTGAAATTTCTTACTGTGCCCATGTTGTGAGCCGCCATTTGTTTGTGCAGCAGCAGGCTGTTGTACTCCATTCTGTTGTCTCTTGACGTAGCCAAAGTTCTGTGGAACCTTCGCTTTGCTAGAGGCTCCGTTCCCGCTTCCATTGCTCCCGCTCGCCGCGCTCGATGGTCGTGAACTAGAACTCGGCGACTGGAGCTGCGAAAAGAAATTACCACCGAAAGGTAGGTAAATAAAGCATCTTTTTTTGTTTGTTAACGCCATCTAGCGACGAGTAGTGATACTAACATTGATGAAAACGTTTTTCTGGCAACACTGGATACTTTTGTTTTTCATAATTTTTTAGGGAAAAATCTTTGCCTTGTTTTGTTTGAGCTGGTTATTTCTTAGTTTTCTTAGAATTCTGACAAACTGTATGATAAATAGGGGCGGGTTCATAAACTAGGGGTTGCGAGACGGGTTCTAATGGCATCTCTGTCGTACTTGTTGAAAATTGTATCCGCTATCCTGCTGTCAATGTTGGAACCTGACGAAATTTTTAAGTTGTGTGTTGTGTGTTTGAAAACCATTGTTCTTTCCGGAATGAATTCTTAGGGAAAAGTCCACAACGAATGGGCTGACCATGTTGAAAGTTGAATGAAACACCGAGCTATTGTTAACATCTTGTAATTTAAGTAATGTAGATAAAAAACGACACGAAATAAACACAACAAAATATTTCTTTGTGAATATTATTTTTGGGTCTGACACTTTACGTAGCCCACAGAAAATCACTGCCCACAGATTAAAAAGAATCTTAGAAAGAATTATTGGTGGAAGACTTGAACAGAACACGATTTTGTTCAATCGGTTAGGGGGAATTTCTCAAAACATGCATGTAGAACTACCTAGTTTGAAATTCAGTTGCAAGATTTGACCAAACATACTAACTAACAGCTGAAGAAAACTAAAATGTTATAAAAAATTAAAAATATTGGTAGCTCGTACCTGCGTACCACCACTTCGTGATTGCTGACTAGAAGGATTATTTCCAGTTGGATACTGAAACAAATATGACGTATTATTACTTGTAGCCAAATATTGTTCTTAAATAAAAAACTATCGTGTATAAACGCTCCAGTCGTCAATGAACTTTATTTTAGTAAATGAATCATAATATTAAATTAAAAATAAAGGAAATAGAGGAAAAAATTACTCGACAAGAGGTAACTTTGCGAATTTATTTTATCGTGACAACTTTGTCACATCGTGTTTCCATCGTGGATACTGTCTGGTATATATCCCCAATAATACCAATATATTTCCCTAGATTTTAATTTAATTGTTTACTACTTCAAACGAGTTTTATAAAAACGTGTTTGTATGTGTAAAAAGCTCGGTGCGCTCTTAACATAATGCCGACGCGCGCACACTTATGAGTGCGCAATCTGTCTATTGTACCTACGGTCAGCAAACTGATCAGACTACTAAAGTTGTTAAAATTATTAACTTTAAGTGCACTTAAGGCGTCCAACTATCACTGAGTTCAGATGAACACTGATTCCAAACGCCATTACGCCATTTTAGGACATAGTTTTCATTATTTTGGTTTATAAATTAACCATTATTTATTTATGATTTTTTAAAGAATTGTCCGATATGACGTCACTTGAGAATTTTAGACATTATACTGATTGTGATGTGTGATTGCTTAAAAAAGTGGTCTGTCTCTGTCTACTCATCTGTCATCCATCTGTCAAATTAGTCGGAAGCAAATTATTATAAATTTATCTTGATAGCAAAGGACACATTCCTAAGCAGCCATTTCTCAAGTGACGTCACACGAAGGCAAATGGAAGTTGCAGCTTTTTCGTAAAAATATTCATCATCATGAGGTTTTTTAGTCGACAAGGTCGAAAATACGGCTTTTTAAACCTAAATTTCGAAATGGTTTTCGAATTAACGTAACATAATTTAATCTAAGCGAAATAGGTCATGCATATTTTGTTTGTGTTCCGTCTAACATGAAAACGCCTCTAACATGAAAGAAAATGTTTATTTAAATCAAATGCGATGTAGGTAGTCGAATATTTTTTATTTGAGCTTTTTTTAGATCGCTTAAAGTTTTAAAGTAATTCCAGTTATTACAATACGAAATTCAAAAAAAGGAGAATTTTGAGACACCATAGTGTTGCCACCTACCTGTGGGTGAGGAGCGATTCCCAACTGTTGGGCGGCCGTCAGTTTCTCTCTCTTGTGATGCTGCGGAGAATGATGGCCAGCTCGCCGCTCACTCTTGCGACTGTGCGACGGGCTGGGAGGTGCTGGTGATTGCTGGTTCTGGAAATTTTATGGATTGCCATGAGGATGCTAGGTGATCTACAGGGTGTTAAGACGAAGTTGCGAAAGCCGGGAACTGGCAATAGTACTCGACCTCTCGTCCTACTTTTCGTGAAAAAAAAAATTGAGAAAACGAGAAAAAAAAAACAGTTGTCTCATACATTTTGGTCGGGTAGCTATGTAACTTTTTTATGGAACAATTGTTTTTTTTTGGCTCCATAGTAAAAGTTGTTCGTATGGACGAGTACTATCACCAGTTTCCGGCTACCGCAACTTAACCCCCAGTATGTTATGTACCTAGTTGTCGTTTTATATTACATATTACATTACATTACCTTTTACATTACACATTTTATTTTACATTACATAAAATAATACTATCTCCATCTTCACCACCCAAGGTGTGGCTGGCAAATATCGCTTTAAGTGATAAGTTCACCCTTACAGCCTTAGCGCTTTGTGCCAGAAACTGTACTAAATTTGTCAAGCATTTACACATTCATTCATTAGCAAAGGGGGGACGGTTGCTTGTTGTGTCCGCAGAATATTGCCCTTGTTCATTGTTGCTGGCCAAGTTGATTATGTTATATATTCTCCTGTTTTTGGGTAAATCTGGAAATATATAAGACAGTGCACGTGTATGACTGAAGTCTTACCATAGGAGGCGTCCCGACTCCAGGAGAGTCCGTATATTTCTTCCACGTGGTATCCTTTGTCCTGGGCTGCTGCTCGGTCTGCTGTCCACAATCAGCCTTACTTCTTGTGCGACCCACTACTCTGTATACTACACCACTGCCGCTCTCCATGCCTCTATTGCGGGATCCGGCACGTCTGTAATGGATGAAATTTCCTCACTTTAATGTTGGAGTTTTTCGAGTTCGTTGTGGCATACCAGAATACCTAACAGTTTATTTCGCTGTTTCTTTTAAAAACACAACAATCAATGTAAATTTTTAATTATCTATACTAATAATAAAGTAAGTATAGTTAAAAAGTCGTGTCTAATTTGTATAGGTATTTTTGCGAAATTTTAAATGAAATGGATTATTAGTAATGTGTGGGGACAAAACTTAAATTTTTGAATTTTTGTCTGTCTGTATATCTGTCTGTCTGCCTGTGTTTTTATTCAAGTTTAGGATAAGAACCGACAGGGACTCAAACGCTCCCATTTTTAATGATTTTAACTACCTATAAGAATCGCAAAGTCGAAAAATACATAAACTACGACTAATGGTTCCCAAGCCCGCCAGAAACCATGAAAGTTACGTTTTATGTAGGTACTCGTACAGGTTGTAAAGTTAGGACCGCAGCGATATCATCAGTCATTAGCATCCATGCAGGCCCGGATTTCCGCCTAGGTCAACAAAGCACTGGCCTAGGGGCCCAGCCGAGCCGCCGAGGGCGAAGATTAAAAGTAGAACAAAAAAAAACAAGGTAGCTCAATTCGCGTATCTGGCAATACTATATCAGTGGCAATGCCGACCGTGATCGAATTATTTCGCATTTTATTTTACTACATTTTTCACTTCCAATTTCATTTTGTTAAATTTTTTTATGGTTGGTGAGGGGCCTCAACTTTAATTTGCCTAGGTGCCCTATATCTCTAAGTCCGGGCCTGCATAGCTCAAATTTTTCCATTTCTGCATACATTTATTCTTCACACCAACTAACTTTCGGCGTACAGCGGCTTTGCTGTATAGCAATTTTATTAGCCGGAGAATTACTTTAATAAAGTTGAAAATCGCGTGCGCCGAAATGCGCGCGAAATAATTCAGAATGAGTCTAATCTTAAGATTAAATTGATTAATATTTTAATATTGTTTTTTTTTTTTTTAGAAGCTATAGTAAACAGGTATTTCGTATTGATAGTAAAACATCCAAAAAGAGAATATTTTCAAAAATAAAATTTATCGAGCGATAGTTTTATAAAGGTGTGAAGAAACATACATTACTATTAAAGTTTCATATTGATTGGGTATGTAGTTGTAGTAGACTCAGTAATTCAGTATCACCATTCAAAAACTCTTTGAAAAGGAAGGCCTCTCCTCTCAAGTTGAATACTCGTAGCTCCACGGCTATACACGACTATGAAATGCCTGCATTATTGTGGGGTTGTAATTTAGAAAACGTACTCGTAACAAGGAATATTACTGAAATTCTGTAACGTAGACAGTTTCTGATTACAGTGTACACACTAACCCTGCGTTCTGAAATAGAATTATATCGCTAAAATCGATTACGAAAGTATGAAGTGAATGGCTTATGATCCATTGTAATTCTATTACGGACCGCAGGGTAAATAGTATCTGCTTAAAATGCTTCATCATTTGACAACTATAGGTACTCGTATAAATATCAAGAAGTCTATACTGAATAGGTGTTTGTGACGCCCTTATCCAGGCTGATGTATTTTTGTATATGTTTTAAATACTTGTTTTAATGAATTTGATTTTTACGCAATATTTTATGGAATAACTTCGGACAGTCGAGCTTTTTGAGCGAATCTAGCTAGATGACTTGAACAATATATGGTTCTATTAACATTTTTTATTTTATTTACATCCTTTATGAAAATTACAAATAAAATATAATAACATGCCATAAATAAAACAAAATAAACAGTAAAAAGATAATACAAGAAACTAGTAGCCTAAGCATGAAAACATCTCCGTATAGTTGCGTTTGAAACTAAACTTAGGTCGCCATATGCCTCTGTTAGTTCCGCTACTGTCCGCTTGGAGCGGTTTCCCAGATTCCATACGATCTTGATGTAGTTTGAAACGCAACTATACGGAGATGTTTTCATGCTTAGGCTACAGTTAATAAAAACATAAAAACGAACCCGAAAAATCGGACAAAATCAGACCAATTAAAATTATTCATTTAGAATATTTCGTTCGTTTTGTAAACAAGCACTCGTGTCCCAATGGTTCTCATTATGTCACAGTTGCACAAAATACTATATTGTATTGTGTGCAAGCTGTGAACGGACATACGAGTATACTTACAGAATTGTTGCAATTTTTTTTACGGAAACGTTTTTAGAGACAGGCAAGTCGATTTTTCATGTTTTTTTCGTTTTATATAAAATTTACATTATCAAATCGTTAATTAAAATTAAGGAAAATGTAATTTAGTAAGTACTTTTATGAATAGTTTTCAGAAAAATTCACCGTAAAAACGTTTTTTAGCAAAAAACGTGTTTTTTAAGAGCGCGCGATATATCGGTTGTCATAACAGCCATGGCTCAGAGCGCGCTATTTTAAACTACATAAGTATAATAAAAGATCATAGAGTTCAGTTCTACTTGATGCCAAATGAGGTGCTCAATGTGAAGGATAGCGGGCCCTTTAAGGGCCTTATTGGGCCAAATGAGTACTTTCTAAAGCCTCCTCCTTGTTTATGGCCAAACCAAAAATAATGAAAAAATGTATTATGAATAATCAACTCTTAGACAACATATGCAACATTTTTCTTTTTCATACCACCAAAACTTCTACATGTTTTTTTTTTTAGCTGAATGGTGTTTTTTGTCTTAAATTTCCTACTGCTCCTAAGTGGCTTGGCTGATTGAATTCATTTATGCTTTGATAAATAGATAAACTTGATAGCTATAAACATAACATATGATTATTCAATCAAACAATCACGTCCATGTGAAAAGTATAATTTTCTCCTATTTCGCCCTATCAAGGACGCAGCGAGCGTCGTTAGAGCCACTATGCATTGCGCGCTGATATGAACGTTATTTCAGTGTCGTTTCCGTTGATATTTGTAGTGACAAATATCGAGCTGCTAATTTGGCGATGGTAATCGCCTTAACATGACTGTGGAAAAATAACCAATGTCCAATTTTTTCGAATTTGTTTTTTTTTGCTCTATGGATTGTTTATTGTGCATACAATAATCTGGTTGTATTAGAATCAGCAAAAACAAACAAAGTACATTCAAAATGTAGCTACAAAAACAGATAGCTTCCGGAAAAACCACCAATGTCAGTAACGTTTCTATAAAGAATAGCCATAAATAAACAACATTTTTTAAACTTTTTATTTACAAAATTAACTATTTTCATTTATCCATGTTTATATAAAAAAGCATAAATAAGGATTTTTCCATGTAACTAATTTTATAAGGTTTTATTTACTTATGCCCAACGGTTGGTAGATGTGGCACAGATTATATAGTAGTTACTACGTAAGATGTGGGCTGATTGATTTTGATAATTACTTCCTGTAAAATGTCAGAAAAGTGACATTGGTTGTTTTTCCAAAACAGTCTTCAATTATCATGAGTCCCCGGAATCTTCCTGCCTTATTTATAATTGATCGATTCTTAGATTGTGGTACGCCATTTCTTCTAAGAGTATAGTTTGTATGTAAGTAAATACTTTATTGCACAACAAAAACAATGCACAAAGGCGAACTTAATGCTAGCTATAAGCATTCTCTACTACTAAACCTTTGGTGATATGGAGAGTTCAAGGGTAGTGCCATATAATTTAATTACTTTTATCAATTCGATAAAGAAATCATATCGTCCTAAATATATCATACCTGTGCCTACATATAATTAACTTATATATATATTACTATACTTACATATTCTTTGTTATTTACTTCGAGCATCATGTTATTTAAGTTGTTTTTGTTTTTAATAAAGACGCTATTTTCTATTAACTTGTATTGTTTTCTATTATACATATCTGAGTCATTTTCAAAAAAAGTGTACTTAATGTCACAATTTCTTGTCCTCACTGAAAAAGTAGGTAATATTTTGAACCTGTCACCGACATCATGAATTTATTATTTTTTACATAATATATATAATATTAACTTATCAAATTAAAACCTTTTATCACTTTAAATCCAATAAAAAAATATATAATTGCAAATTAAAAACGAAGAGTCCTTCCTATACATTCCTTTCCTATACAATTCTGTTTGTCTCACCTACACTCTTGACAACAAAAACATTAATTGACGCCTATTTCGATGAAATATTATTAAACTTAGTACAGGATATATTACCTAAGATACTGAACTATCGAAAAAAAATATATATTATTAAAAACGTAAAACTAAAGCAAAGCAGAATTTAATTTGAACCCATGTCTACTTTTGTAGTACTTTGTGTAACACCTGTGTGTAACGACGAAATCACAGATGTTTGATTTATTTTGAACGCGTTTTTTCTTTATTAAACACTGGCAATACTGTACGCTATAGCCAACCTAACAAAATGACAACGCAGCCATATTGTTTTGACGCACACTTGGACTTAGTCTGTGATACTCATTTGTGTCGCTAAATATTTTCCTTCGTATAACGTGGATTTTATAGGTAATTTAATGTAAATACCTCAAAAACGTATTATATTCATATGAGTTTATATACTAATGAGAGAATCTGCATGAAATTAAACGATTCTAGTGAGATAATTTTCTGTCATAAACTTGACTTCGTGTTGACGCCACGAAATGTTGTTCTTTTGTGTAACATTGTGTAACGTTACACAAAGGAAAATCTGTAAAGCTGTGGCCATATTGCACGATTCAGTGTTTTCAACCAACTTTAAAAAGGAGGAGGTTCTCAATTCGACTGCTTGTTTTATTGACATTTGTTTAAGGGGATAAAACGTTAAGCTAAGAGTAATGTATACCAAAAGTTCACAGTATGCATAAACGTATTTTTAAAGATATTATGTTATGGTAGCTTCAAAATAATTGGATTTTCCATAAACGGTTGATTTTACGGTTGGTATCACGACTATGGGAATGCCAATTGTTTTATAGCTATGGTAATATCAATAAAAATATGTTTATGCATATGGCAAACTATTGGTATACAATGACTTCAGCAGAATGCCAACGAAAATACCGGGAAAAATTAAAAAAAGAAGATCCTGAAAAACATAAAAAGTTAAAAAAAGAAAATGCTGAAAGAACCAAGAAAAACTACACAAAAATTAAACAATTGATTTTTGATGGCATTTTAAACAATTATTTTGTATTTAAATTTAATACAATAAATTCTACAATACAATTTATAGTTTTTTTTATGATTAGTTTTTCTCTCTATAATTAGTTAATTACTATTACAAGACGGTTGGAAATCGCCAATATGAACTGTTCCTAATAAATTCTTTTGTGTAACACTACAATCCTATGTGTAACGAAAAAAATCCATTTCCATTGTGTTTCTATTGTGTCACGTACACTTTTTTTGAAAATGACTCATCTACGTATATGTAGGATTAACTTACTAAAATTACTACGAATAATAGACAAGAATTGCTCCGAGCTTGATAAAAGCGGTCGTAAAGTAAATTGATTTACTAAAAGACAGATTTTATCAAAATACCGAGACGCTATTACTACAAAGGTTATTGTTAGATTATGTGTTTAAATAACACAGTGTTTACGTGTAGAGCCTAACATTATCTGAAACTTTAATCATCTTTGCGTAGAATACACAGATGATAATCAAGTTGAGAAGACATTCGTTAAAATTTACCCAAATTGCTAATCCGAGATAATCTGTTGAATAACCGAGATAACCACTTTCAAAGGTCCCTCAATTTCCTCTTATTTCCGGTCCATCATCAGTCGAGATGAAACCATAAAGGGCCTCATTACACTGGTGGCTGCAAACCGTTTTCTTTTCCCATTTTGTTCTCACTGTGCGTCGACTTATAATCCGAAAGGTCTTCCAACCCTTGTGTTAGTTAAAACCACTCATAGGTAATTGGATTACTCCCAAAGTAGATGTTTTCTGTGTGTGCTTGAGAATATAAATAATCTTTTTAATACAGTTGCTCAAAAAGTGGCGTATTGCAGGGACGTATAGCGTTCGGGATGTAGGCTATTACATACTCGAGCTTTTTCTTTACCTTTTCCGAACTCGTGCGTTCTCTTTCCCAACTGTCAAAATAATGTCTATTAAAAAGAAAAAACCAACCACGAAGTTTTCACAAAAAAAAATTCATAGAAGTTTTTATGATTCATGCAAATATTTCTAAAAAGAAGGTACTAATTTGTTTCAATATCAGATTCAATGATTTGATTCAATGAGTTAGGTTAGGTTTCATTTCAATTCATCTCATTAAATTTCATTTTCATTTCATATAAATAAAAAAATTCTACTGAAGACTTGGCTGTATGGGCAAAGTTCCCTTTGCCTACCCAGAATGGGTGAAGAAAACAAAAAAAAATCTCTGCTTATATTCTTTTACGGTTGGCGCCATTTTCCAAAAATTTTCTTTGCGGGTTTAGTTGTTTGTTGCTCAAAATGAGAAATTTCGACGATATTTTATTTGAATTAACACCACCGGAACTCAGTATAATTGCACAAAATGCTTCGGAGAACATTTTACCGGAAAAGTCAAAAAGTCGCTACATATCTACATACGAAGAATTTATTGCGTGGAGTATTAGTTAGTTGAGTTTATTGTGTTTTTATTATTTTATTAAATTGCTTCATTTTTTCGCAACTGTATTAAAAATAGTTGTTCAGTACACGTGCGGAACCGTCATTGCAACTTGTTCCGACTGTCAACCCTCACCTTCGGCTGCGCCTCGGCTCGGGTAGACATTTGTCGGAACTCTTTGCAATGACAGGCTTTCCGCACTCGTAATGAAAAATACTATTTTTGGATTTTTTTTCTGAAAATTACAATCAAACATAAAAACAATGACTTTAATATTTTATCCACCAAGAGTCGATTGGGGAAAGTTGTGCAGGCCCACTTTTTGCTCTTATTAAAATCGCATTAGTAGCGAAAAGTCGCTGTAGTAAATTTTCCCAGATAGTAAATTTAATAGGATCTATATTATATATTTTTTTACATTGTGAATAAATTGTCAATTAACTATTTTTATAATGATGTCCATCGTCATCCAAGTAAATTAATTGCTAAAACAATAGTATACATAAACGCCAGTCAAGTACGAGTCGCACTCGCACACAAAGGGTCGACTTATAATCCGAAAGGTCTTCCAACCCTTGTGTTAGTTAAAACCACTCATAGGTAATTGGATTACTCCCAAAGTAGATGTTTTCTGTGTGTGCTTGAGAATATAAATAATCTTTTTTGGATTTGTTTTCTGAAAATTACAATCAAACATAAAAACAATGACTTTTAATATTTTTTCCACCAAGAGTCGTGATTGGGGAAAGTTGTGCAGGCCCACTTTTTGCTCTTATTACAATCGCATTAGTAGCGAAAAGTCGCTGTGGTAAATTTTCCCTGATAGTAAATTTAATAGGATCTATATTATATATATTTTTTTACATTGTGAATATATTGTCAATTAACTGTTTTTATAGTGATGTCCATCGTCATCCAAGTAAATTAATTGCTAAAACAATAGTATAAATAAACGCCAGTCAAGTGCGAGTCGCACTCGCACACAAAGGGTTTCGTACCACCACGCAATACGGGTTCGGAACCCTAAAAACATAGTAAGTAAATCTACTTGCAGTTATAAGAGACCAACTTAACTTGACCCTTACGTTCTATTAAACTCTATATCTTAAGGGTCTACTTAAGTTGGGCATTCACAACTTTTCAAATTTTTTTTTTTTTAGTTCATGTATGTTATCCAAATAATTAAATATTTTTTAATTTTCAGATTTTTTCCTTTGTGCTATAAGACCTACCTGGAAACGAAATTTTAAGTTTCTAAGTTAACTGAAAGTACTCTATAGGTTTTGATTCCCTTGCGAGTGTCTAAAATTTTCATGAAATTGATTATGTGCAATAACTTTTTTTCGCATCAAGTTAGATTTCTGATTTTCTTACAGCACCATGAAGCCGTAGACTTCTGTAGGAAACAGGGTTTGAAATTATCAAGATAAATATGCCTTTTGATAATGATCGCGATTAATTTCATGATCATTATAAGACAATTATCTGATAATTATCAAATAAATACGAGTATAAGCCTAGCAATCCTTTTTTGACTGGTATTACATATCAACATTTACTTTAGAAGCAAATAGTTTAATAAATATATTATACACATTTTACAATCAAGGTAATCTTTTATAAATTTTTTGTTCATTATTTCGTGACTAAAATATCGATTATACTTTTCAAAGATAAATATCAACCTATATTTATGTTGATAATTGTCTTGATAATTTTCAAAGATAATCATCAATGATAAGTATCACTTCGAACCTTAATAAATTCCCAATAAACATACAAATATTACCCTTGACACAATTTAAACACAAACTTAAGATTGTTTTATTAAATAATTGTATAAAAACAATTATTTAATGTTTAGGTTACCACAACTACATATTATTATATTATTATATATACATATATTATGTATATTCAAATTATGTGATTTAATTAATAATGTTTTTAAAAGGTAGTATTATTATGTGATATTATTATGATTTTAATTTAATAGATTAATACGATTTAACATTTATAATAAATATTTGTACGCCATTGTATGGTGGAATTTGTTGAAATGGATTTATGTACATAACAACTATTGTAAACCCAAATTCTTACAAATAAACAATTTACTCACTTACTTATTTAAGACTACGAAGCTCTAGTCTACAATATACGTAGATGAGAAATTGAGATCAAAGCGAGGTAAATCGTGAAAACAAGCTCATACAATGTGTAGATAGCCCCGGCCGAGGAACAAAGACAAATTGATATCCGGGTGCTGCATGCACCCTGTTTGTAACACTCTGCGACCTACTTCTACGTACGAGTGTTCTTGTTTACTATGAGATAAAACATCATACATTTAAGGGCCCGTTATCCCTGACATTGAGCACCTCATTTTGCATCAAGTAGAACTGAACTCCATGGTCTTTTATTTTAGCTTAAAATAGCGCGCTCTGAGCCGTGGCTGTTACGTCAACAGATAAATATCGCGCGCTCTTAAAAAACACGTTTTTCGCTCCAAAAACGTTTTTACGGTGAAATTTTCAGAAAACTAACCGCAAAAGTAATTACTAAATTACAATTTCCTTAATTTCCTATAATTTTCCTAAAATTTGGTAATATACATTTTATATAAAACGAAAAAACATGAAAAATCGACCAAGTTTTGGTTTTTTTTAGATCAAGCAAAGTATAACGTATCGCGTTTTGAACCAAAAAAAAATCTGCAGAAAGATTGTATCTAAGATATGTATTTTTTTCAGACACAAAATATCACAATTTCATGTTTTAAAATTAATCAGAAAACGGACAAAATTAAGATAAGCCCCCCTTAATGCTAAAAGTATATGAGCACGCGATATGACGGCAGTGCTTTGTATCACCATAGGTTTTATAAATAGCGGGAAGTGAAGAGAAATAATTACGAAGATGAAAGATCTGACCTTGGGAAGGAGCTGCATGCACCACAAACCACGCTTCGCCTGAGCCACCAAGTCTCTGGTGTTCTCCAAGATGGTTTTCTTCTTCCTCTTCGTGCCTGGTTGCGCTCTTCTCGGCTAATCTTCTTCGTAATAGTAATAGATGAAAATGAGGCGCACAGCGGGTGCGATCTCAAAATGGCGGGCGGTAGGGTCGAGGTAGGACCTAGTCGAATGACAATCAGCGTATACCTCCGGCGTGAAAGGCTTCTGATTGACGACTGATTGATTTGCGTCCAAAACTAAGCGGGTGGAGATGCAGCGAAAATGACAGTTGAAAATATTAATTCACAACTACCCCGCAGTATGAGAGCCACAAGAAGTGGCGCGAACATTTGCCCCCGGCGTTAAAACCATTGGTTTTAAAATAAGAATAGAAAAGTAAAAATAAGACAGAGAATAACGAAATTTTGAAGCGGGGGCAAAGAAAGGAGTTATTGAGATGGGAGAGGGCAAAGACGCACGACAGGTCGTTTGTAAACACCTGTCGTCGTTTTGACAGAAGCTACCCTAATGACATTATCTTTGCCAGGGTATACAGCTACAATAACACCGAGCGGCCATTGAAGCGGTGGAGTGTTATCGGTAACTACAACGACAACAGATCCAATTTTGATTGGGTTGGAAGGTGTATTCCATTTTCCTCTAGACTGGAGAAGATGGAGATAATCATTCTTCCATCGCCTTGCGAACGATTCTACCATTTGATCAAGCAACGCGTAGCGACGTAATAAATTAACTGGCTCATCAGCCACCTTACAAGCGGGTAATTCTTTTAAAGGAGTTGACATCAGAAAATGTGCAGGAGTTAACGCGCTAAGTTCAGATGGATCTTCACTCAGCAGCGTAAGCGGACGAGAATTTATGACACATTCTATTTGCGTAACTACAGTTAATAATTCTTCGTAGGTCAACAGTTGAGTACCTACTACTCTATGCAAATGCGTCTTAAATCCTTTGACATATATCTCATAATGTCCCCCAAAATGTGGGCTACGTGGAATATTAAATTTCCATTGTATTCTATGATCGGCAAGTTCATTCGCGAAAGACGTTTTAAATTCTTCGGAGTTTGTCAAATTGTAAATTTCTGAGAGGGCATTTCTAGCGCCTACAAAGTTCGTAGCATTATCTGAATATACGAAAGACACTGCTCCACGTCTAGATAAAAAACGTTTGAACGCGGAAAGAAAAGTGTTCGTGCTAAGATCAGTTGCCAATTCAACGTGAACTGCACGAGTCACCAGGCATACAAATATGCAGAGGTAACATTTGACGGGACGGACTCCACGTTTTCGATACGGAGTGATACTGATAGGACCACAATAATCCACAGCGCAGTGGACAAAAGCTTTAGCCTCATTAACGCGGCATGATGGTAAATCTGCCATGAAAGGGAAGGTTTGTCTCGGCTTCGCCTTAAAACAATAATTGCAGCTATGTATTACGCGACGAACAATATTTCGACAGGAAAGTATCCAAAATTTTTGGCGGATTATTGACATTAAAGCCACTGGTCCAGTGTGACAATTTTTGCGATGATAATGAATGATAATCAATTCGACAATATGATTTTTACGAGGTAACAACACAGGGTGTTGTTGATCGAACGTCATGTCTGTGTTGCGAAGTCGACCACCAACGCGTAACAATCCATTTTTATCTAAAAATGGCGATAGTCGATTTAAAGCGGGAGAACAAAGTTTATTTGACTTTAATCTTTTTATTTCATCAAGAAAATAAAATGCTTGAAGAGCTTTAATCAATGCAACTTCAGCGAAATCCATATCGGTAGCGGTAAAAATATTAGAGCGCGGTAAAATACGTAAAAATCGGTAGATGTAAATGATTGTGTGTAAAAGCACAAGCCATGACGAAATTCTTTCCGAAAGAGAAAGAAGTGGATGCGGTTCTTCATTACTAAAAGCGGGAAGAGAAATTGTTTTTGATTCCGGCAAGTTTTCTTCAATAGAAGCTGATTCTATTGTTTTGATTGGCCACTCTTTAGCGTCCAGATAAAGCCAAGCAGGTCCAGTGAACCAGAGCGGGTGACTCATCAACTGCGTGGGAGTGAGACCACGGGAAAGACAGTCGCTCGGGTTTTGAGAACCAGCTGTATGGTAAAAACATTCAGCGGGAATAGCGGATATTATTTTTGTTATACGCGTCGCGACAAAGGTTTTAAACCTGTGCGGTGAGGAATGTATCCAGTGTAAAGTTACCATAGAATCGGTAAAACAGTAAATACGTTCAATATTGTGACGTATTTTATAAGCGTCAACTACACGACGAGTTAATTTCGACATGAGTAACGAGGCACAAAGCTCAAGGCGGGCGACACTGACGGTCTTGAGCGGACAGACTTTTGACTTTGCGCATACCAGCCGAATGCTAGTGCAAGTGTCTGAGTCATCTTGTACTCTAATATATACGACACATCCGTATCCACGTTCACTTGCGTCTGCAAATGATATTATCGAAATTTTCGAATTTTGGAACACGTCTAAGTGGCGTTTAATACGTAAATCCCGCAAAACAGGTAGCTCCTTCAAATAGTTTTGCCAAATCTGCGCAATATCAGAGGGTAGTGTTTCATCCCAGTCTAATTTTAAAATACAGATTTTCTGCAAGAGTAATTTTGCGTACAAGATCACAGGAGCGGTAAAGCCGAGGACGTCGTACTGACGTGCTATCACGGACAAAACATTGCGTTTAGTACATGGGCGACTATCTAGCGATACAGTAAAAGAGAACTCGTCAGAATCAGGCGACCACTGTAAGCCAAGAACTTTAAGAGTTTGAGTTTGTTCTTCAAAATTCTTACTAGAATTTAAGCGGTGAGTATCAGGCAGTGTATCAAGTAACTGTTGACAGTTACTAGACCACTTGACGAGCTCAAAGCCACCGGCCTTAAGCAATCCTACCAGCTCATCTCTGAGCTGTAAGGAGCCCTGCACGGTGGGCGTGCTATAGCAGATGTCGTCCATGTAACAGTTTCGTGCGGCTACAGTAGCGGCGAGCGGGTACGCTGAACTCCCATCCTCACAGAGTTTCCTGACTACTCTCATCGCAAGGAAAGGGCTACTGCGTAGTCCAAAGCAGACGCGATTGAACTGATAAGCGATAAGCGGTGAACACGTGTCAAAGCGGTATAAAAACTTTTGAAATTTGCGATCATCGGCGTTAACCAAAACTTGTAAGAACATTTGTTTGATATCCGAGGTAAAAGCGATTTCATACAAGCGGAAGTCAAGTAAAATTAAAAACAAATCGTTTTGCAAATTAGCACCTGTGTGCAGCGTGTCATTTAATGAGACACGAGTACCATCAGCGGAGTCAGTCTTAGTACTGGCATTCATACAAATACGCACCTTTGTCGTTGATTTATCAACACGCACTACGGGATGATGCGGAATATAATAACCAAGAGATAATTGGTCATCATTATGAAGCGGGGATATGTAACCTTTAGTTAGGTATTCATTTATTATATTGTTATACTCGGAACGTAAATCTGCGTTAGAAACAAACCTACGCTCAAGAGACATAAAACACTTTTTTGCGTGATGGTACGAGTTTCCTAGTATGTTAGGATTCCGTGCGAACGGTAAAGAAACCGAATAGCGACCAGCGGGGTCACGTGACACATTGTTAATAAATAATTTTTCACATTCATCATTTGCGGGACTAGAAGCAGGTTCACAATGCACCTCTTCTAATTGCCAAAATTTTTGTAAAATAAAATCTATTGGCGGTTCAATCTCCATATAAGAGCATAACGAAATTGAACATGCGGTATTTTGGTAAACAGGCGTATTACCAATTAGCGTAAAACCGAAGATGGTCTGAAATCCCGTCGGCGTACCCGGGGGACCAGAGACGCGGCCTGATAACAAGATATCCGCGAATAAAGATGCACCGATAAGAATATCAATCTCGCCCGGTAAGTAAAAGGTTTCATCAGCAAGTGTGATACCTTTTAAATATGAAAGCGTAGACAAATCGACCTGCACCGATGGTAAGTTGTCGGTAATACGGTCGATTACATAAGTGTCAAGCGAAATTGAAACCGAATCATCAAATCGTGAAAACAATTTAAGGTTTGTCGCACCCTTAATTGGGTTTGATGAAGAGCCGATGCCCTTAACAAAAGCGCGGGGAATTTTCTCATATTTTAAGTTAAGCTTCTCACAACAGGAAACCGTCGAAAAACTGGATTGTGACGCAGGGTCGCAGAGCGCACGTAGACGGACTGACATACCGTTAGAATCTTTCACGATCACTTGAATTGTACCTAAAAGGCATGTTTCATTACGCTGCGAGTTAGGCTGTAAGTTACATAAAGAAATATTATTACTCGCAGTTGGTACGGATTGAGAATCATTAGTCATATGTTCTGTGTTAGTCGCCGATACGGCAGGATCCACCAACCTCGAAGATTGCGTATGTGTGCGTGGAGACACGGTAATATTTTGACCAAGCGCGGTGTGAGTATTCATCACATTTTGTTTGCGGCACAACATCGAATGGTGTTTACAATTACAATGGCGGCAATTATAAGACGATTTACAAGCGGAATTGTTATGCGTAATACTTAAACAATTGGTGCAACCGTTATTAGATTTGATGAACTGAAATCTTTTCTCGATATCTAGTTTCACAAATTCGGGACACTTATATAAATTATAGTGTTTTAATTGTTTACATAGCGGACAACAATTATTATTGGTCGAAGCGGAGACAAAAGCATGGGTTGACTTGGTACTGTACCCGGTTTTGTTGTTATTATTATTAACGGAGCGGTTCGGAGCGGGAGCGGTAATTGCGGGTGCAGTGCGGTTCAGTATCTTAGTTTGTTCCCGTAAAAATGATATTAATTCATCATAATGGGGTAAATCGGAACCACGTTTAAACATTTCAAATGAACGAGCGGTTTCAACATCAAGTTTTTTAAGGGCCAAATACATAAGGATAAAATCCGAAAGATCTTTAATATTCAGCGATTTTAAACACGAAACAGCGGAACAGAACTTGTCTAAAAACAAGTCCAAGTTTTTTGAACTAGCGGTAGTTAAAGGGCGAAATTCAAACATTTGATCCAAATAAGTAGTGGCTAAACTACGCGAGTCTTGAAAAGTAGAAACGAGTGTTTTCCAGATTATGTCGTAGTTAGTTGCGTTCGGTGTGATTCCAGAACAAATCGAAAGTGCCCGGCCAGAAAGTTTACCCATCAGGTATTGTACTCGTTCGTTGTCGGTCAAGTCCGGATTATCGTGAATCGTGGTTTTAAATGTTTCATAGAATGTTGGCCACATAGTAGCTTCACCAGAAAAACCAACGAGTTCCAGTTTTGGAAGCTTGATAGTAGGTTTTTTGGGACATTCCATGTCAAGTGGAGCTTTAACTTTAGAGTCAGCCGATTTCGAAGAATGTGATAACTTCCGGTTGATGTATTTGCAATGGGAGTAAAGATCCTCAAAAGCTGACCAACTTTGATAATTTGGTTCAAAATTAGGATTTATCAATACCTCTGTGTCATTAATTTCATCTATGATTACATGAATTTCTGAGCGTACAGTATCCAAAGTTTCGACATTGGCCATAAACAATTCTGCCGAAGAAACATCCTCTAAAGCGGTTTTAGAAAAGTCATAAACTCTCTGAAGGCGATTAAACAATTCTTGCCTTTTATTTTTAAGCTTCTTTAAACTATACGACATCTTTAATTTTGCAGCTTCTGCGGAATTTGGCATGTTATATAGTACAAAGTTAGGCAAGTACCAGAACTATTGAAAGTTTTATACTGACTACAACATAGAATAATGCTAATGAGTTAGAGATAACACGGGCGGCGGACGAACCTGTGTACGAGTACCTCTCGATAATATTAAGAATTAGCAGGTAGGCAGATAATATTTTCTGTGAAATGATCAAATGGTATAATCGCAGCGGATAAATTAACAGAATGGCGTATTTCACTGTAGATAATTTATAATTTCCAGTATATAGGAAATGGAATCACTAATATTTTGACGAATGCGGGGTTTTAATGCATAGATAATGCAAATAAGAGCGGGAATGCGGGGTAATACTGCGGGCAGAGTGAAAATTAGAGCGGAATTCACGTGTTCTTTAGACAAAGAACATGAAGATAGCGGTTGGAAATACCAAAAAATGGTTATAGATCGCAGATCAAAGGGCCTAAAATGGATCTAGATCCGGCTCGAATGGCCAAAAAATGAGCACGCGATATGACGGCAGTGCTTTGTATCACCATAGGTTTTATAAATAGCGGGAAGTGAAGAGAAATAATTACGAAGATGAAAGATCTGACCTTGGGAAGGAGCTGCATGCACCACAAACCACGCTTCGCCTGAGCCACCAAGTCTCTGGTGTTCTCCAAGATGGTTTTCTTCTTCCTCTTCGTGCCTGGTTGCGCTCTTCTCGGCTAATCTTCTTCGTAATAGTAATAGATGAAAATGAGGCGCACAGCGGGTGCGATCTCAAAATGGCGGGCGGTAGGGTCGAGGTAGGACCTAGTCGAATGACAATCAGCGTATACCTCCGGCGTGAAAGGCTTCTGATTGACGACTGATTGATTTGCGTCCAAAACTAAGCGGGTGGAGATGCAGCGAAAATGACAGTTGAAAATATTAATTCACAACTACCCCGCAGTATGAGAGCCACAAGAAGTGGCGCGAACAGTATAAATACTTTAAAAATAAATACATCGTCACGATATGAATTCCCGAGGGAGTGTCAGGAGCGGCAAAATATAGCAAAAAGCTTTGACTTCTTGACGATGTTCGAAATCATACAACATCGGCCTTTTAATATTTTAAAGAAATATTTGTGAGCTTTAATAGCAAGATAAATTTATAGAGGACTAGCTTTTTCCCACGCCTTCACCCACGCTGATTTCGTTTACATTTTCCCGGGATAAAAAGTAGCCTACGTCACTTAACAGCCCATAAACTCTATGCAAAAAATCACGTCGATCCGTGGATCCGTTTCTGCGTGAAAGAAGGACAAACCAACACACACTTTCGCATTTATAATAGGGGTACGGATGGTTATTTAAATGAACGGCAAATATAATTTACTTATAAAATGATACAATACACAAAATATATAGGGTAACGAACTTTGCTTTTGACAGACTTATCATTACAGTAGGTTAATATTAGACAAAGATTACGAAAGGGCAACAAGTACATAATAAAGCTGAGATACGAAGCGCGAGCTAATTTTGTAGAAGAATGGTTGTATTGAGAAGCATCGTC